>OY998183.1:44312232-45562232 GCA_963921935.1 Galeruca laticollis | reverse complement strand
ACCTCAATAGAGAGTGATATCTCCGCTTCTATGGAGCCTTGTAGTAGATGAGTTGCTCTTCAGGCTAACGGAGCTTGGCTTCGGATGTATGAGCTATGCTGATGACATAGTTCTAATAGTTTAAGGCAAGTTCGAGAGCACCTTGTGTGATTCATTACAAAAGGGCCTCAGAATCATTGAGCAATGGTGCTTGTCACTGGGGCTAAACATTAACCAAAACAAGGCCATAGTAATTCGATTTACTCGGAAAAGAACACTTCCAGCCATGAAACTCATATCCTTGAACGAGGAAATGATAGAATGGAAATCAGAAGTTAAATATCTAGTGATAACCCTAGATAGTAAGCTTCTGTGGAATAAGCATGTTGAAATAACTGCTTGTAAAGCAATAAGAGCTTTGATGGCGTGCAGAAATCTAGCTGTTGAGAGGTGAGGCTGTAACCCAATGATTCTGTGATGGACGTACGCCATGATTGTGAGACCAGCAATTACGTATGGGGCGATAGTTTGACATACAAAAGCAAGTCAGTACGGCACGAGGAAGACCCTCGACTAAGTTCAGAGGCTTGCCCGCGTGTGCATCACTGGAGCTATGAGAACGTGGTGATAGAAAGATCTGCCCAAGAGGCAATTCTTGGAATATCTAAGGAAGGTTTAGGCAATGAGAGTATTAGGAATCAGGGATCCTGGTCCTCTCTAACAAAATACATCTCATCAGCGAATCTTCCCAATGATCAAGAAAGTAAGTATCGAATAGAATTTCACTACGATGCTAAATACGAGGAGACACTGGGAAAAAGAATACACCACCCAAACTCTCAACGAAAACACCATTAGATGGTATACGGATGGTTAAAAAACCACCACTGGAGCAGGCGCTGGAGCATTTGAGCCTGGCACTAGATACTCATTATCGTTAGGCTCCTTCCCGAGCGTCTTTCAGGCAGAAATACTTGCGATTGGAAGATGCGTGGGAATGAACCTACAAAGAAACTATCAGAGATGGGACATATCGGTCCATTCTGATAGTCAAGCAGCTATCAAAGCATTGAGCTTCCATGTCATTGACTCAAAGTTGGCATGGGAGTGCCAAAGAAATAGGCAAGAATAACATGGTCTCCTTAGTCTGGGTTCCTGGCCACTCGGGAATCACAGGAAATGAAGAGGCCTATACACTTGCCAGGAAAGGAGCACAAACGCCCTTTATTGGCCTGGAGCCCTTCTGTGGTGTAGGAAAATGTTCCTATAAGAAAGAGTTTCAGAAGAAGGAGGAAACCGAAAGAGAAGCACTCTGGCGGTGCCTTCCCGGGTTGGAACATTCCAAAAAGTTCCTACGGAAATTTGACGCTGCTAGATAAAAAAAAAATTGGGCCTAAGTGAAAATAAGCTACACCTGCTCACAGGATTTCTTACAGGGCACTGTCGCCTTAGGAAGCCCCTGATGAGAATAGGTCTAGCAGAAACTGACGAGTGTAGATTTTATGGGAAGGAGGATGAAACTCCGGATCACCTAGTTCTGGAATGCCTCGCCATTGCAAGTGTAATAAATACGAATACCTAAAAGATAACTTCATTGTAGAAAATTTCAGAACACACGGTAAAACATATTTTATTTTAAATCATAATATTAAATGGAAATACGACCCACATTCTAAAACAATACGAAGTCAAAACAGAATAGAGAAATAAAAAACATTTTACTGGGTCAAAGCAAAATAATTGTTTTGAATACAATTATTTCGATAACAAGTACTAGCACGACTCAAAAACAAAAGCTGTTTTTTGCAATTCGACAAAAACCCCAAAACCGAAGTCGGGGGAAAACAAAAAACGAGTGTACAAAGAGCAGGAGCGGCAGTGCGTACCGGGGGTCGAACGCGCGAAGGGAAAGGTTTTTCCCCTGCCACGGTAAACGGTACTAGTGTTTTTAGTGTTGGCGGTACGAGTGGTAAAAATTCTCTACGTTGTGTTAGGAGGTGATAGGGATACTGAGATTATTCCTTGACGGTGAAAACTGTCTCCTTTTTCGATACACAAACGGTAGAATTACCCTCTACGCTAATTGCCTTTCGACATAGCACGATTCCGTTTATTGGCACGACTAGCGGTGAACAAGCAGATAGAAAAAAATCAAGAAAATTACCGGCGAGACGGAGAAAGTTTGACAAGCAGTAAGTTTTTGAATTAAATTCAGATTGGGATATTTTTTTTACTAGTGATATATTTACTCGTTATTGGTCGAGCTGGATTCTGAACTTGGGAGTATATGTCAATTGCTATATACAAGGTGTAGCGATAGCAAATATATTTATTAGATTTTTTTTGATTGTTGATTTTTCAAAGAGACTGGACACAGCTGTTCACTCTCAGATTAAGTTTTTTCGTCCTGACAAATATATAATTTACCGTGTGTATTGGAATAATTAGGATTTGCCGAGTTCGCCAACTTGACACAAGTTAGGTTTCATTTTGTTAAGTAGAAGTTATCATTTGTTGGGTCACATATTCTCTTCCACCTCGAAGGTAGAAAGTTAGGCGAGGTCTATTTTGGTAGTTGGTAACACAAAGGCCGCAAGCTTCAGCGAACTTGCGCTGACTATTTCACTCACCTACGAAATGAACCAATCAGAAGCTCTAGTCAAGTTCGGCTTACCGATAATACCAAACTTGACTCTTGACTCTGATTGGCCTATCAAGTTCGGTGTTTTCAGATTTGTTTACAGTGCATGTGACAGTTAAACGTCAAATATAAGTGATTACGCTGTGCACGCATTCAAAAATGAGTAGATTTGGGATGGATTCTATCGAATCAATCAACGAAAAAATCGATGAAAATGTACCGAAAAATACGAGGAAATCGAAGGAGTACATTTGGAAGCAATTCACCAGATTTTGCGATGAACGAAAATTTATTGATTTCTCAGGTCAACTTTTTTGCCAGTTTCCTCTAATCCTGCCGAATTTCAGATTTTTCATCTTTCACTCTGTTTGTGAAATAGTCTAATAAAATTCCACTCGTGATTGAATTTATCTCATAAGTCTGTCTTTCATTTATGATCTCAACTGAATTGATTCGAGAAAACACCACACGTCCAGCGGACTCGTGGTGTTTTCTCGAAACAATTCAGTTTCGTTCAAAAATGAATCGACAGACTTATCGCGAAAATTCAATCACTTGTGGTATTACTACTGATAAGTCAATTCATTATAGAGAAACATTGGTATCAGTCTTTTGTTCAGCCGCAAATTATAAATTAAAACTCTTTCTTATTTTGCCAGTCTTTCTTAGCCACTCCTCATCCACTCCTGGACGTAAGCCTCTTTCATATTTCTCCATGCTGTCCTGTCCTGTGCTTGTTGAAACCATCTGTTTCCGGCCTGTCTTTTGATATCATCAAGCCATCTTCTTTGTGGTCTTCCTGTGCTTCGCCTTGTTTGTCTTGGTCGCCAGTACGTTAGTTTGGTTGTCCATTTAGCTTGATCCTGCCGGGCCACATGCCCTACCCATTGCCATTTCAGCTCCGCAGTACGCTTTATGGTACGCTGGTGACAGAATATTTAGAGTAGTGACAGCGGATTCTTGACCCCCTTTTTCCTCTATTACACTGGTGACAGAGTGTAAAAATAAGGTCTAGCGTTGTTACATTTACATGTTAAAAAAAATAAGGGTCTAGATTTTATTTAAGGTCTACACGTTATTACACTGGTGACAGCGGTTCGCGTACCATCCCCTATTGGAACAACCTCACCCAGGGAAGGTGACAGCGGTTGTCCAAAACCATTTCTCTCCAAAAGGTATATCCGGTTGTCTGAAACCACACCCCACGAGCGGTGACAAGCGGTTCAGCTACCCTACCTAGGAGGGAGAAAAATCGATGGTCGCAACCAGGATCTAGTATAGCGCAACATAGAGCCTACGGGACCATAGCTTCCGCTAGATCAAGACCAGTGTGCGTGGTGAAGAGCCACAACCTACACGAGGTGTCACTGCGGGCGCAGAACACACTGGATCTAGACCAGAGAAGGTTGAGAAAAAATCCATACATCAGATAAAAGGCGAAATACCGATCTGAGGTGAACATGCCAAACGGCGTGAGGTGGAATACTTCGGTCAACTAAGTTATGACAACGGAGTTTTTCTAACCAGGGTCTAGTAATTGCGCAAAACATAGATTCCACTAGACCAAGATCAGTGTGCGTGATGAAAAATCACACCCTGCCAAACGGGTAGCACAGCTCCTGCAAAACACACTGGATCTAGACCAGTCAAGGTCGAAAAATAATCCTACTCAGCAATCATCGACTGAGTTGATAGCTGCTTCACCATAAGTGTGTAAAACAAGGTCTAGATTTATTACACTGGTGACAGCGGTTCCCCGATACAGGGTTGTTCGTTCAAGTCGTCACAGCGGTTCCCCGATACAGGGTTGTTCGTTCAAGTCGTCACAGCGGTTTCCCGATACAGGGTTGTTCGTTCAAGTCGTCACAGCGGTTCCCCGATACAGGGTTGTTCGGTCAAGTCGTTACAGCGGTTCCCCGATACAGGGTTGTTCGTTCTAGTCATCAAATCGCGAATCTACAATACAGAGTTGTGAGTCAGCAGGGACGCCAGATCTCCACACAAGATATTCCTGTTAGGCCAAGATTATATGCCAATCTTGCTACAGCACAAGAGAATACAGGGAACGGTGAAGCTGTACGGTCTGTAACCAGAGGCTGCAATAGGCAGTAAACGGGGCATACAGGAGGGGAGAAGGCTGAAAAACATCGAGAACTAGCCGACACTCTTCCACCGTCATCGCAGCTACCCACAGGTACGAAAGTCAATCATTAACGGGACACATACCTTTAGAACAGATTAGTTGTGGTCTACTGAGTCGTCATACAATTGATTTTTTTTGTGTCTTATCTTTTCGTCTCCAGTTCTATTGTTAGAATACATCATACTCCCGAAATTACGTGAGCTTCACTTTTACAAAGGGGAAAGTTAACCCATCCTTAAAACATCCTATCCGTGCACCAAAAGCTATCCATTCCGGGCGTCGTAGAAGCCAGAAAGGTAGGAGTAATATGAGTTAATGGAATTAGAAAATTCCGTTTAATAAATATAAAAAAAAGTAACCAAGTTCAGACAGCGTTATGCCACTCGATTTGCAAAATAGGTTAGGTACAGGCAGTCAAGGAGGCCAAGAAACCACGGGAGACACAAGCAGTATGCCGCCCACATGGAGGGTAGCACAGGCACAACCATTAGGAGTCATAGCGGCGACTTTAGCCGATTTCACAGGTAGAGATGCGGCTAGATACATAGAGAAACTCGAATTAAGGGCTAAATTAGACGGGTGGACGGAATCAGAAAC
Organism: Galeruca laticollis; assembly: GCA_963921935.1. Taxonomy (NCBI): domain Eukaryota; kingdom Metazoa; phylum Arthropoda; class Insecta; order Coleoptera; family Chrysomelidae; genus Galeruca; species Galeruca laticollis. Next base: position 45,556,872 of record OY998183.1, on the reverse strand, counting down.
ACTAACATTATTGAAATTCAAGCTTGCGGGCGTAGCACACGATTTTTTCAAGGCGGATCCTAGGTTAGACACAGTGTCATATTCAGAATTTAGAGAAAAATTACTACGGAAATTTATACCAAAAAAATCGATAGCAGATTGGTGGATGCAACTGGTGCAATGCTACGAAAGACACGATGAGGACGTAGCGTCGTTCTGCACCAGACTAAAATTAATCGGAAACAAGATACTAGAAGAAGATATAAAAGGCGCAAGTAGGGAACAAATACCAAACATACAAAAAACATAAGTCGGTATTAATAAACCACATCAAAGTAGGGTTGAGAAAAGACTTATTAAGGGAGGTAGGTTTTTACATTTTACACAAAGACGACATGACACTAGAAGAAGCAGAAGAAATAGTTAGTTGTCAGGAAACGGCGGTAACTATGACAAGCGGCAGAAACAGTGGCCAGAAAGTCGCATTTATGAGTGAACAACTGAGGTGCACAACGTGCGGAAGGTCGAATCACACTTCGGAAGAATGTAGGCAGAACGCGAAATGTTTGTTCTGTGGCAGACAAGGGAATTGGATGGCTAATTGTAGGACGAAGGAAGCAGAAGAAACAAAAAGAGAGACAAGATGCCAGATTTGTAAAAAAACAAGGACACTGGGCACCGGATTGCAGAGAGAAAGGGAGCGAACCAACAAATACATGCTATTACTGTGGGAATTAAGGACATTGGGCAAAAGAATGTAGAAAGAAAATATTCGACGAAGCGAACAAACGGAATACGAAGTACGACAGATACACAAACGGAAAAGTAAGTCTATGGAAAACGGAGAAAACTAGGTATCACGGGGAAAACCAGGAAACACAACAAGGAAACTACAGAGAATATAACAGACACAGAAACCAAAGGGAAGAGTATCATAAACAAGAAACACAGAGGAGGTCTCAACAAAATAATTTTGGGAACTACGAGAGAAACAGACGCAAAATGAACGATGATAGAAGAGGACAGTCTGAAGAAAGAGGACACAAAAGTAACAAAGAATGGACGAAACATTCGAACTAGTAAGGACCACAGTTAGTCCCCGGACAAGTGGCCGAGCAAATTTAACAGGGGAAACAGATTTAAATAAACCACAATAGTAAAAAACAAATCAAGAAGCAACGAATAAGGATAAACCGAGAATGGAAAAAAAGGAAAAAAAAGAAACAATGTATCACAATGATGCAACGTCAATAACAAACGAGGACGCCCCATATATAGTAATGTTGAGGGTGAATGGTATAAACAGACCATGTATGATAGATACAGGGGAGCGTACTCATTAGTAAATAGGTCAATAATTGCAGATTGGGAATTAGACACAAGAATCATAGAAGAATTAACTCTAAAAGGGATAACAGGACACACAATACAGCTGTATGGATCGACGAAATTGGCGATAAGCACAAACGGAATGAACCACAACATTTACGCAACAGCCATCGCAGCAGAAGACGAAATAATGGGAGAAATACCAGTTATTTTAGGAAGAGATTTCCTAGAAAAGCAAAAAGCAATCATATCATACAAAGGAGAGCCCATTAGAAATATGGGAAAGAAGAATACCATTGATAAACGCAAGGCAAGTTGAGAGCACAATAGATAACGGTATAAGCACAGAAGCTACTGACCAAGTGGCAACAATAAGGAAAAAACCAATCACTACAGAAATGAATAATTGGCAGAAATGGCTAGGAATAGTGGAAACAATGTATAAAAGAAGGGACACAGAACACAGAACAATGGAGAAAAATGAGAAGGCAATGACAAGAGAAAATAAATCAGGAGCAAATCAAACAGACAAACAAAGACAAAACGGCTACAGAGACGAAAATATAGAATTATACAGAGTGAAGAAAGAAATCGACAAAAAGAAAGGAAAAAGTCAGGAAACAAAAATTAACGAAGAAAGATACGGACACATAGAACAAAAGAAGAATAGTATAGAATCAGAAACAGGGAAAAAGGGAGAAACAGAAACCAGGGAGAAGAACAAAGGAATAGAAGAAACAATAACTAACAGAAATTGCACAGATGTATACATAGAAGATAGCATAAGTATACCGGCACTAACCGAAGTTCACACAATTGGGACACTAAAACATACCATAAGAGGAAATACGATTGCGTGTGAAACACAACACAAAGGACCAGAAGCAATAAGACTAGCAAATAGCACAGCAAATAACGGGAAAAAGATTCCAATTAGAATAATAAACACATCAGCACAAGAAATACACCTAAAAAAAGGAACCAAACTAGGAAAAGCATACGAATGTACAGAGGACACAGTACCAGAAACAAAAACACAGGACACGATCAGGAAATTTGACATCAAAACAGATGAATGGATCAGAAAAAATTTCGAACTAGGTCATATAGATACATGGTACAAGGAAGAACTAATTAAGTTAATACAAAAGTACCATCATTTATTCACAGACGACGATGAAATTGTAACAAGCACTACAAAAGTAAAACACCACATAACCATAGAAGCAGGAAGCCAACCAATATGCAAAGCTCCATACAGAATACCATATTACCAAAGAGAAGTGCTCCAAAAAGAAATAGATAGGCTACTAGAAGCTAAAGTAATCAGGACATCATCCAGCCCATGGTCAGCGCCAGTCGTATTAGTGGTAAAACCAACTCCCGAAGGAGAGGAGAAAGTGAGAATGTGCATAGAGTACAGAGGACTAAATGCAGTAACAAAAAAAGAGTATTACCCTCTACCAAACATATCGGATCTACTACAAGGCTACAAAGCAGGAGGAAAAACGTTGTTCTCAGTAATTGATGTAGCAGAAGCTTATCACCAAGTAGATATGAACAAAGAGGACATTCCACTAACGGGATTTAGCACATATCAAGGGCACTACGAATACACCAAAATGCCATTTGGATTGGCAAACGCCCCAGCAACTTTCCAAAGATTCATGAATGCAACCTTAAGAGGCTTAACGGGAATAAAATGCATGGTTTATTTGGACGACATAATCATATTTAACTATGCAGGAAAAAAGGACCATTTAGAAAAATTAGGAGAAGTATTCAATAGATTAACAGAAGCAAACATTAAACTGAAACCAAAGAAATGCAATTTTATGTTAAAGAAAGTGAAATATTTAGGACATATCATCTCACAAGAAGGAGTAGCTCCAGATCCACAGAAATTGGAGGCAGTACATAAATACCCCCTACCAAAAAACGTAAAAGGAGTAAGAGTTTTCTTAGGACTAGTAAACTGGTACATACGGTTCATACCAAACAAAACCGAATTAGCAGCACCATTAGTAAACCTGACCAAAAAAGACACACCTTTCAAAATAACAGAGGAAGTAATTAAGGCGATGGACCAACTAAAAGAATCGCTAACGTCAGACAAAGTTCTAATCTTCCCAGACTTCTCCAAACCGTTCATCTTATCGACAGATGCATCGAACATAGGTGTAGGAGCAATATTAAGCCAAATAAGGGACGGTAGAGAAAGACCAATAGCGTATGCAAGCAGGACACTAAGTAGAGCAGAAACAAATTACTCAACGACTGAAAAAGAACTTCTAGGAGTGATTTTTGTCATTAAAACATTCAGATGCCACATTTACGGGACAAAATTCACAATCATCACAGATCACAGAGCATTAAAATGGGTACTTACACTGAAGGACCCAAATTCAAGACTAACACGATGGGCCTTAATCTTAGCCGAATACAACTTCGAAGTAATCCACAGAGTAGGACGGAAACACGGAAATGCAGACGCGCTAAGCAGAATGTTCGACAAAACGTGCAACTACATAGGGACGTCATACGAAGATTACTTACAATACATAACGGAAAACGGAGTGCCAGCAAAAGACAAGCTACTAGAAAAAGAAGGAAAGTTAGTATCCATACAAGAAGAACAAGCAGTAGTACTATTTACAGCCAAAAATGAGCCAAACCAAGATCCACTGATAAAGGAAATAGAAGCCACATATAATTTACCGGGTGTCGCACAAAATCGAATAGAAGAAATTAAAGAATGGGACACGTTGGACGCAAAATTCTACATATGGGTAAATAGAGCAGCGGTGAAAGAAGAAACCTCGTATGAAATCATGTGGACCATAATACAACAGTTGAAGACACTATGCGAAGAAAACAAAGAGGAGAGCATAACCTTCGTAGCAAGCAAAGACCAAATTCCAGGACTTAGTTGGGACGAAATTACTAAAATGATCCAATTTACATTTTACGGTATACCCACCAAAATAATCATTCTACGACCAGATAACACAGGGGAAACAAAAAAATTTACGCGATAGAATTAGAAGAAGGTTGGGAGCCAATATGGGACAAAGACCTGCTGAAAAAAGCACAAAAACGAAATGGATTCTGCAACAACACCTTACAACAAATGGACAAGGACGAAGAAACAAAAAGAAAATACTACATCGACAAGGAATGTATTTTATATACACAAGAACAGGAAGAACATAGAGATTATCTGGTAATACCGAAAAGCTAAATCACCAAAGTGATAGAAGACTTTCATGACTCACTCATATACTGTCATCAAGGACAACAAAAAACATTATTGGCAATAAAGAGACGTTGTTTTTGGCCAACAATGAGAACAGACATAATAAATTACTGCAAACAATGCGACGCATGCAACAGACGGAAGACGTCACCCCACTTCAAGAAAGCTCCATTACAAAAATTTACTAAAGTCACAGAACCATGGGAAATAACCTCTATGGACATAGTAGGACCACTACCAACCTCAAGCGAAGGAAACAAATACCTACTAACATTTCAAGACCATTTTACCAAATACTGTGAGCAATTTCGTTACCAGATCAGAAAGCAGATACACTAGCAAGAGCATTCGTTGAACAAACAATATCAAGACACGGAACACCCCACAAACTATTACCAGATAGAGGAACAAATTTCATGTCAGAACTAATGCAGGAAACATGCAACTTACTAAACATAAAGAGGCTACACACGGCAAGTTATGCGCCAACGACAAACGGTCAAATAGAAAGATTACACAGAGTACTGAAAGACATGTTAGCACACTACATAGCACCAGATCAACGAGATTGGGACAAATGGATACCATACGTACTTATGGCATACAGAGGTAGCGTACACACTTCAACAGGATACAGCCCATACTTTTTAATAACGGAAGAGACCAATCATTACCATTTGAAAAATTCATCACACCGAAAAGAATCAAATACGACATGGACAACAATTATCTGTCAGAATTAGAAGCTAGACTAAGTCAAGTATACAAGAGAGCACTGAAAAACACAGAGAAAGCAAAAGAAGGAAGGATAGCCTGATATAACGAAAAAACAGCATTAAGAAAATTTGAACCAGTAGATTTAGTATACCTACTCGACATAAGCACGAAAGTAGGAAAATCGAAGAAACTACAAAACCAATGGACAGGACCGTTTGAAGTAAAAAAGAAGGTAGGACCGGTTACATATCAAATAATTTCGCAAAAAGGGAAGAAGACACAAATAGTACACATTAACAGATTAAAAACATACCACGAAAAATAGAGGACAACGAACATAAGATACTACAAGATATAGAGAACTTGGGAAGTATGGAAGAGTTAGAGGAAACACACGAGCAGGAAGAAAATGAAGTAGATCCAGGAAAAGTAGTGGCATTACCATTATGGTCAACGAACGAGAATCTACAACTACCAAAAAACAAACCATCATCCCAAACCAGTCATAAAGGGAATAGAACAGAACAAAGACCATACTTCTCACTACGACCTCCACCGGAGATAAGACGATCCGCCAGAGTGAGAAACAGGATACAAAGTGCACCCAGTTACACAAAAACATTTAATGCCGAAAGGAGACTAACACGGAATACAGGACAAAGATATACGACTAACTACAAAAGGAACAAGACCAAAATAAGTACCAGATGGATAGCGATGAGCTTGAAACGACGTAGCTAAAACGTCGCGACCAAGCATACATGTATATATTAGCATATTATTAATCTAAACAGATTTACGGGTTCAATTCATAGGTTGAGCCAAAGTAAGGGGATAGGAATAATTAAGTAAGGAATCATAACAGAATAAGGAAATAAAAGACCATAAGTCACTATAACCAAATATATAGGCAAAGGATACTAATAGTACGATTTAAGTAAATGATTTCACGTAAGTAAGTCTTTTTCAATTCATAAATACAAGGGGACTACAAAAGTTTTTAAATATAGAAATAAATAAGTGGGAACAAGATCACGGGTCATAAGTTTAAAGAGTTTTTCTCTTCTCTTCGAAGAGTAGAGCTCATTTGACAGTCCTAAATAAGTGTGAAGCTCGGTCAAATGAGAAAATGTCATATAAATATGACAAAATTGTAGATAACATAATATTGTAACAAAGAAATGTTTAAAAATGTTTGTTAGAAAGATAAGTTGTATTAACAATTGTAAATTTTAAAAAATTTGAGGATAACAAAAACAAATCAATGGCACGACAAAGTACTATCCTGACCTGGGTGACATTCGTCATGTGCGGGCTACATATAGCAGTTGGGCTAATCGCGTATGAGTGTTCGCACCCCAACACAAATATCACAGTGGTATCACTAAAAGATATACAAAAGTGTCCGGAACCAGAAAAAACGTACGCGAGTGAAAAAACAGATATACAAGTGATTCAATGAAACGAAATAAAAATTCAAAAAGTATGGTCATGCGTAATAGAAGTCACAAAATTCATGTTCTACTGCGGGATGCACAGCCTCACATCAGTCGTCAACGGAGGACTATCAACCTACATCCACAAATTGGGAGCAGAAGAATGCAGAAACACCCACATATAAACTAATAAAGTTGTACCAACAAATAATAGACATACTAATGAACGGTACCACAAAAGCATCAATAAAAATAGGCGGCACACTCGACAATATAGGAACATGTAAAGGTATCACAAACCAAGAAAACGGCAGAAGTTGGAACGACGTAGTGATAATAGCAACAGCCAAAATAACAACCAAAGACTATCTAGCTAGAGTAACGCTACAAACGAACGAGATCCACTTACAAAAAGAGATAACTTGCAAATTCACGAATGGTTACTGCTTCGACTCCACGGTAGGAGAATCCACCTGGTCCAGTTATGAGCCAACAACATGCGAAGAGCATCTGAGCCAGTTATACGAAGGCATAGGCAACAAAATCACAAACACAAAAACACAAGAAGAACTAATAGTAATTGAAGAGAAAGACAAAGTATTCGCACTAACATTACAAAAAAGAAACATACTATGTGGAATAGAAGTATGGTGAACAGAACACCCACGAATTGTCAAAACACTTCAAAACACACAAAAATTACATCCGACAATGCCAAGTCTAACACAAAACGTCGATCTAATGAATTATGTAGAAGGTAAACTACTCTATATTGAACAAGCATATAAACGAGACGTAAACATGCTTTACACAGATACAATACACCGAAGATGCTTAACGAAACGAGAAATACTCAAAAACAGACTGCTAATGGCACATACACTACCTAATGCAGCCAGCCAACTGATGGAAAATGAACCTGGACACATAGGCAGAGTATCAGGCGAATTACTTTATATCATAAAATGCATACCAGTAACAGTCGAGATAAGACGAACAAACAGATGTTACAACGAACTACCAATAAAAGTAAACAATGAAACAAAATTTATGGCTCCACTAACCAGAATAATACAAAACCACGCAGAAGAGGTAGATTGCAATAACATGATACCACCACTTTATTTTATAGATGATCAATGGATAGGTCTAACGCCACATCCCACGATAGCCAACCAACCAAAAACAATAAAAGTAGAAGAAGAAATAAACCTCCATTTCGACCCCATTCAACCACTAGGAGCGAAGGGTCTGTACACGCAAGAAGAAGTCAACGCAGCACAAAGAGCCCTCACATTTGGGACAGCGGGAAAAGCAGTAGAGAACATAATTACTCGCAGAGCAGCGAGAATGAATGCCAATAGTCAAGGCTACACCGTATCAAACATATTCGATACAAAAGAAATCAAGAACCTCGCAGAATCCACCCTAAAACACACATGGGCATGGTTCACAGAATTAGGTTCAGTCATAAGTGGAATAATTGGAATATACTTCACATTCCAAACCATTAAATACATAGCAGGCACCATACTAAATGGAATTCGTATACACCAAACTTTAGGATGCAGTATAGCACTAATAGGCAGCATATGGGACTCCCTAACGGCAGGGATAATTAACTCACATCAGACGAGGAAACCAGAGGAAGAAACAATAGAGATGGACCAAATAACGCAGCAAGAGACGAGCCACCCGAGGTCACAGCATTGGACAGACAGAAGTCGCCAGATGAACGATCTACTTTGCAGCAGTGTCGCGAGTGTAAACGGTCGTGACCTAGGTCAAGGATAAAAAGGGTAATAGCGGAAAAAATTGCCAAATACAGTGCCGATCATAAATATTGCGAAAATGTAACATAAATATGTAAAATGTATAAAACTGTAACATTAATTTTAAGATTATAGGCCACTATTGTAAGCCGACAGCCACATATAAATTAAGGGTAGGAATAGTTGTACGGGGGTTTTGAAAAAAAAGGTATTGGACCAGGGAGGTCGCAACACTTTTACAAAGGGGGAAGTAATGTAATAAATACGAATACCTAAAAGATAATTTTATTGTAGAAAATTTTCAGAACACACGGTAAAACATATTTTATTTTAAATCATAATATTAAATGGAAATACGACCCACATTATGTTTAATAAAACAATACGAAGTCAAAACAGAATAGAGAAATAAAAAACATTCTACTGGGTCAAAGCAAAATAATTGTTTTGAATACAATTATTTCGATAACAAAAACTAGCACGACTCAAAAAACAAAAGCTGTTTTTTGCAATTCGACAAAAACCCTAAAACCGAAGTCGGGGGAAAACAAAAAACGAGTGTACACAGACCAGGAGCGGCAGTGCGTACCGGGGGTCGAACGCGCGAAGGGAAAGGTTTTTCCCCTGCCACGGTAAACAGTACTAGTGTTTTTAGTGTTAGCGGTACGAGTGGTAAAAATTCTCTCCGTTGTGTTAGGAGGTGATAGGGATACTGAGATTATTCCTTGACGGTGAAAACTGTCTCCTTTTTCGATACACAAACGGTAGAATTACCCTCTACGCTAATTGCCTTTCGACATAGCACGATTCCGTTTATTGGCACGACTCGCGGTGAACAAGCAGATCGAAAAAAATCAAGAAAATTCCCGGCGAGACGGAGGAAGTTTGACAAGCAGTAAGTTTTTGAATTAAATTCAGATTGGGATAATTTTTTTACTAGTGATATATTTACTCGTTATTGGTCGAGCTGGATTCTGAACTTGGGAGTATATGTCAATTGCTATATACAAGGTGTAGCGATAGCAAATATATTTATTAGATTTTTTTTGATTGTTGATTTTTCAAAGAGACTGGACACAGCTGTTCACTCTCAGATTAAGTTTTTTCGTCCTGACAAATATATAATTTACCGTGTGTACTGGAATAATTAAGATTTGCCGAGTTCGCCAACTTGACACAAGTTAGGCTTCATTTTGTTAAGTAGGAGTTATCATTTGTTGGGTCACATATTCTCTTCCACCTCGAAGGTAGAAAGTTAGGCGAGGTTTATTTTGGTAGTTGGTAACACAAAGGCCGGAGCGTATGTTTTCCATATTTTCGCGGGCTTCAGCGAACTTGCGCTGATAAGTCAATTCATTATAGAGAAACATTGGTATCAGTCTTTTGTTCAGCCCCAAATTATAAATTAAAACTCTTTCTTATTTTGCCAGTGTAAATGCATAAATTTATCGTTGGTAATTATATTACTGGGGAATTTCGCAACTTGTAACGCCAGTGTCGATGAATAATTTTAAATTGTTTTCCTTAGCTCATCAGAATTTTTCTTTATAGAACAAAAATTTCACTTTCGTTCCCTGAAGGTCAAGGACGACCTGAACCGACGTAACGTGAAACATTGTGGCGGTGAAAGGTATTTACACGTAATATTTATTTATTTTTCTCGACACCGGGAAATAGGAAGATTGAGAAACGAATATAATAAACCATACGCCTCTCACGACTTTTTTTTTGAAAAAAAGACCAAGCCGATCAGAGGGATAGTTTCGCCGCACCCCGAACAAACGAGAACTCTGTTCATAAATTTGATTTTTTTTATAATTGTAGGATATACAGGGGTAAGTTCAATAATAAACCAATTATAGATAAATATATGTATAGGTAGAGTTATACCAGGGAATTTTGGTTAATTGGGTCATACGGGATTGCAGTTTAGGGTTAAGTATACATATATATATATATATATATATATATATAGCTGTATATGAGGATTTGGAGAAATTATTTTTATTATATATATATTTTTTGTATAACATACATTATTTTACCTATCACCCCTACTCCAAAAATTCCCCCTCTGGAAGTGGAACAAATCGTGGACGTGTGACCGAGATGAGGAGGACAAACCCTGTCCTGGCAAAGAAAGATTCATCCGTTTCAAGACCAGGCAAACCTAGCAAAAAACAATCGGACTGGATTGCCTTACACGCTCAGCCGCGCATTGGAGGCAGAATTTGGTGGAATCGAAGGACGGGATCAATACAGAGTGACCAAGAAAAAGGTAGGGATATTTATTGGTATTTTGATTAAGATATTCGTTCATATCTGGTGTTAAAGATTATTACACTGGTGACAGAATATTTAGAGTGGTGACAGCGGATTTCTTGACCCCCTTTTTCCTTTATTACACCGGTCACAGAGTGTAAAAACAAGGTCTAGCGTTGTTACATTTACATGTTAAAAAAAATAAGGATCTAGATTTTATTTAAGGTCTACACTTTATTACACAAGCCAACGCAAGGAATGCTTCGGACAAGAAACTTGTAAGAGTGAAGATATAACCTCGTTGATTCTAGACTCCATTAGAACCCTGGAACTGGAAGGCGAGCTGTAGTAGTAGCGAGAACAGCTCTGATAGGGGGGGGCACAATAAACTTTAGGTTTCAGTGCATTGTAACCCCGTTAAAATCTAATCTAATGTATCATGCTTCCAAAAGTTAGGTTCCTTATTGTCGCTGGAAAAGATAGGTCAAACTTATTTCGCTGTCATAATGACAAAATCACGCGGCTTATTGGATTTTTTATACATGAATTAAATTGTCACTCAAAAAAATTATTGCCACTGTAATACACTCCTGCTGGCTCAAAAATTTCCGAAAAATTACACTGGTTTCATGGCAACGTAAAATGCTTGTATTTCATTGGTTGAATACTATTGGCGTAAAGTTTTCGTTGAAATTTTGTGCTCTAATATTTTCATCTGTCAAATTTGACAAAAGTGAGCCTTAAAAATAATTTGAAATTTCCGTGCAATAATATTTATTCATGATGTAAGTATAGCAAGGACATAAAAAACACTGGTGTACTAAAAAGTCATGTTCTCAACGAAAATTAATTCAAAATGCGCCTACTTTTTGTACGATACTAGATAATTGTTATTTACGATGCAAGTGTCGAAAGTAATTTTTCATTGCACGAAGTGGCGTTTAAGAACACGAGCGAGGTACGAGTGAGTGTTTTTGAAGCTAGGAGTGCAATAAAGAAACTTTTTACACGTGTGCCTTACCAATTTTTATCTTCGATCGTGCAGCAATGTTCAAATACAATGAAAGAAATCTAATATATGGTCCAAAGTGAATTGAGAAAAAAGTTACTTTGTAACCAGCAAATAAATCGCTTAAATCTAAGTTGCCATTATTATTTGCAGAAAGAAGTTATCTGTTGGTATTATACTCTAATAAATTGCAAAGAAAATGTGTGATAGCAATAGTAGTGATATTCATGACATTCCTTCGGATTTCGAAGAGGCCGCGGCGTTAAAAATAATTAGACACATATGTTCCATAAAAACATAAAATAACACTGGTTTTATAAAAAGTCACTTTCGTAAAAAAAATTAATGCAAAAAACGGCTACTCTTTATACATTCCTAGATAAACTATATTCACATTATCCTTCAATATAAAACACTTACCTGACTAAAAAACATGATATTTCTGCTTCTCCAAATACTTCCTTTTGGTTTCTCCCTCAAAAGAGGTAAAGTGTATCGAAAGAAAAGATGTTCAACTAACAAGATCAGTAAACCGAGTGCCATGCCAACTCCAAGAAGAATGAATACTCCCGTGACTGCAGCCACCCCCAAAGGTCGAGGTTGAGCCATTTCAGTTACTAATTTGAAACACGGCAGACCACCGTACCACTTTTCTTGGAGGATATCCATGTAGCCGTTGTTGGAATATTTAGCTATAACTGCGGATATACTATCCTAGAAAAAATATATTCTTCCGTAAGAACAAACGATAAAATCAAAAATATATCAATATTTCATTCATTTTTATTTAGAAACCAACAAGAAACACCTCCAGATATTTCAATTGTAACTTCAGAGCTCCAAGATGATTTGTTATCTTAATTTGATTTAGCTCTTAAGCTACATCTCATTAATCACAAATTCCATATTATAAATTATGTGACACTCGCTTTGGTTTCGTTACTCTGTTGTTTACCACAATATAATTTCCTATGTTAATATAATACAGTTATACATCGGATTTTTGGTATAAAGTCATCCTAATGATAATATCAATGTTTCGAATTAGAATCTCCTTTTCAAGACCTTGTAATGCCGTGAGTAGTCAGGGAATAGAATATAAACGGTTGTGTGGTTACAACTAGTTCATTGAACATAATAATTTTTTCACAAGTTAAATCGAATGAAACTTCTTAATAAGAATCATAAATTTACTCAAATATATTGCTATTTACAAATATTCGTCTGAGTTGATATCATTCGCGTGTTCTTAAGGTCTAATCGCTCCACTATCGAACAATAGCAAAGCTTGGTTAAATAGTTTCTGGCTACTACTGAGTTTCGATACGGTTGTCACATCCCGTTATTAGAATTCCCCGTAGGTTATTTTGGTTCAGTTTGTTTGGTTTCTAAATTGTGATTGATTGAAATAAACATCTGTTGGTAATGTTGAGATTTCTAAGTATTGACCGAGCTGGAGGATCAAAATTATATTTATCACTGGTGTTTATTATTGAAGTAAGGATGTGGATGATCAGGATTATTACAGGTTCAGTGCACACTGGAATAGTATTGGCACGGTTGTGTTTATTACGGGTTCAGTACACACCGTAATGGTTTCGGAAATCCGGACGGTAGTACTTGGTCCAAGGTTCAATACACACCGGATCTGTGGCTGTATAAGGCACAGGTTCTAGCCTTAGTTCCAGGTTCAATGCACACCAGAACGTAAGCAGGAGTCGAGACAGTTGGGCTTAGATCCAGGTTCAATACACACCGGAACCACTTTCACCAGTTGAGTTTTCCCCTTTACCTTTGTAGATGTGAGTAGTGAGCCTTGTCGATTCATCAAAAATGTCTCGGGGTTATCACAGCTGTTGGTGTAATGCCGATAGTGCTGCCATCTAGGTACGGGACGTCCAATTGCGCCTACTGTGATAATTTGTTTGGTAGTACTCTGTATACCATTTGTGTATGTGTTCTCGATGTTAGTAGCAGAGGTTGTTAATGTCTACTTAGACGACAGCGTCGTTATACCCTTTCATACATCCATAATTATATTATCAATTATATTAAGTGACCAGGCCCAGTAGTATATTTTACTTCACTATGAATTCCATTACAACTTATCTGAATTGCTGTGCACTATGATAAACCTTATTTTAACATTAAATTCAGGTATCAACCCGTACTTTGTGGAATTTGCTCATGTTATCATCATAAATGAAACTGAATGATTCTATATAATTTTAAGAAAATATATTGAAACATATTTTATAGAATTCTTATCATTTTCTCATTATATAGTAGAGTTAGGTATTTAGAAACAGTCAGTTTCTTCAATAACGATGAACCTTTAATTTTATAATTAGAATTAAAAATATCACTCACTTTCAATGGAAATCCCTTTGCCATGCCAATAGCATATGTATCCTCGTTAATGCTGTCTCCGATTTTTTGCAACTTGCAACCATGATCGGTAGCCCTGTAGTAATCCAAAATCGGTGTATCGGCAATCAAAATATCCAAAGAACCGTTTCGAAGTTTTATCACGCCCTCTTCAATGTTTTCCAAAGAATATTTATGTATGTGTTGCCAAAGTAGTTGGTTCGCCCTTTGTACGTAATATTCGGCTGCTGATGATCTAGGAGCTCCGACTTTTTGACTCAACAACTGTAAAAAGAAAATTGGTTACACTCCGTAATCCGATTATGATTGAGCAAATGAAACTATTATAACTAATTCACTCGAATTTTGAATGATATTAATTATTAGAATAAACCAATTTTTAAATCGCGATTGCTACAATCCCAAAAATCTATTACTTCTTATATTGTCAGCTTTCTACAATTGCGACGATCCCAAAATTTCACGTTATTTAATGGTAATTGAGTGGTTATTATCAAGATTGTTATTGTCGTAAAGTTATATACGAAAATAATTTGAAAAAGTTCAAGTTTAATGTTTTATAATTCGGTGTGTACACATTTTTTTTAATGTGATTAGATTAAAACGATTTAACTCCGAGGTTAACCCTGTATATTCTCTACAAATCTGAAAAGAAGCAAGCCACATTCAGTCAGTTATCAAGAAGGATCTTTTCTTTCTGGAATGTAGTAGTATATAAATCGATACCTCTCATGGTTTCGAAATTAGAGCATTTTTGGTGGAAGCATATTTACATTTTTATGGGTTTTTACCAGTAAATTGAAAATTTTGAGTAGCAGTTATTGCAGTTATTGTATAGGAAAAATTATCTGAACCACATGTTTTGTATCACACAAATTTGAAAACATATGTGTTTTTTATTTTCACCTATAGTTTCCTGGCTAATCCCATTTCATTAGTTTTTCTCAAGTTTCCACCCAAAACGATATTTGTTTCGAACAACTGACAACTTTTCTTAAATCCCCGTATGAAAATAACCCCTATGGACAATGATATTGGAATCGATATCAAAATTATTTGGTTCGATTTTCAATCCAAGGAAATACGTGTCAATGACTCGTACAGTGCAACGTTGTAATCTGAATCTGACACCGCAGAAGTGTAGGAAATAATGACTGAAAATCTTCATTCAAATCTGAGAGCTGTTGATGCTGAAATTTCTATTCAAAGAACTCAATACAAATGGTCATGGAAGTAATGGGATATATATCGTTACTTCAAATTAGCATAACTTGGGAAAGTGATAAATCTACCACTCCTGAGTCAAATAGTGATCTTATGCTCTATTTTAAATCTAGGAGAAGTGATTTGAATTGAGTTGGTAATTCTCTTGATTCCTAATTGGTCAGGTCACAACCGCTTTTACTCAGCACTTTTGTCAAATTATGATCTCACTATGAGCACGTTTCATGAATTTCAATGAAAATCTCAGAAGATATATTGGATCTGAGCTAAGTATTTGCCACTAATAACGCCACTCTACGATTTAAAATGAAAATGAGAAAAAATTATTGAAATTTGAATTCTTGTGGTAGACTGTGCTAAGGTAGAGCCAATGGCAAACATAGATATTTTGCGCTGTTGTCACGAGGGAAAACTTTATAAGTAGACCAGTGATATAGTTATCAGTGTTGATTAGATCATGTTTTTCCATTTGACAGGTACTAATTACAGTTTATGTGAATTGTTTACTAAAAATGATACTTGTATTTTAGTTGAATAAAACTCATTAAGACAGGTTTTGATTTATAACAATGTATTCAACTATTAATAAAAAAACATGATCTAAACAACACTGATAACTAAATCATTTTTTTTTTATTTTTTTAACGAGAAATTTCTATTTATATAGGAAACTACAAACCTATGTTCAATTCACACGGCTAGTTAGCAAGGCCATATAACACATAAATGAATATTATCAACAACATGAACAAACTTGTTTGGTTTAATCTCCAAACATTCTTTTTCCACGCATGCAGATTTATCAGGGAATTCAACCATCAGATACGCTGTGTCTGAAGCAAATCTGATTTTTCCAAATTTTCTTGTTGCGTCAAATTTCTGTTTGTCAACTTCACGCTTTTTTTATGTAACTGCTTGATATTATATCGGAAATTTTTTGATCTATTCTGATATATATTATTCCAAATAAATAATTTCTTAAATTTTGGACAACGTTGAACACTGTCTTGGTAAATACTTTCAATGCGCATTTGACTCATGAGCAACTTATGTTTAGTAATGATCTTGTATAGCTGCATCTTATAATTCATTAGATATGTCTTAATAATAGGATCGAAGCCATTATTGAATCCACCATTAATGAAATTATTGTGAGGATTCATTTCAATATTATAACACAGAGACACTGATTGTAACCGTGATTGAATAAAGAACCTTTGACAACATTCTTGAACTCATCAATGACTGCAAATCTTATTCTAAGGCTATAGAAAGATTAGACTTTTTTTATATAAAACCAAAGAATGAAGCGTATGCGAGGTACAGACTTATAACTAGACGTCAACAGTCAGGGGGAAACTGTAGATCCGTATATACAATCGTTAAGAGCTTCAAGTGCAGACTGTGGTTTTAAAGCAGTGACCGCTGAGAAGTACAGGGATGAATACATTCGAGATGCTTTTATTAATGAACTAATCACCCCTAGTATCCGACAAAGACTGTTGGAAAATATAACTTTAGATTTAGAAGAGGCATTTAATAAAGCACGTGCCCTCGAATCAGCACAAACATTTTCTGAGTCTTTTAATACCCTCCAACCACAGTTAACTTCAACGTCAAATAGTGAGACTCATGGGAAAACCTTATACAGTCCCTTCACTTCTGTTGCAACCAACAAGTCGAAATGTTTCTTTTGTGGATATAAACGTCATATGCGTTCATCTTGCCCTGCACGTGAAGAAATATGCAAAATGTGCAATAAAAAAAGACATTTCTCTAAGGTTTGCAGGTCATCCAAGTCGAAAACCTCTGCTGCCGCAAAACAATGTGACGACTCTTTGGAAGAAGACAACTTTCCAACTTTTGCATCAGTTCAAAACATTAATTTTCGAAAGTCTAAAATTTGAGCGGCTTCACTGACTAGTCTTTCCATGTCAGTAAACACATCAACCATTAACGGATACTCGGCGGAAGCACTCATCGACACCGGAAGTACAAAAAGCTACATCAGTGACTTATTTGCCGCAAAGCTGAAGATCAAATTGCACCCGACACAATCGAAGGTCGCTATGGCTTCATCCTCATTACTGGTACCAGTTAAAGCTTACTGTTATGGAGATTTGAAAATTCTTAACCATTCTTATTCTAAATTCAAGCTGAGTGTCCTCAAAAATTGTTGTGCAGATATTATTCTCGGACATGACATTCTTAAACAGCAGTCGAATTTATCAGTAAACTTTGGCGGTGACAGACCAACTCTGAATGTAAGTAGCTTTTTAGCATGTGCAAAAGTTGGGCCAGCGTCCTCCTTTGAGCATTTGGCGCCCAATTATCGCCCTATTGCTGTTAAATCAAGAAGGTTTTCCAACGATGACGAAAATTATCTTAGGTCACACGTTCAGAGTCTCCTGAAAGACGGAATAATTGAAGAAAGCCTATCCCCTTGGAGAGCTCAAGTACTCATTGTAAATGGCACTCACAGAAAAAGAATGGTCGTTGACTATTCTCAAACTATCAACAAATATACAATGCTGGACACATATCCATTACCATCAATTGAGAAAATTGCATCAAGTGTGGCCAAATACAAATTTCATAGCACTATTGACATGAAAAGTGCATACTATCAAATCCCCATCAGGAAGGAAGACCGGCCGTTTACCGCATTTGAAGCTGCTGGAAAACTTTGGCAATTTAAAAGAATACCTATGGGCGTAACCAACGGCGTTGCTGCTTTCCAAAGAAAAATTGATGTGATAATTTGGAAAGAAGGTTTTCAAGCAGTTCATACCTACTTTAGATGACGTGACAGTAAGTGGGAAAACTCAATCCGAACATAACGGAAACCTAGAAACGTTTTTGGAGGTATGTAAGAAATACAATTTAACTATCAATAAAGAAAAATATAAATTTAATTTGCAATCAAATCAAGCTTTTAGGATATCTTATAGAAAATAACACCTTACGCCCAGACCCCAATCGTTTGAGACCATTATTAGATTTCCCAATCCCACACAATAAATCATCATTGCAACGGGCACTTGGAATGTTTTCTTACTATTCCAAGTGGATACCTCATTTTTCTGACAGTATTCACAGGTTAGTTGAATGCAAGACTTTCTCTCTTGATTTCAGTCAAAGATTTCAATGATATTAGATCCTGTATACTCAAAGCATTTGTAGTTAACGTAGAAGAAAACTCTCCATTCTGTGTTGAAACCGATGCCTCTGATGTTGCTTAAGCTGCCATTCTCATTCAGAACCATAGACCAGCTGCTTTCTATTCGAGGACGCTATCGAAGAGCGAACAAAATCACCCTGCAGTTGAAAAGAAGCTTATGCAATAATGGAAGCTCTCCGTAAATGGAGATATTACTTAATCGGACGTAAATTCCAACTAGTAACTGACCAAAAATCTGTTTCCTACATGTTTGACTTAAGACATGCCGGGAAAATAAAGAATGAAAAAATTTAATAGATGGCGATTATAGTTATCCCCATACAATTTTGATATAACTCACAGGCCCGGTAAGGAAAACCTAGCGGCTGATGCATTTTCTAGATTTCGCTGCATATCGAACACATACTCTAAATTAGAAGGAATTCATAATTCCTTATGCAATCCTGGTATTGCACGAATGAATCATTACGTTTA
Organism: Galeruca laticollis; assembly: GCA_963921935.1. Taxonomy (NCBI): domain Eukaryota; kingdom Metazoa; phylum Arthropoda; class Insecta; order Coleoptera; family Chrysomelidae; genus Galeruca; species Galeruca laticollis. Next base: position 45,537,845 of record OY998183.1, on the reverse strand, counting down.
AATTCATAATATTCCCTATACATTAGACGAAATCAAAAATATGACGGCCAAATGCAAAATATGCGCAGAAATAAAACCAAGATTCTACAATAAGAAAACCAACAGCCTTATTAAAGCTACATCACCTTTTGAGTGCCTTAGTATTGATTTTAAAGGGCCACTCCCGTCAAGTACTCGTCATAAATATTTATTGACGGTCGTTGATGAGTAATCTAGATTTCCTTTTGCTATCCCGTGCACCAATCTATCAGATGAAACCGTCATACAATCACCATAACAAATATTCTCAGTATTTGGTTATCCCACGTACATCCATTCCGATAGAGACACGACATTTGTATCAAGAGAATTCGAGACATTTCTACACTCCAAAAATATAGCCACGAGCAGGAGAACTCCCTACAATCCCTGTGGGAATGGGCAAATTGAAAGATATAATGGCATACTTTGGAAAACTATATCCCTTGCTTTAAAGTCCAAACAGATGCCAGTAAATCAATGGGAGAAAGTACTACCGGAAGCTTTTCACTCAATAAGAACACTGCTTTGTACGGCAACCAACGCTACCCCACACGAGAGGATGTTCTACCATAAGAGAAGGGGTGTCACTGGCATTGCCCTCCCATCTTGGCTTTTCTCACCAGGCAAAGTTTTGATACGGAACTTCGTTCGGCAAAGTAAATACGACCCCTTGGTGCAAGAAGTCACGCTAGTGGAGGCAAACCCTGATTACGCCTTGGTCCGTCTCCCTGATGGCAGGGAAACAACTGTTAATCTACGAAACCTAGCGCCTGCAGGGGAATCATCAATCCAGTCTCCACTAGGCGAAGAACAAGAAGAGGAAAATCAAGCAGAGAGTCCTCAAGCACAGAACGAAACTAATTTAGACTCTCCTGAATCTATATCTACCCCACGAGAATCTGTATCAACCCCTCTAGGATCTATATCTACCCCAGGAGAACCTATATCAACCCCGGAAGAAGGAGGAGCAGAGAACCAACACCAAGTGGACCTTCTATCTCAACCGATCGACCCTCCACAATAACAACCAACTAAGACCTTTCGAAGATCGTCTCATCCAATAAGACGTCCTGACTATTTGAAAGATTATGTTTCAAAATAAAGTGGGGAGAGTGATATAGTTTGCAGTGATATAGTTATCAGTGTTGATTAGATCATGTTTTTTCATTTGACAGTTACTCATTACAGTTTATGTGAATTGTTTACTTAAAATTATACTTGTATTTTAGTTGAATAAAACCTCATTACGACAGGTTTTGTTTTATAACAACTAGTCATCTTTTTATCTTCAACATCCGTAAAAGAGTAACGTGAAGTACGGTCAATACGTACTCTTTCAAATAATGTTCTCCTAATCGGGTGCCTCTTATTAAAAAAGGTAACTCTTGTTTAGTCAAAGAAATTTGGAAATATATATTTTGAAATGCAGTATGATGCTTTCAAAATAGAAAATATAATGTAAATGTATGTATAATGTAAATTAAATGTTCTCCATGTAGGTTGAGTTGTTTGGAAAACATGTGATGTAACACTCATCCACAAATTGCGTTACGCCAGAATTGCGAACTCGATTTAGTATCGGATCGCGTATTCTTCTTCTGTTTAGGGAAGTTCGTGTGACTGAGACACCATGTCCACATCCACTTCAGGAAGATTTGTCGAAATAACTTCGGTGCAACCTGGATCGATTTTAAAGATGTCTTTTAAAAGGCAAACAAACAGAAGCACATTTCCTACTTTGAAATAATATATCAAACAACTAAAAAGTCGGCGAGTATGATATCAATTTTAGGTTGGTTGTGGATGTTGAAGTCAATTGACATATTCTTCTTGTCGACTTTCACTTTGAATTAATCAACTTGGATAGTCAAGTAGGATTTGTCAACAAAACGTACTTTCAATCTGCACAACAAGGGCTTCTGCCATTGCTTGACTTACAGAGGTTTATTTAGATCTAATAACATTTTTAAATCTAATTTTCGAAAATATTTATAAGTTTTTGAGATAAATATCGTTATAATAGAAAAACATATGTTATTCTTAATCCTTCTGATATGATTTCACTTTTTAATTCATACCCATGAAACGCGCTCATTGTGTAAATTGTAAACAGAAAATTTCCATTATAATATTTCTTCTTGAGACTTCAAATCATATGAAAGCAAATTTGACAACTGTTATTAAACTTCTCACAAAAATAGTCGCCGAATTTGGAATTATTTATATATTTTATCGTATCATTGAAGATTAGTACATTTTTATATGAAATCTTTATTATCAATTATTAACATCATAAACGTACCAAAACTTACATAAAACATTAGTTACTCATAATACTGTTACGAAGCAGCACACTGGTATAGTCTCTAAATCCGACTCTGTCTAAGCCAGGTATAAAAGTTAAAATTATGGCGGATATGCAGGGATTTTTTATAACTATTCACGGCTATCTTATCTAAACATTGTTTTTGTGACCAGTCTTATCTGGAAAATGCCAGAAAACCAATTGTTTTAGAGTAAGCCGTAGTCCGGAATTTTCTAGTAAAAAATGCATTAATATATATATAATGGACCGATCAGCGGATTAGTTAGTTGATAATTTGACATCGTGAGATAAACAAATAAATAAGTGAATATAACTTGATAAAATGTTTATATAAATTAGTTTGAGTGAATATACTGTTGATATAAATTAATAATTAAGTGATTAGTTGAGTATATATAAATTAAGTGTCAGTGACTAGTTTAGTGTTTAAATAAATTAGTAAGTAGCCATACCGTGTGTTTAAAATATATCCCACCCGTTTACTGTTTAAATAAATGAGAAAAACATTACAATACATTAGTTACGATAATTAAAAACGTTAGTTACTTAACCATAGTACGTTAGATACTAAATAATATTAGAACTAGTTTTCATGAACATGTAAAACAATATTTTGACAGTTTTCAAATTTGATGGATACACCTTTGCCTTTAGCGTCCACCACCATAGGTATATCCTCTGAAGATTGATTAGTGACTGAGCCAGCACTCCTCTCGATTTCATGCGGTTTCCCAGTGCTCAATCCACTGCCGAAAACATCGCCGATTTGAATTTTGTGAGCAATGGAAACTTTTTGTCACACTTTCTTCCAAATACCCTCTAGCAACCTCCGTCGATTCCCATCTACCAAGTTCTTGTAGGTCTAATATATCTCCTCCAGAATTCACAAGAAAATTTGCCGAAGATCTCCTAACGCAGTGTTCAGTATACATATTGGGATTTTCAAGTGAGAGATACTCAGGCCTTAAAATTGCATACTTTTCAAATAAAAGGACAGATACCACAGCAAAAATCCGTTTCTTGTGGGTTTTTGAGTCGGGAATAGTAACAATCAGCTGGTCCTCCAAAAATTCAACATTTTCCGTGGTAATTCTCACTAATTCATTCCGATTCCAATTAAAAAAGCACCTTTCATCATTTAACCCTTATAATACCAAGCGGGGTGCAAATGCACCCCACATGTACTTTTTTCATATATCTAAGCCAATGATATTTTGTTTTATTTCCTCTTTTCAGTAACTGCATTTTTTTAGGTTCCAAATGTAATTTACCTAAAATCTTACATGGATTTTTTCCATCTCAGTAATTATTCAGGTTTTTAGAGTGTGGGGTGCATTTGCACCCCGCTTGGCATTTTACGTATACCAATATTTCTATGTTATTATGCGCTAACGGCAGGGTAAAATCCTTACATGTTGTACTGCTCGTATCCCCACTTGTCTTATTCGGCGCGGCGCTTGCATTGCTACGCCGCCGGCCGCCTACTGGAGTAATAGTTATTACTATTTAGTGTCGTTCATGCAAGCGTCTGTGTAAGATAAACGAGTCGATTTATAGTACGCTACGTGGTAGTTTATTCGGTCGAAAATGAGTAATTTCCGAATTCGAAATGAAAAAGCTCTAGCGGAGGAGGAAATGTTAATGCTGTTGCAAAATGATGATCCAGAATATGAGGAATTATTGCAGGAAGATGATCCAAGCGACATCGAAAGTGAGGACCATATATCCGACCAAGAAGAATTCGATGAAGAAATCTATGCTTCTTCTGATGAAGAAAAGACTAACTTAGAGGTACCTGTAGCTGATATTCCTGTTTATATAGCTAAAGATGGTACCCAGTGGTATAAAATGCCAATAAATAATCAAGTTCGACGTTCGCAGGCAGACAAGATTGTGTATGTTCCAGGACTTACACCTACCAGTGCACAAAAAGGTACAATAAAAGAAACGTTTATGCTGTTTTTTTCAGACAATATATTTAACGTTATTGTCGCTGAAACCAACCGGAAAGCTTAATTTTATTTTGATAATTATAATGGAACTCATCCCGAGAGTACAAAGAAATATGTGCCAACTAACAGAAGAGAAATCGAGGCCTATATAGGTCTACTTATTACATTAGGAGCATTGCAAGCTAGTACCGAACCCATTGAAATGCTGTTTACTAGTGACCCTGCATATTTTCGGCCTATAATAACAGAAACTTTGTCTAGAAATCGATTCCATTTTCTGACCAAATTTTTGAGATTCGATAATTTTGAGACCAGGGCTGAGAGAAAGTTAGAAGACAAGCTTGCACCAATAAGGGAAGTATTTGATAAATTCGTATCAAACTGTAAAAAAGCACTATATCCGAGTACGCACGTGTGCATTGACGAGCAACTTGTCCCATTTCGAGGAAAGGCTCCATTTAGGGTCTATATGAAAAGCAAGCCAGCAAAGTATGGAATAAAGATATGTGCACAGGCAGATTGTGAATACAATTATACTTTGAATATGCAAGTGTATTTAGGTGAGTCATTTATCTTCATTTATGCTATGTTATCTACCGATTTTTTTTGTTAGGCAAAGTAGGCAACAAGCCTGAAAAAGGAAAAAAGGACAAGGTGAACGGGTTGTTCTTGAATTTTCTGATTATCTAAGTCAAGGATATGGTATCACAACTGATAACTTCTTTACTATTCTTCAGCTGTCTCAAAAATTGTTGGATAAGAAGCTTATATTATGTGGCACTCTGCGCAAAAATAAGACGTTTATACCAAAAGAACTACTTCCATCATCTTCAAGAGAAGAATATTCTTCAATGTTTGCTTTTACAAAACATTGTACATTAGTGTCTTATGTGCCGAAAAAGAACAATGCCGTTATTTTGTTATCAACCGAGCATGACGATGACAAAGTAAGTAATAAGGAGTCACACTACAAACCAGATATTGTCTTGCATTATAATAGTACTAAAGCTGTAGATGCAACAGACAAAATAGCAGCAAAATATACCACTCAAAGGAAAACTCTTAGATGGCCCATGGTACTTTTTTACCATATTATCGATATTGGAGCTATAAATGCCTATAAAATATGGAAAATTAAAAAACCAAATTACAGGTCTGGGCACTTAGATGCAAGAAGAAAATATCTTTTTCAGTTGGGAAAGGAACTGGCCAAGGAAAATATGATTTATGGATCTAGAAATACTAATGGTTTGCAAGCAAGCATAAAAGAAAATATTCTTAAAGTTGTTCCAGAATTGGAGCCAAATATCCCTTCAACAAGACCTGTAGGAACTCAAGGTAGATGTTTTCTCTGTGAAAGAACCAAAGATAGAAAATCAAGACAATGTTGTGTAAAATGTGAGCGTTTTGTTTGTGTAAATCACTCTGAAAAAGAATTTTTATGTATCCCATGTAAAGCAAAAAATTAAAATTAATTTTGAATACCTAATTAAGGTTTGTTTATTTTTTAGTAACTAAATTGAAATAAAAATAGATACAAAATAATTTATTTGCGTTTTTTTCATTTTACTTAAAAAAGTGTAAAAATTACAAAGATAGTCAAAAAAACGGGGTGCAAATGAACCCCGCTTGGTATCGCACGTATGTAAAAAAGCTTGGTATTATAAAGGTTAAAACTCCTCGTCTGGGGCAGAACGCACAAATTCGTTGACTTGTTCTCTTATCAATACTTTTGATTTTTTTGCCCCATATCCAACGTTTTTCTTCTTGATAAGGCATATTAAGGCACCGTATTTATCGATTTCTACTCTTTCCTTCAGTTCTAAAGTCACACATCACATGGAATATTTCGGCTATAAGGATGAAGCATAATATTCCTCAGATAGTTCGCGAAATATGCCAGCAACACAGTTTGTTCTGCACCTGGAACATGTACTTTGTCTCGCCACTCACAAAACTACCGATATTTTTTTCCTAAAGTATTCTAGATTTGTCCGGAAGCAAGATTTACATTATGATACGATAAATCTTTGAATTTAACTTGATTATTAGCTATTTAACACCGTCTTGGACATTGGTAGGTGACTCGGCCATCGCCTCGTCACCTAGCAATGTCCTCGACTATGACAAATCGGATAATAATCTCGCTACATTAATCGCTAAAATTGACCAACTCGTTGTATTTTTGTCTTCGTTTTTCAATAAAATGCATACGCTGGGTTACTACGTGTCACCTTGCTTAATTATTATTTAGTTTGTGGTTCTATATTTCAAGACTATATAATTTTAGTATGACTAGTATTTTATGTCATTGCTACCAATCTAGCAACTTTTTTAATGATTTACAGTGGTGTGATACAGGTTTCTTAAAATGCTCCTCGTAGTTTAAAAGCAGACTATAGTTGAAAATTATGTAACTAAGAAGAATATAAGAAAAAAATTGTGCATTCAGTATCTGAGCTCGAAAGTAGGCCACAACGGTATTTTTTAGACCAGAATCTCGATAAGTTCGATATATGGGAGCCCGAGGCTAGTTGTCACAGGGGTAGGTTGTCACAATGCCGATTTACCTTCTAGACGTCTGGGAAAGTGACGTGGGTCGGCCATCTTGTTAGGACAGGTTAGGGGTTACTTTTCATACAAACTGTTGACAGTGTTTAATATGTTATGTAAGATTTTCAAATTAGTGTTTGGAAGCTATTTTGTCACTTTTATAACCGTAAGTACTATTTGCATATTATTTATATTTGGAAGAAATCCGCATAACCCGTTTTGCTGCCATATTCTAAAATTAGGAGAAATATAACCACACCTTTTAAAATATACTGCATATGAATATCATTGTAGTTCATTTGAATAGTATTCAACAGTACATCAGAGCACTTATTTCAAAATATACTTACATAACAAAAAAATCAAACCTATTCGTAAAAATTATTTTATCTACAACTGTCATGTAACAGGTACGATTTGACACTATTTTCAGTGTTATAATGACTATATTACCGCACTAGTGCGATAATAAGAATCAAGAAAATATTAATACCAGAATTAAGTATTTATTTTATACTTATTTATTGTATATATTTACAGTGCACTCCTTACAATTGTATAAATTAATTCCAGACGCTGACATACCTAACGCTACACTAGAATAATTGCTTATATTTTGATTTTGAATATTTCTTGATATGGAAGGAATGTTCTCAATTTGTCCCAAAAATGTTCATTGCTGTTCTTTTTTTATTTTCAGCAGATATTTCGATATAGCCTTCGGCGACAGAACTACTATTCCAGCCACCATGTCTTTTTATATTCAAGAGATGTGCCCCAGAATCAGTCAAAAGTGTGATTGAAGATCTTCGAAAGCAATGTCCAGTATATTATCTTGGATTAGGCAATTCAAGAAACTGGGCAATTAATTTCGGTACATAACCAATAGTATTTATACCAATTGGTTGTTTTGTGCATTTTCCAGCCCGGTATCCAACAAAAAATCGGTTATGTTCGCAATTATTAGGTCTCAATGCAACGTAATTTCTAACGACTTCAACTAGATTCACGCCGTTAATATTTCCAGAAGATATAAAAAATTCTACAGACACCTTTCTTTTGGTTTAGTAATTTGATAGCAAATTTCTGGATCTTTCATATTTTTAAACAACACATTTGTTTGCTCTTCCCGCCGACATGCACTAGTCAAACCAAAGATCAATATAACCTTAAAATAAATATTATATGATTACACCTTTTGATAATCTACACAAGAGTCTTACCTACCTTCCTGCACAAATATCTCTCATCGTTCGCATTTGTTAAAAATCTGGTTATTTCCTGCTTTGTGAATACTTTTGACTTTTTGTGTTTGTACCCTTCTGATTTCCGTCTCAGGAATGCTATCAAATGTAAGTATTTATTGATGTCGACATTCTGCTTAACTGAAAATTCTGTTCGTAACATGGAATAGTAACACCAAAGGGATGAAGGCTTCTGTATCTTGCTTAGCTCGTTAAAATATACTAATAATGCTGATTTTTCATTACTCATGTTTCCAACCTTCTCTTCTCGACACCATTTCTCGTAACGATCATAAGTCAGCTGATATTTTTCTCGTGACTTATCTGGCAAAATATTTGAAATAACACTGGAAGCTGTATTTCCAATATCCGAAGGGATATTGTCTTCGCTTGAACTCATTTCTAAAGATTTTTCTTCAATCAACTTTGACAATTTAAAGACATAACTAATTTATTTTATTTCCACAATTTTGTTTGACTTTGTTAGTATGGTTACAAAATATGATCTACAGCACCTTATGTTTGCAATAAATATTTTTAACAATACGTTGGATTGCAGCATTTTTTTAAATAAAGTTTTATGATATAAGTACTTTTAATAATACCTACTAATAAACAGTTGTAGATAAAATTTTGTACGTAACACGTGGGATAGGAATTCTTATTATTATTAACAAGATGGCTGATACTACGTCATCACTCCGGTCGTCTATTTGTGCAGTCAACACGCGGCGCCATCTACATGCGAAATGTCTTACTCATCACTAATACCACACAAAATATTTTAGATATCGGCCAGTAATTATTTCTCTTTTTTAAGTAAATGTGTTTTGACGCCTCTCATGTAAAAATATTAATCTTCAATCATCTCGTGAGTGAAGATCCACCAACTGCATTTTTATATTCATTGGTGGATTTCAGATTGAAGAAATAACGCGTTCATTTATTACTGTTACATTGTAACGTTATATTTTTTCAATGAAATTTCATATAATTTTTATAATATAATTTTTGTTACCAGCAAGCGGATCTGCCACTGGCAAAATTTTTGGATTTTGATGTTGAGAGAATCAAAATTTCGCTAGATAATTATTTATTTACGATTCCAATCAAAATATCAGAATATTCAATCACTACTTTTCTTGCTTTATCATTAGTTATTAAATCTGAATGAAGGGAGAGGACGAATTTATTTTTTGATGTCGAATATTGGTTCTTGAGTTGTTTCTACGACAGAAGGCCGAAGGGAACTCGAGGAGGTACGAGGAAATTTTGAGTTCGTCGAGGAGGGGAGAACGGCAAATGTGACCGACCTAGTTTGTGCAGGCTGTGTGGAGTTTTGAATTGTGGAAAAAGTCTTTAGTACTGCCTAGCTTAGGGTTCGTATTCAGCTCCATTCATTTTAAATTACGAAATAATGCCTATGAAGTTGATATTTTGTGTGTGTGCCTTTCATGTCTCGTTAAGCGAGTATAGGAAATTTTGAGGTTGAGTGAACCGCCATTATTGCAGTTTTTTTTGAGAAGTTTAGCGTTCGCTTTTGAAATTTTATATTACTGTCTGTATTGGATATTCCCGAGAAACTGAAGTCAATTCAGAAACCGAACCGTTGGATTTATTCCCGATAATTTGGAGATAGTATATATTAGGAACTGAAATAAAAGAAAAAACCCCCGCCGTTACTTAGGAGGTAATTATGTTATTATAATCTTTCCATTTGTCGCCAGTTTGTGAATTATAATAATTATTATTATAATACATAATTATTTTGTTTCAAAGTGAATTTCTTTCACCTAAGCCATACGACAAGTTTTTATTGTTAGTTGTTTTTTTGGTACCACCTTGCTAAAGAAAGCAGGGTTTTAATTATATTTTCAATGTTAGGATAAATTTGTATCATTATTAATAATTTATTCTGGGAATAGGCGTACGTTTCAATTTAGATTTCAGGTTTTGCTATCTTTGTATTCGTAACTAAGTATTAGTATTTTACGTTAAACCATTGAAATTGTCTTTAGGACATCTTATAAATTAATAATGTATTCACACCGTGCTGTTTTTTTATGTGTTAGTTAATAGATTGATGTGATAATATCTATTTTTGAATGGGTAAAATAAACATAATGATCGGATAATTAGTCGCTTAGAAATAGCAGTATGTGGCCACGCAGTACTAATCGCTAAGACCACTTTTACTTCATGTTTTCGGGGTCGCTGAATACGAATATGAAATTATTTTTACGATAAAAAGGGGGGAACATGGAAAAAAACGGCAATTTCGGGTAAAATTGAGACAATTGAATTTGGCGTTTTTCTGTGTTCATCTCGCTATATCTTCCACATTTATCAATGTATCATTATGAACATTTTTATGACTATTGCGTATCTAAAGATATAAACAACAAGCCTACTCCGACAATTCTGCGACAATTATTACTTGAACAGTAAATTTACAATTGTTTACTTTTACGTGTTCCGAGTTTTGTCGTACAAATGCAAAAGTTGTGTTACGAAGTTTCCAGTTTCTTAAAACTAATTATCCAGTATTAAAATGCAATACCTAAAGAACTTTTTGGGAAAATTTCAGATCTGAGTATTGAAAAGAAAAAATGATATGCTATTTCAAAGTCGAGCGTCGCGTATGCCGACGAAGTACATCTCGTATTCGATCGTTACGACGATGAATCATTATTGAATCCTAAGCAAGAGGAAAGAAGTCGTAGGTATGGCTGTAGAGGAAAAACCTATAACATACACGGAAATGGAATTTTGAGCGACTTGAAAAAATTTCTATCGAATGGCCAAAATAAGTCAAATTTAACTGGATTTCTTTACAATTATTTGAAACAACACTTACCCACATGCGATAAAATGATCCATAATCCAAATAAAAAAGTTTATTTATCTGAAGGGTTGGAACTACGAGAACGTGCGTTTTCAATGAATTATGAAGGGTGCAAAGACGATTTAAATTTCACATGTAATCACATAGATGCTGATACCCGCTTAATATTTCATGTACAACGTATTCAACGCAGATTGAGTGGAAACCAGTTAATAATTGTAGAATCTCCCGATACAGACATTTTTTTATTACTTCCATTTCATTTTGCAAGTTTCGAAAATAGAACTCAGCTATGGTTTTTCACAGGAAAAATATCCGTACGCACTGATATCAGAAGGTATATACCTATTCATAGTTAAGCACAAAAATTAGGAAAAAATATCTGTTCGTCGTTGTCAAAAGGTACACGTAACGATATACATTCTTTAAGATATCATTTAACTATCGAAAAGAACTCTGAAATCACAAGACTCCCTCCATCTGAACCCGCTATGCATAACCACATTTTAAGAGCTCTTTGGCAAATCAATGAGTGGAAACAAGCAATCGAACCTCTAATCATTTCCAAAGATGTGACAAAGTTTGGCTGGGTGGTAGAAACAGGTAGATTGAGTTTCGATTATTACGATAACCCACTGCTATGGAAATACTACAACAGTACTTTGTTTCGTGCACTGGCAAAAATGCTTGCCAAACTGACGTTTGCCCTTGTAGACAATCTAATTTGAAATGCTGTGATGTTTGTAGTTGTAATGATACATGTGTAAATAAAGGAGTGATTGTAAATACAGATGGAATAAATGAAGATTTTTAAGATATTTTAATGGTTTTTATTTTAATTGCTATATTAAAACCGTATTTCGAACGCATGTGCAGTTCCGACTCGGATAGTCGCTGCTCGTGCTATAGCGCGCCGTTTTTTCTTTTCAATATTTAGATCTGAAACTTTCCCAAAAACTTCTTTAGTTATTGCATTTCAATACTGGATAATGAGTTTTTAGAAATTCGAAACTTCGTAACACAACATTTGCATTTGTACGACAAAACTCGGAACACGTAAAAGTAAAGAATTGTATATTTACTGTTCAAGTATTAATTGTCGCAGAATTTTCGGAGTAGGCTTGTTGTTTAGATCTTTAGATACGCAATAGTCATAAAAAGTTTTACCCGAAATTGCCATTTTTCCCCATGTTCCCCCATTTTTATCGTAAAAATAATTTCATATTCGTATTCAGCGACCCCGAAAACATGAAGTAAAAGTGGTCTCGGCGATTAGTACTTCCGTGGTCACTGTAAGGTCAATTTGGGGGTGCGTCCCGCTCGCCTAAATTGGTCAGGCTTGTTTATAATTGTATAGCTACAAACATATGGGGTTTTTCAATAGTAAATACAATTCTACATTTATACTTTCCGTATAGTTAGTCAATTTGGTTAGTTCAGGGTTGATGTACATTCATAGTTGTATTAGTAAGTTAGTTTTCTGGGGTGGTGCTTAATAGAAGTATGGTCTGGGTACTTATACCTTTCTTTTAGGGTTTTAATTTTGGTCTTGAGTACCACTTGCTTTTGGCCTATAGAAGGATCACACCTACTGTGGAGTTTACCCTGAGATATATGGAAATGGGACGCTGGGATCACTAGAAGACTACTGAAGGGATGGTATGGAAAGACGTAGGAAAAAGGGTTATATTATTATTATTGCTACAAATTAATTTGTTTCTTTTTAATTAACTACATATTTACATATTTATTTTGTTGTAACTTTAACATATTTTCCAACTTTGGTTTATCAATACTTATTTGAGTGATGGTTAAATATTGTTATGTTCTAACTTTTTATTGAAAACACTGACTAAAGCATAGCGCTTGTGTAATAAGTGTAATAATCATCACTGTACTCATGATAATTTTGAGTTAATACGAATTCTCTTATACCTTCTGATTTTGAATCTAGGTAATATATATATATATATATATATATATATATATATATATATATATATATATATATATATATATGAAACATAAATTTCGACTTTCTTCAGTCGAAATTACAATAATTTCGAAAAAAATAACTACATTCCTGGCAAATACCACGCAGAATATTGAATTACATCCCCTTCGGAAACCATGACGTCAATCTGCCATTTTGCCGATACGGACATCTGTGGTGATTCGCAACTGATAGCGGAATGGCATAGTACACTGATGCGTTTCGACCTTCTTGGGTCTCTTCAAGATCGCCGTAATGCCTTCCAGTTCAGAATCTCTAATCCGAACTGAAGATACCGCCCTCCGACAACTTCACTTGGCTCGTGTTGTTACACACAAGTGAGAAGCAGTCAGCTGGCGCCATCTTCACTTTCGGTTGCGAACCAACACCTCAGATAAATGCGACCGTATTAGTCGTATGAAATAAAATGAATATAATTTCATAAAATACTAGGTGTCTATATGAAACATAAATTTCGACTTTCTTCAGTCGAAATTACAATAATTTCGAAAAAAATAACTACATTCCTGGCAAATACCACGCAGAATATTGAATTACATCCCCTTCGGAAACCGTGACGTCAATCTGCCATTTTGCCGATACGGACATCTGTGGTGATTCGCAACTGATAGCGGAATGGCATAGTACACTGATGCGTTTCGACCTTCTTGGGTCTCTTCAAGATCGCCGTAATGCCTTCCAGTTCAGAATCTCTAATCCGAACTGAAGATACCGCCCTCCGACAACTTCACTTGGCTCGTGTAGTTACACACAAGTGAGAAGCAGTCAGCTGGCGCCATCTTCACTTTCGGTTGCGAACCAACACCTCAGATAAATGCGACCGTATTAGTCGTATGAAATAAAATGAATATAATTTCATAAAATACTAGGTGTCTATATGAAACATAAATTTAGATTTTCTACTACACCTGCCTTCAAACGAAATTTCAATAATTTCGACGTATTGGCCTGACCGTTCTTCGAAGGAAAAAACAACTACATTCCTGGCAAATACCACGCAGAATATTGAATTTCATCCCCTTCCCCATCCCCTTCATGTTTCATATAGACACCTAGTATTTTATGAAATTATATTCATTTTATTTCATACGACTAATACGATCGCATTTATCTGAGGTGTTGGTTCGCAACTGAAAATGAATATGGCGCCAGCTGACTGTTTTTTCGCTTGTGTGTAACTACACGAGCCAAGTGAAGTTGTCCGAGGGCGGTATCTTCAGTTTGGATTAGAGATTCTGAACTGGAAGGCATTACGGCACTCTTGAAGGGACTTAGGAAGGTCGAAACGCGTCAGTGTACTATGCCATTCAGCTATCAGTTGCGAATCACCACAGATGTCCGTATCGGCAAAATGGCTGATCGACGTCACGGTTTTCGAAGGGGATGTAATTCAATATTTTGCGCGGTATTTGCCAGGAATGTAGTTGTTTTTTCCTTCGAAGAACGGTCGGGCCCATACGTCGAAATTATTGAAATTTCGACTGAAGGCAAGTGTAGTAGAAAATCGAAATTTATGTTTCATATAGACACCTAGTATTTCATGAAATTATATTCACGAGCCAAGTGAAGTTGTCGGAGGGCGGTATCTTCAGTTCGGATTAGAGATTCTGAACTGGAAGGCATTACGGCACTCCTGAAGAGACCCAAGAAGGTCGAAACGCATCAGTGTACTATGCCATTCCGCTATCAGTTGCGAATCACCACAGATGTCCGTATCGGCAAAATGGCTGATCGACGTCACGGTTTTCGAAGGAGATGTAATTCAATATTCTGCGTGGTATTTGCCAGGAATGTAGTTGTTTTTTCCTTCGAAGAACGGTCAGGCCGATACGTCGAAATTATTGAAATTTCGACTGAAGGCAGGTGTAGTAGAAAATCGAAATTTATGTTTCACATAGACACCTAGTATTTTATGAAATATGGAGAAACACGTGGCACTGATAAATTTATTACCACTCCCTATATAAATATAAAATCCTTTCCAATACCAGTCAACACAAAAACGACACATTAAAACCTCGTTTGCTTTCATTGTATAAAACAAATATTCGTATATTCCAATACAAATTTTCTTCAATGACTGTCATATTTTTAAAATGTTCGTTTTGTTTGTGTGTGAGTTATATTCTGTTATGAGATACGTCCCAAATACCTATAAAATATATTGAATAATCAAATGAACGTTCTGTCGAAGGTAAGATTTATTTGTTTTGCTATTGAGATTCTTTTTGTAACTTGTACCATTTCTTTTAGTTTTAACAAAAATTTTATTTCTGATATTAACTACTAGTTAAATGTCTTTAAAAATGGTCTTCAATCCCAAGAATACAAAATAAACAATATATAATTCAATAAAAAAGACCAAGAACGAAAAAAAGCGGAACTATATATATATATATATATATATATATATATATATATATATATATTATAATATATGTTCTTTAATAATATTTGCCCCACGTTTGGGTGACAAATTATTATATTTCGATATTTTAATAATTATATTATGATTTTATCTATATGGATTTTTAATTTGTTGATGTCACAATTTACGATTGTAACTCCACTCTTGTGAATACGCCTTTTCCACTGAATATAACATATTGAAATTTTTGACAGCAGTTGTCAAATTAATATGCCCGGCTCAGATAAATATTAAATTTTATATTGTGAAAGATAAATCAATACACAATCGACTTACTCACTCTTATCTCAGGGAGGGATCAAAGATTTCAAATAATAATTCAAATTTATAAATTTTTAAAGAATTTTCCAAATTACGTATTACGCTATTCCAAATCTAAAGTAACTGTTTATTCAATATACTACGAGACAATTAAATTATCTTATGACATATATGATTTTACTGTCAGGAAATTAACCAAATGTCACTTATTATATCAAAATTTCTATAGCCTGAAAATTATCAAATACAATGAGAAATGAATAGGAAATGAGTACCAAAGAGTGATTGGAATTCAAATATATATATAATATATTATCAAATAACAAATTACAAGAAATTAGAACTTTCAAAAATATTATAAACGCAGAAACAAAGATAGAATTTTCTATCAATCTTAAAATTAAGACAACCTATAATTATAAATCTACTCCCTAAATAATTTATCAAAGTTCAAAATGTTTGATTAAATACTTGATGTATATCAATGTCAAAATACGCAAATTTCCGTTTAAATTGTCTATTCCAAAATTATCTTCGCTTGACGTTGAATTCTATTTGAGTAACGTTACCGTAATTTCAATCGAATTTACTACCATAAGATGCATCTAATTTTGAAATATTTTTAATAAAGGCCTATTAATTCTCGAGAAATAATGTAAATAAACTGGACAGGTCTCACCAACTAGGTACTGGTTAACTCGTTTGTATTCCAAACTGTGTTCAGAATTCAGAAACAACTTTCTAAATTAATAATTTAGAAATCGGAAAATCACCCGCGCTTTATCGATGAAATTCGTTGCGAATTATACACGCACTGGCTTGACAATGCAGGATTTGATGATCTGATAATATTCATATAAATTACTATGATATTTTTAAATAAATTTGAGGCGACTCTCATTTCGATGTTGCCTCGTGGGAATATCAAAATCAACTCCCTAAACTTTTCATATAAATAATTCTCCTCTCCTTTGGTTACCAAAAAAATTCTTTTTTTTTAAAAATATAAATTTACGTTTTCCTATAACAAAGAGAGATTTTCATTCTTTAAGTAAAATTGCAATTTTGCTAACAGAGACGGCTGTATTCTTGTTTTCAAATCGTTATATATTCTGCATAACCTTGATTTTAATTCACACCATCCAATCAGTCAAAAAAAATCTGTTGTTATTGGACTGGCTAACCGTGCAATTCAACTATCAGACCCGGAATACAGAGGTAATGCTGTCATCAAAGCTAAAGAAGCCTTAAACCTTAACAGCTATCCTTCAGAATTTGTTAACAAATTATTTGAAAAGCGTATAAATAAATTCTATAATTCAATGGAAAATATAAAACGAAATAATATTAGTAATAAAAAATATATCTCCATGCCATTCATTAACGGATTATCACAACAAATTCAAGGGCTTTGTGGTAAACACAATATTACCATATGCCATAAAGCAAATCAAACGCTCTCCAATAATTTTTCAAAATTAAAATCAAAAACGCCAAAAAATGAAAAGAGTAATATAATTTATCAAATTCCGTGTAACGACTGCAGTGGTGTTTTTATTGGACAAACTAGCCAGTATTTGGAAAATCGAATAAAAGGTCATAAATACGACAAAAAAAATACAACAGCTCTTACTTTCCACGAAAACTCGAAAAAACATACATTTAATTTTGAAAACACAAAAATTATAAGGTCGGAACAAAATACAAAAAAAGAGAGAAATTTTGGAATCAATAGCTATCCAAAAAAACCAGCCATTAACAATTAAAAATATTTGAACAACCTCAGTAAAATATATCTAGCAGTATTGTAAATAATTTTAATGTGTACAAACGTTGTGGATTCTTTGTTGTGAATGTTGTTTTTAGTAAGAGTGATAAGAACGTGACTTTTATTTTTTATTTGACATTTAGTTACGAAAGGTTATGAGGGCTAGTTGTTACAAATGAAACGGGGCAAGATGTTACTGTAACGACGTATCTCGCAGCATTTGAATATTTTGAATTGCGGTTAAATACCTACAGTATTAAATGATTGTTCCATACTTGCTTACACAACTGTAGTGTTGCCATTCTGATACTGCAATCCGTGTTTCAAATGATATAGTTACTCCTCAGACTCTCCATCTGTTAACGGCTCGGAAAAAATAATTTTCAAATGTAATAGACAAATTTTATTGCTTTCGATACCTACTTTCAGTGCTTGGAACATACAAGCCGAATACCAATCGAGTTACTCCCCTTTGGAATGTTACCTTAAGAACAGCAGACGCTTTAAAAAATGAAGGACATGCAATATCTATTAGGACAGAGTTTAGCAAGATTTAATAATATAATGTTGAAGACTACTACTGTCCAAATAGGATACAGAAAATCTCGAATCGTATTCTGCGATAGGGAGGAACTAGACAGTTATTTGAAAAAAGCTTATAATGTGTAATAGGGTTTACTACCTATGGAAGTGATAAAACACTTATATGATGAAATAAACCATTACCACAAAAACGGAATGATAAATTGTTTATTGAGGACTCCGCACGTCTTTCTAGAGATACAAGTTTCTATAGGACAAACGTTGCGCGCTTGTTTGGCAATCTAAAAAATTTGTATAACAGATACAAGTTTAATTCTTGTGACCTATATAACATGTACGAAACGGGGATTGTCACTGTACAAAGACCGGATATCATAGTTGCTAGGCGAGGTTATAGACAATTTGCAATCTTGACATCTGTGGAGAGAGGTACACTTAACTGAAATAGGAGAGACTGTGTATGTAACTGGAAATAGTGGGCCACCAATATCCGTAATCCCACGAGTTCAATTTGAGCAGCATTTTCTCGGAATGGTACCCCCTGAAAGTGTTAGGGGTGCAAATCCCTGATATGCTTCAAGCATTTTGTGGCTACCGTGAAATCCACTAGAGATAAACCTTTCTATAGCTACATTGAATTGGAATTAGGAAAGTGGGTTTGGAATGCTCTCATTCCACAAAATTCAACCATTCGATCGTACTGTATCTGGTGCATTGAAAATATTCATAAGTGAGTTATATAATGTCGGGATTTAGAATCACTGGTATCCATCCTTTTAACAGGGATACATTCTCAGAATAAGACTTTCTCTTTAGTTACGTTACCGATCAAGAGAATCCAAATGAAACTGAAGTGGGCACAGTTGACACACTAAGAGAGAAAATGAACTAATAATAGGTACAGAAAACGAAGATCATGGGTTAGATAAAGTGAAAAACCTAGAGACAAGCAATGAGAGTAGAGGACACCAAATAATAAATTTGCCAAAATCAAAGGATATCAATATCCGAATGAAAACCCCGCAGGTAAGGATCCGTGAAGAGCCTTCTTAGTGTAACTAATATTTCCTGTTCTCAAAATACATTCTCCCTGTTCCTATCCTGCACAAACCAAGAGTTAAATAATGTTACACATTCTACTTCTAAGTCCCTCAGGGGTTCCAAAAATACGAGAGTCGGAAACGACTCCACGAGGAGGATTTAAAGCAGCGCTGCCTCTAGAAATAGTTCGTCATTTCCCAAAGGCTGCGCACAGGACCAACCGCATTTAACGTAAAAACGCAAATCAAAAATACTGACAGATACTCCAGTCGATAATGAAATTGACCAGGTGAGAACGTCTAGGCAGAACAAGAAATATTGGAAAATGGAAAAAGCGTTAAAAAGAATCTGACTTCTACCTAAAAAAAAATAAGTCCAGAAAAAGGAATAAATTTCATTGGACGAGAAAGACACTATATTCCTTGTTTGCGGATAACTTTTTGGTGCTTCCATTGAAAGTTAGATCTGGTGTACAGTATGTAAACAATGTTCAAATACAAACTGCACGGATGGAAATCGATTATATTTATACCAGAATTGTGAATCGGAGGACGATATGTAGTTTTTTCCAAGTTTATAAGTTCTTCTTTGAATAAAAACGTTTTATTTCCCAATCACTTCATTTTTGCAATAATGTGACAATTTTCCACAGGTAATACGACAACATGCCCCAGGGGCATGTTGGCACATACATCCTGACGACGGTTAAACCTTCTTACTATTTCAATTGCCAATATCAAAAATGAGAAAAATACATGGATGGATAGCTCACATACCAACTCATTATTTGGAGGAAGTTTGGTTAGAAAAAATAGAAGGTGTCAGAATCATAGAGCCTGAGCAAAAACAAGCCCCGATCTCCTCTGCTTGTGAACCATTTCTAAAGCTGAATTTGAATTCAACTAAAAAAATTGTACTTCGGAAATGATACTTAACTTTCCAAGAAAAAACCTGTGTTATTGTTGATTCAATTTTTTTTGGTACTAGCTCCTTCTACTGAACACACTTTTTGACTAGAACTACAACAACACAGTACCTGACGAGCGTTTCGATAACCATGTTAACTCCTTCAGAGACGGAAGGTAACTGAATAAACTGAGTTTAGATTAGGTTAGGTCTCTGAAGAAGATAACTTGGTTATCAAAACGCGCGTCAAATAGTGTGAGTGTTGATGTTCAGTAAGAAGATCACCAACGGTTCCAGATATTCCAACAAATTCTCATCAACAGATTTTTCTAAATTCTAATACCAAAAGTCTTCATTCCGGATTTTTTTTTGATATACTCTGTTTCACATCCATAATACCAAACATTCTTGAAAACTAGAAATATACGAAATGTCTCTTTTCATTTTAAAAAGACCATCTCACTAATCATATTTCTGGTAAACTGAACGTAATTAATGGATGAATTTATAAATCAATTATACTGAACAAACAAATTTCACAATCTTCCTAATTCAAATATTTCAAACTGTTCAGAAAACTTTGCCATTTTCAATGCGAAGCAAAATTAATTGAGCGCTTTGCAGTAGCTAACAAATCCAAATTGGTTGGTTAGTATTAATGTCTGATTTATAACTGAATTTATTTGCGCGAAAGAAAAGCAAAGATCGCTTTATCTGCAACTTCATTTTGAACCACTAATTCTGGCAGTTTTCTGATTCAATAGATAAAACAATGGCAACAAATACCTTTGTTTACTAAATTTCCTGTAATTATGACTATTCTGAAGTTACGCTAGATATTTTTTAAGACTGGTATTATGTTCATGTGTACCGGGTGGCCAACTAAGAACGGCCGTCGGCCATATCTCAGGAGTGGATTATAGCACAGGTTCGGGAAAAATTTTTTCATGACAAAAGTGGCCTCCAGAAACGCCTGGAAATTATTTTCAGAATTGTAGGTCCACCGCTAGAGGGCGCATTTGTAAGTTAAAATTTTAAAATGCAAATTTTTTCAAAATTTACTCAATTAAGAAGCATATTGAATATTATAATTAGATTCCTCGACACATTCTGCATATTTTTAATATGACAAGTTTAAGTCTATCTCTTCAAATAAGGGGTGTGGAAGAGTGGGAACCTTGTTACGAAAAAACGCCTGTAATTCCTGTTCTGCTTGACCGATTTCAATAAACTTGATGTTGTTTAAAAGAGCTTTTGTTGAACAATCGAAAACTTGTTAATATGAAGCAATCTGACATAAATGCTAGAGGGCGCTGTTTTATTCTTTTGAAATATTGTGTTTTCTCGTAACAATTTTAAATATAAGCATACAAATTGAAGTAGGTCTTTGAAAAGTAGACATAATTAGTAATAAAACAGTGCAAACCGCAAGGCGATATCTCTTTTCTATCCTGAGATATCGTAAGAAACAGGTAAATGGCGGGAATTGTTCTTCCAACGTCTAGAAGGCTGGTTCGCGTCATCAGAAATTATTAAATTTACCCTGAATAAAAAGATCTTACCTTGGTTTGTAGTAATTTAAACTGTTATCATATTAATGTTATGGTTACCACTAGATTACCTAAATGTAATGCTGTCGCTACTAATAAGATATATATTCGAAATGTCGTCCATCTTTTCCAATGCATGAAATCAATCGCTGACGGGTAAGAAAAACAGCAGCTTCAATTTCTGATTTTGAAATATTTCGTATTGACTTTTGTATCCTTTCAACCATGTCAGCTCTTGTTGCGGGTCTATCGACAAAAACGAGATCTTTTACTCGCCCCCACAAATAAAAATCTAAGCAAGTTAGGTCTGGACACCTCGGTGGCCTAATAAATAAACTTCCATGTCCTATCCACCTTCCAGGGTATGATTGATCTAAAATATTCCGAACAGCTCTAGAATAATGTGCGGGGCACCCACCATGTTGCAAGATCATGTCACGACGAATGGCCAAATGTATGTCTTCTAAAAGAAGTGGCAATTCGTTGCCTAAAAAATCTAAATATCTTTCTCCATTTACAGTATCATTAGAAAAAACCCAATTATTTCCCCACCTATAATCCCGCACCACACATTGACGGACCAACGACCCTGATGCATCCAGTGGGGATTCGTATCAGACCAGTGGTGCATATTATGTCGAAATACACTACCATCATTATGAAGCGTAGCCTCATCTGTCCAGATAATTCGTGAAAGTATTTCAGGATCGTCGTGTATCATATGTGAGAGCCAGTTGCAAAAATCCAACCTGGTATCGAAATCTTGAGCATTCAAACTTTGGTGTAGGACCATGTGATATGGATGCAATCTAAAATAGTATAATCATATCAATAAGACACATTGAAGGCCTTTTTTGTTAGTGAAAGAAAAATAACTTTAAATGCATTAACTCTCGTAATTATTATGTTATTACGAATTTTTTTCGGCAGGCCTATTTTTATTATTGGTACATTTTTACTTTAGTTTGCCTCACTTAATTATCATGTTGTTAGTTAAAAATAAATTTGTAGAATTTGTCGAGGAATCTGACTATAATATTTAATATGCTCCTTAATTGAGTAAATTTTGAAAAAATGTGCACTTTGAAATTACAACCGTCAAATTCGGCCTCTAGCGGTGGACCTACAATTCTGAAAATAATTTCCAGGCGTTTCTCGATGCAACTTTTGTTATAAAATGTTGTTCCCGAACCTGTGCTATAATCCACTCCTTAGATACGGCCGACGGCCGTTCTTAGTTGGCCACCAGATACAATAAACAAGGTGGAATCCTTATTTTATGCAATTTCAGCAACAAGCATTCTAAGAAATTCATTCACAGGTCGAATGTGCTATTCAATATCGATGCTAATCCATGCTCAATAATTGAAGCTGAACAACAATTAGATGCTGCGAAAATGGTTGTATCAAAAATTTACTGGTTCTTGATTGAGACTAAAGTTCTCCTTGTATTAATCGATTCCTTAGATTTGATTATCTTGATGTCATTGTGGAAAAACCCCTCCACAGATCTCAAGTTGATTCGACATCATTATAAAAAAATCGCAATTCTCTTGTTAGTCATCAAATCAACCACTTTTTGAAAAGGTGTATAATCATTGTTTCTATATTTTGCTATTTCTTACTTCTCCCTTCTCCTTCCCTTTTGATGATCCACGACGTACCTTGTTGTCTGTTTCAGGAGTCCTGCCACCGCTGTTTTCCTAATTGATTTCAATCAATGAAACTGCTGAATAGTGGTACATCAAATAGTTAGCTGATGGAAACTAATCATTTGTCAAAGTGTTTAAAACATTTTCAATAAATTTCTCGTCGTCTGAAGTGAACTGGATTTTCAGTAGAAAATGTTCTAGATCCACTATTTCTCCACTGCTAGAATTTCCCTTCTATTCCATATTTCTGTTTGAAAACATATTATATTCTTATTCTTTTGGGAGTATTGGAACGGCTATGAATGGTAATCTGTATAAAAGAATAATCATTATTGGTTATAGAAAGTGTCGTTTTGAATCCTCCTTCTCCTTGTTCCAGACAATAGATCAATAGATAAAATGGTCGCTTTTTTTCGTATTTTTGTATTTGGAATGTGAATTTTCATAAATGTTTACTTACCTTATGTTTTTTCATGGTTGATTCAAAATGATGACCTAAGTCGTTTGGTAAAGTGCTGGCTTGAATATAACTTCGTAGGTAGTATAAAACTCTCCTATCATTCAATACTGATTGAAATAATTGGTTTCAGAATATTGTAGGAGAAATATCAACAGGTGAAAACGTATTAGAACGACAAAGATATATAAAAAAGATTTTAATTGCTCCATGAAAATATTTTACTCAGGAACATTAAATTGTAAGATATTGTTACGAAACAGCACACTGGTATAGTCCGCGAATCCGACTCTGCCTAAGCCATGTATGAAAGTTAAAATTATGGCGGATTCGCAGGGATTTCTTAGAATTGTTAACGATTGAGAGTATTTTATCTAGACATTGTTTTTGTGACCAGTCTTATCTAGGAAATGCCAGAGTTAATTGTTTTTGTGTAAGCCGCAATCTAGAATTATCTAGTAAAAAAGGCACTCATATATAAAGAACCGACCATGGAGAGTTAGTTTAGTTGACAATTTGACATCGTGAGATAAACAGTGAATAAGTGAATATAAATTAGTGAAGTGTTTATATGAATTAGTTTAAATTAATATACTGTGTACATAATTGGTGAATAGTGTAATAAATTAATAAATTAAGTAAGTGAACCTACCGAGTATATGAATTTATCCCACCCGTAATAAAAACGTTTTAATTAATAAGAAAAACATTACATTGGTGTCAGAAGTGGGATAATATAAATTATTATCTACGTAAAAATAGCCAAGAAATTAAGGGACTTGGAAGTGACTGAGTTCAGAGCAGAATTGGAAGATCGTGAGTTGGAAACGTCCTGTAAGGAAAGTGAATTAGTAGAAAGACTTAAAGTGGCACTGGAAAATGACGGCATTGATCCAGAAACATTTTTATTAAATGACGAGGCTTCCACCTTAATCTCGTCAATTTCTGCTAACATCGACGAGAAGATTTCTGCCATGGAAGGGAACATGGACGAGAAGGTATCTGCTATGAAGAACGACATTTCTGCTAATATTTCCGCTAACATGGACAAGAAGATTTTTGCCATGGAAGAGAACGTGGACGAGAAGATTTCAACCATTTTTCTACTATGAAGAATGATATTTCTGCCGGTATCTTATTAATGGAAAACGACATTGCCGCTTATGTTGAGTATGGAATTTCGTCTCTAAAATCTGAAATCGAGAATAAAATGTCAACGATGGACGAGAAAATCGAGAATAAGATGTGAACTAAGGACGAGAAAATCAAGAATAAGATGACAACGATGGACGAGAAAAACAAGGAGTTAGAAAAAAAGATGACAGATATAAGAACTCAAGATACGCCAGCGGAAGAAAAGAAGACCGGGCAAACGAAACCTTGCAAGACAGAAACACATCCTAAGTTAGAAGACATTGGCAGTTTTACCCGAGGCAAGGCTCGCGGTACAACAAAGGTAGGACCATGCAAGAAGAATATGACGATGACAAACTTGACCAGATCATCAACTTGTTGAAAGGTATGGCAGACAAGAAGCCGAAGAAGATCAAATGCCGGAAGTGTGGCGAGCTAGGGAAAGTACGCAGTCCATCTGAGCGCCCCAAGACTCCTGTAACCCAAGAACTTCAGTCACAGGGGAAATTAGACAGGGGCGAACATCCAGCTGATGTGAATCATCGAAAAGCCAACTCTTTGTCTAGACGGTCGTGCCATGTAGACTATTAGCAATGCAACAAGTCGAAATCTAAGGAAGTTGCAGTTTCATAAACTACTGTAGGCAACGAGGAATGGTCACCCACCAGAATCAGAGAAGATCAGGAGAATTATCCTCACCTGAAGATGATCCAGCAATGGAAGGAAGGAAATCGGCGACCTACCTGGCAAAAAGTGTCAAAATTGTCACCGAAACTCAAGGCGTATTGGGCTCAGTGGGACTCCCTTGTCCTGGAAGGAGGGCTGTTGAAAAGAGTCATTGAAAACGATGATGGATCCGAAATGAGGCGTTAGCTAGTTATCCCGAGAACAAGAGTAGCTGAAGTACTAGAGAAGTTACACGACAGTCCACCGGGAGATCATCTGGGAGTGAAGAAAACCATTCAGAGAGTCCTTGAAAGGTTTTATTGGATGAACAGCTCCGACGATGTGAAAGACTGGTGTAAGGAATATACAACTTCTGCTACGAGTAATGGACCACACCGCAAGAGAACAGCACTTATAAAACAGTATAATGTTGGAAGCCCTTTCGAATGGATTGCTTTAGATATCGCTGGACCATTTCCGACGACAGAAAATGGTAGCAAATACATACTAGTTGTAATGGATTATTCCACAAAGTGAGTGGAAATTTACGCTATCCCGAACCAATAGGCCAAAACTATCGCAGATGTATTGGTGAAAGAATTTAGCAGCCGATATGGAGTGCCATTGGAAGTCCACAGTTACCAGGGAAGAAATTTCGAAAGCCATATATTCTAGGATATTTGCGAGAAGCTGGGAATGGAGAAGACCAGGACAACAGCATTACATCCACAGTCAGATGGAATGGTCGAGAGAATGAACAGGACTATTGGAAATTACCTGTCGAAAGTCGTTTCCAGCCATCATTGGCTTATAGATCTGCCGTCAATGAGTCCACGGGTGAAACACCCGCAAAAATCCTGTTTGGACATGAAATGAGTCTTCCTTGTAACCTGGAATTTGTCTGTCGGCCTGGGGTATATTCAGCAGGAGAAGATTACGTGATCCAATTGAGAAGAAGGCTGGACGATATTCATGAATTAGTTCGAACAAATCTTCATGTAGCCAGCGACAGAAAGAAAAGTCGGTACGACACGTAGGCCACAGAAGGCGGCTTTAAAGAAGGGGACAAAGTATGGTTACACGAACCGACGAGGAGAAAAGGATTTTCTCCAAATTTACAAAAATCCTGGGAAGGTCAATACTTAATCAAGAAAAGGATCAATGATGTTACATATCACATGAGCAAGATCCCCAACGGAAAACCGAAAGTAATTCATCAAAACCGACTAGCGCCATTCGAAGGAGACCATGACCTAGAGAAAGGAGTAAACCATATTCGAGATGTGTTTGACCCTACCTTGGATGCATTTATGGACGCGTATGGAGGGAAACCTAGATATGGAGTCACTTCAGAACAACGAGATTTGTTCACTCCCCCGGAAGATTATTCACCGGCATACAACATCCCCGCGCGCATCCAGAACGCACGAGGGTTGGCATCCGTCTTTCGAAAGAAGTTCGGGCAATTAGAAAAACCTGAAGACCAGATTCCAGATCCTGGCAAAACACTGAAACTGCAACGTAATTCGCTGTACGTCTTCTACGTGGTAACTAGAAATTAATTTCAAGATCGATCTACCTACCGCGATGTGTGGGAAGCACTTTGAAACCTCCCAGACCATGTGTTAGAATCCAGCGTGAAGAAACTGGCTATGCCTAAGATATCGAGTCACCAGTTGGATTGGCGAGTCACCAGGAACATGGTTGAGGCTATCTCTCTACCGGTGTCCAGATATTAATTTGCAGCTACAACCTCCGTTATCAGTATCCGATGAAGACGGTGACCTGTTATTTCCATAAGATCGAAAAGTGTAGAAAGGGGGACAGTTGCCGATTCAAATATCCAGTAGCAGCTACACAAAAGTTCCAGGAGGAACTTCCATTAAAAGAGGGGGTAATGTTACGAAACAGCACACTGGTATAGTCCGTGAATCCGACTCTGCCTAAGCCTTGTATGAAAGTTAAAATTATGGCGGTTGCGCAGGGATTTCTTAGAATTATTTACGATTGTGAGTATCTTATTTAGACATTGTTTTTGTGACCAGTCTTATCTAGAAAATGCTATATCCAATTGTTTTTGTGCTAGCCGGAATCTAGAATCATCTACCAAAAAAGGCACTCATATATAAAGGACCGACCATGAACAGTTAGTTTAGTTGATAATTTGACATCGTGAGATAAACAGTAAATAAATGAATATAAATTAGTGAAGTGTTCATATGAATTAGTTTAAATGAATATACTGTGTATATGATTATTGAATAGTGTAGTGAATAGATGAATTAAGTAAGTGAACCTACCGAGTGTATGAATTTATCCCACCCGTAATAAAAACGTTTTAATAAATAAGAAAAACATTACAATATTACTCACTCTTTTCAAAAAAGAATTATACTTACACTTCGATCGTGGTAGTTGCTGACAGTATTATGGAAAAACAATCCGGCTATCAACGCTGCAATGTTGGCAGTATAACTTGCTACGAATATCACTGAAAATCCACCCCAAACGTTGATTAGGAACTTGTTCGGCCAACTTTTGGGCGCCTTAAAAGCAACGAGGTGTCCACACAGAAGTCCCCACATCACCCAAAGAGCCGAAGACATGCTGAAGTTTTTTGATCTTTGTCTGCCCCAAGGATTGAGCCCAAAAGGACTTAACCATTCGTAAATGGCCACTGCTATCGCAGTTATATTCAGACCTGTGAAACAATACGGAAAATTGTATTCATTTGATGAATATATTTCCATGATTATGTATGAAATAGTGAATGAAGGAAGTCGGGAATAACATATAGTAATGTTTCAACTATTCAAAAATGTAAACACTAGTAATGATCATATTTATCTTGAACTATACTTTTATTTGTAACCAATTTAAATTTTTTGCGATATATTCTATGTAATTGGTTCAATTTCTAGTTAAACCTTTCACAGAAAACATATTTGTTACTGGAATAAGAACCCATTAAAACTCAGATACAAAGAAAATCTCTTTCATTCAATTATTATGGAAACCAGCTGAATTGTTATATGAAATTGATACACAGAAATCCGATCACAATGAGCGTATTTTACAATTCGCAAATGATACTGTTAAAAAACATTTCCTTCTATTTTTCATCATAGAATTGTGTTGTTTTTAGATTCTAAAATTCCTTCTCGTGACATTTCAATATATGAATAATTTAATAAAGAACTTCGAATCCAACCAATTTCCATATATTTCCAATATTTTTTGAGAGCACTCAGTTCTACCCCCAACGTTTCTTAATAGCGCCATCGCGTTCTCGATTTCATACATCCCTCATTGATCCCTTAGAATATAAACCATGCATCTGCTATTTAAGGTGTGTGACTCTTTACAGATATTCCATTTTCAATATTCACTCAGAGATTTCCGATTATTAGCACTCCATAACTTAATTATCTATGTTCCAACTAACATACTACAACAAAAGTTTCTCCACATGGCAATTTTCCATACCAAACCTACATAGCGCACACCACTTGTAATGATTTAATGTATTTTTGGAACAATGCTTAATTTATCAAAGCCCTATGTCATTTTAGCTAAATGACGAGGATATTTCCCTGGATATCGGATTTGGTAGAAAAATTTTAATAACAAATATTTCACTTGAGTAATTTGTCAGGCAGAGAGAGAGTTTTAATGTCATCATTTTTAAAGAATAATATGTGTTGTTTCTTAGTAACGCCATATTTCTTGAGAATGGAGATTGTGAAGTTTCATTAATAACATAAATTCCATATAATTCTAACATGTTTATCGGAAAGATTTTTTATTTCTTGACCAGGGTTTTTATCTACTTGTACTATAATAATTTGTATAAGGAAATGATTAGAAGGTCATAATCGCAATGTATTTGGGTAACTATTAGAATAGTCTAAATTGGTTGATGTTTTCGTTAAATTCTGTGATGTATTAGTGTTTTGAATGAAACTCATGGTTTCTAGTTATTTCCACAACATAATAACAGTTATTGAAAATTCTAAAAAATTGACAATTGTTTCTATAAATCAATATCATCGTCACAATGACAGAAGTTACATTCCATTTGATGCCTACCTGATGTTTAGTAGTTATTTTTGGCTAGACCAAGTAGTGACCCAACTTGTGATTGACTTAATATATATTTATAGAAAAAATAAGAAGATGTGATATTACAAATATTGAAGCTTAGATATTATTAGCACTATGCTGATATCCTGGATATCATTTTTCCAATTAAGATCAGTATAACTGTGCAATGATATAGAAAACCAGGAAAACTATATCTGCTGATCTTTACAATTATCACTTAAGAAGACAGTTTATTATTGGAGAACTCCCTAGATTTAACTGTTCATTGACAACTTCATATTGTGGGTTTCTTAAATGTCTTCTTATTTCCAATTCTTCGAGGAAATCCAGTACTTGTTTCTTTTCACAAATATGCAGCACTTCTAGTTTTGTGTTAGGTGTCAATGAATGATTGACGTTACTTTCTGTTTTAAAAGAAATTGTTGTACTCGTCGCTGAAAATATTATGTTTGAAATATTATTAGAAATATTTCCTGCATATGTGATGGTTTTATAAGTTTTAATTTCATCAACTTGTTTAGGAAATATTAGTTGTAATGCCACTTTTTCCTATTTTTACTAATTAGCTTATTTATCATATCTAATGGATAACCGCTGGATGTTGCTATTTGTCTAATTGTATTAATCTCTTTATCAAAATTACATTTGATCATAGGAACTGAAAAAGCTCTATGTATCATTGAATTATATGCCGCTAGTCTGTGTCATAGGGTGATTGGAATTGAATGGAATTGTCACATCAGTCTGTGTTGGTTTTCGGTAAATTTATTAATCAAGTACATTACATGAATTTTCAAATCAAGAAAATTGATTGAGCTATTTTCTTCAATTTCTAATCTAAATTCACTTTTTGGGTGTAAATTATTGATGTGGTTGAAAAATACATCTAATTGTCGTTCACTACCCATAAAACAAGCTAATATGTCATCTACATATCTATACCAAAATAAAATATTTTTCGAAATATTACTTTCAAAGATCTTTCTATCTAAATTGTCCATAAAAATGTTTGCCAAAATAGGTGATATAGGGCTTCCCATTGGTAAACCTTCATTTTGAATATATATCTTATTGTCAAAAGTGAAATAATTCTGATTAATGCATACATCAAATTATTTCACTTTTGACAATGAGATATATATTCAAAATGAAGGTTTACCAATGGGAAGCCCTATATCACCTATTTTAGCAAACATTTTTATGGATAATTTATAAAGGAAGATCTTTGAAAGTAATATTTCGAAAAATATTTTATTTTGGTATAGATATGTAGATGACATATTAGCTTGTTTTATGGGTAGTGAACGACAATTAGATGTATTTTTCTACCACATTAATAATTGACACCCAAAAACTAAATTTACATAAGAAATTGAAGAAAATAACTCAAAACATTATCTTTATTTGAAAATTCATGTAATGTACTTCATTATTCAATTTACCGAAAACCAACACAGACTGATGTGACAATTCCATTCAATTCCAATCACCCTATGTCACACAGACTAGCGGCATATAATTCAATGATACATAGAGCTTTTTCAAGTCCTATGAACAAATGTAATTTTGATAGAGAGATTAATACAATTAGACAAATAGCAACATCCAACAGTTATCCATGAGATATGATAAATAAGCTAATTAGTAAAAAAGAGGAAACAGTGGCATTTCAACTTATATTTTCTAAACAAGCTGATGAAATAATAACTTATAAAACCATCACATATGCAGGAAATATTTCTAATAATATTTCAAAGATAATATCTTCAGCAACGAATACAACAATTTCTTTTAAAACAGATAGTAACGTTAGTACAAAATTGTTAAATGTAAAAACAAAAATACCACTATTAAAGAAGTCAGGTATATATAAACTCAAATGTCCAGAATGTAATGCTGTCTATTTGAGTCAGACCATTAGGAATTTTGAAATCCGATACAGTGAACACTTACGGGCATACAGATTAAAACAACCAGATAAATCCCACTACGGAAAACATCTACTTGACACCAATCATTTATTGACATCTAACACAAAACTAGAAAAGCTGCATATTTGTGAAAAGAAACAAGAACTGGATTTTTTTGAAGAATTAGAAATTATAAGACATTTAAGAAACCCACAATATGAAGTTGTCAATGAACAGTTAAATCTAGGGAGTTCTCCACTAATAAACTGTCTTCTTAAGTGATAATTGTTTAGATCATCAGATATAGTTTTCCTGGTTTTCTATATCATTGCACAGTTATACAGATCTTAATTGGAAAAATGATATCCAGGATATCACCATAGGGCTAATAATATCTGAGCTTCAATATTTGTAATATCACATCTTCTTCTTTTTTCTATAAACATATATTTAGTCAAATACAAGTTAGGTCACTCCTTGGTCTAGCCAAAAATAACTACTATACATCAGGTAGGCATCAAATGAAATGTTACTTCTGTCATTCTGACGATGATATTGATTTATCGAAACAATTGTCAATTTTTTAGAATTTTAAATAACTTTTATTATATTGTGGAATCAACTAGAAACCGTGAGTTTCATTCAAAACACTAATATGAGCAGATTCCACGAAGTAAAGGTCAAGAGTTATTTTCTGTGATGTATTCAAGACATGGTTTTCAATCAAGAGGGTAAATTTCTATTCTACTCAAAGCATCTGCGTCCTATACGATTCAACTCGTTTGTATACAAATTCGTTGTTGAACTCTTCTAGTTTTAGTCTCCAACGGACTAATTGAGAGTTTGGCTCCTTTCAGGACATTCACCACTGCCCAAGTAACAAAAAACATTCTTTATCGTATATCCTGCTCTTAAACAAAATGTAATACAACATATTTGTCCCTAATATAACATGGTATAGTACTTTATACGACATCTACCGAAGCAAAATAGGTCCAGGTTCATATAGCTCAATAGTTGGTATAGGCTTCTATGAGCATGTTATGGACACATTATACAATGAATATTGATACGCTTATACAGCTAATATAAGACAATATTTTTCCTGCTGTATACTAAACTTATGTCTGATAAAGGGGTTATTAGGCTATTATAATCGAATGACATCCAACAGTTTTTAGAATAAGTATAAAAGCCTTATAAAGTTTTTATAATAAGTATTAACGCCTTAAAAAGAAGTTGTAAGAATGCTGCTTAGGTTTATATTTTGGCCTCATACAGAAGAAGGCCGCAAAGTGGAAAAAATTGAATTTATGCCACCTGCAGAAAACCAGTAATTGAATTTTTGTAGAATCAGACGCAAGATTCAATTTTTATTTTCATAGAAACTGATGAAAATCTTCTCGGAATTCAATACAAAATGAATCATGAATCAAGCTACTATTTGTTAGACAAAAAAAAATTTTGACTTGCCTTGTAACATGTCGCTGAGACGTGTTACTATTTTTATCAATTATTTTGGAGCGTTACTTATTCGTCGGCTACTCCCACCTCTAATTCCAAATCCTATTATTTCGGATATTAGGAACGTATCGGTGATAGTTTTTACCATCGTTAAATTCCTATTTAAAACTACAATTCAAGGAATTCATTCTTCGCTAAAAAGCAATTTTGTATTCACTTCTGAATATTACTTGTGTGTGATTTTTAATTTTCCTCGATGCTCTGCAGCCTCTTCGGACTGTTAACGTACTTTACCTCTACGGACCGTTTACAAACTTATTCCTTCGATCTATCATCCTCTTATTTTGGGTATGGATTTTTTGAGTCTATTTAAAATAGACATTAATTTTCATGATTTATCTTACTCTCTTTTGTCTTCTACTTGTGTTATGAACACAATTCAGTCAGTTTCTAGTCTCACTTCACTTGAAAAATGTGAACTAGATAAAGTTATCGCTTTGTTTTCTACACTTGCTCCTTCGGACAGAATTGGTCGAACTAATTTCGTCGTTGAACATCTTATAGACACTGGCGATGCAAAGCCAATTGCGCAACGTCAATATCCTATGTCTCCGGCCATGCAAAATCTTCTTGTAAATGAAATAAATGAGATGTTAAATCTCAAAGTTATTCAGCACTCCAACTCCCCGTGGTGTTGGCGTCTCTGACTTGTCCCCAAGAAATCCGGAGAATATCGTGTTGGTTTTGATGGTCGAAAATTTAACAAGGTCACGGTTTCTGATTCATATCCTATGGCGCAAGACGATATTATTCTTAGTAAATTACGAGACGCAAAATTTGTTACGTCTATTGATTTAAATAATACTTTTCTACAAATCCCCTTTCTGATTCTTCCCGTCCGGAAACAGCTTTCGCTGTGTACGGTGTAGGACTTTTCAAGTTTGTTAGAGCTCCTTATGGTTTAGTCAATGCTCCTAAAACTATGGCTCGTCCAATGGACATAGTTATAGATACTTCTCCTAGGCCTTATTGTTTTTGTTATTCAGATGACATTATTATCTGTACCCCTACCTTTGAGCTTCATATGGAAACTCTCAATAAGTTGTATCTTAGGCTAAATGCAGCCAATCTTACTGTCAATCTTCAAAAATGTGAGTTTTGTCGTGAATCTCTTAAGTTTTTAGGTTTTGTTGTTGACAAAAATGGTCTTCGTACAAATGATGACAAAGTCTCCGCTATTCTAAATTATCCAGATACAAATAATACTACTGACATAAAACGTCTCATAGGTCTTATTGATTGGTATCGTCGATTTATTGAAAATTTTTCTTCTATTTGCTCTCCAATCACCGATCTTCTTCATGGAAGGAAAAGAGGCCAATCCATTTCTTGGACTCCGCAAGCTGAAAATTTATTTACTGAAGTTAAGAAACGTGTTACTTCTAGTCCAATTCTTGCAAGCTTTGATTTTTCTAAGCCTTTTATCATTCAAACTGACGCTAGCGAAATTGGACTCGGTGCAATCCTGTATCAGGAATGCGACGGTCTCTAACAGCCTGTTGCTTATGCTGAGAGAAAGTACAGTACAACAAAAAAAAACACTTTTGGGAGTTATTTTTGGTGTTGAAAAATTCCGAGGCTATGTTGAAGGCACTCATTTTACTCTTGAGACAGATCATTCTTCTTTGCAGTATCTTTCTCTTTCGAATCCCTCAGGTCGCTTAGCACGTCTTTCTGTTAGGCTTTCCCAGTTTGATTTTGATATCAAACACAGAAAAGGAAATACTATGGTGGTCAGTGATGCTTTATCTTGTTCTTTATCTGAAATTTCTGTTATTGACGTAAGTACCTTTAAACCAGATGCTTGGTATACTTCTATGATTGAAAAAGTTCCGAATAATCCCGATTTATATCCCACATTTAAGGTTGACAATAATGTTTTGTATAAACATATGTTTTCGTCTAATCCAATATCTAGTCATCTAATTGGAAAATTGTTGTTCCCACCGCCAACCAAATTGACATATTAAGGTTATTTCATGACAATGAATTAAGTGCTCATTTAGGCATATCTTAAACCATTTCTCGTATCTCTGAAATTTATTATTGGCCAAAACTCATCAATGCTGTAACTCGCTACGTTAATAAATGTTCTGTTTGTAGTTCTTGTAAAACCCAAAATCTACCTAGAGCTGGTGTTATGAGTCAATACAAAGATATTAATTTTCCTTGGCAATGGATTTCTTCTGATCTTATAGGTCCATATCCAAAGTCAAAATCTGGTAACAGATTTGTTTTAGTAATTACCGATTGGTTTACAAAATTATGTCTTGTTCATCCAATGCCACATGCAACTGCTAAGGGCATTGTGAAGTTTATAGAAAATAAAGTTTTTTTCTTTTCGATGTTCCACATATCTTTTCTGTTGACAATGGTACTGTTCTCACTTCTTCTCTTTCCAAGAATTTGATGTAACAGTACAAAGTGCAAATTTTTTTTCATAACGCTCGTTATGATCCCCAAGCAAATCACACAGAACGAACAAATAAGACAATCGTTACAGCTGTAAGGTGATATATTCATGAAAATTCGTCTCACAATAACTGGGACAATTCGTTACATAAGGTTGCACAAGCAATTAGAACCGCTAAACATGACGTTACGGGTTATTCCCCAGCTTTTCTAAATTTTGCTCGAAACGGTCCGTTAAGTGGAGATTTTTACGGAGCAATTTCTGAAAACGCGAATAACATTATTAACACTGGTGAAAAGTTACAATGAATTAATGATGTTCAAACACTTCCTAAACTTTTTGTTGTGGTTCGTAAAAAAATAAGTAATGCATATGAGAAAAATGCAAAGCATCACAATTTACGAAAGAGAGATTTGCAGTTTCATGTTGGTGACAGGTTATGGGAAAAGAATTATGTTCTTTCATCAAAATCTAGCAATTTCACAGCTAAATTTGTTCCTAAGCACATACCTTGTATTGTCAACAAAGTGATCTCGAAGTTAGTGTATAATTTAAAAGACCTTTCCGGTAATGATTTAGGTGATAGGCGTGTTATAGATTCAAAAAATCAGTTTATTGACGTAGATGAAAGCCTTCCTGATGGTGAGTTTTCTGATCAACATTCTGTTGAGACGTATTTATCTGGCCATGATTAAAATTTGCGAATCAGATTAGAAAGTGATTCTGATTAGTTTGGTGATTTATCCCGTATTTCTATATTAAGTTTTTTTTTATCAAAATTTCTTGACATGACTATCCTTCTTATCTTAATTTTGATTCAATATCAAAATATTTCTTAAGTATTTTGTACTTGTTATTGTCAACAATTATGTTGTCCAGACGGTCGTGCCCAACAGACTGCTTCCGCTGCAATCAGGCGAAATATAGGAAAGCTCAGTCTCAAGAACTACTGTAGTCAACGAAGAATGGTCACCAACCAGGATCAGAGAAGATCAGAAGAATGATCCTCACCGAAAGAAGATTCGGCAATGGAAGGAAGAGAATCGCCGACCTACATGGCAAGAAGTGTCAAGATTTTCACCGACACTCAAGGTATATTGGGCTCAGTGGGACTCCCTTGTCCTGGAAGGAGGGCAGTTGAAAAGAGTCCTTGAAAACGATTATGGTTTCGAAATGAGGAGACAGCTAGTTATCACGAGAATGGGAGTAGCTGAGGCACTGAAGAAGTTACACGACAGTCCATCGGGAGGTTATCTGGGAGTGAAGAAAATTCAGCGAGTCCGTGAAAAGTTTAATTTAATGAACAGCTGCGACGATGTGAAAAACTGGTGTACGAAATGTACGACTAGTGCTACGAGTGATGGACCACATAGCAAGAGAAAGACACCTATGAAACAATATAATGTTGGAATCCATTTCGAAAGGATTGCTTTAGACATCGCTGAACCATTTCCGACGACAGAAAATGGTGGTGAGTTCATCCTGATAGTAATGAATTATTTCACAAAGTGTGTGGAAATTTATGCCATCCCAAAACATGGGGCCACAACTGTTGCGGATGAATTGGTGAAATAATTTATCAGCCGATATGGTGTGCCCTTGGAAGTCCACAGCGATGAACGAAAAAATTTCGAGAGTTCGGTATTCCAGGAACTTTGTGACAAGTTGGGAATGGAGAAGACCAGAACAACTGCGATGCATATACTGTCAGATGGAATGGTCGAAAGAATGAACAGTATCATTGGAAAGTACCTGTCCAAAGTAGTTTCCATCCACTAGCGAGATTGGGGCCAGTACCTTTCCCTATTTGCGCTGGCTTATCGATTGGCCATAATTAAGTCCCGGGAGAGACACCTGCGATAATTCTATTTGGGCGTGAAATAAGGCTTTCTTGTGACCTGTAGTTTGGCTGTCGGCCTAGCGAAGATCTAGCAGGAGAAGATTACGTTATCCAATTGAAAAGAAGCATTGACGATGTGCACGAATTGATTCTAAAGGATCATCAAGTTGCCAGTAACAGAATGATAATACTGTACGATACGCAGGCCACAGAAGACAGTTTCAACGATGGGGATAATGTATGGTTGATCAACCTGACAAGGAGAAAGGGATTATCTCCAAAACTACAGAAATCATGGGAAGCTCCGTATGTAATGAAGAAAAGGATCAACGGCGTCATCTATCGCGTAAGCAAGATCCCCAAGGAAAACCGAGAGTAGTTCACAAAAACCGATTAGCGCCATTCGAAGGAGACCATAACAAAGAGGAAGGGGTAAACCATCTACAACAAGAGTCTGACCCGGCCTTCGAAGAATTTATGGGCGCATGCGGAGGTAACGGGAAAGGTAGATACGGAGTAACTACAGAACAAAGACAAGATTTGTTGACGTTCCCGGAAGAGTACTTACTGCCACATAACATCTCCGCCAGTAAGAAACACGCACGCACGAGGATTCCGAAAATAGTCGATCATTAGATCAACTTGAGAATCAGATGCCAGCCCCTGCAAGACACTGAGACTCAAATACGATTCGCGGTACGTCTTCTACCTGGTAACTAGAAACGAATTTCCAGATCGATCCACCTACCGGGATTTGTGAGAAGCGCTGCGAAGCCTTCGAGATCATGTGCTGGAATCCCACGTGGATAAACTAGCAATGGCCAGATAAGAGAGCAACCAGTTGGATTAGCGAGTCATCAGTAACATAATAGAGGTGATCTTCCAAGATACCGGTGTCCAGATATTAATTTGCAGCTATACTCCTCGTTATCGGTACCCATTGAAGACACTGCCCAGTTATTTCCATATGACCCGAAAAAGCAGACATGGGTCCAGTTGCCGATTTAAACAACCAGTTCGGGCTACAGGCACTTCCTTGTACGGAGGGGGTAATGTTACGAAATAGCACATTGGTGTAGTCCTTGAATCCGACTCTGTCTAAGCCATGTAGGAAAGTTAAAATTTTGGCCAATGCGCGGGGATTACCTCGAACCATTATTTTTTGTGACTATTCTTATCTAGACATTTCCAGTGAGGTACCTTGATTTTTGTGACCACTCTAACTTGGACAATTCCAGGGAGGAGATTGTTTTGTGAGCCGCAATCTAGAAAGATCTAGATAAAGGAGTGCTTAATATATAGAAGAGGCTATACCTACCGATGAGTTAGTATATAATTTGGTCTCGTGTTATAAACAGTGAACAAGTAAATAGTCTAGGTGTTTAAATAAATTGATGTGAGTGAATATACTGTGTATGTTATATAAATTAGTGATTAGTTTAGTGAATAAAGAAATTAAGTGAATAGACATACCTTGTATATAAATTTATCCCACCCGTCGCAATAAAAAGTTTAAAATAAATAAGAGAAGCATTACAATACAGAATGTCAAATTTGACTCCTTACTAGCCCCCGTATAGCAATTTACATATTTTTCCAGATTTATATATCTATTGATAAAAATATTCTGGAATAAGAATGATCTATCAGCTATAATTTGTTTTGTGTGATTTTTCACATAGTTTCAAGTTAATAAATCGTTTCTATTTTCGTCGTCCTCTATTTCTATTCTTATAATGTACATTATTTGATAAGAATTTTATGGAAATTAAAATTAACAAAAAAACTGTTGCTAATGTCTTCACTCAAATGTTATGGGACCCAGTATCATAGATTATTCTTTTGTAAATAGTAAATTGACATCAAAAATTGACCTGTTCCTAGATATTTTTATCTTACTGTATATTTAGCGTTATTTTGCGTTACTTTATGGACGCACTGTATATTACGATAAGTTTTCTTCAACATATAAGTCTGGGAAGGTGAGTAAACGTAGTATAATTATAATTATTGTAATATCATTGTCTTGAATATTAGTAGAAGCAATTTGGTTTGCAAGCGTACGATATCCCTATCCTCACCTAATCCATAATAATTAAATATATGCTGCCGCCGACTTCGACCGACTACTTCGTCTTTTTTTACGCTGTGTATTTCCGAGTTACTGCCAATTTATTAATTCTTTTTGTGTTGGCGGTGTACCAATTTCTCTTAGATTACTGTTACGACTATCGCTAACTTTTTTATTATCTTTCTTATGTTGAAAAAAGACGATGTCAGCCTAAAATATATCTTAGTTGGAAGGTTGGGATTTTTATACAAGAAAAATTGTGTAATGTTCTCCGACTTGGCCCGTCATAAACCAATAACGTTGATGTTGTCAGTAACGTCCATAGGCGAAGCTTCATTGACTGGTGACTTATTCTTAGAGATTCTCAGAAAATATCGGTCTAATTCTACTATTCACAATTGACAAACTTTTTTTGGGTTAGTCTTATTTGATTTAAGAGGAGGAACTTCCGCACTGTTGCCGAGTTGACACAAAAAAAAATTTAGTAGGCTTGTGTACTAGTTTCTGCATAATGGAAACTCTTTAACACAATGTATATCCTCTGTAGTTCAGAGTCTCAATACCAGTGTATCTCAAGCGCTCACTGTTTCATTACATTTATATTAGAGTTCCATGCCTTTGGCCTGTACAAATGCCACAGCATATATAGTCCTGGCCTGGGAATTCACACATGTGTAAAATAAGTGTAATAAATTGAGATGTTGATTTCTATCAAGGTATATGCAGCCAATAAGGCCAAGTTGGCAATATGGCGAATTCCTAATAACTCGGTAACTATCTAAAATTTGAAGTAAGCGGCGCTATACGTATAAACAGCATATTCGCCAAATACACCAGCCGGTAAAGTCATCAGTCTTGAGCAAACCGCCTAAGTGTGTGCTGCTTTCCAAATGAAAATTTCAATTCAAAATTGCCGCATATAAAAGTGAATCTTTTTAAATCTACTTGTACTGTTTTACTGACAATCACGTAAGTATTGTTTAAGTTGATATTATGTTTATATTGTGCAAATGTACGATGAGAACATAGTGTAGTTATTTTTTTGATAAGATTATGATAGTGCCTAATATTTGGAAAAATCAGTTGATTTGGTACATGTGGGCAATATGGCCGTTATCGATAGATAGCAATATGGCCATGTGCATTTTTGTAGAAATACGTATGATATCATAACTGTTCCTTTATAATAGTTTCTTCCTTGTTACAGGAATAAAGATTGGACGTATTCGCTCCAGAGGCTTAAGAGTCCAATGGAAGCAAGAAGACTTAACCCACGCGCTTCAAGCTGTGAAAGGGGGCATGTCAGTAAATAAGGCGAGTATTACTTTCATTCTACCAAGAAAAACTCTTAGGCGGTATGTAGAAAAAGGTGAGATTGGAGAAGCAGCTATGGGTCGCAAGTCAATCTTAACTCAAGAACAAGAAACTGAATTAAGTCGAAGAATGATTCGCTTATCCTATGTAGGTTAGGTTAGTGGGTACTCACTGCAAATGTACTTCGTCGATGTGTTTACCGGAATACCAAGTTGAATAATATCCCAAATCCTTTTAAAGAAGAAAAAGAGAAGGCTGCACGATATTGGCTAAAGGCAATTATGGAAAGAATCCTTCAAATCCGAGTTAGAAAAGCACAAAATTTAAACCCGTCAAGAGCTCAAAAACTAAACAAATGTATTGACCATTTCACAAAGCTAGGAGAAATAATGAGATCTTCAAATATGATGGAACATCCCGAAAGAATTAATAATATCGACGAGAAAGGAGGTAGGCTCTGTTTGCAACATCAACAAAAGTTATTTGCTGCAAAAGGGGCACGACGGGTACGTGTCGTTACGAACGAACACGCACAAAATGTTTCTGTTGTGGCCTGTGGTAACGCTATCGTAGCAGAAATACCTCCCGTCATTTTTTTTAGAGGAAAGCGCCAAAAACAAGAATGGGTGATTCAATGCCTGCAGGGACTTCAGTACTCATGAATGAAAAAGGTAGCATGACACAAGCAACATTTTCCCGTTGGACTTTACGGTTCAAGGTCAGGCTCTGCTTATTTTTGATGGAGCCAAGTGTCACTTGGATTTCAGTATTTTGGAAACCGCTGACTGATTCGATATTACGTTGTATTGTTTGCCCAGTAATACAACGCACGAACTCCAAACAATGGATAAAGCTGTCTTTAGAGCGTTTGAGTACTACTAGTCACTAAGAAACAGTTTATCCACTAGATTTTTTAGTCACTTTGTCTTTTGTTTTCACTATTGAATCACCCTCTCACTATTGTCTCACTTTTTACTACTTCCTCTCTTTCTCACAATTTCCTCCCTTTCTTACTAAGTTCTTTATTCACTTTAATCTTCTTCAGTTGACCTGTAACAAAACTTCATTACAGCACAGAATAAACACCAAGACAGAAGCGAAAGCGTGATTTCGTCTACTCTTTTCCTCTAATTTACAGGCCTCGCTGCCAGAGCTATTCGGTACCGACGCGAGCATTCGCTTCTGTGTCTGTGATCAGAGCT
Source organism: Galeruca laticollis (assembly GCA_963921935.1). Taxonomy (NCBI): domain Eukaryota; kingdom Metazoa; phylum Arthropoda; class Insecta; order Coleoptera; family Chrysomelidae; genus Galeruca; species Galeruca laticollis. The sequence continues at coordinate 45,496,106 of OY998183.1, read as the reverse complement.
GTGGTGTAGCGCTAGGGATACACTCGGCCTGTAGTGAAAAACTGGTATGCACAGGCCAAGTGTATCGTTGGAGATACACCTTTTCAAAAATCTGACAGAGACAAAAGATAACAAATAATGGGTATCCACCAATGTGTGGTGATATACTGAACCGCATATTAAAACTAAAATGAAAAATAAACCTTTGCAGATGACATGTCAAAAATAGCTTGGCAGGGAAAGGGTTAATCTGATGAGACGACGACTTGAAAGCTGCTCGTTTTGGTTCCTATCACTACGATAGTATCAGGAAGTCATTAACTATGCCATCTCTGCTTCTAATTATAAAAAATTGAGTATTCTATATAATCAAAGAAGTTGTGGGTTTTCTCGGCACAAAATGGTCAACATTTCCGAACGTATCGAGACTCTCAAGAAAAGCATCTTCAGATGTTTCAAGACCACCTCGAAATAATAATAAATTATTTTAGAATAATAATTGTGCCTCATATTCACTTGGCTCTCAAGATCTAAGAAGGGAGAAAGAAAATGTTGAGAGGGGCCTTCTCACAGGTATATAAACCCAAAAACCTACACAATACTATTTACTTATCTAGTAATTATTTGGTTCAAAATATTTACGATAGATGTCGATAGTAGTACTGAATCGGCTTTTACTTATTCAACATAATATTTTCTCTCTCTGTCTTTTCACTCTTGCCGGTTCAATGAAACGCATCTCTGGTTCAGCTGTTCGGATGTTTTGGTTTGAAATCTGTTTCAAATATTTCAACTTTTTGTGAGATCAGAAACCTTATCTTTGTTATTTAGATTGCATCCAAACAAAACTTACTGACATAAGTATTTCCATTTGAGTGTAGATTTTGAATTATTTAAGCATTTCATAAGTGTTTTTGAAAGGAATAAATTATTAAAAAGTAAGTAATCGTATCTACCGGATATCAAAAATGATAATAATGGTAATTTACATTATCCTGCAATCCGTATTTTTATTTTAAAAGCTATGTTTGAGGTTATGTTCACTGGATTATTTGAATAATGTGAGGATATAAGATAAATAATACTAATGAACGATCATCGTATAACAATATCGCAGATATATAAAATAATCATGATATGTCTGCCTCACGCTCAGAGTCCGAAACTATGTCTCTTCAACATGATTGCGATAACTCTACATTTGAGTAGAGAGTATGCGAAGATATACTACAGAAATGATCCTGTTAAGTGTCAGGTCTGAGGCATAATGCATCACATATTGGGTGGCCTACAAAAACGTGACTAGATGCTTTCCTGGTCAACATTTCAAAAAATGTCTCTCCCAACAGGCAAATGTTCATGAAAAGAAAAAGCATGAAGCTTGTAGCTCAAGACAAATTCAAGAGATACAATCATGCTGAGTGCAACAAACATGCTTTTTTCTACGATAAAAAGTAACAACTTTTTTGCACCAGTGCAAAAAAGTTAAAGTTTTGACACAGTAGATAGAGCAAAAAGGCACTTTTGTAGATAAAATTATTATGCCCACTGCCAATGTCTATGATAATAGAGATCTTCATATAGAAGAAATTGAGACAGATAGAAAAATATGTGCCAAAAAATGCTTCCGAAACTTAAGCAACTCTATACACAATGCATAGCTCCTGAAGTAATCAGAAATCAAATATGAATGGGCAGAAATGTATTGACCCCCCTTATATCAAGCAAGCAATATCAAAATATAAGAAAAAGAAAAGTCTGGCAAACAGAATCCAGATAAGGACGCTGATACTACTCAGTAAGTAAAAAGAGTAACAAAACTTATTTACAAAAAATCTAATTTGTTTTTATTTTCAGAACTGACAATTTCAATAATATGGGACCTACTGAACTGCCCCGCAGGCCCATTTCATAAAACAGTTTCGTGATACTATTCCGTGAGTAAAAACACTAACAAGATTTATTTACAAATATCTAATTTCTTTCCAATTTCAAGACTGACAATTTCACTAATATGAAACTTGCTGCAACTGCCGCTCAGGTCTGTTCGTCTTTCATGAAACAGAGTTTCCTGAAAATATTCTGCAAGTAAAAACACCAACAAGACTTATTCACAAAAATCCGATTCCCTTTCATTTTCAGAACTAACAATTTCACTAAAACGGAACCTGATGTAACTGGTCCAAATAATTTTCATAAAGCAGTGTTAATTATAACTATTCTGTAAATAAAAAATGATAACACCTACTTAGAAGAAGCATCTAATTTTCTTATTTCATTTACAGTTCTAATTATGTAACTAAAACTAAGCCTGATGTAACTGCCCTCACAGGTACAAATACTTTTCATATAGCAGTTTTCGCTATAGCTATTCAGTAAGTAAAGTTTGAAACAAAGCCTGATGTAACTATAACGGAAAGTTTATAATTTTTTGGTTTTTTTTTGTCTAAGGATTAAAAAAATAGAAGATACAGTTCAGTCGCCATGTATGCATAAAAACAAAGAAAATGTATTCAACGCTTATCTATATCAAATTTGGAATATGGCTTCCAAGATAAAATGGATTATTGGTATTCTTTTGCTGAATTGGGAGTTAGAAAAATAATTTTGTGAATGAAAGTATTTAAATAATATTTTTTCAGTCTTTATAACTACATGGATCAAGACATATGTGGATTGGAGTCACCACCCCTTTGTGAGTATAGAATCGTAAAAAATGGATATTTTTATAAACTTTTTTTTTCTGTTTGTTATAAGGAGAAATGGTAGAGAAAAATTGAAGATGAACTGAAATGTATTTATAAATGTGAAGATAAATACATTGAATTTGTAATAATAGTTTTATTAATATTTCTATAAAATATTTTTTATTTGTTTCTTTTCAATAAAAACAAACACCAATTTTTGCTGTGATTTTTTTGAATATATTAATAAGGGTCAACGAAAAAGTGAACGTGTCTGTTTATTGCTATAATGAACATTTTTATAGTTCAACTGATTAATTAGCATTTCTTTGCTACAATTCATTTCAACGATTAAGAGGGGTCAGTGGAGAATCAGACATTCTGTATTATAGTACATATGAAAACTACCTACTTACTTACTCTGTACTTCAAATTGGTGATACTACAATTAAACAAACAGATTGCCTACATGATTTTATTTTGTTTTCGATATAAGAAAACACCTTTGCAATGGAAGAACAGGCATGTTCGTTTATTACAAATTGGAGGAAAATGCAAAAAGTGTAACATTTTGATACATAACCTGGAAAAATTGAAGATAAAAAATATATAACATTTTTATTCCTACGTTTCAAAAATAAAAGATTACATTTGTATTACGTCTTGAATAGAATAGTAACTGTCTATTTAGTTCGTCATCTGTCTCTACAGCGCCATCCATCAAGACGGTGGAACGGTTGAACTAAAGTAAAAAGTTGTTCGTTTGCAAAAATTTGCGTGCAACAAATTTCAAAAAACCCAATCATTTGAGATTTCATATTTTTAGAATTGAATTCTCTAGGCTTCCTTTTGGGGATCAGGTTTTGGCGTTCAAATTGATGACCACAATTTGTCAAAACTGTCAAAATCACACCATCACTTAATGGCTTATATCTTTTTTTGTAACAATATAAAACTCAACCAAAATACCTGATCCCCAAGACAAAGGACCAAGTTATATTGTGTTGAAAATTCAACACTCAATTTCACTGCGTTCTTTAGATTTTTTGTTTACAAAATGACCTGAATTTTGTTGCAAGTCACACGGGGCAAGTCACATGAGGCCCCTCTTAAAGGGACAAGGTGCATCGACATCGTGGTCATTTAGCTCCTGTCTGTGGATGTTTTGTTCTTTAAACATGTTTTTGAGTTTGTCGTATAAGACAATTCCCCTAATATTGAATACATTTTTTGGTTGGAATTAAGTTTGGGGACATGATATCTTTGGAAAAATGTGAGAGTAGGGTTGAGATTTTTTTACTTTGAAGGTGGATACAGTTCGCGATTATTTTTTCATGAATATTGCAGAAAAGCAGATATGGGCAGTTTGGGAATGGGTCGTTTTTGAGTAGAAATTAGTGAGTAAGGTTAGAATGGCCCACAGCATTTATTTTTAATTTGAAATTGTCTGTCGGTGATCATTTAGGAAAATCACGTGAGTCAAGCCGAATAATTCATTGCTACCATTTGATGTAGACCAATCAATTTGAATTAGGTTTCGATTGATGGGGGTGAAAAAGGAATTAAATGCTTTTGCGTTATAAAGAAATTAGATAGGTGAGTCATGTATAATTGGTTGTTTCACAAGTAGGCACTCTCTTCAATTTCTTCGTATTCCTTCATGATTTGGGACCCAAATGAAATGGATTTCTAGGTTTCCTAATGTGGAGATATGGTAGAGATCCTGTATTTGGGAATAAATAAGGTGGTCTCTAAATAAATTTTTGTTGTATTGTAGTGTGATAAGCGAATCTGAAATTATGAGAGAAAGAGGAAATTTGTTATTCTGTTGGATGACTTTCTGTATAGCAGCATGTTCAGCCGAATCAATTGAGTTATTTTGATCAAGTTTGAATTTTGTATAGACGTTATTTGAAAAGATGGCAAATCTAACTCCAATTTCTGATTTGGAACCGTCCGTAAATATCAGGTAATGCTGCTTGTATTTTTAGTTAATAAGTTCTGACATGGACTTATAAAAATAGTAACGTAGAGACAATTTGTCAAATGAGAGAAGTGAGACTTTGATGGGTATGGAAAGAGTCCAATGATGGAATATATTGAAGTTTAATGGTACGATGTTTGGAAGGATATGATTTATGTTATTAAAAAGGAGGTTCTGAACTCATTCCTGTGGTCAATGTCTATATCTCCAGAACGAAACCACCTCCAACACGACGCCATATTTAAAAGTAAAGTTCTGTATGGCAGTGAAACCTAGCAACTTACTGCAAATATATAGCAACAGCTGCTTTCCCTGGTGATGTACTTCTGGCGTAGGGAAGCAGGTAAATCAAGAATGGAGTAACAAATGAGATAATTAGAGACCTTAAAAATATCCACACAAATATGATAGAATCAATTCAACGAAGAGAACTCCTATGATACACGTTGAACAGATGGATGACACACAAATTCCCAAACAAATTCTCAAAATGGATACCCACAGAGAAAAGGAAAAGGGGAAGACCTAATGCCCACATGGATGGGAGGGATACAAATAGCCATGTCCGAAAAGAACCTACTGTGGTGAACACACACTATAGGAAACATTTTTGACTTCCCGGGTAATTAACATAACATCTTTAATACTGACGTATTAGTTGTGATCGGTTGTATAAATCATGCGAACGTCTTCAAATGAGAAACGACGTAGATGACAGTTCATTATATCTGACGTCCGTCAGACGAGGTGTTCGAGTGTTATATTTGTCGGTGCCTTTTCAGGTGTAGCAATCTAAGCTAGAACTACGCAAAAAAACAAAGATAAAAAATGGTCGGTTGTCCGGCGAACTCTCATAGAAACAAGAAGAAAAAATAAATAATTCATTTAATCAACAACGCCGCCTTCAATATACATTTTAAAATCTGTAACGTATATTTTGAAAACATCTTTCTCACAACATATTAGTATTAAAAACGAAAAAATTCATGTTAAAGATTTTTTTTGACAATTTAGGGGACATACGGTATATTAGAAAGGTTGAATTTAAGTAATTATATCCACAAAATCATTTAATAAACAAATCTTCAAGTAGTAGATCTCACCAATGTATGTATTTAGTTATTGCCGTTACACGTAACTGTGGACGCATACTATTAGAGGTGAATTGCAAAATTATCATTTATCCTGTCAATAAAAGGAATTTGAAACGATATCACATTCAAATAAAATAATAAAATATTTAACAATAGTAATTTATGCAACAAGTGCATAAAGTGGTACGTTTTTTCACGAATGGAAAATTCCATGAGTGGAAAAAAAAAAGTGAAAAAAGACACTTTATGCACATGTTGCATACATTATTTTTTCTACAGCCGTATACAAAAAATAAAATTCAAATAGAAATTTGGGATATTTTAATTAAGCTCCTTCGGTAAATTACAATTATCCGTATTCCAAGTTTCCTGAAAGTAAATCCTCGATGCCCAGCCAACATTCATTGTGTTAGTTATACGTATTCCTAGTTTCATAAAAGTCCATCCTCGATACCATGCCAAGATTCATTGTGATAGTTATACGTATTCCAAGTTTCATGAAAGTCCATCCTCGATGCCCAGCCAAGATTCATTGTGTTAGCTTATGGGAAGCGTGGAATAAAGTTAACGTTATGGCACTTTTTTTGACACTTTTTTACTTTTTTTCACTCTAACCATAAACAACCACTTTAAGCGCTGCAAACTGATCAAAAACAAGGTACTTTAAAGATAGGGCGTATAAAAATCATATTTTACCATGAATAAGACAATTATTAAATAACAATGAGTAATTGAATAACATAGTACGTTATGAAAGATGAAATGTTTGGATAAGTGTCAAGACGAGACTAAATCAAGCAAATTTGACAACTATAAGATTTTAAATGTGACAATGATATTAAAGCTTGATCTCCAGAATTCATTGCAATGATTCTTCTGATTGGAGATAATCGTAACGCGGAAAAGAATGAAATTATTTATAAAATGAATGTCAGTGTCAAACTGAAAATATTATTGGAAAAAATAATTTTGAGATCGGAATAAAAATAAAAAAAAGGTTTAGCAATCATCAGAGAGAAGAGATACATAAAAATTGTTTTACGAAATATTACTGTTGAGAATAAGAAAATGATATAGTTTAGATAATTCTGTCAAAAGTGAAAGAACTTCCCTGTATCAGAGAATTTTATAAAGCGTTTCTCGTGTGAGAAATCTTGTATCCTGGAGGCAGCTAATTTGAGTCCAGTTTAAAACGAGGAGAGGCTTCTTTAGAGTCAGCTAAGTACACCAAGGAGAAAATTGATAACAAAATTTTAAATATTATTTCGATATAAAAGAGTTTAAAAGAAAACAAATTCAATTGAATATTAAACAAAAAGCATGCTAATTTGAACGTAAATTTTTTGATCATTGAGGAACTAAATCAAAATTCAATTAGTGCGTGTAAACTCCAAAATCTATTCAATACTTGTATTTTTTTATATTTTCCATTCTATTCCGGGACTGTAGTTAAGATAGACTTATAAGGTGTATAGTTATTAGTTATATTCAAATAATAATCTTTGAAATTGAACCAGCAACTATTTGCAACTGATACTAGACATTTTCTATTTTTTTTCAAAATATCATTTGCACCATAATTTTAATAAATTGGGAAGAACTTTATAATTTTGAATTTGTTATTAGAATATTAAAGGATTTGTTATTTTATTTTGATTTAAATAAGAATTTCACTCATTAAACATAAAATAATAATTATATTAGCACCCGAAAGAACTCACCCGTGATAGGATCTCAGGCCGTAGCAAATATAAATTATATTACAGAGGAATAAAGGTTACTAAGTGATTGACATTAAAATTTACATCTCAATATATATATATATATATATATATATATATATATATATATATATAATTATTTGTTTTTCTTTAACCTTATATATAATTTTATTTCCATTTTTCTTGGACATTAGGTTATAAACGTAAATTCTGTATCAATTTATGTTTTTATTGATGTTTCGCTCTCTAATTAGGAGCATTTTCGAAAAATTTGTACATCGATGTCAAACAATAAAATGAAAACGATAGAAAGATTAAAATTGAATGTACACACAGAGACCACAAAAACTGGTAACTAATAAAATGTGTACATTCAATTTTAATCTTTCAATCGTTTTCATTTTATTGTTTGACATCGATGTAAATTTTTTTTGAAAATGCTCCGAATTAGAGAGCGAAACGTCAATAAAAACCTAAATTGATACAAAATTTACGTTTATAACCTGATGCCCAAGAAAAATTGAAATAAAATTATAAATATATATATATATATATATATATATATATATATATATATATATATATATATATATATATATATATATATATATATATATATATATATATATATATATATATATAAATGAATATAATTTCATAAAATACGAGGTGCTATATGAAATATAAATTTCGATTTTCTACTACACCTGTTTTAGTCGAAATTTCAATAATTTCGACTTATTGGCCTGACCGTTCTTCGAAGGGCAAAACAACTACATTCCTGGCTAATACCACGCAGAATATTGAATTACATCCCCTTCGAAAAACGTGACGTCGATCGGCCATTTTGCCGATACGGACATCTGTGGTGATTCGCAACTGATAGCGGAAGAGCATAGTACACTTACGCGTTTCGACCTTCTTGGGTCTCTTCAAGAGTGCCGTAATGCCTTCCAGTTCAGAATCTCTAATCCGAACTGAAGATTACACCCTCCGACAACCTCTCTTGGTTCGTGTAGTTACACAAGCGAGAAGTAGTCAGTTGGCGCCATCTTCACTTTCAGTTGCGAACCAACACCTCAGATAAATGCGACCGTATTAGTCGTATTAAATAAAAATGAATATAATTTCATAAAATACGAGGTGCTATATGAAATATAAATTTCGATTTTCTACTACACCTGTTTTAGTCGAAATTTCAATAATTTCGACTTATTGGCCTGACCGTTCTTCGAAGGGCAAAACAACTACATTCCTGGCTAATACCACGCAGAATATTGAATTACATCCCCTTCCAAAAACGTGACGTCGATCGGCCATTTTGCCGATACGGACATCTGTGGTGATTCGCAACTGATAGCGGAAGAGCATAGTACACTTACGCGTTTCGACCTTCTTGGGTCTCTTCAAGAGTGCCGTAATGCCTTCCAGTTCAGAATCTCTAATCCGAACTGAAGATTACACCCTCCGACAACCTCTCTTGGTTCGTGTAGTTACACAAGCGAGAAGTAGTCAGTTGGCGCCATCTTCACTTTCAGTTGCGAACCAACACCTCAGATAAATGCGACCGTATTAGTCGTATTAAATAAAAATGAATATAATTTCATAAAATACGAGGTGCTATATGAAATATAAATTTCGATTTTCTACTACACCTGTTTTAGTCGAAATTTCAATAAATTCGACTAATTGGCCTGACCGTTCTTCGAAGGGCAAAACAACTACATTCCTGGCTAATACCACGCAGAATATTGAATTACATCCCCTTCGAAAAACGTGACGTCGATCGGCCATTTTGCCGATACGGACATCTGTGGTGATTCGCAACTGATAGCGGAAGAGCATAGTACACTTACGCGTTTCGACCTTGTTGGGTCTCTTCAAGAGTGCCGTAATGCCTTCCAGTTCAGAATCTCTAATCCGAACTGAAGATTACACCCTCCGACAACCTCTCTTGGTTCGTGTAGTTACACAAGCGAGAAGTAGTCAGTTGGCGCCATCTTCACTTTCAGTTGCGAACCAACACCTCAGATAAATGCGACCGTATTACTCGTATTAAATAAAAATGAATATAATTTCATAAAATACGAGGTGCTATATGAAATATAAATTTCGATTTTCTACTACACCTGTTTTAGTCGAAATTTCAATAATTTCGACTTATTGGCCTGACCGTTCTTCGAAGGGCAAAACAACTACATTCCTGGCTAATACCACGCAGAATATTGAATTACATCCCCTTCGAAAAACGTGACGTCGATCGGCCATTTTGCCGATACGGACATCTGTGGTGATTCGCAACTGATAGCGGAAGAGCATAGTACACTTACGCGTTTCGACCTTCTTGGGTCTCTTCAAGAGTGCCGTAATGCCTTCCAGTTCAGAATCTCTAATCCAAACTGAAGATTACACCCTCCGACAACCTCTCTTGGTTCGTGTAGTTACACAAGCGAGAAGTAGTCAGTTGGCGCCATCTTCACTTTCAGTTGCGAACCAACACCTCAGATAAATGCGACCGTATTAGTCGTATTAAATAAAAATGAATATAATTTCATAAAATACGAGGTGCTATATGAAATATAAATTTCGATTTTCTACTACACCTGTTTTAGTCGAAATTTCAATAATTTCGACTTATTGGCCTGACCGTTCTTCGAAGGGCAAAACAACTACATTCTTGGCTAATACCACGCAGAATATTGAATTACATCCCCTTCGAAAAACGTGACGTCGATCGGCCATTTTGCCGATACGGACATCTGTGGTGATTCGCAACTGATAGCGGAAGAGCATAGTACACTTACGCGTTTCGACCTTCTTGGGTCTCTTCAAGAGTGCCGTAATGCCTTCCAGTTCAGAATCTCTAATCCGAACTGAAGATTACACCCTCCGACAACCTCTCTTGGTTCGTGTAGTTACACAAGCGAGAAGTAGTCAGTTGGCGCCATCTTCACTTTCAGTTGAGAACCAACACCTCAGATAAATGCGACCGTATTAGTCGTATTAAATAAAAATGAATATAATTTCATAAAATACGAGGTGCTATATGAAATATAAATTTCGATTTTCTACTACACCTGTTTTAGTCGAAATTTCAATAATTTCGACTTATTGGCCTGACCGTTCTTCGAAGGGCAAAACAACTACATTCCTGGCTAATACCACGCAGAATATTGAATTACATCCCCTTCGAAAAAAGAACGGTCAGGCCAATAAGTCGAAATTATTGAAATTTCGACTAAAACAGGTGTAGTAGAAAATCGAAATTTATATTTCATATAGCACCTCGTATTTTATGAAATTATATTAATTTTTATTTATTACGACTAATACGGTCGCATTTATCTGAGGTGTTGGTTCGCAACTGAAAGTGAAGATGGCGCCAACTGACTACTTCTCGCTTGTGTAACTACACGAACCAAGAGAAGTTGTCGGAGGGTGTAATCTTCAGTTCGGATTAGAGATTCTGAACTGGAAGGCATTACGGCACTCTTGAAGAGACCCAAGAAGGTCGAAACGCGTAAGTGTACTATGCTCTTCCGCTATCAGTTGCGAATCACCACAGATGTCCGTATCGGCAAAATGGCCGATCGACGTCACGGTTTTCGAAGGGGATGTAATTCAATATTCTGCGTGGTATTAGCCAGGAATGTAGTTGTTTTGCCCTTCGAAGAACGGTCAGGCCAATAAGTCGAAATTATTGAAATTTCGACTAAAACAGGTGTAGTAGAAAATCGAAATTATATATATATATATATATATATATATATATATATATATATATATATATATGCATATATATATATACACATATATATATATATATACAGGGTTGGGATAAAGTATGGAACCAAGTAAATATCTTTTAAACGAAGAGAACGATACTTATGAAAATTTGCAGGAAAGTGCGATGGAAAAAATTGCATCTGATGTACATTTTATTGTTAATAATATACTTCCGGTTTAACCGGAAATGCCATCAACTTCTTTAATTCAAATGAGACACCCTATATATTTTTACAGATTTTGAAAGAGCTTGTTATTTTGAATTCATACATACTGAGTTTAGTGTAAAAAAATTTGTAAAAACGAGAAATAGCTCACTGTTAGTTGTACAATAGGTTTACATTTCATTATTTTAGAATAATGAGAAACAAAATTACTTCAAATGTTCAAAATGCTCGCCGTTAACTTGCTGGCAATATGTCATCCTATTAACAAATTCTTTAGTCACTCTTTCCAAGACTTCTCCACGTATTAGTTCACATTCATCAATAATTATTTGTCTCAATTCCTGTAAGTTTGTTGGTCGTCTAACGTAAACACGTGATTTCAGATAACCCCAAAGAAAAAAATCCAACGGGCTTAGATCCGGAGAACGAGCAGGCCACTCTATGAATCCTCTACGTCCCATCCATCGATTTGGAAAATTCGCATCCAGAAAATCCCTAACCCGTCTATCATAGTGGGGAGGTGCTCCATCTTGTTAAACCAAACATTTTTTGGTAATTGCCCATTATGTTGAAGTGCAGGAATAATTTCGTTATTCAGTAGATCCAAATACTTGCCACCATTCAAGTTTCCGTCGATAAAAAATGGGCCTATAAGCCTATTTTCGACAATTCCCATCCAAACGTTTAACTTCTGTGGATCCTGGGTATGTGCTCATTTGACCAATACCTTGAGTTATGGCGATAAACTGTTCCATTCGAACAAAAAGTTGCCTCATCGGAAAAAACTATGTTAGAAGCAAAATTTTCGTCGACATTACAGATGTCCATTAGCCTTTCGCAAAATTCCAGCCGTCGGTCAAAATCATCGTCTGACAATTCTTGAACCAACTGTACCTTATATGGATGATACTTTTCACTTTTTAATATCTTTTCTACAGAACGTCGACTGATACCATGGTTTAGTGCTAAATTTGCGGTGGAAGTTTGAGGTGATTCTTCTAAATCGATTGCAATATTTTGTTTAACAGTTTCGTTCGTTACAGTCCACGATCTTCCAGGTTTTAGAAAATTCTTTACCATCCCAGTTGTATTAAAACGTTGTAATGTTTGAGTCACTGTTGAGCGTGATATAGGATTTCTCTCCGGATGCAAATTAATAAAAATATGACACACTTCTTCATGAGTTCTAACACGATCACCATAACCGATCATCATTAAAATTTCAACACGCTTTTTTTCACTTAATTGGACCATTCCAAATTGTAAAATTTATTTCCATCAATTAGAATTTGACACTTGGAGAACAAAAGTCGTACTAAACAGTACTCGTTTATTTATTACTATGCATAAAAACAACATCAATTAGTTTATCTAAATAGTTTTATCTAATTTTGACATATGAAGTGACATTTTTCAAAACTGACATCCGTTAGCAAACGTCACATTTTTCGTAACCAGTTACATAATGAAAAATATCATGTAACTGGTGATGAAAAATTAATTATATCACCAGTTAATAAAAACAAGAGAGAAAAAAATGTCATATTATAGAAAAATAACAACAACTAGAACTGAAGAGAACTACTAACAATAAGAACAACTAGAATAATTCACATTTTATTTTATGCATTATAAATATTTATGACACATTTCGAACAGTTTGTTAGGTTGACCCCTGCAGAATTAGAAGTTGATGTAATTTCGTGATGCATAACTGATCTTGAACTTGAGGTGCTTTATTCACCAAGAATATCAGTGGCAATCCTTTTCTTATTTTCTATTGATGGTAAAATAATAAAGAAAAGTCTGAAATTAATGTATAAAATGAAAGTAATGTCTTGTGTAATATTGGTTGCATAACTTGTAGGAATCAAAAAGTGCTGTTTCCAAATCAGAAATAAATTAAATTTTCTTTTTGTCAGAATTAGATAAAATCTTGTATAGAACGTTATGAAATGCTTTATTGATAGGTAAACTAAACTTTCTTCTTGTCAAAATTAGATAAAATCTTGTTTGAAACACGTTATGAAATGCATCATTTTGTGTAACGAGTGAAATGATGCATTTCATAACTGGTTACATAAATAGCTATTTTGCTCAAATGCAAAAAACTCAATGAGGTTAATTAAAGTGCTATATTCCTCGTTCTTACAATTTTTTTTACACTAAACTCAGTATGTATGAATTCAAAATAACAAGCTCTTTCAAAATCTGTAGAAATATATAGGGTGTCCCATTTAAATTGAAGAAGTTGATGACATTTCCGGTTAAACCGGTAGTATATTATTAACAAAAAAATGTACATCAGATGCATTTTGTTCCATTGCACTTACCTGCAAATTTTCATAAATATCGTTCTTTTCGTTTACAAGATGTTTACTTGGTTCCATACTTTATCGCAACCCTGTATATATATATATATATAAATATATATATATATATATATATATATATATATATATATATATATATATATATATATATATATATGAATATATAAGAGGCTCAAACGGTCAATTGACACAAGGGTATGAGTATTTATAGCTGACAGAGGGGATGGGGTTAGTATATTATTGGTTCTTTGTATAAAAATTATTTGTTTCACAGTGACAGATTATTTCATTGAATGGATTTGTCTGATTGCATTAACTGAAGGGGAGATTATAATACTTTGTAGGCTTTCAATGGGAGAGGTTCGAAAGGCTCCTGTTACAATTCTTAATGCCTGATTCTGAATTGGGTTTCCTACAATTTTTATAGTTTGGTCTTGCAGAATTGAAGATGAACCCACCATGCATGAGTTTGGAAGGATTACCATACGATATCTTTTAATGAGTGTTGCATAATCTGAACCCCAATTGTTATGGGGCAGGGGACTCAAGTATATTGAGGTTATGATATACTCTGGATTTCAAGAAGCGTATGTGAGATTTCCCGTTGAAGCTGGAGTCAAATTGCAATATTAGAGTTGAATTGATTTATTTTCAAATATTTGCTAAAATAGCTTGGAAATTCTTCATTAATAATCCTAAAAATACTGCAATCTATAAGAAAGCATAGCAACCTCGGGAAATTCTAAAAATCTAGCTGACAATGGAAATGATGTGATTCTGGGAATTGACGTAATGAAACTACATTTTTCCAGATGGAATTTAGAAACAGAACCATTGAAGTGGGTTACGAGTAAGTAAGTATTCCTTCATCCACATGAAGGCAGCACGGTGTTTGCAGTGATACTGAAAGATACCGTTCTAGCTGCACGAAGCGAAAGCATGATAGTAGCACGGCTACAGGGAATTATGGAGGAAGATTCACTAGTTATGATGGAGCCAAGAAAGATTTCCCGTTGAAGCTGGAGTCAAAATGCAATATTATAATTGAATTGATTTATTTTCAAATATTTGCTAGAATAGCTTGGAAATTCTCCATGAATAATCCTAAAAATGCTGCAATATACAAAAAAGCATAGCAACCTCGGGAAATTCTAAAAATCTAGCTGATATTGAAAAATACGTGATTCTGGGAATGGACGTAATGAATCTACATGGTTTCCAAAATGGAATTTAGAAACAGAACCATTAAAGTAAGTTCCGAGGAGGTATTCCTTCATCCATATGAAGGCAGCACGGTATTTGCAGCTATACTGGAAGATGCCGTTCTACCTTCACGAAGCGAAACCATGATAGTAGCACGCCTACAAGGAATCATGGAGGAAGATGGTTCAAGATGGAGTCAAAATGCAATATAAGAGGTGAATGGATTTATTTTCAAATTTCAGCTTTAATAGCTTCGAAATTCTGCTTGAGAAATCCTAAAAATTCTGAAATATACAAAATAGCATAGTATTCCAGGAAATTCTAAAAATCTACACCACTGTTTGAAAATAAATTCGATGGAAGGAGAAATGGTCCAATTGCCATCCCAGCGTCTCCTTATCTAACGAATATAATCCGCACTTCTTGCGGTAGCGGTGTCTTCACTTCTTTAGCTGTGACATAAAATCACATCAAGATTTCTATTTTCTTTAAATGCATTATATAACAAAGGGCGTGGTGCATTACCACATATATTCTGAACGTTGGAAGAATATTAATTGTGCTGATTAATGAATAGCCATATACATTTTGAATACTTTATAAAATCCATTTCTGTGAAATATTGATCACCGGAATTAGAAACATTTTCATCATAATTCTGTTGAAAAAAGATTCTATTTCTGATTCAGCAACAATCATCCACCGATATTCATCTTTAATCCATTCCGTTCTCTTTCGATCGGAAAATCTCTCCTACATTTCTATAACGAAAATAGCATTGACCATAAGTATACTTATGTGTCAGAATTGGTTATACATTATTTCTTAAGCTGCTTGCTCCAACAAATGTGAATTGCATTATGGATGAATTGAGAAATGGAAACAAGTTTGTAATTTATTTGTTTGGAGAGCGATGGTTTTCTTAAATATAATTCAGTTCACTTTATACCTCCAAATTCCATAATCCCATTGTTAGCTATCTATCTTTAATTTTTGGTTGTGGGGAAGTAAAGTTTCCTATTCAATTATAATGATAAGAGAGACTATGGATACTTTGCGCACGCCTCCGGCTTTCGCTTTGAGTTATTCATTTCATTTCTATATCTATGGTTATTCGCTACCAGTGAATTTTCCATAAACACAGGCAACGGCAGTTGCCGAGTGACGGAAATACATACCCACAAAAACCTCCAGACCGAAAAAGTCGATCGATGTCACGTTCTTCGAAGGATATGTAATTCAATATTCTGCGTGCTATTAGCCAGGAAAGTAGGTGCAGTAGAAAACCGAAATTTATTTTTCATGTAGACATACCTCGTATTTTTTGAAATTTTAATTCATTCTACTTCATATGTTTTATACGGTTCAATAATTATCTGAGGTGTTGGTTCACAATTGCAAGTGAAAATGGCGCCAGCTGACTAATTATCGTAAGTGTGTAAGAGATCCTAGAATGTCGAACCGGTCAGGGCACCCTTCTCTTTACGGTTGCGAATCACCACAGATGTCTATATCGATAAAAGTCTCGATTGACGTCACGTTCTGTTGAGCTCAATCAATAAACTCCTGGAGAAACTTCTTTATAACCGCATTGCTACCAAAATAATAGCAGCGGTTCCCATAGAACAGGCTGGATTACGCCTAGGGGGCAACTGTACAGATCAGGTTATGTCACTAACAACCTACATAGAGGCTGGCTTTGAAAATAAATTAAAGACATCAGCTGTATTTATAGATATGTCTGCTGCATACGATACTGTCAGGAGACATGGCCTGCTTTACAAGTTCATCCGAGTGGTTCTTTGCCAAAGGATAACGCGACTCGTTGACAGCATGCTGGCCGATAGAACATTAGAGGTGATAGCAGGAGAACAGTCAAGTGCCCAAAGAGTCTTGAATAATGGCTTACCACAAGGCTCTGTATTGGCTCCGCTAGTGTTCAGCTTATATATCGCCGACAGATTCGGATATGCAGATGACTGGGTCCTGGAAATACAACATAAGGCGTTCGAAGCAACGGAAACAACTTTGTCATCTGATTTAACGTCCCTGGGCACATATTTTCGTAAATGGAGTTACAACCGAACTACATATAAACAGAAACCACCTGCTTCCATCTCTGCAACAAATCCGGAAACAGAAGACTAGACGTGAATTTTGAGGGAATCCATCTTCGAAACAATCCGTATCAGAAATATTTGGGAGTTACTTTAGACATAACGGTCACCTACAAACAGCATTTGGAAAACACTGCAGCTAAATTAAACACGAGGAATAATATTCTCCATAAGTTGTGCGGTTCTTCGGCTGACACATTACGCACTACAGGACTGTTCTACTCGACAGCGGAATAATGCGCCCCGGTATGGTTGAATAGTGTTCACACAAAGAAAATCGATGGGCACCTCAACAACACTATGCTAATTGTAAGCGGAACCAATCGCTCAACTCCAACACTGCCTGTTTTGAGCCACATACCACCCGCGGAAATCCGGCGAAGGAATGCTCTTATTCGCGAATACAAGAAACTGATTGAAAACTCACAGTTACCCATACATGGCGACATACCTGACCTGGAGAACGGCAGACTTCGGTCCAGACACCCAGCAATAGTAACAGCCAAGGAAATGCAACGAACAAGGTTTAACATCATAGAATCTTGGAGAGAACAATGGCAGGTAGTGGACCCCGGGCATTGTCAAACCCTCTCCTGCATCAAGGTGAAACTGCTTCGCCATATATGGTCATCCTTAAATCGTATTCGCACCAACCACGGAAATTGTGCAGATTCCCTCCGTAAATGGGGTAAAATACCGAATCCGGGCTGTGACTGCAGAGCAGAACGTCAAACCGTTCACCACATAGTGTCCGAATGCGAAACAAGGGCTTATGCTGCAAACTTCTCAGATTTTCTGATGGGAACCGACGCTGCAAAAGACTATATATGTAATGTTGATGTTCTTTTTTATTTTATTTGATTTCTTCGCTCTTTGTCATTTACACTCTTGTTTGTGTTTTTGTATATATCTTAATTTCAATTTTTAATTCTAATTTCAATTTTAACTTTTTTTTTATTAGCCCTGTTGCATGATGTGTAATGCCATATGCTAAATAAATATATTTTCGAAGAGAATGTAATTCAATATTCTGCGTGGTATTAGCCAGTAAAGTACTTAGTGGTTTTTCTTTTCAAAGAACGGTCAGACTGACAGACAGGAATTATTATAAAATTTCGACTCAAACGGAGGTATTGCCACGCGCTTTATTTGTGCCTAATTAACGGGAAAAGAAAAAGAAATGATTATGAAGTTGAAGAAAATATTAATGAAACTGGAAGAAATGAGAGAAACATGAAAAATATGAAATAAGAGTTAAGCTGATAGACCGTAGCGAAGTGAGCGTGCAATTATGCCGAGCACTCTCGAATGCTGGAAAGTAGGGGTGGGTTAAGTTAAAAGGGCGCCACTGTTTTATTTTCACTGAGCCAAAACAGAAGCTCTCCGCGTTGTCCTGGAACTCCCTATCAGTTAACGTAGTATATAAAAAAATATGAATACTTAAGTAAAATATTTGTATTATTATTGAAAAAAAATTAATAGTAATAAGTTCTAAACATCTAAAAGCAGGTGATCCATTGAAACAAGGGAGTTGAACTATAGTTTGATCTATTTAAAAAAAATGTGTACTAATATACAGATATGCTAGAAGCAAAATGTCTAAATATATAAACAAAATAATAAAGGTTACACACAAAGAAAGGAAATTTTCACAAATATCCGGTCGTAGCCGGGTAGTATTAATAGCTGGTGAAACCTATCGATGTAACTGTATTTCAATCAGAAGCTACTTTTGATAATCCCTTGCTCAAAGGCTTGTAGTCGGTGGTCTCAAAATCCTGAATTTCAGATAAATCTTGACGTATTCAATAAAAGAACCAGTTCAGAAGTAACCAATCATGAATATTTCTTCGGAGAAAATGCCTCAGAATCCACAAAAAAGTGACAAAATACGGGGTATTAAATCTCCAACCAGCCGAACACAACTCTCGAAGTGAAGAGAAATCAAAATTCTCTTCAAATTTCGTTCTCACAGACACCGATAAAAATAAATCAATAAAAAAGACATTAGATGGCAAAAACTAATCCGCTTGGGAAATTACGAAAGTGTAGGAACGAAAGTAAAGGCCTGTATACACGCATTGTTTCAAAATAATAAATTACAATTTCCTTTATTATAAAACCCTACATTTTACCTAATTGATTCGTAAATAAAGTGTTGATTTTAACAGTACACAATGCTATTTGCCTGTATGCAACTAACATAAAGCGAAACATTATATAGATATTTGAATTATAAAGATTAAATCACGATTTAGTTGAGAGAGTTGCAGAAGTAGAATGTGAACTGGGCATAATAACAGTCAATTCAAAACAAAAAAAAGTTAGTAGGAGAGGTTTTAAGCGAAATGGGAATGAAATTCTTGGGCATACAATAAATAAACATGATTATAGGAAAAAATCCAGAAACAATTAAATACAAGAAAATAGATACGTGAGGTGAAAAATTATAGGTATAGTACAAAACCAATTTAGTTAACAAAAAAAAAGAATAACCAACATAAAGTAGAGTAAACGAAGATAACATGAAATGAAAATAAATTTACTAAAATAACTCAAATATCAAGATAAATATAAATTTGAGATAATCAGTGAAAAAATCGTTGTCTATTCAGTGTCAAACTAAAATTATTCACTGTCAGAATTCGCCCTGTTGTGAGATGGATTATACAATTTGAGGTCCTGCACATGCCAAATACCCCTACTATGACCCAAATCATCCCCTAGTTCGTAAGTATAGGTACCATTTTTTCTTTTGATGACGAAAGGACCTACAAAAGGGGGTGCCAATTTGGCACTATAATAATTGACGGCATCGGAGTGACTTTTGTTCCTAGGCCAAACTACCTGTCCTTCAACATACTGCACTGAACACCTGCGCAAAGTATAACGGTGTTGATTTTTAGCTCGAGCTTCTTCAATTCGTGACTGAACAGTTTGATAAAGTGATTGAAGGGTGGCTTGCCTACGCTTAACAAGATCTTCAGGTTCTACATCTGTAGTGGGTATCTCATCTGAGGAGTCTGGTCCATAAAGCTTATGCTCCCTACCGAAGTTGAGAAAATAAGGAGTGTAACCAGTAGTTTCGTGACGAGATGTACGCATGGCACAACCGATAGAAGCTAAATTTTCATCCCAAGTAAGGTGCTTATCGCTTTGGATATAAGAACGAATCATAGTTTTCACAACTCTGTTTGAACGGTTAGTTGGATCAGCACGGGGATAGTAGGATGCGGTATGAAATATTTTTGTCTTATAGCGTTTACAAAGGTTTTGAAACTCCTTAGATTTCATTTGAATTCCGTTATCACACATAAGATGTTGAGGTGCACCGAACATAAGAAAAATTCCTTCTTCGACATGTTTAACAAGAGACTTAGCTATAGCTGACCTACATGGAAACATAACAGTGAAGTTGGTGAAATAATCATTGACTACTAATATTTAAAAGCCTCAAAACCAAAGTTACTCGGATCAGTTTGCAAAACAAATGGACGATTGAAATCGGGACAAGTGAGAACTAGTGCTGTTACCAAACATTCCTTAATAGATTTAAAAGCCCTGTCACACTCAGAAGACCAAGACCAACGGACATTTTTCTTTGGTTAAATTAGTTAAGGGTGAAATGGTGGAACAAAAATTTTGGACGAAACGACGATACCATGAGGCTGTACCTACAAAACGACGGCTTTCATGAACGTTGCGGGGTGTGCGAATATTCACTATGGTTTCTACTTTTTCCTGATTCGGCCGAAGTCCTTGTTGATCCACGACATACCCCAGATATTTCAATTTCGGGCGACAAAACTGACATTTATCTATGGAAACTATAAGCCCTGCTTCTTTCAAGCGATCGAATACCAATCCCACAAGTCTTAGATGCTCTTCGAAATCCTTTGAAACTAGGACGATGTCGTCCAGATAGACCATCACAAAAGGTTGAATATCGGCACCAAGCACAGTGTCTACAATACGTTGCCAAGTAGCTGGGGAGCTGGACAAACCGAATGGCATGTGGCGAAACTGGAAAAGGCCTCTTCCGGGGACAGTGAAAGTAGTATATTCTCGAGAGGATTCGCTTAAAGGCACAGTCCAGAAGGCAGATTTGATATCTATTGAACTTAGGTATTTGGCGTCCCTCAGGCGATCTAAAATAGGAGGAATTGGTTACGCATCTTTTCTAATAACAGCATTCATGTTTCTGAAACCTACGCAGAAACGATAGCCACCATCCTTCTTACCCACCAGACAAATTGGACTTGACCAAGCACTCTTGGAAAGCTCGATGACTCCATGTTCCAACATTTTCTTCAGTTCCTCGTCAATAATTTTCTCTTTGAAAGGAGACACGGGATAATATCTTTGTTTTATTGGCTTATTACCTGGTTCGACTTCGATGGCATGTTCAGCAACGTTACAATAACCAAGACCAGTACCTATGAGAGCAAGTTTCTCCTTCACTAAGCCATCCAATGCAGTACGCTGTTGATCAGTTAGTGTGGTTTCATCCTGGATACTACATATGTGCGAAGTATCAGAGTTATCTGAAAAGTGCAAAATATCCTGATTTAAATCGGAAACTAACCCCATAATTTTCCAGAAATCTACTCCCAGAATAAGCCTATGAGAAAGTTCTGGTAGAACCAGCACATCTATTATACGAGTTTTTGCCATAAAACAAAAAGGAACCTGTAAATAACCTATACTAAAGCAGCTTTGACCATTAGCGACTGTGCAAGGTGTTTTACTGGCTATTAATTGAAGACCTAAACGCTGCAACAACTCATAACCAGAAAGACCAACGATAGTACAAGTAGCACCAGAATCCAGTAAACCCTGAATTGAAGTTCCCAGGACCGTTACTTCCAAATAAGGACGTTGATCACCTTCAGTATAACCTATAATTAAATCTAAAAGAATTTTGGCAGGAAAATCTGTATCGATGGTCGAAAAGATATTCACCTAACCTAACATTTTGTACAAAATCGAATAGTTACATCAGGAGCACCACAACGATAACAATCAGTCCTTTTGGGATTAGAGCAATCACGATTTAAATGACCAGTCTTCTGACAATTTCAGCAAGTGAGATCTTTTCTGGAAGTAGAGGATTGATTGGGATGTCTAACCTCATTGACAACCACAGGTGATACCGCAACTTTGGGTAATGCCTCCTTCATATCTGGAACAAAAGCAAAATCAGGCTCCACAAATCCTTGGCGATTTCTAGAAGGTGGGACGTAATGTTCAGCTCGATATTTCTTAGCCTCTAATTTCAAACATTACTCCTCCAACTCCTCCAATGAATTAACTACGGGAAGCTGAGTGGTATAGAATGGTGCTAAATTCTTTGAAGTGATATCCAGTTTGAGATCATCAGACATTGAACTATAACGCCGGAACAACGCCTGCATACAAGATAAATAATCGACTATACTCTCACTAGGATCCTGCGTACGCTCTAAGATTTCCTTGAATAAACGAGGGCGATAATCAGGTGGTTCCAAATGGCTACAGAGTAAAACAGACAAACTCTCTCAATTGTTATATCTGAAACGATTCCCACGAAACCAATTCAAATCTTTCCCAGCAAAAAAGTCTATGGCCGACTCAAATAATTCTTGATCCGAATGGTAACGCACTACTTTCAAATCTGCTACTATTTCAAGACAACTATGAACAGACATGGCTTTGGAGTCCGCAATAAACTTGATTTCCCACTTCTCAACACGCTGTGATTTAAAATAATGATTAGGCAGAACCTGTGGAGTGAAACCAGGACGTCAGGTAATAGGAATCTCATCACCAGTTGAAGCAGCATCGGAATCTTCAGCGCACTCTAACAAAAGACTTAAGTTGCGATCTTGTTTTGAAACATTTCCCAAACTATCAAGAGCTGCTAAAATATCCACCAACAACATTGTACTAACGTCGAACATCTCAGGGGTCAATTTATCAGATGGAATTCGATTAACACGGTTTAGAAAATGAACAAGGTGAGTTTGATTTCTCTTAAATTTAGTTTTAGCATTGCCGCCAAAACAAAACTGAATGGAAGAAATTAATTTCCTCAAAGAAGTTTCCATAAACTCTATTTCTTCGTCACAATCGAAATTATAGGGAAAATAATATAAAGATTCACTATTTTTCTATATCAGGAGTAAAGGACGCAACGTTGATCTAAGCCTTTCCACAGTACTAGACTTATCTACGTGGATACCGTGAACGCAAAGCTCATGAATACGCATATCTTTATTAAGATAATTGACTCTCAAATTGTAATCCATCCTACTTATATCAGCGAAAATATTAAATCAGAAACTAAAAATCAATGATCAAATTCTAAGGACAAAAAAACAACTAAATATTTCAGAATTCAGAAAAAGAATAGTATATATTTTTTTCAATAAATTGAATTGAACATAATGTTAATATTCGATCGATTATTGAATTGCTCCACGTTGGGATCGACAATTGTTAATATACTTATATTCTTTTTATAATAATGAATAATAATTGAATATGAATATATTGTTAATAGTTTATGTTATTATTGATAAATTTATTTGTTGTTTAATTATTTTATTATTATTTAACCTTTGTCTTACCTTACTATTTATGAACTTAATCTTTATTTAAGTTATTACTTCGGCTGCTCCTGTTTGTTCTTAGAGTATGATAACTCCTAATTTCAGTAGGGTTCATGGGCAAAAATAACTTAAGAAATCAACATTTTGCTATAATTATTTTGAATAATTTGTTTAGGAAATATAGATAACTGTTTTTAAAAGATTCACAACTTATATTCAACTATTTTATATACCTTAAGAAATTAGTTGGTTAAAAATACTAAATTATGAGACGCCTGTGGTGTATTCCTTTTGCATGAGCACTCAGCATTCAACCTTGAATATCTACACCACCTGCGCAGTGCAGATTTCCGCTATATCTTCTTGCAAAGAACAATATTAGAGTTACGAAAACTATCAAAATATATACGTTCATTATATGTGATGCAGTGATTTTCTTTTAAACTTGTACAAACATACTTTATAATAATAATAAATGATAAATATATGAAACAGTGAAATTTATGAATTATGAAAGTGTTTAAAATTTCTACAAACTAAATCTATACATAATACATACATTAAAAAATCAGGTAAGTCATTATAATTATTATGTAATAATTATATGATATTACTATATAGTTTTTATTCTTTATGGTTTATATATTATATGCCCTTTATTATTCGAATAGTTTATTAAAATGATCATTTTGTTTCTGTTTATTGATATTTCGATCCAAATAGATAAAAATATCACTAACCTAGTTTGAGAAATTCCCTTTCTCAAAATGTCCGCACCCACGCTTCACTTCACACTGGCGACGATTCTTAAATTCTGGATATTTTGATGAAAACTTGTCTCGTTCGGGAATATTTCTTTGCACTTATTAATATGTTTTTTTAGACACAAATTTAGTTTGTTGAATAATTAATTATATATAACTTAACTAATTATTTTTTTAAAAATCGTAAGCAGCTCGACACGGAGATGCTCTTTTCTTTTTTGGCTTCCTCCTCACTCCTTTTTTATCACCAACCAATCACACTTTTTTTGAAAGCGGAAGTTTCAAAACTATTCGATTTTTTTAACAATTTTCTGCATCCGACTGTCATCCTTTAATGTTCGAAATCACTTATTTTCTGACACAAACGTGCCGTAGTTTATTATTTTTTATATTTTAAATCGTTAATTGTTAATAAAAAGTTTATCATAATTATTAATCATTGTCTTTATAATTATTAAACATAATCAGAGTCTTCTGCTTGGTCGCAACTTATTTCCTATTTTTACAATTTTAGCAACATGAATATTTCTATTTTACATATGTAATTACTCCATTTTATATTTTTTTGTTGTTCATTATTTTATTAAACATAATATTTTAATAGCTTCCAAAATTTTATTTAATTATTCATCATGTATTCCTTTTTTTATTAATAGTTGGTACTCATGTCAACACACCACGATATTTCCGTTATAATTGCCTTTTCTTATATAAAATATAGGTCTCTATAAATTTATGTTTTTAATGTGTAAATAATTGAATGTTATTTTATTGAGTTCATATGGTTTCCTTTATTCGAATCTAAATTGTTTATATTTTAAATTCTAGCTCTGTTGATACCTCAAATTATTATTCTGTCAATCATTCTATTAAATTTTTGGCCATGTCTAAAGTAACGCATTGCGTTAAGTTAATTGATTTCAGTTTCATTTATATCTTTGTTTTGATTATATCATGACTTATATTAATTTTTATATACATTCAAGATCTTATGACTTTATTAAAATAACTTGATATTTGAATTTACTTAAAATTGATAAAATTTGAAATATTATTCACAGATATTAGTTTTACTATTCTTATAATCAATTGGATATGATTTATGTCTCCATTCATTCTACAACAATAAACAATATATATTTATATATATATATATATATATATATATATATATATATATATACATATATATATATATATATATATATATATATATATATATATATCGCTTCTGATTATCAAATAAGGATTCATAATTAAATATGAAGTTCACTAAAACATATTTTACTTACTTGTGAAAATGGCAATCCACAATTCTGGCGAAAACGGTAATAAAAAAGCCATCAATGGAATTTCGGATTTTTGCTGGGGAGCCGCTAAAAACGAGACACCGCTAAAAAAGTACGGAACGCTGAAATCTATCACTTCACTTCTTGCACTTGAAACGCTTAAGGCGGCAAAAGACATGTGGGCCGCTCCTGAAACTAAGTCGCCCACAATACCGTTCCATTTTATATCAGCATCGTCTACATTCAATTCTTTGACTCGCTCGTTTTTCACATGATCTTCTTTAAACCTGAAACAAAAAGCGGATTAAATACTCCGCTTAGATGAATGAGCAAATGTATTGTATAAATGATTACAAAAATTGATCTTTTTACGATGGTTAGAGGATTACTGATGTTGATTTTATAAGTCTTAATAACTGTCTAAGATTAATCGTTATCGATTTTACTCGTCTCAGGGATGAGGAAATATTGTATACTATCAATTTTATATATCAAATGGGAACTCGTGACATTATATAATTAGATCTTCTAAAATCGTAACAAAATTAAAACGATATGACAATACATCAAGTACAAAATTATCAATATATAATTTGAAATCCCGCAAATGCTTTCAAGCGATTGGTTCACCTTATCTGTCATAGATAAAATTTTGATTATACAGCAGGTTCATTGGAAAGTTTTTGTTATTGTATTGAAGGAAGTTCTCAAAAATTATATCATCTTAGCAGGGTACAACGGTTCTAACATTTGTATTGCTCTTTTTCACAGCTCTTTGCAGAGACAAATATGCTTAGAATTTGATAACAACTTCCTTATTTCACTTGAAAATGTTTTGCATTTATTTTCTAAGGTTTGTTAAGAAATTGTTCCGGGCCAATGGATGCGAAGCAATATTTCCACTCAGTCATCATAACTAACCACTGTTAAGCGATCCCCAAACAGCAACTGACTAACAATGGTACCTTGTCCACTCTTTCATAATTATTTGCACAGATACACCTAGGAATTTTTCCGTAGAGACAATATCTATGTATCATTTCTACAATGGCGAAAACGTTAGGTTTATCGGCCAACGGAAGACACGAAATAGTACCTTATGTACCAAGGTTGTGAAATGACGCGTGGGAGTTCGAACTTCAGGCCCGAGCGTAGCGAGGGCGCTGAAGCCGAACGTGCCACGAACGCGTCATCGAACCCTCGGTGCATCTACAACTTTTTGTCACGAAGGAGGCTATATATGTCATGATTTTTGTTCAAATTAATCATTATAAATCTGCAACATCTGCAACTACAAAGAGTTAACATCAGTGAGGCAGCATTTGCAGACGATGTTATACAAATAGTAAATAACGAAGAAGAGTTGCAAGAAAACATTGAGGTATGGAATACAGCAATAGCAGACATGGGCATGAAAATAAACAAGAACAAAACAAAAGTAATGGTGATTGGAGAAGAAGAGACCAAGATATATATAAGAATCGATACAGAAGCACTGGAACAAGTTAAACACTATCAATACCTAGGAACAATAATAGACGAAAACGGGATACAAGACGAAGATATAAATAACAGAATTGCAAAAACAAATGAACCATATTATGCCATCAATACTAAGTTCATAAATAAAAAAAGAAATATCCAGAGACACCAAACTAAAAATATTCAAAACAATATATAGACCAATTTTAACCTTTGGATGTAAGTCTTGGGTATTGACAGAATGACAGAAAAGTAAAATTCAGGCGACAGAGATGAAATATTCAAGAAGAGTAAGGGGAGTGACAAATAAAGATATAATGAAAAATATAGATATAAGAAAGGACCTAAAAATACAACCTACATTGGATTTCATAGAGGAAAGACAATTGCAATGGTGGGGACACTTACAACGCATGAAAGAAGAACGAGGGAGAGTATGGAAAGCGAAAATTGAAAAAAAAGAGGGGCAGACCTAGAAAATTGTGGGATAAGGTTGTAGCCGAAATATTGCATGAGCGAGGAAAAGCTGGAAAGAAGCAAAGAACCTAGCTCAGAATAGGAATGAATGGACGAAATTTCTGCAAACTTAACCATCAGTACCCTACACCACCAAGTGGTAGGGAGGTTTACAGATTATACATATAAAGATTTTGTTGAACGTGTTTCATTGAAAAAATAATTTTATTATCAGAACAAACAAACTATTTGACTTTATTTAAAGTTGATTTTTACTTTTCCGCCCAACCTATCTAATATGCGAGAAAAGTATTGGATAACCCACAAAAAAGTTGGAATTTTCGAAAAAAAATTGAGTTATTCTCACGTTTTTCATCAAGAATAATACGAAAAAACGGTTTTTAGAAAAAAATCCTGTATGTATGTCGTCGTCGTTGTCGTCGGCCACTTTTTGTTACATGTCTTGCTGTCTTCTTAGCACGATACAGCCGCTGGAGTGCAACAAGTCACCAATTTCATGAATGAATATTGTTCAGGACATCGCACAGATTAACGCTATTGATTTTCAGCTCACCACAGCCAGTACAACAGGTGCTATTGTACTTTGAGAACGACATTTTTGTCATTTTTGGAGAAATTTCAGTTTGTTAGCACGATACAGTCTCCAACGTGTATACATGTGACTCATTTTATGATTGAATATTGTTCAGGGCATCTTATAAATGGACTTTATTGATTTGTAGCTCACCAGAGCTAGTACAACGGGTGCTATGGTATCTCAAGTGCCACATTTTTGTCCCTTTTGGAGAAATTTCGGGTTGTTAGTACGATACAGCCACCGGAGTGAATACAAGTGGCCAATTTTATAATTGGATATTTTTCAAGGTCTCTCCTTCACGGTGTCTGACAGATGTACCCTATTGATTTTCAGCTGTCTATAGCGAGTACAGCGGGTCCTATAGATCCAGATATACTATATTTTTGGTTAGTTTTGGAGAAATTTCGGTTTGTTAGCACGATACGTCTCCCGAAGTGTACAAGTGACACTTTTATGATAGAATATGATTTAGGGCATCTTATAGATGCGGAAAAGTTAGTTTAAGTCTTTTAAACCATTTATTTTTTATCTGATTGATAGCAAATCATCACAAAAATGGAGCGTATGCTATTGTTAGAGGAAAATACAAGTAATATTCATATGCTAAACACAAAATCGCGTGTGGCTTTAGTCCGATGCACGACACGACTGAACAAGAGTTCACCCCTCTCAAAACGATTGTAATCATGTGTACTGCTGGGTTTAATCGCTTCGCACTGCAGCCGGTATCACTTGAATTTCTCTGTATCGAGCACGCTCTGTAACACTAACTTATAACGCGAGAAACGAGCCATGTGAGAAAACTATTCTGTCACTAAGGACGCGAAACGATTATTTCGCGTAACTAAAAAAGGCCGCGAAATGAGCGTCTCCGTCCCTTGGACGAGAAAGTTATATGGCTCGTTTCTCGCGTTTTAGTATGGTTGTACGATCCGGTGATATGGATCTCAATCTTCGATAGCTCCTATGAGGAGAGTTAAGGTTCGGACCGTACAATTTACCCCAAAATAATGTTTGATTTCGAGTTTAAATTAGTAAGATTCAAAAAATAAAATTACTACAATATGATCGGTGAAAACAGAGATTTACTTGCCTCAGGTTTCTCCAGACCACACAAGACGCTTAGGAAACTTCACTGCAGAGAGCTCTCTCCAATGTAGCTTCGTTCACTATTACCAGCAATATTTTTTATAATTTAGAACGAAGCAAAAACCAGGAATTACCGCACACGAAAATTATTGTACCTCACCACACAATGGTTAGCTGAATCTCTATTGTGTAGGTTTTTGGTCGAAAAATTAGGTAAACCTCTAATTAACGCGAGTATAAAAATGAACCACGATTACAAGCGCTTGTTATTTGGGTTGTCTACCTTGCAAGGAAACGATTAAAATTCAAATCTAACTGAAATCCAACATACTCTCCCAACAAAATGCAATTGACAAAGGGGCACGTTGACACAAGAAAAGCATATAACATAAAAAAATGATACAGCTATTAGATGAGTTCTATTAATAAATATGTACAAGAATAATAATTACATAATTTAGATAGGGAACGGTCACATCTTGACTAGGGATCGCTGGAGTGGCCCTTTTGTGGTAGTTACATCAGCAACCCTTATAATTTCGTCCTGTCCCGAGAATAATTCAGATATGCAGCCTTAACGCCACTCCGAGGGAGGAAGATTGTCGTCTCTTATCAAAACCATCGTACCTACTTCGACGTGTTTCAAATTGTCCGAAGAAGTCCATTTACCGTGTTGGTGCAAGGTATGCAAATATTCCTTGCTCAACCGTTCCCAAAAATGTTGAGTAGCTTCCATCTCAGGAGATGAGAGGCAGAAATATAATTCCCTTACAACCACCCAAAAATAACCGGAAGCGGCACAAGGCTTAAAAAATGGCCCGGAGTTTAAACAGACAAATCATTAGGGTCTGAACTCATAGGAGTCAGTGGTCCATAAATAAGATAGGATTCGATCTCAATTAAAATGGTATTCAGTTCCTAATATGATAAAATGTGATCACCTATAACCCGACCTAAATCCGTCTTTAAATATATAATGACAGCTTCCTACAAACCTCCTGAATGTGGTGCATAAGCAGTATATGAATGAAACGAAATATTCTCATTTGACGCAGCATTTTTCATATGTTTAAGGTAGTTAGCCGCACCAATAAAATTACTACAATATAAGTATATGTTCTCAACTTTATCACGACTAGCTATGAAACGTTGCAAAGCTGGGAGGAAAGTTTCTCTGGACAAATCAGAGGCAATATCTAAGTGAAGAGACTTGGTGGCCATGCAAATAAAGAGGCACTAATAAACCTTACAAGATTTAGCTCCTCGGTAGCGATTCATCACAACATAGAACGGACCACCAAAATCAACGTCAAAATTAAGGAATGGTTTAATCTGGGAAATTTTGACTAAGGGTAAATTACCCATAACAAGTTGGTAATGCCGATGATTTTGCTTCCAGCATAAAATGCATTTAGTCAAAACCGAACGTATAGCTCGCTCAGGAGACAAAATCCAAAAATATTGGGCAAGTAAAAGATTTACGGTACGTAACCCGGCATGAAAATATCTTTCATGATAATAGTCGATAAGCAAATAAGTTAATCGACTTTCGAGGGGTAATATACAGGGAAATTTTGTATCCACAGAAACAGGTAAATATCGAAGACGACTGCCAACCTTCCCATCATCGATAAAACAACACAATTTTCGAAAAGATTTAGAAAATCCGTTTCTCTCTTTCTCGAAATATCGATATTGAGTTTATTTAACTTAAATCAT
Source organism: Galeruca laticollis (assembly GCA_963921935.1). NCBI lineage: Eukaryota > Metazoa > Arthropoda > Insecta > Coleoptera > Chrysomelidae > Galeruca > Galeruca laticollis. The sequence goes on along the minus strand of OY998183.1, from coordinate 45,465,051 downwards.
GAGGGACTCATAAAGTTCATTGGAGCATAATGGATCTGCCTTTCTCTCCAGGGGAAACTTGAATTTGTGAACAAATCTCAAAATCCAAGCTAAAAGACGTTGAATAAACACAAAATCAGAATTGTTTTCTAACAATGTTTCAAGAAAATTACCATCGGCATAACAAACCTTTAGCGCCTCCTCAAACATTCCGGCACAATCATAACAAGGATGGGACGCGACTGGAAAAGGAGTGGAATTAAAAAGGAACTTGGGACCAGCGAACCGATGAGACTGCTCCAACAGCAACGCCAGTAAAACACCTTCGGAAGCCAAATCAGCGGGATTCTGAGCAGAAGGAACATAAAAGCAATGATCGGGATGCATGCGTTCCTGTATATAAGCTGCTCGATTGGAAACGAAAGTATTCCATCGATTAGGAAAGGATTTTATCCAGCCGAGCGCAATCTCAGAGTCGTACCAAGCCACCAACTTCTCGACTGTAAGCCTAACTTCTAGAATTCTGACTGAAAAAGCAAGAGTTTCTCCAGTAACACAGCGGTAGAGAACTCCACACGTAGAATACTAACAATCCGTATGGGAGAGACTTTGGATTTCGCGCATACAAAATAGACATGAATCTGACCATCTGGTAATACAAAGCGTAAATAAATTACCGCAGCATAACCATTTTCACTACTGTCACAAAAATCATGCAGTTCACATCTAGCATAGCTGGACACGGACATGAAACGATGTACATGAAGATGCACAGGGGATGAAAGCGATTCCTTATATTAGTTCCAAATATCACAAATTACTTTTGGAGGAGGCTCATCCCAATTAACTCCAGATAACCACAAACGTTGAATAAGATGCTCAGTAAACAACGTCATGGCAGCGAGAACACCAACAGTATCAAATACTCTGGCCAATTCTGACAATATATTTCGTTTACTACAAGACTTGTCCACAGCAGTCACCTGAAAGGAAAAACAATCCGTTTGTGGATTCCATATAAGACCAAGGCTTTTTAACGGGGACGAACAACTATCATTATCAAGATAAATGGGTTTTCTACCTAAATGAGACTCAGGCAAACCATCTAGCAAGCGTAAATAATTACTGGACCACCTGCGCAGTTCAAATTGACCTCGGGCAAATAAGGATATCAACTGATTCCGATGATCTTGCGCCATTTCCAAAGTATCAGCACCGCCAACGATATCGTCAACGTAAGTGCTGTTACGTATTACCTCAGCTGCGACAAGGTTCTTCAAGCCAGAAAAGGAGCTGACGAAACACCATATGTTACTGACAACAACCGAAACTCCAGCAAAACTTCCTGCAAAACTTCATCAGGAGAAAACCTAAATATAATCCATTGATAATCACAATGAATTTTATCAACTCGTATTTCCCTATACAACTGTTTAATATCATTATATAAGATATATCTAGGGAGTCGGAAACCCAATAAAATAGTTAAAATATCCAGCAGTAACAAAACATAGGACAAGAGGTCTCTGACAAAGCCTCCATGTGATTAAGATCCAAATGTTCTTTCATAAAGGATTACTATTCGTTATAAAGAGAGAGTCTTCTCAAAAGTATTTTTTTCAGAGACACAAAACGATTGACAGTGAATTCATACATTCCTGGAAAAGCAGAAGAAGGCTCACATAAAGGTAAAGCGACGGTATAACAACCAACGTCTTCTCGGCAGACATTCTCAACAAAGTTTTGTTCACAAAGAACATCATCAGGGGAAAAACATTCTACTTGAGAAACAGATTTTAAACTCCTGAACTGCTGAATAGACTCCTCCAACGGAACCGTTTGATCCATGTGACAAAACAATGATGTGACCGACGTCATAGGAGCAGAGTTGCAACTACCCATAAGTACATACTCAAAAACAGTATTAACAGCGTCCGGCATCACAGCAGGAGGCTTAACTTTTCCAACCAACAAAATCTGAGAGAACATACTAGCTCCAAGCAGCACCTCAATCTTACCAGGCAGATGAAAACGAGGATCAGCCAACTTCAAATTAGCTATGTGAGACCAGTGCTCAACATAGAAACTAGCAACTGTTTGGAAAGCACACTTCACATTTTTGCAAGGAATATTATGCTTTAATTGTGATGTGGTAACGCCGCATTTGAGAAGGCAAGCCGTTAAAAATACGTTAGCAATGCGCAAGACGAACAATGGCTTCGGAATAAAATTCGTGTGTCGACACATTCTCGATGTAGCCGGTAGTAAAATAAGCCGAAAATGCATATCTACTTATTTTCATTTATTCATTATAAAAGAACAATATTGATCGATACCAAGTAAAAGTGTTTGCACCGTTCAATTCGATAAGTACAAGAAGTGTATTCAATCATGAACAAGAAGCAACAGGTAAGTCCGCACAAATTTCTGGCAAAACAAACGCCTCACAATTAAAAACAGGTACATTTTGATCCACATGCTTTATTATCATTACAATTCGACCAACCACCGTACTTCTAACGCCACCAATACCTTGTACGGATAAAATAGCAGAAGAGTGTTTAAGGCGTAGACGATGCATCCAAGACTGGGATACAAAAGAAATCATGTTACCTCCATCAATTAAAGCTCGAATAGGTTGGTACAGTCCACAACCATCCACCACCACAACCCCAGTAGCTCACAAAAATTTCGAGATTTTAGATGCAACACTGCTTAATGAGGCAACATGCGACCTCTAGGCTCCATCAGCGGCCTGAGTATCGACAGAAGTAGAAGGCGCCGAATCACTAGCTGGGGCCACACTAGTAACATAAGTGCCCTTAAAATGCAAAAGATTATGATGAAGCAAATTATAATGGCCACAACGAACCGTGACAGCGCAAGTGCGGGAATCATGTTATTCTAAACATTTAGAAGGAAGACGCGTTTTTTTTACAAAAGTTGTAACGGTTATAAGGAGATTCATTAAAAAATGAAGAACACGTTTGCAAGTTGTGACTTGCGTTGCAAAACGAACAAATAACTGTATTGGGCTCCTAAAAAAGACTAGAACGATCACTAAATTTAGGAACACTATTACTTAAATTTTGTTTAGAAGGCAAGGATTTAGAGCAAGGCGACAGCGAATATGAGTCAAAAGAAATGCATTGTCTTTCTAGAAAATCAGATAATTCAGTAGAAGTGGGCATTTCACCAGACCCATGTAATAATTCAAAACGTTGCTGAGTCTTGTCATCGAGTTCAGTTAGAATTTTATAAGTTAACACGGAATCCGAAATATGATAACCTAAATTTTCCGAAAAAGTGTCAATTAAATTACTGTAGCTATCAGAATTTTTAAACATAGTAGATGGAGCTTCCTCAATTTTGCACCAATGTGCCATTGCACGCGAACATTTATTCTTATATCTGTTTTTTTAATTTATCATAAATTCTTACATATTGGTCCCTAGCTAAAGGCAAAGATTTATCTAACCTTAAACGAGCACCTTCTAAACTTTGAATTAAGTAACTTAACTTTTCAGTGTCATCCATATTATTTCGATTGTACACGAGCGCATCAAATAAATCGAAAGAGACAATCACCGAAGTGAAATCACCGGAAAATTTAGTGAGTTACAATTGGGGTAACCAAGCATTACTAACTTGTTGGACCGCTTGAGGAACGACAAGATTACTATAAACGTCTTCATTTTCAAACAGATCCGCAAAGTTAGCTTTGATTTGAAAATAATCATTCATAAATTGTCCACGAATAATTTCATCAGATTCTAATTGGGCTTCAGTGCCATCAGCGTCCAACAGATGAAGTTTATAAAAGCTTCCTAAAACATCATCTAACTCTGAATACCGAAGAGGAAAGAGCGATTGCTTATTAAAATCAGTTACAGCAGCACTCGACAAACGCAACAAAGCTTCTAATTCGTTAAGAGATATTTTCCATTGTAAGGTGTATCTTTTCAAATTATCAGCCACAAAATAAGAGAAAATGGCAATGTTTAACAAGAAATAAATTTCATTCTACCCAAACAAATAATGTATAAGGCGTACTCAAATTCTGTAACAAATAAACTCACGTCCCACTGGCATAAGAGAAAACTAAAGTTATTTATTTATAAACCTGCAATAATGACACAAAATTAAAGTTCGATTACCTTTATTCAAAATAAAGAACTTCACGCCAAAAAAGTTCTTATCAAGCTAAAGACAAAAGCTAGATAGATTTTAAAATCTAAACTAATTCATTCATAGGTATATTGAAACTGGTTAAATTCACTGTCACCAAACAGACCAATATATACAACAGAAAAAAATCGAGAAAGTTAGACCCAACTTATTTTTGGGACCTTCTTCAAACTGCAATTATCAGTAAATATCAATTGGTAACAAACAATATGCCTTCCAGCGAGGTTAACAAGCCACCCCAACATATATTGAACAATTTAATATTTGTGTTTTAAATGAAACACACGGTTTCTAGTTAATTCCACAATATAATAAAAGTTATTCAATTTTCAATTTCTAGTTAATTCCACAATATAATAAAAGTTTTTGAATTTTCAATAACTTTTATTATATTGGGGAATTAACTAGAAACCGTGAGTTTCATTTAAAACACTAATATGAGCAGATTCCACGAAGTAAGGGTCGAGACAGTTAATTTAATTAAATATTTCTTTAAAACCGAAAATCAAACAATTTAAAAAAATATCAGACGAATCCAGCTCTAAGGACCAATCTACGATCCGGTGAAATGGATCGCAATCTTCGATAGCTACAATGAGGAGAGTTTAGCTTCGGACCGTACAATTTACCCCAAAATAATGCTTGAATTCGGGATTTGATTAGAATGATTTAAAAATTGAGGTTATTACAAAATAATCGGTGAGGAACAGAGATTCACTCACCTCAGGTTTCTCCAGACCACACAAAACGCTTAGAAAACTTTACTACGGAGAGCTCTCTTCAATGCAGCTTCGTTCACCATTGCCAGCAATATCTTTTACCTACGACCACTCCTGTAAGTAGTCAAAAACACACAGTCGGCAATCAATGTAAGACGTCTATTACGAACGGTAAAACAAAACGCACGGCTGTAAAGTAAATCGCACGGCTTCCATAGCAACCACTTAGCAACTGTCAACAGACGTAGCCATTTTATTTAAAATGTAATACTTAGATATTTAACGTTTCATTTTATTCTATATATAAATGGTAGATAACATTTATTAGATATGAGATTGCATTAAATACTAAGAGTTATTTGGAGTTATATGATAATTGGTTTCGTTTCATTTAATCCGCATCTTTTAGTTGTCTGAATGTATCTCATATTAGTAAACAATAGTTTCATTTAAAACACTAATATGAGCAGATTCCACGAAGTAAGGGTCGAGACAGTTAATTTAATTAAATATTCCTTTAAAACCGAAAATCAAACAATTTAAAAAAAAATCAGACGAATCCAGCTCTAAGGACCAATCTACGATCCGGTGAAATGGATCGCAATCTTCAATAGCTATAATGAGGAGAGTTTAGCTTTGCACCGCACAATTCACCCCAAAATAATGTTTGAATTCGGGATTTAATTAGAATGATTTAAAAATTAAGGTTATTACAAAATAATCGGTGACGAACAGAGATTCACTAACCTCAGAGTTCTCCAGACCACACAAAACGCTTAGAAACTTTACTTCGGAGAGCTCTTTTCAATGCAGCTTTGTTTACCAGTACCAGCAATATTTTTTACCTACGACCACCCCTGTAAGTAGTGAAAAACACACTGTCGGCAATCAATGAAAGACGTCTATTACGAACGGTAAAACAAAACGCACGGCTGTAAAGTAAATCGCACGGCTTCCATAGCAACCACTTAGCAACTGTCAACAGACGTAGCCATTTTATTTAAAATGTAATACTTAGTATGACGTAATTTTATTCTATATAAAAATTGTAAATAACATTTATTAGATATGGGATTGCAATTAATACTAGGAGTTATTTGGAATTATATGATAATTGGTTCCGTTTCATTTAATCCGCATCTTTTAGTTGTCTGAATGTATCTCATATTAGTAAACAATAGTATATCATAAACCAAGCGACTAAAGTGGCCCATTTAATCCCGCGGGTGGTGTTTGATTCCTGAGGGAAGTAATCCACCTAAGAGATTAATGTCACTTTAGTCGAAAGATGTATACGCTATTTAATGCAAATCCTGTAATTCTACATACATTTTTAATAAAAATAAATAATACTTAGGACACAGTTCTACGAAACTTGGCTGGGCATCGAGTGTGAACTTCTAAGATGCTTGGCTGGGCATCGAGGAGCGACTTTTATAAAACTGGGCTGGGCATCGAAGATGTACGTTTTCACTTGTACTTTAAATACCTTAATAATATTATAAACACAAGTACAAGTGAGTCGTAGGTAAATTATAGTACGTAACTCGTGTTGTAACGCATTTTACAAACTTTTCCGTTCATGCGTAAAATGCTTCTTACAACACACGTTACGTAATATACTATTATAATTTAAAACGAAGAAAAAAACATGAATTACCGCACACGAAATGTACTGTACCTCACCACATAATGGTGCGCTGAAGTCGCTATTGTGTAGGTTTTGGTCGAAAAATTGAGGGAACCTCCAATTAAAGCGAGCATGAAAGGCAACCACTATTACAACCGTTTGATGTTTAGGTTGTCCACCTCGCAGGAATATAATTAAAATTCAAATCTAACTGAAATCCAACAATAGTGTCACAGTGCATGTAAGATACAGAGATAGGGAAAGAGAGAAAGTCAAGTGACACCGGCAGCGGCGCGAAGCGAATATACTCAGCAGTACACACGATTACAATCGTTTTGAGACAATTGAAGTCTTGTTCAGTCGTGTCGGGCATCGGACTAAATCCACACGCGATTTTGTATTTTGAATGTTGCTTGTATTTTTATCTTATAAAACATACAAGCCACATTTTTGTAATTATTTTCTATCAATGAGCTTTCAAAAGAACAACATTTAAAATAATCAGATAGTCAAGTATTTTATTTGTTCTGATAAATTAATTTAATTATTGTTTCATGTCAAATATTACATGTAGCATAATTATTGCAACAAAATATATAGTTTCCCATTATTCTACTCCAGTTCGTTAAATTGCTCTTATGAATAAATTGCAATAATAGTATATCACGTAACGTGTGTTGTGAGAAGCATTTTACACACGAACGGAAAAGTTACGCACGAATCCGCGTAGCGCCGAGTGCGTAAAATGCGTTACAACACGAGTTACGTACTATACTTTACCTACGACTCACTTGTACTTGTGTTTATAATCTTATTAAGGTATTTAAAGAACAAGTAAAAACGTACATCCTCGATACCCAGCCAAGTTTCATAAAAGTCGCTCCTCGATGCCCAGCCAAGCATCTTAGAAGTTCACCCTCGATGCCCAGCCAAGTTTCGTAGAACTGTGTCCTAAGTATTATTTATTTTTATTAAAAATGTATGTAGAATTACCGAAATTGCATAAAATAGCGTATACACCTCTCGACTGAAGTGACATTAATCTCTTATGTGGATGACTTCCCTCAGGAATCAAACACCACCCGCGGGATTAAATGGGCCACTTTAGTCGCTTGGTCTATAATATACTATTGTTTACTAATATGAGATACATTCAGACAACTAAAAGGTGCGGATAAGATGAAACGGAACCAATTATCATATAATTACAAATAACTCTTAGTATTAAATGCAATCTCATATCTAATAAATGTTATCTACCATTTATATATAGAATAAATTAAACGTCAAATATCTAAGTATTACATTTTAGATAAAATGGCTACGTCTGTTGACAGTTGCTAAGTGGTTGCTTTGGAAGCCGTGCGATTCACTTTACAGCCGTGCGTTTTGTTTTACCGTGCGTAATAGACGTCTTACATTGATTGCCGACTGTGTGTTTTTGACCACTTACAGGAATGGTCGGAGGTAAAATTATTTTTTGAATGCAACATGTTCTACAAAATATTTGTTCTAATTTCTATAATTTATAACGAATAATATGAACAAAATCATGCAATTTTCAGCGTCCTTCGTGACCAAAATTAGTATATGCACCGCGGGAGCGATGACGCGTTCGGGCCTGAAGTTCGAACTTGTCACCAACGCGTCATTTCGCTCCCTTGGTACATAAGTTACTCATTGTGTATTTAGTAGTGAAATCAATACATTCCCGGACGACAATGTAAATTTTTGGTCGAAGCGTTAGGCCGAGACCAACAAGAATTGAAGTCCGAAAATGTGCATTCACATCGAGGTACACATACTATTTTTTCTGAAATATAAATCAACATTTTCATAAATTGAATTTTTTTATAATTTTTAATGAATGCATAACAGTTTTTGATAACCATCTGATTGCCTACGAAATCGTTTCCGTGATGATCACTGTTTGTTTATTGTTGTGACAAAAGTGTGAGATTAACTACTTATTTGGGTTTAATGTCTAATTATCAGTAATAATATAACAAGAGAGTGAGAATAAATTGAAAATAATTTGACAGAGTTTTTGAAAACTTGTTGCCAGGCAATAGTCACGAGAGCCCGCAAGGCTCGAGTGGCTATTTCCAAATGGCAACAAGTTTGAACAAATTCTGTCAAATTATTTTCTAATTTATGGAACTCGCAAGTAATATTTGATTAGATTATTTTTTGATTCACAAATTTTTACAATAAAAAAGATCAATAAATTGTCTCCATATAGACTGATTACTTATTAGAGTATTTTTCGAACTAGTTTCTAAAATCTTTTTTGTTATTTCTGCATCAGAATAAAAGATACTGAACCGATGATTTTCACCCATTTTATATATCGCGTTGACACAATTAGGTATTTATTTTGACACTTGCTAGGCAAATAAAAGCCACAGTGATTATTCCCAAGAGATTTATTCCCACTATAATAATGACATAATTGGTTGAAACTAACCCTTGTGACAAATAAAGAAGCATTTCATTGGTTTTAAGAATCGTCAAAAAAGAATCGCTAAAAAACTTGAAAATATTCGGAATTGACAGTAATAATTATGTGCTGGACACCACCGGAGTTAGAAAATGCTGCTGAAAATGCCATCTCAAATTTATTGCCGAATAAATCAGAGGCAATTTATGGATAAGCTTACAAACATTTTATGGATTATTGCCAAGAAAAAACACGACCTCCCGATTGGATGACGTACCTATCATAATGCCGTTTGTTCGATGAAAATCCGACCAATAATAGCCGAGTGCCCTTATGACATCTTTATGTCGATATCCTGTATATTGATAAAAGGCGTAGTGAGGTAACCCTACCACACGACGCCAGCGCCCCTTTTGAATCACCCGCCGCATCATACTTGGTGCATTCTCTGTCTAACAAACGGATATCCTCATGTTCTCACTCTAACACATGGTTTTTCCTAATTGTTACTTTTCCGATTTTTGTAGAAAATTGCATGAAATTCACTGTTTCGACCATTACTCTGCGGAATCTACTCATATTACTTCTTTGAATGAAACAGACTGTTTCTAAATAATTCCACAACCCAGCAAATACAAATGTATATGTTACATAAAAATATATAACAGGGGAGGAACGATTTTTATATAAAACGTTTATATATTTTTTATGTAGTATTTATGTAACAAAATATTTATAAATTTTGTTATATATTCTCAATATTTATATTATAAAATGTTTTATATATTGGATATATCTAATTTTATATGTATTCAAGATGTAAATTCTGCTACATAAATATGAAAAAAAAATTATAAATATTTGTTACGTAAATTTGTTACATAAAATGTTTTATATATTTCATATGTATTTTTTACGAACCTCGTCCAGTGTGTTTCTAAAGAAAAAGAAGAAAGCTCTTCAATAATATAACCTTTAAATTGTCACGAGTCGATGTACCAACATACCTGTAAGTATAATAACGTTTTAAAAGGTTTATCGTTAGTTTTGTCTGTGTATTTGTTTTCAGTTTTGTTTGTAGAGGAATGGAGAACACATCATGTAAGTGTTATTATTATTATTTTCACAACAGGCAAGGGACATCGCCAATGAAGCCGTTCATTCAACTGTCGTTTACAAAAGCTTATTTAACAAACGTATTAAGGAGGTTAACTATATTAAAATATACAATGAAGTGAACAATTACAAATAACATTAAACATATCTTACCAAAGTACTTTTCAAGATAATATTTTCGTTTTAACTTACAACTTAGACCTGGTTTAACAATAATTCCCTGTGTAGGGAGTCGTTATTCTGAAATAAATACCGCCGCCCAGGTATGCATTTAGGGCTCAAGTAGATTTTGTAATAATATCAAATAAAATACACATATTTAATCCTCTGACCACAGGTAGTAAGTCAAGACGATATATATTGGAATGGATTAATTAACACTTATCTGTTATAGTTATTTATATTCGTATGCTTATATTAATATCAATTATGAATTTTAGGCAAAATAACTGTTTAAAACGAAAAAAATTGAAAGACTTCTGGGATTTATCAATAAGACAGAGAAACGATACGTAGTACAATCTTACAATGGTGACGGTAAACCAGAAATACATAATATAGAGACATCTCACTTATGGTTAGGACATATAAATAACTCCAAAATAAAGAACTTAAAATCAATTAAGTTATTTCAATGTATTGTTGCTATATGATTTATTTATTCAATATAATTAATATATACCTACACTTTTAGAAAAGTTGCTAAAACAGTTTAATATGACATGCACTGATTTTGATCAAATCACCTTGGTGTGGATAAGGCTAAATGAAGAGACTCCAGAGGGAAAAGAAGGGCGAAACTGTAACTCTTCAGAACAATGGATAATATCCCTTAATATTGCTCACACGCTCACAAGTGGACCTTGAAAAGTCTTCCAAGAGAATATTTTTCATGGTTAATTATTGTTTTGTTTTTGAATATTCTTTTGTTTTGCATTATCTTTTTATATTTTATTATCATTTAGTTTTTGAATATTTCCAATTTTGCAATATTTTTTTTTTCATTAGGTGTTTTGTTTTTATTTTTATGTTAATAAAATGAATGTACTTATATGCATCTATTTGCTGTTTTTTTTAGTAACTAAGTACCAGCTACTAAATTCCAAAGATAGATAAATACCATTTACAATATACAAATATTAAATTGTATTAAGTTGGTTTAATTTTGAAATATTCATGAGTTAGTTATTGAATAATATAATAACAATAGTTCCTTAATCTTTTGGCCATCAACACTACTAAAAATATTGAATTTCATTTCATCTATGAAAAATAATATTTTAACACATTTTTTCTGAATTTATTAAAAATTAAGAATTTCGCTGAATTTTTTCATAGATCCAATCAAATAAAATTTTTTAGATAAGGGGTAAAGCAAAAGAAAAATTAGACAACTTTCTTAGATCTATATTATGTAATATTTAATACATAAATATTCTCGGGATATTATCTCATTTTTACATATATATTACATAGTAATTTGGAAATATTTGGGATATAATTTATAATATGTATTTCTTATATCATTATTGTTCTCCAGCTGTGCCGGCCTTTGTCAGTATTCAATACATAAATATTATCTAGTTGTGACTTCAGTTTTATATAACTGTGACTTTTATATTTCAAAAAATATGTAACATATATGTATTCAATATGTTTTTGTGTTTGCTGGGAACATAATGGTAAAAATTCTGAAAAATTGATAATTGTCAATTTTTAGAATATTTATCATTTTTTCAATATATTGTGAAACAGTTAGTTGCATTTGGGGCAAGTTTCGTTAAGCCGAAATCTGAAGAAAATGCGCTGTTGCCATTTTAAGAATGCGGTTTAGAAGTAACGAAATTAGATACATGAAAAATTAGTATTATTTTATATTGTAGACTTATTTTTAAGCACCGATACGAAAATGAAAATCCGCGGAAATGCGTTGTTTCGCCACTATAAAGTGATCCTCTTCCCGACCTCTAACACAAATCAATGAATAATATCTATTCTTATCAACTTAATATCGCTATGGTTAATAAATGCGAAAATTTAAAAACATTGTCAATAAAGCATAAAAACGACAATCCTGATCAAGCATAAAAGGTGGGTATGTATACATTGTACATATATGTGAATTTAATATACTATATTCAGTTGAGTTAAATCATTTCGTTAATATTTACGTTCATATTATTTACAAAAATGTCTACACAAGTTGTAGGAATGGCCCTTCCTCGTTCGCGACAAGAAGGTTATGAATTCGGTCTTTTACATGGTTTGTTGCATAAACGCCCTTCATGTAAAACCAAATGTAAAGGGGATGGTAACAAACCTGATATTTTTTCCCATTATTACCATATGGAAATAGATCTGGGCATATACCGTTGTTCAAAATCAGCAAAGTGTCGTCAAGACGAAACTGTCGCCAAATACAAGTGGTTTGAACACATCCATTTGTCTCCCGAAGTCGAAATAAGGTACGTTTTTTTCTTCTTTAAAAAACTCATAACAATATTATTGAATATTTTAGAGTCTTGTTTGGTTTTGCACACAACGAGTCGTTCTAACGAAATCTGTTTTTCTGTGAATTATAAAGCGCAGTAAGAAAGTCAAAATCTCCAATAAATGCAAAAAACCGCACATATATAATATTCCCCACCCAGCACCCCACTTCACTCCACGATCCCGAAAGTATGTAAAAAAGTTGAGAACACTATATGATAAATTTCCGCGGAAAAAGTTATATAGAAGAGTTATTGCAAATTATTAATCGAACAAAAATATATAGTTTTTATCTGCCTATCACATTTTGGCACTTCTAAGCCCGGAAAAATCAATAAAAATTATTATGATAAAAATACATTTTCGAATAAAAATTAGTTCACATCGTTATATTGAATGCTTTTACGTCATTCTATAACAAAAAAACTATTAGAAACACCGTAAAGTTTCGAATTTTAATTAATAGTAGAAAAATTAAAAATTCGATTTTTCGCAGAAACGAAGAATTTCCGCGGCAAAAATCAAATTATGTAGTGCTACTTAGGCCGTTACATTTCACCCTGGATTACTGGCGCTTTTCCATAGAACACTAACGATGGCGCCAGGTCTGTGAGACCCGAAATTGAAAAAATAATAATACTAGTTCAAATAATTGGAAAATTCTTAAACTATGGTCACCAATGGTTTCCTCTGTTGTTTTAAAGGCCTATTAATGTAGGGGGGGAGTGGTAATACCAGTCAGGTGAGTAATTTCATTCACTTGAAATAATTGGTAAAAAACGGCGCTCCTACGTAAAGACCGTGCCACCATCTAGTATCCAATGTCTTAAACTAGATGCATTGAAAGCGGCCGCGAAATCTGCAGTCTAATTCGATTATCAGCAACGTGAAGTTGATGTGCATTTGCTTATAATATTCCAAAGAATTTAAAGCGATGTAAGTACAAAACTGTATATTAGTTTGTAAATTATTGTATTGTGCATCTTCGGGAGTATTTAGTCTTACATATTCTGCGTTAGCGAACGTCTGAGCTGTGAAGGTTAATTTCTTTTAATGAAATTATTTTTCGGTTGACGCCGGTCAAGCAGATGAGGAAATAGGGGTCATGACCGTATTTATATGTTCAGACGACTGGCATTAGCCCAAACGTAGGTATATGTTAAGATTATCGGTATTAGCCCTGACGTATGTATATGTTCAGATGACAGGTATTATTATTATTGTTATTATAGGTTAAGATTCAATAATAATATAAGGTATATTGATTGTATTAATGATTACAATAATACCTAATAAATGTATGCCTAACTATTGAAGATATATTTGCATCAAAAAATATTTTCCTGACACCCAAATTTCTTATAATGTTAAAAACAGTTTGAGTGCTTGTCTGGTAAATGCCAAGGACAAATTACATAAATTACAGAGGAGTGGGGTTTACAAGCTCCCTTGTTCTGATTGTGATGCCACCTACATTGGTAGGACTTGTAGATCCCTAAAAACTAGAGTTACTGAACATGAAAAAACTCCGGAGAAATCCGTATTTGGACATCACTTGAAATTCAACAACCACAATATCGATCACGAGAGCGGGGTAACACTCTCACACAACAAAACAAACAAACATTCTTTAAAACTTGATTTGTACGAGGATTTGAAAATCATGAAGGAGGTCGATAAAAACAATAAGTGCCTTGGAAACTTTTTGATGGTGAGCTCCTACTTAATGATGATAATAGTTCAGATCAGTTGGACCAATACAACACGTGACAACAACACCATAATTCGAGCTACATTTCCAACTTCCATGGCGGGAGGTTTCGTGCTTCTGCGCCTCTCCTCTTCGGGGTCTCTTCCAGGAGACCGGCCGGTTTGTTGCTGTAGGGATGTAATACAATGCCTGTCGGAGCAAATAGCTCGAGGAGTAGTTGTTTTATCTTTAGAGACTTTCAGGTCGCTTCCCTGATTGGTATTCTGGGGTGGGGTGGTGTGCAGGCGGGATTATTCTCGTTTGATTGTGAGTCACTTTTTCATTAAAATTGTTTCTCATTTCTCCTTTTCTTTCGTGGCTCTTACTTTATTTTAAATCCTGGACTATTTCCAGTTATTCACACTACCACACATTTGTTTCTCTGAGGAGCTGATAAGAACGTAATTGTTGATGAAATTTACTAATATTTCAAGCTTTTGTCAACTTTTGCTTCTATGATTCTCATGACGTCACCAGAGCACCGGCTGTTGTTAGCCTACCTTACTAATTAACACCTTCAAAAATTGTCCATTTTCAACTCATCCTTTACAATTGTCAAATGTCAAACAGCTGACTCATAAATAATGGATTGAGTTAAATTTTATCCCCTATTTTTTTTTGGGGATTCATCCATTGTACAATGGATTGTGTGTGCTTTTTATTATTATTTTAATTGAATAGTGACTGTGTTTCAAGCACTATATTTTTATTCATTTTATGTATCTTCTAATTTGTGAGGATTTGGTGTACACCCTGACCATGTGAGTAATTTGTATCTATTTGGCCCTTCTAATATTTCATATCGAGAATGTAAGATCAATTTTCTTACTTTTACAGGAGGCACTGATGATAGTTTATAATTGAACCGAAAGCGCTCTGCTAATAATAAATTCTTATACCAAAATGAAAAATTTGGTTTCTTCTCGTCAATTGTTAAATTGGGGACAAATCCAGGGATCTTGAGTGCCAAGATATTAGATGAATTTCAGCGTGGTGGAAGTAACTCAAGGTTTGTCAGGCTATATGTGGCCGAGCATTATCTTGCTGAAAGTTGGATTTTCAAGTGTTCTTAGGAAAGGAATCAGATGAGGCTTCAATATTTCTTCCATGTATCGATGTGCATTCATATTGACTCTGATGAAGACTATAGGTGACATTGGGCAATAAGCAATCATACCCCATTCCATAAGTCCAACAGTACGACGTACATACCAAGTAAGGTTTGCTACGTTTACCTCGTCTTCTTCTCACCATCGCTCGACCTTCATGCATGTCTAGGCAGAACCAGGCTTCATAACTGAAGACGATAGTGTTCCATTCCTGATTCCACACTAGTCGTTCTTATCACCACTGAAGTCAATTTCCGCGATGTTCCAGACTTAAAGGTAACACAAACTGAGGTCGGTATGAGAAAAGTATAAACCTTCTCATCCATCTACAAACAATTCGCGTTACAAGAACTCTTCAATATTCTGCAAACCACTGAGTTGCCATTGCCGTTATCGACGAGAAACGATGAGAAACCTATTAACCTTAGGAGACCATCTTGGCCATGTGATGGGTTCTGGCTCTTCCTGTTCGGCCTTTTCCGACACACCTGTTTATTCTACCGGCAATTACTCGGAACGAGAGCTCAGTTTACGAAGACAAACAATTCGATCTTTCTCGAACTCAGTTAGATGCCTATAATTTGCATTTCTTCAAACTATAGGCAGGATAAACATTTGCGAACTCTTGTAAAGCAACGTTTATTATCACAGTACTCGAATAAATTCTGTATTCTGATATCCTAATGGACTGGTTCGTTTAGTACCTACAGCAAAAAAAATCAAAGAATCATTCTAATCTTGTATTAAGGCTTCTATGACAAAAATGTAGGTGAAATATTTTTGAAATAAAGTAATATTTGCTTGGTGTTCGGGTTTCTATGTTACTGAGTATATCAGCTTACAAATCATCTCTTAAATCGCGATTTCCTATAGAAGATTTGCATTTGCATTTTATGATTTGCTCACCACAATCCTTTAACACATTAAGTTGTTACTGACAATAACATTTTCGTAAGAATACGGAAACTGAGAGAGCTGAAGGAAAAATAAAATTTCCCTTTCTGAAACAATGAAAAAACACTAAAACTGTAATTTATTGTTTTATAAGTAGTTAGTTATACTTCCGAGAATCCGACAGAAATCCAATACCATGTTAACTCTAACGCGACTAGTGTTTAATGGAAGCTTCGGAGATATCTTTCCGCCGAAAAGACAAAAAGGAAACAGGAGCTTTCTTGAACGATGAGAGAAGGATTTTTATTGCGAAGCTTCATTCCAAAACGTCCAAAAACCATTAAGTTTGAATTATAACTTAAATCAAAAGAAAATCGTAATGGAGAAGTACGAGGTGTTATGAGTAATCACCATTATTATCTCTAATTCAGATCAAAAATCAAAGGGAAAGCTACACAATGTTGACAAACTAAAGTACATATATTTGATGTCTTGAGAGTAATCTGGTATTCAAATGTATCGACTAACAGACAGTTATGAACTGTACATCAGTTTTCTCGTGAAAGTTTAAACCGTCAATTTGGAAACAATTTTGAACAATAAATCATGGTATCCCAAATTTTTAACAGACTAGTCGCCCATTCTACTTAAATTCCTTCTAAATGAAAGCAAAAATGACAATATTGCACGTTACTTATTTGAAATTCATTGACTATAATGCGATAATATGTGTTACTATTTAATTACAAATTGGATATTTATTAATTAGCAAAAAATATATTTAGAATCAAGTCAGAACGAATGAAAAAGTGTGTGCTTACCTATAGCTCAAAAATTTCTTTCCTACATCCCTCTCGTACCTTTTGTTTTCCATTTGGACTGTCCTCGAGCCAAAAAGACCATCAGCAACTATGTATAACCGAAAATCAAATTCTAATTCTTGAGCAACGTTTTCTAGAAGATCCATAGATAAACCATAACAACAATTTGTCTTGTATTTGAATTTCTGGAAAGGAAAAAACTGCTCGTCATCGTCACCGTAATCGCTGGTGAATTGTTTGTAATCCGGAAACTCTGATTGGTCCACTTGTGCGTCGTCTTCCTCTTCCTCCAGTCTCCGCATTTCGTTGAAAACTAGAGTAAGGTTGTCTTTGTCCGAAGTTAAAACGCGATGACATGGAAGACCTGGAAAAAAATTATTCTGAATATTGATAGGAGCTTTGTACTATTAATTAGACATATTTATACAAACGTTGACAGATACATTTGGGCTTAGATAGTTCCAGTTCATTTCATTATTTTATCAGCTTTTTTCATCTTGAATTTTAGTATTGTAACAAAATCTTTCACGTTGATTCGCACTCTCTTCCAGACTCCGTATATACGTATCATCTGCAACTGAGACATTTTGTCTCGGCCATATCAATGTTACCGAGTAATTTTTCTGCATAAGGCCTGATTGTTGATGTGCAGTTAGAACTGTTATGAAGTTATGCCCCTAGGTTATAAAGCTTTGATATTATCTGCCTTTATCGTAGTATGTAAGATGAAATAACAATTATTTGTTCTCTATTAATACCAGCTATGCTTTTTTCAGGCAATATAAACACGTATCCTGACTAACAAGTTTCTCTATATTGTGTATATTGTCTTCAATTTCTTATATTCTTAGTTTTTGTTTAAGTTGTATCCTGATTTTTTTATCAATTTCATTGTTTAAGGCAATTATCATCTGTATTTTCTTTGAGTTCCTTCCGTCTCACGGTTATTCCTGCGCCGGGCCTAAACCACAAATTACGTTGTGGTTTCCCTGTTTGGAAAGGACAGAGGTTAATGGAATTTATCTAATATATAAGTCCTCAGAAGTTAATTTCCCACATTATGTTAGACTAAAAGATGGGTAATTGATGAAACTAATAAGTTTCTCTCCTTTCTTGTTATTGCTATGTAATTGAATTTAAACACACAATTAAAAATGTTCTCCAAAATTGAAATATTTCTGAGAGTCTAAGCTTAATTGTTGACTCGATAAGTTTCACAACATTGAGTAATTGGTGAAGTATAAAAGAGGCATAGTGCTCAACCTCACAAATGAGATGGAGAGGGATTGCATTCTTGTACTACAAATGCAGCGATCTTTGATTGCAGCTTGCAGTACTTTGAAGACACCATCAACTGAGACGAAATCTGATGGTATTGTTAAATATCCTTTCTAGTGGTCTTGTTTATTCATCTGAGTCTCTAGGTTCTCTAAGCTAGTGAACACGCGACACTCATCTCTTTCGCTCGCTTTTATTCTAAGGGTCAAGCTCTCATTATATTATGTAATAATGGGTCCAATAACTAAATCGTAAGAATGGACATACAGGTATTGAGTTTGGTTGTCAGAAGTCTTGACGACTTCATATTGTGGGTTTCTTACGTGCCTTCTAATTTCCATTTCTTCAAGGAAATCCAGTTTTTGTTTCTTATTACAAATATGTAGTAGGGTAAATGCACCAGTGAATGAACACTCAAGACATTTTTGAACTTCACTGTATTTTTATAAACCATCCGTATTGATTTTCAGCTCCAGAAAAATAACAATTCGTGTTCAATGTAATAGTGAACACGTTGCATACGATAGTTAAAGAAGTAGACAGTTTAAAACTTAGTAAAAATGTAAAATGTTGCATAATACCCCAGTAAATGAGCGAATGCTACCATTGATTGAACATGGCTGATCCAATTAATGAACTTATGAAGAAGATAGACGTTGAACAATTTTTAATCAATGATTGTTAACACAACATATGATGATACAATATCATTTCAGAAAAATTTCAGCATTTCTGGACATTCGAAAAAACCACGTCTTATAAGCTTGGGTTCTTCAATCATTTCCACAATTGAAGTTTTCTCGTACGATATTTGGTCAACAGCTTCTGGCCATTTGAAAGTAATTGGGACCTGCTGGTGTCATAGCGCGAACTTCATATTCATAACCTTCTGCATTTTCCACTACTCCAGAAAAATATTTTTGGTTATACATTATTATGACATAAGCTCCAATAGTAATTTCATGTGAAACATTGATTTTTGCTCCATTTTAATCCCTGTTGATATCATCTTCTGGGGAAGATAGTATATTCCTTCTGTTGCTCGGATTGATATTTTCAGAATATCTACGAATTTCGGGACACTCGTAGGAACCACGTCTAATAAGCTTAGGTGCTTCGATCACTTCTGCAATTGAAGACTTCTTGTACTATATCTGGTCAACACAATCAGGCGATCTAAAGGTATTAAGACCAGCTGGTGCCATAGCGCGGACATCATATTGATCATTGTCAATAGTTTCTACTATACCTGGAAAATATTTCTGGTTATACGTTATTATAACAAAGTTCCTACAGTGATATCTTGGGAAACACTGGGATTTTTATCTTGATTGCCAGTATCGATTATATCAGCATGTAAACAGGTAACTTCTGTTACTGGTGGTGCTTTGGTTCTTTTCGCGGTTCTTCTTGTGGTTGCTTCTTGTTTTTCCTCTCTAACTGATTTCTGTTTCAATTTCTCAGCTTTTGTTTTCTTTTTCTCAGATTCATTTGTATTTGTATAGTCTTTCCATTTTTTGGAAGTGATGGAAAACGGCATTAAAGTTGCCTGTTTCCTTTTGCCACACTTTTTTCCAATTTTTGGCCAATGAAGATGTTGTAGCCATACGTCTCTGGTAGTTTTCGGCTTCTGCGGCTCTCAATTATGGAAATCGACACTACTGTCATCTATTACTACGTTTATTTTATCTGGAATCTCGAGTTCATCTACAGCATTCAGATCATCTGTTTTACTTGTTTTTTTCTGTTAACCTTCTATTAGAGTATCATTATTAGTTATACTCTCTTGCTCGGTACCGTCCAATATATCTTCAGGAATTCCAATTTCTTCTATGATTAACGTTTTCTATATCTTTCGTTCTATCCACATTCAATATTATTGTTGAATTGTCAGAAATGTTAGCTGGATAAAGAATACAATCAATTTCAAATGGTAGGTTCAACAGGTCATTTGTTAAGTCTGTTGCTACTTTACATATTTTCCAAAAGTTGTAGAACTGAATGTCGACTGCTTTTTCAACTTCATAGGCACTATTGAATTCTATTTAATGTTTTCGAATCTACATGATGTTTAATGACTTTCAGAACAGTTTCATATTCGTCTCTGGTCACAGAAACTTCCTTGTCACAAATTAGGTAAAGCCGCTGTCTCCTTGTTGAAATGCATTGGGAATAATTCACAGCGTCTGCACTAAATGGAAACAATCCACATTTTCTGAAACCGTTTTTGGTGATTTCCGGATTGATCGATTCTTCAAAAGCTTTTTGGAAAAGGGGGGCAAAGATATTTTTTGTAACTGATGTATTGGTGTTCTGTTTATGTTTTAAAATGGTCTTTTCCAGTGTCTTTTGAGAGCTTTGAATACTGATACGTCACAAGGTTGCAAGATATGTGTTGCATTGGGCAGAAGGCAGTATAGTATTATTCTTGTCTGTACACAGAAATTATACAAATCCATATTGATATGCGATTTATGACCATCAAGCAATAGTAAAACAGGAAATTTAATTTGTTTTCTTGAAGCCAAGGGAAGAAAATATTCGCAATAAATTCGTAGAATGTTGCACTCGTCATCCATCGACTATCTGATCGGCCAATGCCCCACTTTTCAGGTATAGTTTGTGCAATATCTTTTGGAATACGCTTGGACGGGTACACAATCATAGGCGGAACAGATTCTCCCGAGGCATGAAATGTACAGAGAACTGTTATGCATCCTTTTTCTGGGCCACTAGCAATTTCATAAAAATTCCTGTAATTTTTGGGACCCAGAAGCTTTCCAATTTTGAGACAAGTCTGCAAACCGGTTTCCTCCCCATTGAAAATTCTAACAGGCTCAGATAGGATGTCTTCAACGCCTTCTCCAATTAAATATTCCTTTATCTCTTGAAACCATTTTCGAATATTTTCCTCTGTTACAAATGCTCTCGCCATGGATATTAATTCTGTATTCCTTGTGATTATTTTTGTATGTCTTTATAAAAAAAGATGTAACCATTTCCTACCCGGTCTATCATCCATGAATTTATTGGGCCTATCAACAGCTTTGAGGACACGTTGCACTAAGTCCTTCACGTCATCGGGATGCATGGGAAATCCTAATAGAGCTTTGGATAGAATCCAAGTTTCTAGAGTAGTTTCTTCTTCGGAGGTCAAAATGGTGGGAGGTCCCATTTTTTGAATCATGGAAACTTTTCCAGTGGTTTTGTTGAGAGTGTACTTTTAGGAATTCCATATTGTCTGATGGCCGCATTGATGTTGATTTCCTTTTTTCTTATTGCTTCCACGGCATTCTGGAGATATTTATCGGTATATCGGAGTCTTACATACTTTTTCTGATGTTCTGGCTTGGACTTCCCACCTTCCATATTTCTGTCAAATGATTGAAAAAAATATGAAATCAAAAAAAACAGAGAAAGAATAAATTGTTCATTCACTGGAGCACCATTGATCTATGTTATGATTCAATGAATGAACAAAGTCTTTCATTCAATGGATAGCAAGCTAAGTAGACATTTTCCGACGGAACCCGTGAAACAGCATTTCTAAACGAGTATATAAGGATCAGATCGATGAAATCTAGATTACCACGTAAAATCCCAATAAATGCACATTTTGTTAGTTTACTGGGTTCAGCACATGTACCAATGAATTAACACTCAAATTATAGAATTTAATAACGATTTCGGTGTATTTTGAGGTTAGATTTCCGATAAAATCAGTTGAAATCAATTAATTGATGTGATAATGACGACACACCGCACATCTCATTGGTTAATATCTTATTCTGTACTATTGCTCACCTGGTTACTGCTTAGTATCGTTCCAATAACAGATAGGTTCCTTAAATTTTTTCAATAAAAACACAGCGGTACGTTCATTCATAAGAACTGACTTGAACTAACGAAGTATCACGTTAAGAGGAACATGTTGCACGTCATGAGGACTATTGCAGTGTTTACGAGAAAGACACCATATTCTTAATAATTTCAGATATATTTCAATTTGTTCATTCACTGGTGATGTTCGTTCACTGTTGCATTCACTCTACTTCTAGTTCTGTGTTAGGTGTCAATGAATTATTGGTGTCAAGTAGATGTCTGGCGTAGTGGGATTTATCTGGTTGTTTTAATCTACCTAACACCAATCATT
This sequence comes from Galeruca laticollis, assembly GCA_963921935.1. Taxonomy (NCBI): domain Eukaryota; kingdom Metazoa; phylum Arthropoda; class Insecta; order Coleoptera; family Chrysomelidae; genus Galeruca; species Galeruca laticollis. Next base: position 45,442,484 of record OY998183.1, on the reverse strand, counting down.
CATTGACACCTAAGACAGAACTAGGAGTACTACATATTTGTGATAAGAAACAAGAACTGGATTTCCTTGAACAATTGGAAATAAGAAGACTCTTAAAAAAACCCACAATATGAAGTCGTCAATGAACAAATAAATCTAGGGAGTTCTCCATTTTTTTTCAATTAACGTGCTCGGCAACTATGGCCACTTGCACAGGTGCGATTACAAAAAACAGTAGTTATTACAGATAGTTAAAAAACATAGTTTGAAGTTTATGATATATTGATATATCTTTTAAGAATTTCAGTGTAGACTCGATTTGGTTTGGGTCCCCTAGGATGTCTTGCAGCTGGGATTTAAGATTATGTTGGCGGTTTCTTGTACTAAATTGGTGTCAATCAACCAAAATGTGTTTAACTGTAAGTGGGCACTGGTAGCTTTGGCAGGAAGGTCTGATGCTTGAGGTCATTAAGTAGCTGTGTGTAAGTTTGGTGTGACCTATTCGAAGTCTACGTAGTATTGATAATTCTTGTCTAGAGAGTCCAGTGGAGTCAGTATTCAGAAGTGTGCTGAGAACAGGCTGGATAGATAGTAGGGAAGTCTTGGTGGAGTTCCAGTGAGTTTGCCATATATATCTGACTATTCTTTTTGCTTCTGCCATAACATCCTTGCAAATTTGGATATGAGAAGTAATTGTGGCTGTAGTTGACGCAGTTTATTTCCAGGTATACCAATATGTGAAGGTATCCATATAATGGTGACTGTTGTGTTTAGGGAATAAAGATGGTGATAAGAGTGATGGATATCTTGGACAATGGAATGTTCAGTAAATAATCCTTGGATAGATAGGATAGATGCTAGAGAGTCTGTACAAATGGCAACTTTTTTATTGGAACGGTCGATGTGCTTAGAAGCTTGTAGAATACTATACAATTATCCAGTATGCACCTGCATTAAGGAGGTATTAGGGAAGTGCTGATGAGATTGTTTGCTGTGGTAACTGAGCAGCCAACGCCAGTATCACTTTTGGAAGCATCGGAGTATAATATAAAGTCGTAGTGATTGTTATGAAGGATTTCATAAAAAGATTCAATCATGAGCTTTTTAGTTGTGTCGTGTTTATTAAATTTGGATAAATGAGTATTGACCTGAGGAGGGTGCATAATCCAGGAAGGGGTTGGAGAAAAAGGAATGGGGTTAGTGAGTGAGAGGTTAATGTTATTTGTTATTGAGGATAATATAAGAGCGATAGGTTCAATTATTGGTGAGGGGTTGTTAAGAGGGCTCGCAGTTGATGTGAACAGAGAATAGACAGGATTGAGACGGTTAGATGAGACTGAGGCTGCGTAGGTTAGAAGCAGATATTGTCGTCTAATCCATAGTGGGGGTTCATCAGCTTCGCAGTGGAGACTTTCAGATGGGCTGCTGCGGAAAGCGCCTAAGCAAAGTCGCAGGGCCGTATTATGAATAGGATTTAGGGATCCTAGATCTGTCTTAGAAGCTGACATGTAAACGATGCAGCCATAATCTAATTTGGAGCGAATGAGTGCTTTATAAATATTCAGAAGGGATCTCTCGTCCGCTCCCCAGTGCTAATGAGATAGGGTTTTAATTATATTAATTCGTTTGTAACAAATACCTTTTGTTTCAAGAATATCCTGTTTCCAAGAGAGGCGAGAATCAAATGTCATACCTAGTATTTTGCAGTGATTAACCACTGGGAGGGGAGAATCATTAATAAATATGTGGCAGATAGGAGATTGAGGTCGCCTGCTAAATTTAATGATTTTTGATTTTGTTGAAGATGAGGTTAATCCTATAGAACGTGTCCGTGTAAGTAAGAGATTTACCGCGGTTTGTAGAATTTTGGAGCTAGTGGTTGCTGAACGACCATGACAGTATAGTATTAAATCGTCAGCGTAAGCTACATCTTTGGTGGGAGAAGGTAAGTTATGGCACAGATCACTTATTGCTAAGTTGAATAGAGTTGGGCTCAAGACTGATCCTTGAGGAGCACCATCGGTCCGGGTGTACATAGATGAAAAATGGCTGTTTACAGAAACCCTAAAGGACCTTTGAGTTAGAAAGTTTTGTATGAAATAAAATATATTTCCGTTGATATGGTATTGATTTAGTTTAGAGATTTTGGCTTGACGACTAATTCTGTCAAAAGCTCCTTCGATATCAAAGATGGCGGCGATAACTTCATATTTGCTATTTATTGAGTTGGCAATGTCATTTTGTAGCAGAACAAGATTATCGAGGGTAGATCTATGACGTCGAAAGCCTGATTGTTCTTTTGGTATATTGTTGTATTTGTCAAGGAGCCAAACGAGGCGTTTGTTAATTATTTACCCTAGTATTTTACACAAGGTACATGTGAGCGATATAGGTCTGTAAAAATTAGGAGAAGTAGCAGGTTGATCAGGTTTTTTTAATGGTATTACTAAGGAGGACCGCCATTCATTTGGGAATTTTTGGGAAAGCCAGATAATATTATATATTTCTAGGAGTTTTTGAAGACTTGGGAAAGAAAGTTTTTTGAAAAATATATTGGGGAGATCATCTGGGCCAGAAGCATTGTTTTTACATGATTTTAGAGCAAATTTTAATTCTGGAAACGTGAGTGGAGAGTTGAGCGTATCAATATCCGGAATGGAAGAGGATGAGCAAGGCAAAGGGGGTTGGGGAGGCGACTTCGATAAAATAGGACTAGGTTTACTGCAAATCTTCGCTGCATAGCTTTCAGCTAGGACCTTGGCAATATCTTGACTATCAGTGACATTGGTTTGGTTGTGAAATAGACTGGTGATTTTCATATTACTTTTCTTACCCTGGATTTGTCCGATTTTTTTCTTGATTGGGGTTAGTGTTTTCGTTTACGGAAGAGACGAAATTTCTCCAGGAAGATTTTTTACTTAGTTTTATAGTGTATCTGGCTTTTGCTCTTGCTTTTTTGAGATTGATGAGGTTTTCTTGAGTTTTGTTACTGCGGAATAATTTTAGTGCAGTTTTTTGCTGCTGAACTACATGTTTGCATGATGAGTTCCACCATGGAACAGTTTTTTGTGAAGGGGAGATGACTGATTTCCCAATATGAGCCTCCGCAGCAAGTCGAATAGTATTTGCGAACAAGGTAACAGACTCATCAATATTGTTAGTAAAAGAGAGATTGGGTATGGATTGTTCAGTTTCAGTGATATATTCAGGCCAACTAGCATATTTTAGACGCCAGTAACTTTTGGTTAGAGCTTGGTCATTTGAATTATCGGTGTTAGTTATAAGGATGGGAAAATGATTACTGTCGTGAAGGTCATCTTCAGTAAACCATGTTAATGAGGGAGCTAGCTTGGGGTCACTAAAACTAAGATCGGTTTTAGAAAAGGAGCCAGATGAAATGTTAAAGTGGGTGCTGGAACCGGTGTTCAAGATACAAATACCTGTGTAATTTATAATTTTTCCAACAATCTTTCCTTTACCAAATGTATGACTGGAACCACATATTGTATTGTGAGCATTGAAATCTCCTACGAGAATGTAGGGTTGCGGAAGTTCGAATATGAGATTAACAAGCTCTTCCTCTTTAGGAGGGTGATCTGGTGAAACATAAGGACTACAAATAGTGAGTTTATCGGGACACCAACAGGTTATGGCTATGGCTTCTAATTCAGAGGAAAGCGGGAGGTGGACAGAAAAAAAGTCGGAGGAGACAAATATTGAGGTACCACCACTAGCGCTTAGGCAATTGGTTCTGATATTATGATATCCCTCAAAATTTTTCAATAGGGGAAGTTTGGAGTTTTTGCATTGGTTTCCTGAAGGCATACAATGTCTGGTGTAGATTCTGATATTAAATGTTGGATTCTCTCTAATCGTGGAAAGAATCCATCACAGTTCCATTGTAATAATTTGAAAATAGAAGGGTTATAAAAGATGTAGGGATCAAAGAGTTAGTATTCGTTCTGTGAACTGTGGTTAGATTCTGTATCTCTAAGGTCATCCGAAAAGATGTTTAGGTTGTCGGGGAAATCAATTGGGTTATGCTAGTGTTTTCATTTGTTTATAAGTCTTGTGAGACGATTTTTTAGTGCTCTCTCCTTTGTAGCAGCGTAAAGCTGTGCTAAGTCCTTTTGTATACCATCTATATCAGAGGAGAATTTTTGTGCTTCCTGTAGCGGGTAAGGAAATCCAAAAGAATTTTCGAGAAAAGCGATTAGTTGGGTTGACGTAAGAGTGAAGTTAGATGGGTTGTCTTTGTAGAGATTTTGGATAACAGCAACACAGTTAAGTCCGAATGAATGATCTGAGGGATTATTAGCATTGGTTTTGGACTTTTTCTTTACTGGTTTGGGTGGTACAGTCAAAGAAGGAGGTAATGAGGAACTTGTGGCTGATAAAGTAATGGAGGGAGACAGTATTGGAGGAGTGTCAAGAGGGCTGTCGGTAGAAGAGTGGCCTCTTTTTTGGGCTGTGGCTATTGGAGGGGAGGTAGCAGAAGAGGTAGTTGGAGGTTCAGGATTCTTTGTAAGAGGTAGAGAAATATCATCTAGAGAGGGCGCAGGTTCTATCGGTGTAGGTCTAATAGGTGTAGTTAAAGAGTCAACAGGGGAGGATGAAGAGGGGGGAGGATGAAGAGGGGGGAGGATGAAGAGGGGGAGGATTGGTTGAGAGTAAATGGGTATCAGGACCAGTAGGGATTTTAGGGCAGGAGTCTGCGGTATGTCCGGTGAGTTTACAGAGAAAACATTCAAGTCTGTCGGTGGATATGAATATTCTAAAGGATGTATTTTCGTGATTGATTAGTAAGGAGGTTTGTAACTCAAAGTCATCCTTATCGGGGATGACGAAGGTTACCCTGCGAAAACTCATGATATGAGCATATTGATCGTCTATTGTTCCACATTTCACAAAAGTGATAGGAGCTGCAAGCTGCAAACCAAGATCTTTTAGAGATTTCTCAATTAGAGTATGTAGAATGGAAGGGCATACGTTTGAGATCAGAATTCTCTTAGAAGGTGAGATTAGTCTCTGAATGGGAACGACAGTGGAGTTAACCGTGATATATGATGTACTGTTCAGAAGTTGATCAACAATTTGAGTGGAAGAGAGGAAAATTCAGATTCTGTTATTGGAAATACGAGAAGCAAATGTGATATTTTTGGGAGTAACTATTTCACCAATGGATTTAATATATTCACTTAGTACAGTGTTTGGTATTGAGTGCATAACAATAGCTTGGTCTCTTTTATGAAAAGTAGGAGGAGGTGGTTTGGTGAGTGCGGCAGCGACATATGATTTTGATTTGGTGACAGGGTTGTTGTTTGTTGAATGTAAGTTATTGTGGGTACTCATTGTTTGTGTGTGTGATCTTGGTTTCCAAGAACACTACACAGAAGAGAAAAGAAAGGTAGTACAGACTCTCTTCCAGAGCGGAAGAGGTTAAGAAGGAACTCACCTAAGTCTAGTAGAGTTGTCTAACGGTATACCACTGGAATTCACTAATAATTACTAGGATAATAAATATCCAATTATAATTGTAGAAATATTGCAACAGAATAAAACTCGTTCACTTATCACATATTGGTGATAAAACTCGTAGTCTATTTAGCAAAAAATTTGTTGTTGGCTTTGACGATGTTTACTCGATGAAGCTCAACACGATAATGTCTCCACTTTTAAACTGTCTTCTTAAGTGATAATTGTAAAGATCAGCAGATATAGTTTTCCTGGTTTTCTATATCATTGCACAGTTATACTGATCTTAATTGGGAATAATGATATCCAGGATATCCCCATAGGGCTAATAATATCTAAGCTTTAATATTTGTAATATCATATCTTCTTTTTTCTATTAACATATATTAAGTCAATCAAAAGATAGGTCACTTCTTGGACTAGCCAAAAATACTTAAACATCAGGGAGGCATCAAATGAAATGTCATTCTGACGATGATATTTAAGTAATATCGAAACAATTGTGATTTTTTTATACTTTTTAACATTTTTCAATGAACTGTGGGGGTAACTAGAAACAGTAAGTTTCATTTAAAATACTAACATGAGTATATTCCACAAAGTAAGAGTTTAGGCAGTTAATTTCATTGCAATAATACATCATACAAAGGCGCTATTTTCATTTAACAACATACCTCTAAGACACTGTCCATCCTCGTCCAGCTCACTCTCCATAACGAAAGGAGGAGCTAAAGCTGTAACAACTCTGAAGACTGTTCTCGCTCTAGAGGACACGGCGGCTACCGAAAGATCACCACCAGGCCAAATTATGGTGTCTAATCGTACGGAACGACCGGACACTATACCAACACGTTTCCATTTTATACTAGGCCGGGAAGAAAGATAATCTGGAAATAAAATATGTAATAATAAAAATAAAGTATTTAAGTTCATTTATATATTTTGAATGACACAAAGTTTAGGGTAGTATTTCATAGTAGGTATAACGTTATTGTGAAATAAGTTGAATAATTTATATTTATGTAATCATAATCATAATAACAATCATTTTGGTACTAGCAATGAATATTATCGATAACATGTGCCGTAATATATCTTAGTTATTCGCAACATTTAAATTTCAAAGCTCTCAAAACTTAATATCAAATGAAGTTCCAATAATGCAGAGTGTAAGGGCAGTCTCTAATGCAAATGGAGATAACGCTTCCTTGGAGTATATGGGTTAAAAACACGAGAAGGGCCGTTTGAAAGGAAAACAATCTGATTCTCGTAGAGATTGAAACTTACGTTTGCTTGTTACTAAATGTTTGATGGATAATCCAAAACTTCTGAAAGCTGGATTCATATATACCAAAGATGCCCATTTTTATAATTTCCCTACAACTAAAGTGTTGTATCCAGTATCAAGGCTGTCTCAGTTGTCAATGATTATTATAGATAATTCAGCAGTCGTAAAATATATAAAAGCTGGGAGATTAATTGAATTCTTTTTAGGACGTACGCAAACTGTTTCTTGTATTCTAAGATGTCATTTCTTCCTTATAAATTATTAAAATAACAGAATTTATCATCCACTTCACTTTGACTGGATCTATTAATAAGTTGTTTGCTATTTGAAAAGTGTACAGGATCATCCATTAAAAATTACCCGGAAAATTATGGAACGCCCGAATTATCTCGGAAATGGCTTGTACGATTTTTATAAATTTTTGAGTGCCAAGGTCTTGTGATACGTCCGGTATTATGGTGGTATTTACATTGTTGTCACACCTTTCCTTTTTCCGTAAAAATAATGAACTTTGTTATTTCAAATGGATCACCCTGTATATTTTTTGCTTTTCAAAATCATTAAGAAATACTTATTCTTTTCCATCAATTGTTCCCTAAACCTAAATGCTATAATTTCGGAGTTATAGCTACATTTACGTTATCTCCGCCGAAGCTAAAATACGAGTAATACATTTAGGTGGCTATGACTGCTACAATAACAAATTTGACGTTTCAATAAATTATTATTGTCGAAGTTTATTAGTAAATTAGTAAAAAAGTTTAACGAAACTGGTTCAGTAAAAGATTTATCCAAATCAGTGCACAGAAAAACTGCATCGACTGAACACAAATCTTTAGATGTTTGTGTCCTGTTAGAAGACGATCCACACTTGAGTACTAGAAAAATATCCAGGGAACTTGATATTTCGCAAACATCCGTAATTTAAATTTTACGTGATAATAAATTCCATCCATACAAAGTAACGTTGGTTCAAGATTTGTCAGATTACGATTTTGATAGACGTGAAGAGTATGCAGACCTAATAATGAAAAAACGTTACAAGCAAAACGATCCAAATTTTTTAAGTAATGTTATGTTTTGCGATAACGCCACTTTTTGTATTAATGGAAACGTGAATCGGCTTATTTGTAGATACTGGTCACGTAACAATCCTCGTTGGATGCCCTAATCCAACACCCAATATTCTGAAAAAGTGAATGTATGGGCTGGAATAATAGGCGACAAAATAATTGGACCCTTTTTCATTGAGGGTAAATTAAATTGTCCGCCGTATTCAGATTTATTGGAAAATAGTATTATACCTGAGTTGGCTCGGATATTTCCAAATCCAAGTAAGTATTTTCAATTACATTTTATAAAAACTTCATTATTAGAAATTTTCAGACAATAAAAATATCCCAAACGACAATATTTGGCTACAACAAGATGGTGCCCCACCTCACTATGCGTGTGTGGTGAGGCAATACCTAAATAATGTGTTTCCCAGAAGATGAATTGGAAGGCGTGGTTTTATCGAATCACCCGACATGAATCCTTTAGACTATTTCCTGTGGGGTCACTTTGAAAACATCGTTTTTAAAACAAAACCTGGCTTTATTCAGAAAGTAGAAGATAGGATTACCACAGAGATAAGTAGAATTGAGCAGTCTGGGATGTTGCAAAATGTATTGCAAAGTTTTAAAAATCGTATGACTTGTTATATTGAAATAAATGGACAACATTCTGAGCATCTGCTGTAATCGTCCTTACTCTATGTTTTCTGAAATTCGTAAGTTTTTTTTCTACTTCACAAAGTGGATCTTCTTCTAACATGACACAAACATTTGAAGATTTGTCTTCAGTTGTTGTAGGTTTTCTGCGCCATGATTTGGATAAATATTTTACTGCACCAGTTTCGTTAAACTTTATACTAATTTACTGATACTAGACCTTGTTACGAGATTTCTATTAGCACATAAATAATTGAAGAATATTCAAATTAAACGGGTTCATTCAATCCGAGTCATCTAAATGTCTAAATGTACAATATTTATTGATTTTAACTTTGGTGGAGATACTGTTAATGTAGCTATAACTCCGAAATTATGGCATTTATGTATAGAGAATATTATTTGAAAAATAATCAGTATTTCTAAAAGCACAAAATATACAGGGCGATCCATTTGAAATTACAAATTTCATTATTTTTCCGGAAAAAGGAAAAACCTGACAACATTGTAGACACCACCATAATATCGGTCGTATCACAACACCCTTGCGTACAAAAATTTATAAAAATTGTATGAGCCGTTTCCGAGATAATTGAGGCTTTCCATGCATAAAACTCAATCTGTATGTATAAGAGTTTTGTGGTTATGAATTGGTTTTGTTACTATACTATTAAAAGTTCACAAGCGTGCACATTTTAGGGGATACTCTGTTCATTTCCAAATGGTATTTTTTTCTGATGTCAAAAATATGTATTTAGTGCAGACGCACGCGAAGTGTGTAATTCGTATTCTCAACAAACTCCGCGAAGTTAAACTGCAACGACCATCAAACCAAACGTCATTTCATGATATTTTTCATTTACCTTCAACAATCGGTATGTTTCATTATTAGCTTCTTTTAGAAATTATTCAATTTTCTCACGAGTAAAAACTTTTGAATTCTTTGCTTGATAACCTACTGCCCTTCTTTTCAGAAGTGGTAGTTTCAAAAACTTTCTGACCTCGTCCCTTCTCGAACGTTCAAGATACATTTCAACATAGGATAAATGCTCCATAAACGTTGAACTTTCCACAACTTTTTATTTCTACAAGAAACCATAGTAACATTCACAAATAAAGATAAAAACGCAAACATTCATGTAATGAACTACACAATACTTTCTTATAATTACACCAAGACTCGTACCCTGAATTATACACCTTTCCAGATTATGAGAAGTAAACTTGATTTCGTAATCCTTTAGAATCAAGTAAAGAATGAATTGTGTTTAATTATATGCAAAAATATTCAGAAAATATTAAAGCAATGGATAAACAAATGCTCGATTCTTTAACATCTCTACAAAAGAAAAATTGCAACTAAACGAAATGTGCATACAAGCGAAAATATCCAAATCGACCCCGAACAACCCCAACAACAAGTACGGGAAAATATTCCTCCCATTGAAGAACAAGATTATGACGTTGGGCAAAATATTTGGAAAATTGATAAGAATAACGTAAGACCACAACCTTTCCTTGTTTCAGATGCCAGAAAACTATCCACTTCTCATAACGCTTTCAGTCATATTTGGAAATAATTGAAAATGATAATTGCACAATACAAAACGGGTTTTGTAACTCATTATCGAGGGAGGAAATGGAAGCTTATGAATATCAATCAGTGAAACTAACCAATAACCAAAACTTAATTATAAATGAATTACAATTAATAGATAAACTAACATTTAATGTTTCTCATACCCTTTACTAATCCCCAATCTTGGACAACATTATAAACCAATTGAACAGAGTTCAATTTTTAACAGAAAATGTGGATAGTGCGATATCGTTTGTCAAAGAAATAATTAATTTCAAGAAACTTATTAACCTAATAAACTATTCCATCTTTTTAGTGCACAAGTAACAATAAAAGAGAATTATATATATACAGGGTGTCCCGGGACTAATGGGAAAAAAGTCAGGAGAGTATAATATGAGCCAAAATAATGTTAGTACTTCATATAAACTTTTACTATGCAGGCCCTCGTTTTCGAGTTAAAGGCCTCCAAACTTTTAATTTTGAATTTGGTTTTTATTTTTATTTTTTGTACTAGTTATTTGATCTTCATAAAATTTACGGCAAAGCTATAATGTAAGTGTATGTTTATTTTGGTAAGGTAAACAGATTTACAGTAGTGCATTGAAGCCAGGGACGGACTACTCGCAATGGTTAGTGATCCAAAAATTTTGCAGGTATGGCACACCCTGTATGAAATTATCGAAATTCACTTCCCCACACATTAAGCTAACGAAAAGGTACTCTTGTTGGAATTCGATAAAACAAGCCGTTTGGCTAATATTTACAGTTTTATTAATGCACTACGTACAAATCTACCTAACTAACTTATTAATACGATGTCCAGAAATTACTTGCTTTTAATCAAAATTACGAACATAACATTATTAAACCATTAAGAAAACCTTAAAAAACACAAGTTATAAAACATTAGACTAAAACTAATTCCTAAACAACAACAAAAACTAACGTTATTCTAATAAATGTTCAATATGAGCTCCTCCCACTTCCACGCACATTCTAAGTCTACGAAGGTTGTTTCTTTGCACTTGAAAGAGCAATTTCACACTATTTCTAATAACATTGCAGTGTAACACAATTCTGTCTATTAAATCTTGCCTTGTTTGCATAGGTGTTGCATATACCTTACTTTTGAGATAACCCTAGAGAAAGAAATCCATAGGATTAACGTCTCCTGATCGCGGTGGCCATTGAAAAGCGCCTCCACGACCAATCCATCTATTAGGAAGCCGTGTGTGTGAATGCTGTCGTACATCTAAACTGAAATGAGGAGGGGCCCCATCATGCATGAACCATAAATTCCTACGAGTTTGTAGTAGCACATCATCAAACAGGTTCCATAACTCATTTTGCAAAAATCTCCAAATATCTCTAACCGGTCAAAGTACCGTCAATAAAGTATGGCTGTATCAAATTATTGCCAACTATTCCTGCCAAACATTAACCATGAATCTATGCTGGATCCTAGTTTGGATAATGCCATGTAGATTCACATCATCCCATAAATGCATATTATGAGAATTTATGATTCCATCTCTGGTGAAACCCGGTTCGTTCGGATATAACAGCTGTTCTTTTAGGACGCGATGAACAACTGATTTCGAGACGTTATGTTCTCTTGATAATTTTCTAAAACTCGATGGTTTATTATCAACTGTATTTAACAAGTCTTGTTCAACTGCCACAGTACGTATGCTTCGTACTGGACCTTCTCCAGCTTTTTATGGCGAAAATCTTCCTAAAATTTAAAATTTTGTTTTGTATACATGGAAAATTACATTTACTTATTCATACCTGTTTCTCGTAACCTGAGATCAATACGCCCAAACATTCGTCTGTCTGGCAATGCTCTGTTTGCAAAATGTTCTTCATAAAGCCTTTTGGCCTCTAAACAGTTTCGAGAAGCCAGTCCATACATTAGATGTTTCTCTGCGTACTCAATAAAAGCGAATTCTGCTATTATAACTGTTAAATTAAGGACCTATGAATTATTGACAAGTACTGACTACGAACTATTCTACACAACGTTTGACAACTAATCCTATGGTAACTTGATAAACGGTAAAAACCCTTATAAAAAGTTATTACCAACTTTCCAATTGATAAGTCGTTAATGTTTTTCATCTTCTGCTATCGTTAAATTATTTTTTTGTAGTACTCTAGGTAAATTTTGGACATCTATTAAAAGTTAGTTTTACCTCGTTGTGTACTTATAAAAATGGTGAATGCGTAAACTGGTACGTAGTGCATTAATAAAACTGTAAATATTAGCCAAACGGCTTATTTTATCGAATTCCAACAAGAGTACCTTTTCGTTAGCTTAATGTGTGGGGAAGTGAATGTCGATAATTTCATACAGGGTGTGCCATACCTGCAAAATTTTTGGACCACTAACCATAGCGAGTAGTCCGTCTCTGGCTTCAATGCACTACTGTAAATCTGTTCACCTTACCAAAATAAACATACACATACATTATAGCTTTGCCGTAAATTTTATAAAGATCAAATAACTAGTACAAAAAATACAAATAAAAACCAAATTCAAAATTAAAACTTTGGATGCCTATAACTCGAAAACGAGGGCCTGCATAGTAAAAGTTTATATGAAGTACTAACATTATTTTAGCTCAGATTATACGCTCCTGACTTTTTTCCCATTAGTCCCGGGACACCCTGTATATATATATATATATATATATATATATATATATTTTTCACACCTTTTTGGTGGTATTTGATAATGTCCGGGCCACTACGCAGCCAAGGGCACTACCATTGTCAATAGGGGGAGATGATCCGCCGGATGATTCCAACAGTTCCAAGTATTACGGCCTTTTGCATCCACATTACAGTGTTTTTAGGTAAGTCCAGTTCTTTTATGTGTCGTACTGTTTTTGTATGTACAAGGCCGTTTGCGCTTACAATTAAAGGGACTATTGTTACCTTCTCCAAGTTCCAAATCAATTTCATTTCTTGTGCAAGCGCTCCATATTTAGTTATTTTTTCGGTATATGCTTTAGATATATTGTAGTCCTGTGGCACTGCGAAGTCAATTATGATGGCTGTGTTATCACTTTCATCCCAAATTACCATGTCTGGCTGGTTGTGCTCCACAGGTCTATCTGTAACAACTGTGAAATCCCAGTAAATTTTCACGGTGTTGTTTTGAAGTACGGGTTGCGGCACATATTTGTGGTGTGCGGTAAAACTATTCAACAGACCTCTTTGCAGGCATATTAATTGGTGAACGACTTTGCCCATATTGTTGTGTCGTTCCAGGTATCTGGTAGCAGCAATTGTTGTGCAGCCAGATGACAAATGTTGAATGGTCTCTTCGCTAGTGTTACACAGTCTACATTTGGTGGTCTCAACTTGTTGTTTCAATATGTGTTTGGAGTACGTTCGGGTTCTAATGACTTGATCCTGTATCGCCAACATTGTTCCTTCGGTTTCCGGGAAGAGGTATCCTGCCACTAGGTAAGTATTGGATGCTTTCATATCTACTTCTGTTTGATGTAGAGAAGTGTAAAACCTTCCGTGTAGCGCTTTTCCTTGCCAACTCATTCTCATTTGTTCTAATTGGTTCTCTGTTTCAGGAGGCGCAGGATTAGCCAGGGTGAGGGCTGTGATTTTTTTGTCCCATACCGCTACTCTTTTATGAACTGGTGAGTTTGTATTTCGGAAGTATTATATTAATTTTTCCCTTTCTTTCAGATTAGCCGCCACCAGGCTAGTTAGTCCTCGTCCTCCCTCTAATCGTGGCAAATATATGCGCTCGATAGCTGAGTTAGGGTGCAGCATGCCATGTTTGGTCTTTAGTGTCCTGATTTTCCTGTCTAACCTCTCTAGATCTGTTTTGGACCAGGTGAGTATTCCAGAAGTGTAGGTTATTGTTGGTATGGCCCATATATTAATTGCTGCCACCTTGTTTCTGGCATTAAGCTGGGATTTTAATATCTTGCTTGTTCTCCTCATAAGCTCTTTTTTGGCTTTCTCTTTGTTTTCTTTATGGCGAATTTCGTAGCTCTGCTGAATTCCAAGGTATATATATATATATATATATATATATATATATATATATATATATATATATATATATATATATATATATATATTATTACGTAAATTTATTACGTAAATATTTTATTAAGGTTTTTGTTTTGTTAGTGAATAAATATAAGTTTTACTGGAATAAATTTGTCTATAACATATATGTTTTTATCTATGATTTGAATCCTAAATTTTTAATGATATAACTGGATATTAATTGTCTAATTGCCCATGTTTTGGATGCCATTTATGACTTTATGATAATGTTTATTTATTATAATGATATATAATTAATTGAGTGTTATAACAATATAATTGATTGAACATTTGAAATTTATGTATGTGTAGAGCATGAGATTCCTTTTGTCATTTGAGTTCTTAAGGTTGTGAATAAATTCAGTTGATAAATAAATAAAGAAACATTTTACTTGGAAACAATATTTAATTTTATTTATAAAAATTTTATGCGCCGCCCATGTATGGGTCAAATGAAATTATTGATTTAATCTTTCGTGTGGCGTTTTGTACGCATGCTTGAAAATATGAGGTGACGATGCGCTAGAGTAAACATTTGTTATACGCGTCGGTCTGTTCAGTTTCACAGCGAGCTTATATGCTGTGTGATAGAACGTACTTCAAATTATATACAAGTTAAAAGAATTTATGTTGGAAATTTATACATACAGAAACACAAATAATATGGTACAAGAAATAGTTATGAAATTTATATACATAGAGTCTAAATATTACATAAAAGAATTGGATGCATCTTTCTTAAGCTTCTTATTTGAAAAATGCGTAAGTATTAAATTTTATTTATTTAAATTGGCCATTAATCATTGAGAAATTATTTAAGAATATAGCTATATTGAGTCTCTAATTTGAATTCTTTTTCAGATCGATCATTATTTAAAAGTCTATTTTACTCATGAGATTTTAAAGAAAACATTTGATTGAAGTTATTGAGTTTTATATAACTCTTTTTGTACAACAATACACTGACCTTGTGTTCAGGAACCAGAATCTTCCTCTCGGGATTCGGGAAAAACAGCTTCCGAAGTTTTAAAGTTGAATAGTTATGTGAAATTATGATTTTCACTCTGGAAAATCAGCTACAATCATTGGGTAAGTACATGTGAATGTTTTATCAATGGTTTGTTATGTTTTTATCCTCATTTGAGAATAATTTCTTAAAATTTCTGGAGCACTTCCAAAACCCAACCTTCCAGAAACGAAGCCAAGCCACCGACCCTTTTTCTTCAACTTTTTTCAACAATCAACAACTAGTCTTTTGTTTAAATTCAGCTCACTATCTCCATAAAAATGTTTGTTACACTTGTTGTTGTTTGAAAGTTCCTTCTGTCATGTCACATAAACCAATCACCGTTTTTCTTTTTAACGCACTCAAAATTATGATTTCACTTAACATTCTAATATCTTTACCTACATACAAAAATTAATCTCACTAAAATTGTTTATTCAATATTGAAGTTCATCTTGTTAGTATGTGACGAATAGTTTTTCTCAAGCGATATACAATAGTCTTTAATATCAATGTTCAGTGTAATTTCTTATTATAATTATCAATTGTGTTTAGTCATCAACATAAATTCTTTTAAAACATTTATTAATATTCCTTAATCTGATTCTTAATGTTCATTATATTGGATTAAATACATTAATTAATTCCTATTCATGTCATCTATGGAATTACTCTACTTTCAACGTTTGTCGCTGATACATATGGACATCTATATTTTGTCGCTAGCGTGTGTCGCTAGCGTATGTCGCTAAGCGTATTGGTATTACATCGTTAAATATTCTAACCCATATGTTTTTAGTAAACAATGTGTTATAATATTGAACAATATCCTTTTTTATTTCGAATATTTATTAATTCATGTTTCTTTTCTAGATTATATGTTCATCATTATTTCTGACATGAGGTATTTAATACGATGGACGATATTTACTCTATGGCTTTTGTTATATGATCAGGTAATGTTTTTTTTGTCAATTCTATGTGATTCTTCTCAAATTATTAATTATATACATAAGTTGTATTACTTTATTTAGTTAATATGAGCACTTTTAATGTCTCATATTTATGATTCTAACAAAATATAGTCTAATGTTTTAATTTCTAATCAGTTTCCAACTAATCTGTTTATACCAGTGTTTCTATCTTTATTTATACGTTATAACATTCCCTGAATTTTTATAAAATCATTCTAATTATTGTTTACAATGATTTAGAATGTTTTACATAAAATTCATTCAATAGTACTTAACTTTTTTCTTATTTTGTAATAATCTATTATCATTTAATCTACTTCATTATATTCTATCTTTGTGAAAATCAATCATTAATTTGTTATTATACCTAATTAATCTATTTCTAATTCTTTACCTATCTTACACCTTATTCCTACAAGTAATTAATTCCCTGTTTCAACTTAAAAATATTTCATTCTAATTATAACTAATTCTTTGCAGATTAAACTTATTGAATTTCATTGAATTCAGGATGGAATCGATACAATTGGTCCACATTGAAAATTCCTCTAACATTGCCAGTTACAGGATGTACGAGTTTGTAACTATTTATGCCGTTAGATGTTACTACTTTATATGGACCTTCGTAAGGTAATTGTAATTTTGCACAAATATTGCGCTTATGATTAGGAATTCTAAGTGCTTTAATTATTACTAATTCTCCTTCCTTAAAAGTAGTTCTCTTCTTAATTCTCTTGCTTCGTTTTCTTATGTATTTTTCAGCATTCTTGTAGATTCCTTCCCTCGTTTCCTTGATTATCTGTTCATATTTCTCTACATTTTCTGATATCCATGGTCTTTCAGGTACTATGTTTTTCATAATTAATATGGGTGATCTTCCAGTTACTTCGTGTGGTATATTATTTAAACAGAATTCTATATTCTTCAAATTCCTTTCCCAGTTTCGTTGTCGATCGTGAACCAATAATCTCAGACATTTGATGACTTCTCTTATGTATCTCTCCGTTTGATTAGCACATGGATGTCTAATACTTGTAAAGAGAGGCTTTACGTTTGACCTTCTTAACCATGCTTTAAAGTTTTCGTTACTGAAATAAGTAGCATTATCCATTAAACAGTTTTCCGGTATGCCCACTTCTAGAAAGTAGCTTGTCAGGCATTTCTTTACCGTCTTTCTATTTGTTCGTTGACATGGATATAAAGTTACATATTTTGAAAAAGCATCCAAGACTACAAATATGTTTTGATTACCTTCTTCACTGGGTATTATGTTTGAAATGAAATCTACCGTTATGACTTCAAGTGGATGTTTCGTTACTAATGATTTTGGCATATTTTCGTTGTGATGATTTTTTTCTTTTCCCAGTTGACAAAGTTCACATCTAGTAACTATGCTTTTTGTGATAGGTAGATCTTTCTTTGCAATGTAGTTTTCCCTAAAAATATTGTGTAATTTTCGTATTCCTACATGATTGTACCGTAAATGTAATTCTTTGATTATTTTTCTTGTCAAATGTTCTGTAATTACATATAACTCCTTTTGCTTGATAATTTTGAAGATTATATTGTCCTTCGTTTGGCAATTATGTTTTTCTTTATCTGTCAAATTTCTCTGGTCTTCCATGATTGCATATATTGAAAATACACCTAATTCCTCCTTCATTAAGTTCACTCCTACGTGTTTGTTTCTTTGTATTTTGCTTTCCCCATCCATTCTCGTCAAAGCGTCTGGAACAATATTTTTGGCACCAGGTATATATTTAATATCGAATGAATATTCCTGTAGAAGCAAAGCTCATCTGTGTATCCTATTGTTTCCATATTTGTTCTTTAAAATAGTTGTGAGAGATTGGTTGTCCGTCTCAATAGTAAATCTGTTACCTAATAAAAAAAATCTTAATTTGTTCACACAGAATAATATGCTCGCTAACTCCATCTCGCTAACGCTATAGTTTTTCTCAGCTTTTTTCGTAATTCTTGACACAAATGAAATGGGAACTTCTCCGTGTTCGTGTCGTTGTACCAAACTTCCGGCAAATCTATTTTGTGAAGCATCTGTTCTTAATATGAATGTCTTTGTGTAATCTGGATGATATAATTTCACGTTCTCTGTGAACTCCTCCTTAATTCTATTGAAAGCCACTTCTCTTTCATGAGTCCATTTCCATCTCACATTTTTCCTTAGTAGTTCTATAAGTGGTATTTCCTTTTCCGTTAAATCTGGCACTAATCTCTTGAAGTAGTGTAATACACCAAGGAAGCCTCGTAGCGTTTTAAGATTAGTAGGTCTTTTATATTCTTTTATAATTTTTATCCTATCTGGATCCATGTTACTCCATCTTTGTCAATTTTATATCCAAGATATACTACTTCTTCCTTGTAGAATTGGCATTTTTTTATGTTTAATTTCAAACCGGCTTCATCCAAAGCTTTTAAAATTATCTCTATGTGCTTGATATGCTCCTCCTCTTCTTCGGAATATATTAAGATATCGTCTATATAGTGTAGTGTGAATTTTTCATACTGATTCAAAATTTTATGTAGAGCTGACGTAGCCGATTGTGTTCCAAATGGTACTACTTTAAATCTATATACTACTCCATCTACCATGAAACCTGTATAATCTCTGCTATTCTCATCCAGTGGTATCAACCAAAAACTGTGTTTCAGGTCCAGTTTTGTAAAAATTTTAGTTTCTGAAATACGGCCAAGTATCGCTTCAATATTTAATGGTGCCTCAAATTCTGGTATACAATGTTTATTTAAGTTTCTTGCATCTAGACAGATTCTCATGTCTCCATCCTTTTTTTGTACAATAACAATAGGGTTTATATATGAAGTATTACTATATTCTATAATTTCGTCTTCCATTAGTTTTTTTATCGCATCTTGCATTTTATCCTTGTATTTGTATGGAATTGGGTAACTTTTTGCTCTGAACGTTTCCATATCCTTCACCTTCAAATTGTGTATAAAATTTTTAGCAACTCTTGCCTCTCCATTGAATAAACCTTCATATTTTCTCAACAATTTCCGTACTTCTTCCTTTCTTCCTCTTCCACAATCCAAATGTACTTCATTCCATATCCCATCTTCATAATTATCACATCCCATATTATATTTTAAATAATTATTAATATCATTTTCTTCATATTCTCCATTCCATATTCCATCTTCACAATTATTATATTTCATATCATTTTCAATACAATTATCAATATTCTTTTCATCATCTAAAACTATTTCTTCATCTCTTCTTTCTTCAAATTCATTTTTCTTATCATAACAATCATTATTCATTTCCATTTCTCCTACTTCTAGCCTGCTAATTTTTCCTTCTGCAATCTTCATAATTTTCTTGTTCGTTATTTGTTCTCTGTTTTCATTAAATTTTATTCCAATTCCATTGACACCTATCGTTCTTGTTTCATAATTGATATCTATCTTATGCTTTAGTAATTCGTCTGAACCTAATAATATATCGTACTCCATACCTTGTATAACCAGTAATTGTACTTCTAAATGAATATTTTGTAATTGTAGTTTTACAATAATAGATTTGTTAACCTCGCTAAACTTTTTTGCATTTAGACCTATTAAATTTACTTTTGGCACTTTCATAATATATTTTTGCAAGTTTAATTTATTTACAATACTTTCTGTGATTAATGATGTTTCTGAACCTGTATCAATTAAAATATTTACATTTAAATGTAACAATTTTCCCGTGATAGATACTAATAAATTGTTTTCTATATTTTCTAGGCAATCTATGTCTTTGAGGAATTCTCTAGGATGGACATAACTATACCGATTGCGTGCTACACCATCCTTCAATGAAAATTCTGATTAGTGGCATTTTGTACACCACCATCAGCAGTCGTTGTCATGGGAGAATGACTATTGTTTGACGACTCATGTAGTTCAACTCGATTGTTTGGGGAGTTTGCCCTGTCCTGACTACTAGCTCTCCTCTGGAAGTTGACCCGTCTATTTTGGCCGTCATCATTCCTTCGATTTAAATTGCCATCAGAGTTCCTCCTTGTAAAGTAGTTGCTCTGATGATTATTATTGTTTGAATTTCTATTATTGTTATAACCATTGTTATTGTTATTTAAATTATTATTATTATTGTAGTTATTGTATCTTCTATTATTATAATTATTGTTTACATTGTTGAAATTATTTCTTTCCCTTCCTTGATTGTTATGATTGTAATTATTTGCTGGATAATTCCTGTATCTTGTAGTATTCATCGTTCTATTATTTATATTACTATTTAAACTTCTATTATTATTGTTATTGTGTTCGTAGTGGGTATTGTTTGAATTATTTCCATTGTTTCCTCTATTAGAATGTTCTATGTTTTGGTTGTAATTTATATTATTTCTATTCTCGTTTTGTTTGTTTCTATTACTAGTTAGGTTTCTTTCTATCCTCATCAGGTAATTGGATAGTTGTTCAAACGTCCTGATGTTTGGTATAGCTATTGTCTCAGCTATCTGTGACTTGAAATGTCTGGATAGGAACATGATTATTTCTTCTTCTTTAATCACGGGTTCTAAGTGTTGCGCTTGAGAATAGAGTAGCAACGAGTAGAGATACATGGTATTCCCTCTATTCTCATCATATCGTCCAAAATATAGTCTCTCTCTAACCTCTCCTTGTGTGATTTCACCCCAATATAATTTGAGAAACGCTGTTTCAAATTCCTTATAGTTGTTGAAATCTCTCATTACTTGTGAACCACAATAGAGCTCGTCCAGTAAGGTGTTTTCTCAATATTTCCCTTATATCTTCGAAATTTCTTATATGTTTTATCTTATTTGTTAATATTCTCAAAAATATTTTTGGATGTATCTTCCTGATGTTACCATCAAATTTGATATTCTCCTCGTTCCCACCTTGATATGCGTAAGTGATCATTCCTTGTTCACCTTTTAGTTGCATTCTAATCTGTTCCAATTCATTTTTCACATCTCTTTTAATCTCGTTTCTTGTTTTCACTATGTCCTTTTCGGTTTCTTCTCTTACTTCATGTATTTCTTTTTTTACATCACTTCTGATGCATTCGATGTCCTTTCCATGTTTGATTATGCTCCTTCTCACATCTTCTATATCCTTCTTTCCGGATTTTTCTATCATTTCAACAGCTCTGGTAATATTTACTTCCGTGACCTTCTTCGTTTTCTCTATTAGACTTTGTTCCAAGTTTTCGAATTTTTCTTCTTGGTTTTCTAAACTTTTTTCCATCTCGTCTTGCTTTCTTCTGATCTCGGCTACCTTTTCGTCTTGTTTCCGTAATTTTAGTTCCAGTGAGTTATTCATTCTTTCAATTTTTTGATTTTGTTCGTCCATCTTCTCTCTAACTATTCCTTTCAAATATTCTTTCTGTTCTTCTATTTTTACCATCATTTTCTTACTTTGTTCTTCCATCATTTTCTTGCTATCTTCCTGTTGTTCTTTTAATATGTATTTTATGCTCTGTAGAAGTTGGTTTTCACTGTCTCCCTTACTTGTTTCTCCCTCATGTATTATTCTCGGTTCTTCAATTTTTTGTTTTTCCTCAGCTTTTGTGATATTCTCCTCACTTGGCTGCATGTTTTCTCTTGATTCTGTTGTATTCTCTGTATCTCCAGTTATTTCTGTTTCTTCTTGATTGAAACAGTATGTTTCTGGATCCTTTCCCTCTTTAATTACAGCCTCCTGTAACCTTCTAACGAGCGCCTGTTTGGTTCCCGTTTTGTCCAATCCTCTGTTTTCCAAAATTTCCTTCAACTCCGTTGTTTCCAATTCTTTTATTGTTTTGTTTGACTCCATTGTTCAGAATTTTTATTTGTAATAGACAAAACAGTACAAAACTCCAAACAAATTTTCCCCGAAATTATTACTGATTTTAAAATTAAATCATCACAAAAATTGGTCAAATTTATTTTTGTTTTATGAACAATTAATTATTTACTGAATTTATTCAACGCACCTACGTTGGGTCGCCATTTATTACGTAAATTTATTACGTAAATATTTTATTAAGGTTTTTGTTTTGTTAGTGAATAAATATAAGTTTTACTGGAATAAATTTGTCTATAACATATATGTTTTTATCTATGATTTGAATCCTAAATTTTTAATGATATAACTGGATATTAATTGTCTAATTGCCCATGTTTTGGATGCCATTTATGACTTTATGATAATGTTTATTTATTATAATGATATATAATTAATTGAGTGTTATAACAATATAATTGATTGAACATTTGAAAATTATGTATGTGTAGAGCATGAGATTCCTTTTGTTATTTGAGTTCTTAAGGTTGTGAATAAATTCAGTTGATAAATAAATAAAGAAACATTTTACTTGGAAACAATATTTAATTTTATTTATAAAAATTTTATGCGCCGCCCATGTATGGGTCAAATGAAATTATTGATTTATTCTTTCGTGTGGCGTTTTGTACGCATGCTTGAAAATATGAGGTGACGATGCGCTAGAGTAAACATTTGTTATACGCGTCGGTCTGTTCAGTTTCACAGCGAGCTTATATGCTGTGTGATAGAACGTACTTCAAATTATATACAAGTTAAAAGAATTTATGTTGGAAATTTATACATACAGAAACACAAATAATATGGTACAAGAAATAGTTATGAAATTGATATACATAGAGTCTAAATATTACATAAAAGAATTGGATGCATCTTTCTTAAGCTTCTTATTTGAAAAATGCGTAAGTATTAAATTTTATTTATTTAAATTGGCCATTAATCATTGAGAAATTATTTAAGAATATAGCTATATTGAGTCTCTAATTTGAATTCTTTTTCAGATCGATCATTATTTAAAAGTCTATTTTACTCATGAGATTTTAAAGAAAACATTTGATTGAAGTTATTGAGTTTTATATAACTCTTTTTGTACAACAATACACTGACCTTGTGTTCAGGAACCAGAATCTTCCTCTCGGGATTCGGGAAAAACAGCTTCCGAAGTTTTAAAGTTGAATAGTTATGTGAAATTATGATTTTCACTCTGGAAAATCAGCTACAATCATTGGGTAAGTACATGTGAATGTTTTATCAATGGTTTGTTATGTTTTTATCCTCATTTGAGGATAATTTCTTAAAATTTCTGGAGCACTTCCAAAACCCAACCTTCCAGAAACGAAGCCAAGCCACCGACCCTTTTTCTTCAACTTTTTTCAACAATCAACAACTAGTCTTTTGTTTAAATTCAGCTCACTATCTCCATAAAAATGTTTGTTACACTTGTTGTTGTTTGAAAGTTCCTTCTGTCATGTCACATAAACCAATCACCGTTTTTCTTTTCAACGCACTCAAAATTATGATTTCACTTAACATTCTAATATCTTTACCTACATACAAAAATTAATCTCACTAAAATTGTTTATTCAATATTGAAGTTCATCTTGTTAGTATGTGACGAATAGTTTTTCTCAAGCGATATACAATAGTCTTTAATATCAATGTTCAGTTTAATTTCTTATTATAATTATCAATTGTGTTTAGTCATCAACATAAATTCTTTTAAAACATTTATTAATATTCCTCAATCTAATTCTTAATGTTCATTATATTGGATTAAATACATTAATTAATTCCTATTCATGTCATCTATGGAATTACTCTACTTTCAACGTTTGTCGCTGATACATATGGACATCTATATTTTGTCGCTAGCGTGTGTCGCTAGCGTATGTCGCTAAGCGTATTGGTATTACATCGTTAAATATTCTAACCCATATGTTTTTAGTAAACAATGTGTTATAATATTGAACAATATCCTTTTTTATTTCGAATATTTATTAATTCATGTTTCTTTTCTAGATTATATGTTCATCATTATTTCTGACATGAGGTATTTAATACGATGGACGATATTTACTATATGGCTTTTGTTATATGATCAGGTAATGTTTTTTTTGTCAATTCTATGTGATTCTTCTCAAATTATTAATTATATACATGAGTTGTATTACTTTATTTAGTTAATATGAGCACTTTTAATGTCTCATATTTATGATTCTAACAAAATATAGTCTAATGTTTTAATTTCTAATCAGTTTCCAACTAATCTGTTTATACCAGTGTTTCTATCTTTATTTATACGTTATAATATATATATATATATATATATATATATATATATATATATACATATATATATATATAAAAGAGAGAGAGATTCGTGCATGAGTTTGGGGTGGGTTGGGGTTTTCTTGGTTGGGGTTTTCTTGGTTGGTTTGTCGTTTTCTTGATGCCGCCCTGGTATAGGATAGGTTTCCTCTTCAGGGCTGTGTTGGGGGTGCGTTGGGTGGTTTAATGCGCGTTGACCGAGAAATTAGGTTGGGGCTTAAAAGTGTCTAGTAGAAAGAATTTTTTAAAAGTGTCTAGGAAAATTTGTTTAGAAGTGTCTAGGATGAGAGTTGTTGGGTGGGCTTTTCGCCAGAAGTTGACTGGAGGGTTGTGCAGCGTTGGGGTGAATTGGGGGTTGGTCTCTGGAAGCAGCGAAGCCCAGAAGTGTGCGGAAATGATTTGACAAAAAGTGTCTAGGATGGGAGTGTAAGTGTTGAAGACGAACCATGTATCGTTGCCGATACATAGATATATGCGTTGGACTGGCTAGGTGTCAGGAATTATGAAATTGAATGTTATTTATTTATTGATTTTGAAAATTCTTAAATGTCTCCGGGTATTTGAGAGCGAAGTATTAGGGGTACTGAAGATTTTTACTTTTTGGGTTTTTGTTTTGTGAAAGGTGTATAGGAGACATTTTTCAAAAGTGTATGGAATTAAGTATTTTGTTGAAGTTTAGTAGAAAGTAGCGGTGACGTGCCTTCGGTGATTGGGAATGTTTTCGATGGTCGGTGGAATAATAACAATTTTAAATCTAAAAATGCGGGTGCGTCGATCGTCGGTCCATTTGGCTAGTGATTAATTCACAGAGTGTACAGAATTAATCACTAGCCAAATGGACCGACGATCGGTACCTGTATATATATATATATATATATATATATATATATATATATATATATATATATACATATATATATATATATTTAGTTAACATACAAGGTGGGCTCCTGCCATGTTGAATCTGAGGTATAAGTGAGCTCCGCGGTAAAATGGGCTCCGATGTACGGAGCCCAGTTTACCAAGTCCTAAAAAAAGCATCAACTACCTTATATTTATGTCTAGATTGATTTGGCATAGTTTTTAGAAGGAGCTAATTTTGGCCGTTTTCGTGAATTTGTATATTTTTGTAGTGCGCGTGTATATTTCTAGATGGCGATATGTTGAAAACTTGATATACATTTTATGTCATATTTCTAGGTCAAACAAGGATCCGATAACTTTGGCACCACTGCAGTTGAGTTCCACATCCATGTAGCGGTCAGAGTGAGCTCCTTCTAGTGTTATTATACTAAATTGGTAAAGACTTACATCATCGGTTATTTCTTGTTACAGTTAAAGTATTATTCAAGAAAATCAAAGCTATGAGTCTATTTTTAAATATATATATAGGAATGAGATACGTATACCATGCAAGGGCTCACAAGTAATTTGACATCTTCAACTATTCGGTAACGGGAGCTTTGGAGTTGGCTGTTTTTTGTTTTAGATATGAATTCAAATTATAATTATTTTAATTCATTTAGATAACATAACTCTGTCATTTTGAATCTTGAAAGTAATTTTAATAAAAATATTCAAAACGTTTCAATTACATTGTATATCTTATTGACTCGAGGTGATAACAATTTTTATTATATTGTAAATAGAAAGTGTGAAATTAATAATCTACTTTTTCGGATTATAATTTTACTGATTTAATAGATAAGTTCTTCTTGAATTATGAAATGGCTGATTAATCACGATTTTCATTTCATTGCCTTTTTGTTCCTATTTAGGTTTGAGTTCAATTTGGCATATATATTTTTGTTTTTTTTTCAATATGTTTATAGATTATATCTAACGGCTTTAATTTTATGGCAAGATAGACTGAATGAATATAACCAAATATTACGTTAATTACATATAGAGACTGTTAGACTATACCAATGAAGACGGACAATTACCTAAGCTGAAGCCTTCGGATATCCTAAAAATTTTCTAGGAAATAGGACTAAAGGAAATGCTCTAGCTGCTCAGACTTTCCTCAGGAACTAAGTAGAAAAAAGGAGGCACCATAGATCTCTTAGGTCTCAGTGAATATCACCTCAGTAAACATTCATACATACACGATACCAAAAATTATTTACTAAATATATCTAATTTGCATCCCAACTGAGCAAGAGGTTTTTTCCAATTCTAGCTTTTATTTCTTGTACACATACGATGTAAACATCAAAATTCTTTTACGCGATTTTCGTTTTCTTCATATAATTTTCATACTTGCATTTTAAGTTGGCGTCATGAAATTATGAGAATTTTAAGTGTCCAAACACAACAAAAAATTCAAGTTGCTTATAAATACCATAACAAACATTATACTTGTTCAACCCCAGTATATTTTTAGAGCTAAAAACTTATCATGCTTCGCTACACTGATTCTTAAAATGGGAAATACTGAGAACAAATTATTTATTTCTGAAGCTAAGTATCCAAATTATAGCATGATCTTGATAAACACTCTTCTGTTATTGTTGATTCGACATAATTTTGAGATTACTAATCTAATTAAAAATCGAGAGCTTCCGCTCGAGGGCTTTGATAAATTGACTATTAATATAACATTCCATTGACCAATGAAATTTCATAAATTTTAAAACAAACCAATCGGTAATAATTAATAGCAACTATTAGCGACTACAGAAATAGTAACTTTCATTTGGAAACGTTGAATATAACTTCAAATGATTCTGACAATTTTGGCAGTAATTAAATTGTCATGTCATAACAAAATTTGTCCACGGCTGTTTGATAATTGATAAAGTTTTCATTTTACGTGTGCAGCTTCCTAAGAATGATGACGTTCATTATTCACTAGTCAATAATAAGTATTGATAATCAACAAATCCCAGACAGGCCGTCGCAGGGCGAGTTCCAGCGACTACAATACAGCTGATAGCTAGTATTTTAATCATTATACTGAATTAAAATTACCAAAAAGTTTAATATGAAAAATGAATCAGACGGTGAAATGAATGTTACCTTGCCGAACATAAGGGAAGCAGCACAAATATGTAGACTCAATAGGCTTGTACCCGCGACTTCGTTGACGTAGATCGTCTAATTAAATATTATGCTGATATGTAACTATCTTGCTGCAAAAGATTCGTTGTTTTTTTTTTAATTCAAACAAATTCAATATTTAAAACGAAACAAAGTGGAATTTTATTATTATATATTATTGTGAAGTTAAATAAATTTTTGCAATTATACATATCCACACATGTAGTAGTTCAGCTCGTAAGTTTGAAAAACTCCAAAACTGTGTACTTTTTTTAACTTTACTACTCCATATCTAGCAAATTAGGGTAAATATAACATACCAAAGTCCTAAAAAATGGACGCCTCTTGAACAGCGCGATATCTTTTCAGTATATATAGCAGTTATTTCGGGCTCCAGTCGAGTACAAACATGTACTGTAGAAGGCACGTGGTTAGAAACAATTATTGTATAATTGTTATCTGTATTGTGTGAGAATGTCCACGATGACATTTCAATTTAAGAGAATATTAAATTTGGCTTTAAATCGGGTTCCAGATTGTAAGTATTTTTACAAAGTGTGTGATGACAAATAATGTTTATATTATTACTTTTAGAAAATGAGTCAATTTTTCTGAAACATTTTTACATTGTTTTCAAGCTAAACAAAAGCCATCATATAACACATCCACAATGTTTTTGAAAAAGTATTATTTTTGTGGAAGATTGAATTACCATATAAAATCTGCTATTACAAAGCTGGTCAGAATTAAATACATTGATAAAATATCCAATGGAAAACAAAATATTTTACTTCTTAAAACTTTTCCATATCGAGTAGGACGGCTGGCTGTATCTGAAGAACCGATAATCGTTGATAGAGAAATTAGTGAAAATTGGATTTAAATTAAAGTATTATGTATTATGGAATATCAACAATACCTCTTTTGTTATCATCAATCAATTCTAAATAATTTTGAATAAAAAATCCTCAAATAATTGGTGTACGGAAGGACAAAATAAATGAATGATTATAACCCGTTTATTTCAATAGAATTTAACAAAATTGGTTGAATTTTTTACCAAATGATTAACAAATCGGATAGTTTCAAATCTCTTTACGGAGATATCCAACAATTTCATCATTTCATTTCAAAAGGTTTAACAAGGTTTTTAATTTCAATAGTGATAAAGTGAAACAGAATTTCAATTTTTCTTACGAGCACGAGATACTTTTAACAAATTATGTTGCATCTGTATATGCTTTTTATGGGGTGTTCCATTTAGAATTGTTCATATGGTAACTGGAGGTACCTATACCTCATTACCGATACCCAGAAAGTTTTATTATAAATATTATAAAACGATTTAATCCCGTTGTTTTGACACCTTCCAATATTTTTGTGCGTACTTGGCAAACCATTCACATATGCATTTAGTGGTAACATATTCCCGCTATAACCAGAGGCGTCCAGTGGGATAGAATAAAAATAATAGTTTTTAATGTATATCTTCTTGGAGTGAAAATTTGATAAACATCAATATGAAAAGATCATTTGAGATGGAATCAACTAAAATTAGGTATTATAAACATTCCATTTAATCTCGAATAACTTGAAAACTTCGTACTGTATCGCATAGAGACAGGAGGTTAATATTTACGTGGAAAGTAACGGAGTATCGAGAAAACATGCTGAAATCATTTTTACGATAGTGGCGTAGATTGTAGGGGGAAAAGAAGTATTTATCCCTACCGCATGCCTCTAGTGATAGAGGAAAATTATATTTTACCACTAATTGAAGTATCCTAATATATAAAAAGTGGAAGGTGTGAAAACAATGGACTACAATCATTTCAAATAATTATGATATAACACCCTAGATCTCAGTAAGAAGGAATATTTTACTGAAGTGTTCTCGAATCTTCATATTTTGTGCTAAGGTTTCTCCAGTTACTATATGGACAATTGTTAATGAACCACTCTGTATAAATATGACTGTTGTACAAGTGAAAAACACCATTTTTTACGATAACGTCAAAATTCTACTAAATTATGTTAAATCTGACGTTTTTACGTAGATGTGAGAGGTTCTGTGTTTGCTTGTATTTAGTTTATGTAGCTTCAATTACCTAGAACGATCGGAATAACTAATTTAGTAAAAATAATGAAAAACTGTTACACCTGAACTTTTATAAGTGAGAATGATAAAAAGGTTTATGATAACCCTGAAAAATATGGTGGTTTAAGGGTTGATGTATGCGGTTGGAAAGGAGTGAAAAATGGTATTCCTGCTATTTACAGTGAAAGGTAAAGTCGTACGAAAAACTATCCAGTGGAATAATTGTAGATACTCAAAAAGTCTACAATTATTCAAACACATGCTTAAATCTTCTATTTCTGTGTTGTTTTTCTTTGTCAAAATAATTTAATGTGGACGAAATTAAGTATACGTGTATGTACACTATTTCATATCTCAAATGAAATTATTTTAGTGAAAACAATTAATTAGCTTGCGAGATATTAATTTTTTCTGTGAAATATCATGGTACAGAATAACCATAAACATCCGTCTTAAGCGCAACAAAGCGGTACAATAAAAGGTACTTCGAAGATAGGGCGTTGAAAAATGACTATTAATATACAAATAATAATTATTTTTTAATAAATAATAAAGACAAAAAAATCTCGAAAACCATTACATTCAGGCATAGGGAAATGTTAAGAATATATGGTTGAAATCTAATATAGAATTGAGGCGACAAAAAATATGTTTGCCATTTAAAAACACACAGTTATTACTATTATCCATTATCCAAAATTTACGTTAATTATTCTTCACCCTGTATAAAAAATGGAACACGTTTTTCTAGGATATTATTGAGTTACCTTACAGTGACCGATGTAGGTGGTGGAAATTCAGTAATTATAATTTATCATCAAATTTATAGTTTATAAATAACAGTCAAACGGGAATGTCCGTAATAAAATAATTATCATCTCGCCATGAGACTAAAGTATATTAGTTTGTCATAATAAGTTGTTGATAATTATATCAGCAATTTAGAAAGTTAAAAATATACTGGGTGTTTCATTTGGAATAACGAAGTGGACTGCAACATAACTATGAGTGTGTATCAAATAAATCATAATATATTAGGGGTAAGCTGTTTACTTAATAGCAGATAAATATTGAACAGTTTGTTCATAACTATTATAGATGAGAATATTTTCTTGTTTCATACTTTTTTCATTAGTCGGGTTTTAGTTTTTGAATACTTTTTATTCCGTATGCGACTACATCCTCTAGCGGGTACTTTAAATATACTTTTTTAATTTTGAAATGTAGAGTCATGGGTTATCTGTTTACAGAATATAGCAGGCATCATTTAAATTTGCACACCGCCTAAAGTTGTGCAGATTAATTATAAGTAATTAATCTAGTGTACTGACAAGAAGTGTGAATATTGAAACAATCCTTAAAATTTAAAAATGGAAACTCATTTGACATAAAACATAAAATTGGTAGTTTTGACAAAAGTTTGATACTGTATTATTTTCATAAATGATTTAAATTGTCTAATTTCATAAAAGACATTGTTTGTTAGCACTGGACAATGTCTCAGTATCACGGAAACATCTGGTTCTGAATATTTACCATCCGAGGAAAGTTTTTTTCCAATAATTCAAACAGAGAAAACAATCTTTTTGACTCATCAGAGTGTATCACGATCCCACAAAATAAAGTGCCGTTGACAAGCTATGCCGTTTTACAAAACTCTTCCTTGGATTTCCACTACAATTCCAAAAATGAAATCGTAACACGTGATTTAACACTGGGAGATTTTACGTTTTAAAAAAATAATGATTCACATCTAGAACAGATGTCGTTTTCATTTGAACTTGATACAGTATGCTCTTTAATATCCGAATATAATTCATCACTTAAACAAGTAAAACATACAGCACTGGATAAATCAACAGAAAAATCCAAACCTCTTGGTTCTGATGTTCAAGAATTGCCAAGAATATCTAAGGAAAAGCGACGACCACATGATTCCCCATATTGTATACAAGATGCTCAGAATTTTGGAAGGCATTTGATACGTCATCATTCCGATGAATTTGATGTTCAAAGTTTTTTATCTTTACACAAGGGCTCAAAACTACGAACGAAAACACGCTTTGGATCAAATTCGACGTCATTGAAATTTTGTTATGATATAATTCCGATTAGCGAGAACAAGAAAAGCAATGTGAACAGTAGTATTTCTTGTAGGTCCTTCGAATCCTGATCCCAAAAAACCTTTAAGATCACAAAGCGAAGGTGAAACGGTTATGCCTAAATGATCCTCTAAGACTGAGCGGAGTACTAAACACACTGACAGGTGATGTAATTCTCTCATTGCTAAAATAGACCTAACAATTTGTACGATACAAGCCGTTAAAGTTGGAATTATCGAAAGTACTATTTCGTTTTGGTAAGACTTTTTATTATTAATATTTTGCAGGGCTGTTAATCCTTACTCATTCGGCATTAGCTTTAGACTGATTTTCGACCCAAAGATATAGATAGTTATAGGGTTAGTGAAAAAATATTTGAAATGAAATTCTTAGTAGTTCTTATTTTTTGCTATTCTCTGCAATACTATTTCATACAGTGTCAGACAAAAAATAAAGGACGGTAAATATTCCGAAATTGCAATTTTATTATAAATGATCCTATATTTAGAAATTTCGTCGGTATATTTCTGCATTTTTGTGTTATTACTGTTAGTTTTGGTACTTGTTAGAGATATACGTTTTTAAAGTTAGTGGCAATCAGGATTTTGTTTGCGTCAAAAATTACCATGTAATACAAAATAGATAATACACTTAATTTCTTTTATATTATACAACTGTATATATAAATAAAAAGAGGCATATATTTGAGGGATATTTTTAAAATAATATACTAAACACGTATGGTAGCTTTTTAATTTTTTTATACTATATAAGTGATATTCAATAGCCTACCTATGTGTAAAGCAATTTTGCCGGATTTTTCATTTACGATTTTAGCCACCAATTCTTAAATGTTTTAGTTTTTGACACAGGAGCTATTGAGAACTTATTTATTTCACTGTTGATCACTCGTACAACGAAAACAATTTGAAAAAGCG
This sequence comes from Galeruca laticollis, assembly GCA_963921935.1. Lineage (NCBI taxonomy): Eukaryota > Metazoa > Arthropoda > Insecta > Coleoptera > Chrysomelidae > Galeruca > Galeruca laticollis. The sequence goes on along the minus strand of OY998183.1, from coordinate 45,410,048 downwards.
TTTAATTGATTAAATAATGGATTTGAACCACTGAATATCACTTCAGAAAAAAATCCTCTGTTATGTGTTGAGCATGTTAATTTAAAAATACTCATTAATTACTTACCTAGTCGATATATTTAAGAGCACTCTGTATAAATAAGCATATTTTTATATTATTGTGCGATCTACAAAAACTGCATCTAAAATATATTTTCTATATTGTATTACACTGGGAATTATCATAACAGAATCTTAATTGTTCATGACTTTAAAAATGTATATTTCAAGAACTGATCATAGGAAAATATTAAGAATTCAACACTTTTATCGAGTACCAAAACTAGTAACAAAAACTTACAGACATTAACCAGAATTGAGCTGAGCCTATCAGCAATTTAAGTAACTGGATCGAGTACAAATGCATATCAAGTTTTCAAAGAAAGATACCAGTCGCCACTTTCATAAAAATTGTAGGGTCCTTATTCGGATCAACTATTAATACAAAATAAATTAGGTGTGCATAAAATGGGAGGGAGAAGGTAGCATATTCTTGTAAATGCATCAGTCAAAAATGTAAATGTATATTTCCATAAAAATATATAATATAAGCTCGACTATTGAGCTTATTTTTGTCAACAGGTTTTTATATGATATGCAAATATGCTAATTTATAGGTATTATTACGTATTCGTTCTTTCATGTTATAAACAATCTCAGTTTAATATAAGTCAATTGTTTGTAATTTATAATTTTTATTTCTCATAGTTGTTGTTTCAAATTAACAATTTCAGTCTCAGATAAAAATTTCTTACGAAGAACGCCGATTGCAATCGTTTTATACAATGTCAATACCGAACTGGCAATTATTCTTTTGATTGTATGTATTAACTGGCCGATAGTATATGTGGCAACGCCGCAAGGAGTCCATATTACCTGAAATGCATCATATACGGAGCCTACCTTGCTTTTGAAGTATGGAAATATACACCAACGGAGCCTACTGTAACCGCTACATATAACGGATCCCACTAAGACGTCAACTTATATAGTGGTATACATGAAATATACGCTAGGAGCCCAAATTGGACTACAGATATAACGGAGTCCACATTAGCCTGCAACAGTATATATATATATATATATATATATATATATATATATATATATATATATATATATATATATTGAAGCACTTTCATTTGGTTCTATTCAATTTAATAAGGATTAACAGTATTACTGAAATAAGTCATATTGATCTTTTCAATCTTGTACTTTATTAGCCATCATTTTAACGAATATTTATAAATTGTAAAAAAAACATGTCTAAATTAATTATAGATGCTGATAGTAAAAACAGTGAACAAAATCCTCACTATAATACTGAAGAAAATCTGACCAAAGATATTTAAACAGACGATATACTCTTTGAACCATCAGAATCGAAAATATTGAAATCGGATTCAGATACAATAGAGATTGAAATTAATAATGCAGTACATGATGTAATTTCAAAAGCATCCGTTGAAATTAGAATGACATTCAAAATAATTTAAAAGAAACGCGGTAAATTTTCATATAGTTAGTAATAAGGTTATTTTATGCAAGGGATTTCAGGAATTTTAATAAATAGTAAATAAGTTATGTTAATATTTATATGTATAAAAATCTTTATCTCAATATGCTAATTTCTAATACAAAAATGTCATTTTCATGTTTCATATACGGCTTAAAAATTCATGGTAATATAAACAGTGAATTTTCGTTAATCACACAATATCTATACAATTGATACGATATAGAGAAGTTTCGATAGCAACCCGCAACGTGATAGATTATGATGGAAATCAAAAAAGTCAGTTGGTTTTTAAAATGTCAAAGTGAAAAGTCGTATTATAATTGATCTCGTCAAGAAGAACGTGCTAATTTACGCAAACTTTTCGGATTATTGTGGAGAAACGACCTCGTTCGAATTACAAGGAAGCATACAGTATATATCATCTGACAGAAACAGTAATAGTTTATGTAATTGGGTAATACCTTCACCAGAAAATACAATAACTACATTAAGAATATTAAAATTGAACTTCTCAAGAAATTCCACGTGCTTGTCAATTAGAAACTTCGACCATATTCAATTGAACGTGTGCAGTAACGACATACTACCCAAACCTGTTGTACTATCTTCAAGAAACAAACTCTCCGTAACTTTAAAATATAATAACCCAGTGTTTTTATGTGTTTGGACTGATCTGGTTGTCACAATTCCACAAATATTTGTAGAACAGCAGATTTCGTTTGTACAGACCATTCTGATTTCACGGGGTGTGCTATTTAAAATTCATCAACTACCCCTTGCAGTAATATTTCTATAGATAGATGTTTCGACCCGTATAAAGACAGATGTGACGGAATCATTAATTGTCCAAAAGGCGAAGACGAAATAAACTGTTCAGAACTTTGTCCTCAGCTTATCAAATGTCCAAATGAAGATAAGTTTGAAGTGGATACAAACTCATTAAATAAAAGGTACCATTTAAAAATATTATATTAGAGATCTCTAAATTAAAAAAAAAGGCATTTATTTAAAAAACATTTTAATTGTTCAATAGTAATAGTAGTTTTATTTTTTTGTAGTATATCTGTACACATTTTCTGTTTGTAAATTTCTATGTTTTAAAAAAATTCCTGAAATCATAATTTTGTTCATTTTAATTTCACAAACCAATAATTAGAGTAAATTTGAATGGCGCACTTGAACCCTACCCTTTGAAAGAGTTGGTATACATGTTTAATGATTTTTCAAATAATAAATAATAAATAATTATTGAATCCTATACAATATATATTTATATGTATGTATATATATATATATATATATATATATATATATTACATAGGATTACTACTTAATTTAATATAATGCCCTACGTTGGGGAGCAATTAAATATGTATGTATTTTATTTATATGATATGGTTTAGATATTTATGTTTGATATGTTGTTTGAATACTGTAATTTATTTGCTCCACGTTTGGGAGATAAATTGTATATGAGATTTATATATATGAGAATTATTATTTTAGTTGTGAATTTGAATTGAATGTTTAATGTATTAATGTTTTGTTACAATTGAAATATTACACTCTTGGGCTAGCTAACTTAGATTTATTTTACCTTAAATTCCTGCTATTTATTAGCATGTGGTTTCATTTAATTCCTAAAATGTTATTACCTCGGCTGCTCTTATTTATACACTACACTATAACTCAGTAGGGTTCTGGGCATATCATAATAAAATCAACATTACTCATCAATGGAATTTATTTTATGTTGTTTATGAAAAGATAGAAAATTTCAAACATTGAAATATTACTTATATACAAAATATAGTTGGCGCTTTATTTTATTGTTGGAGTCATATACCAATTATGTATAAACATAAATGATTATAATTTCTTACTTATTAAAATTCTTATGCTATAAAATAAAATAACGGATTTTCCTATATACATTCAAATTTCCACATCAAAACAAACTTTCTGTATATTGTAAAAAAACTATTAATTCCTTTTGAGATGGCTTGTGCAGACCCATTTGCATAAACTTGGGTAAACGTTTGTAAACATTATATTTCTTTGAAAAAAAATTAACACCTGCGTTTAACGTTGTTCGACTATTTGTAACTTTTTATCTACTTGTTCTCATAAATAGGATTATTGAAAATATTTTAAACACTACTTTAGTTTTATTCGGTTCGTGAAATGGAAAAGATATCTGAAATATTTATGTACTTAATTTCGATCTTTTTTTAAAAAAAAAATATTTAACGTATTATAACAATTGTGCATGTGCTAAAAACTGTAATAAGTTGTGGTTTGTTGCTTTGTGGAAAGTTTTATATATATATATATATATATATATATATATATATATATGTGATCGGATAAAATTCAACATGACAAAAATTTATACATCTATCTACATATTTGATAATGGTAAGTTTTTTATTACGTTTCCTGCTACATCATATTTTTTTTAAAACTTTTACTTCCAGGTGTTTATGATTTTAAATATTACTTTTTATTATTTGGTACCAAATATTACTAATTAAAACACACCACAGACCTTGTTCTTTTCGCCAAAACGACGCCTTAAGTTGGATCCATCCATGACGCTTTCCCGCTTCAGGTGGCTATCTTCCTTCTTATAACTATCGGATGATAATTATTATTTGGCTTGACTTTGTTTCAAACAGATTTGTCTTTGCACTTATTTTAATTATTAGTTACTTTTTATATTTCTGATTTATACATATTTACACTTATTATATTTTATTTTATAACAAAAAACTGGATCACATTCAATTTTACTTCCTGCTTCTTCAGTTACCAACGCCTAACTAACTATCGCGGGTCTTTTTATCCGCCAAAACCCTTTCTATTATTTATAACCGGGAGCTGGCAATGTTCTAGAAAGATCTTTGATTATTGTTCACCTGTCACTTTGTTTATTAATGTTTTTATGGTTTTTCTGACTTGAACTTGTTATAAAATATTGTTTTTTATTCACTATAACGTTATCGTCATTGATTTAATTCACTAACATCTTATTATTATTGTTTTTTTCATGGTATTGATTATTTGAAATCTTCCGATTGGTCAATGCAAATATATCATTTTTATATTTTCTACAACCTTAATATTTACATAATATACATGGATACGGCTCATTTTTTATATTGTTCGATATTATTACATTTATACATATAAATTTGGTCGGTAATCATTTATCTTCATTCTTATATTTCATATTCAAATACATTTATGTTGGTATACTTGTCTCAACTGTTGTATTTCGTATAGGTTTTGACATTTCCTGTAATTACAGTTTTCTACTTATATTATTATATTTCCTTTATACTTGTATGATTAAATATTATCTAACATATCTTATATATGTTTTTACTAATTATGAATGTCATTTATTGATCAATCATCGTAGCATTGTTGATTTTATTATTGCCATCCTATTTATTCTTCAAATATCCGCAGATGCTTTGGGTGTCTAAAATTCCGTGTAGCGTTACGTTATTTCATTGATCTCCGTTTGCTTGTTAGGTTCTGTCTAAAGTTGTTTTTTTAAAATACAGAATTATTTTAAAACTGTTTTACGAATAATTGTTTATGAATTCTTTTTATATTTATTTATTTTTCGCTATGATTATGCTCATTGATTGTAATTGATTATGTTGTTATATAGATATTTTATTAATTTTGGTACTTTATTTACAAGTTATTTTTATTTATAGATATTATTACTTTATCCTTCATCAGTATTCTATGGATGTTATATGGTCGTTCTATCTACAACAGTATATATATATATATATATATATACATATATATATTTATATATAAGATATTTTGGTGGGGATGTGGCAATACGACTTCTGAGTTATTTCTTTTAGATATTTATTCCCGAGCTTTCGAATAACTTTTATTCATTATCAAGGGCTAAAATTGATTGGTCAATGTTATTATTATTAACAATTAAGTGAAATAATGAATACTTACATAAAATCTATAGCAAATTTTCGAAAAGTTGTAAATTTTTATAATAAATTCTTTTAAATATGAATCAACGAAAAACTCAAAAAACAATATGACAATAAACAAACTATTTGATCCTGAACTACTATAATTTTGATTTATTTATCATAAAATTAAAGATTGTTATGAATGTTGTGTTCTTTTTTCATAATCTGAAAGATATGCATAGATAACACTAAGGTTATTTAAGTCTGTTTTTTTATTCATGACATAATTTTGTTCTGCAAAATACGTTGATTCCAAAAAAAAACGTTTTCTATAATTACTTTCTATTGCTAAAACTTTGGCAGATTGATAATCCATAGAATGGCCTTCATAAAACACGGGTTCTGCTGAAGCTCACCTATCAGGATACAATCTACTGTCACTTTTATGAGAAGCGATTCGATTGGTTAGCGATCTTTTGCTGTGACCAATGTATTTCTTATTACAGATATTGCAAGGAATCTCATAAACTATATTAGTTAATTTGTTAGTAATAGTCTGGTCTTTGATCTTACTGAAAATTGAATTTATTGTAACACATTGTTTATTCGCAATTTTTATATTATGTGGTTTAAATACTCCGGAAATTTTAGGTGTGATAGATTTTAGATATGGTAAAGACATATTAAGTTGGAGATGTATTATTAGTAGTTATATTGTCACTGTTTTCTTCGTTTCGTATTATGTCAATAGTAATGTCATTTCTATTGTCAGAAGTTTTATATAAAACATGTTTCGAAAGAAGAGATATATAAGAATATCATTAAACCGTCTTATTAGTCATAAAAATCCCAAACGTATACTTAGATACATTTTTTCAGATTGTATTTAAAACAATTCCAAGTTCCAGACAACATAATCTTGTTCTAAAAAGTGTGATGCTAGCTTAACTTCATGTGAGGGGAAACAGGAAAACAAGCATCAGCGTTATAGTTTTTAATATCAACTTTGCCAAGAAAACTAAATTCACAGGCTTAACGAATTTTGTGAGAAAGATAACAAGGACACATAAATGAGAAACTTTTTTGTGACCTCAAAGGGCGAAAATGGTTAATAAATATTACCAAAATTGACAGGATGGGGCTCTTTGAACTTTGCGAACTGATGTTCCATATTTTTATAAAAGATGCTGTGTTTCAATAGCAAAAGTATTCAAACTGAAACTTCTATTTAACAAGTTGAGGTATCTATTCCTTGTTTCGGTGATTGAAAGTTTGAAATTGACTGAAATAGACAACGTAGCGATCATTATCAAAACACTTGGCACGCGGAACAATAAGGAGCGGTAGGTGGTACACTGCAATCCAAAATTAACGCATCTTTTTAAAAATAGTGGTAAATCAAATAATTTCAATGTTTCTATTTTCGTGATAAGATATACTGATTACCGTCGGTATATTGTGAAGATTTATCGGTAGAAGTAAGAACCGTAATAGCATGTATTCTTTTAAATTGCAATTTAGTTTGCTTTGAATACGTTTTGCTGAATCTTCAAAGGCGTTTTTCTAGTTAATCGAGTGTTTTCTTTTAAAACTACTATTCGCGAAAATGGATACAGTCAAGTTGAACTCGATCAACGAATTCAAGAGTTTCAACTTGTTTGGCTGTCACTCGAAGTAACTCAAGAAGACCCGGTCAAGGCAGTAGAAGTGTTACAACTACTGACACAGACCGTCCATTGAGACAAAATATTCTGTTACAAGTACTTCTCTACGAAACGAAATTTTGGATCGATATAGCTTTACAATACGATAAGGAGAATACTTCACACAATCGACTTGCACCCTGGAAGGGAACCAAGTGGCCGGCTATTGACCAGAGAGCATTGGGGAAGAATATTGTTCATATATGCATCCAGGTACTCTATTATTTTTAATGACAGACAGAACAGAGTATACAAAAGTCCCGTGGAATTCTACGCAAAAGGTAACATGGTAGGGACTGTACAGTATGGTGGCGGCTCAGGCTCAGTAATGGTGTGGGTAACTAATTTAGAGGCTCGTGCGGCGTTACTTCGGATATATAGAGGGTGACTTACAGCTCATAAGCAGTCAACTTTTCCGTGTTCTCAACAGGCCCACGGATACAGTGTTTAGTCGAAAGCGTATGTTTTCGGTGGTTTCAAGATTTTTAAGGAGTAATGAAGTAGATTGAATATGAATAACGAAAAGGAAGGTCTTCATATTCAAGAATAGATGAAAATGTCCACATAATTCTTGAGCTAGAAACCAAACATTGCGACAAATGTTTGTTACCATTACTTGTATACAAAACGAATTTCTGAATCGATATAACTTTAGAATACGATTGGAAGAAGAATTGACATACATGACCTGCGCCCAGGAACGGCGCCAAATGGCCCATTATTGACCAGAGAGCATAGAAAGCAACGATGACATTTTGTTGTTTGGTATAATGAAGACTGGGGAAGAATATTGTTTACCGATGATTAAACCAGGTACTCTCATTTTACTGATGATAGACAGAACAAAATATACTAATATATTTTTGGTGGTTTGAGGCTTCATAAGGAGGAATAAAGTGAATTGAAAATGAACAATGAAGGGGAAAGCTTTCATCTTCATGAATCGATGGAAATACCCACTGAATTAATTTGCATTCAGATTCAGATGAACAATGGAGGAGAGAGCTTCCATCTTAATGAATCGATGAAAATATCCACAGAAATAATTTGCATCCAGATCATCGGCTTACAGTCTTAATGGTCTGGAAAACCAAACATCAAGAACTAAGATACCAAACATGCGACTTGTCACTGAACACTTTCATCAAACGAGTTTTTGACCAGAAAAACCATTCTGTTGCTTCTCGTCCTCCTTTATTGAGACCTTGTTAGTTTTGTCTCTTCTCGATATTGAAAAATCACCCCAAAGATGCTATAATTGACCAGCCATAGGCTATTTCAGTATTGGAGTTCAAACTCTGCTATGAGGACTGGAAGAACCGAATCCAATGAAGTTATTTCGGAAAAGATAATTTCGAATTTTAATTTTAGTTGAATGAAAACATTGAAAATGTTTGTATTATTACTAAATTGACAAACATCGTCTATACGTACGGTGCGGTGGAATAAGTGTTACCCTCCCCCCCCCCCCCTTATTAACTACTCTATTTTTATATCTTATGAAAAAAGCTCAAACAGGTCAATTTTCATATTAAACGTAGTATGTTATGACAAAAGTATCGAACCTGACATAATCCCTCTTCATGGGGGTGTCATTGGTGATTTCAAAAATGTATAACACTTTGATTCAAAAATTGACGGAGTCAGAGTTATTCGAGAGTTTTAATCTTACTTTGCAAGAATTCAATGAATTCTGTGGGCTTGACGGTAGGTTTTTTCATTGGAGGGTTGGAATTGTTTTGGCTCTAAATAAATCTTTCCTAAATTGTAAATGTTGGTAACTGAATTCAATCATTTAATGTAATGAATTACAAGTAACAACAAAGGGTGTACTGAAAACTAAATAAATTTTAAACTTTAACAGTAACTGCAACTGAATAATTTTTTAACGTGAAATGTGTTCATAATGTTCCCCATTCAATTCTTGACAATAATATAGCCTATTTTGGGTTTCCTCTCTAACCCTTTGCAGCATCTCTGGATTAATATTACCACATTCTGCAATAATTCTTTCGCGCAGTTGATTAATTGTATCCACTTGGGTTTGATACACTTTGGACTCTAAGTAGCCCCATAGAAAAAAATCTAATGGGGTTGAGTCCGGTGATCGAGGTGGCCACGATATGTCCCCGTCGTACAATCCATCTTCCTGGAAAAACTGTGTTTAAATAATTTCGCACTCTGACAGCATAATGAGGCGAAGCTCCGTCTTGCTGGAATATGACATGTTGAGAAAATTCATGCGGGTGGTTTGTGATGATGTTATTTATTGCGGCGGTTATCTTTGTCTCTAGCATATTCGAATAAATATCACCATCTAAATTCCCGTCAATAAATATTGGGCCTACCATGTAATTCCCTAGTATGCCTGCCCATAGATCTAGTTTTTGCGGAAATTGTGTGTGGCCTTCTCGGACTATTCTGGGATTTTCATCAGACCAATACCTCACATTTTGCCGATGTACATGTCCGTTTACCATAAATATCGCCTCGTCACTAAAACATATGTGTCGGAGATAATCCTGATTGTGTGCAATAATATTTGTGATAGTTTCACAATATTCCATCCGTCTATCTGGGTCATCCTCTGTGAGTTCATGCAACATTCGTATTTTGTAGGGATGGAATTTATTTTTCTTCAACACTTTTGACACTATCTCCTCATCTACTTCACAAGTTTGTGCTACATTACTGGTTGAAGTAGATGGATTTACGACAAACTCACTCAGTATAGAAACCGGCTTATCTTCGGATATAGGGTTTTTGCCAGACCGTTTTAGATTTTCGACTTCACGTATTTCAAAGAATTTACCTACCACAGATTTAAAATGATGTCGGTCGATTGGGCGGTCAGGAAAGCGTTCATTAAAAATTCTGACCGCCTCATGATAATTACGACCAGCTTCGCCATAAATAACAATCATTTCGCATTTTTCTTGTAAATTGCGAGGTTGTACCATTTTTATTATTCACAATAAACGAACTTATCTTAGTGTAGTAACAAAACTGAAATTACTTCAATATTATTTGACAGTGACAACCGATAATAATAAATTTGCTAGGTAACGAAAAAATACAATTACGGTTTGGGAACAAATCGACAGTGACGTACTCATAATCCGTTAATGTCGCATAACTCAGACTCTGTTAATTTTTGGAACCAAAGTGTTATACATTTTTGGAATTGTTTGTATAGGTTTCGAAATTCCAATTGCTGAAATATCATATTATTTTTGGGGATATGTAAGCGGTCTTAAAAAGTTCCTTTAAATAACATAAGCCAAATGTGAGATTGACTCCCGCGTTAATTTGGTAATTAATAGAGATGCAGAGAAATGTTTCAAACAAAAGTTGTACCAAATCAACTAAAAGTTTTCAAAATTATTTCACAAAATGAAATATATTAAATGCAACTTCATTTTTTCGACTTAGATGCCCTCTATATTTTCAACTACCTCATTTTCCCCTGATCTTAAATATAATGCATTTGTCGGTCTGCCTCTCTTATTTTGAGAACTACAGAGTTTCAAACTTTAAGAACCACCCGGTAAGCTCAGTAATGAGTTATCAAGTGGTAGGCTGTAATAAATCAACAAACTGTATTTTCCATTCAATATTCAAAACATTATTTATCAAATATACATTACATACAAGCTGGAAAATTTGAGATATTTTCACTTTATGTGAAGAACAATAAAAATAAAAAAACTGCAAGGAGAGAATATATGGCGTTGCATGCAGTTCGTCCATCTTCAAGTTAAAATTCATTTTTAAATAATTACAACAGTATGAGTTTCTAAAAGTATTAAAAGAAAAAAGCGTAGCTTCTTAGGGAATTAAAAATGAAGAACTCGACATATTGCTTTATTTTGTAGGCAATGTTACTATAAATAAATGTTAATAAACGTTGAGAGCTGAACCTTATTTTATTTGAATACAACTGTGCAAACTTCATAATAATTGTTGGATGTATCCAAGAAACAAGTTTGGCCGGTACGCTAATTGGCGAAAACTGTTGACGGTAAGTATATTATTTGTGTTTTTAAATGAAACTCACGGTCTCTAGTTAATTCCACAATATAATAAAAGTTATTGTAAATTCTAAAAAATTGACAATTGTTTCGAATTTTCAATAACTTTTATTATATTGTGGAATTAACTAGAGACCGTGAGTTTCATTTAAAAACACTAATATGACCATATTCCACGAGGTGAGGGTCGAGACAGTCAATTTCATATTAATTGTATATCAATTTTCTGGTAATCCTTAACCCTCAACTGGTATGGTGATTTTAAATGACGTTACTGGTATGGTCGGGTCACCCACGACCCATTTAAAGTTTAAAGAACCTGATAAAGATTTTATTTTTCTCATATAACCCACTATTTATAGAGTAATCTAACAGTAATAAAACAAGTTTTTGTTAGAAAAAAAAATTATTTATTTTTTTATAATGCTTGAAAAAAAAATGATTTCACAAAATTAATAACTCTATTCATTGGCAAAAAAAACCAAAAAAAATATTAATATGACTCAAAACCAACAAAAAAACCTAAATCAATAGTTTCTAGGGAACAAAAAACATTTGAACTATATTTGAAAATTCTACCAGAGGCGTAACATTGGGACAGTCCAAGACTATCGATTTGCGTATTATTGTGTCAGATTTGCATATTTTTTTATATTGTCTTTTGAATTTATCAATACAAATACACTCCATATGAATATTAACAAGTTTTAACTGACAATATAGAAATAATATGAAAATTTGAAAAAATCATATACAAATTGACAGTCCTAGACTGCAGGCGAATAGTGTGTGAATCGACACATCACAGGCCTTCAGTGCATGAAGCACAATAATTTTTTATGAGCAAGTGTGGCTTACAAAATGTTTTTTTTACACATTGAACACAAGGTTAAGTGCTTTCTATCGATTGTTGAATGGAATTTCATGCAGCGTCTGCACTTAGTTAGTGGTTCTTCTTCAATGGCTAATTCTTCGATATTTAGACTAAGTTTTATTTGTTGTCGTATTTGCCGTGAAATATGCGGATTTTCGGATCGTCTTTTCATATGATCTTCAATCAGATATAGTCCTGATTTTTTTAGAAATAATCGTCTCCCTGTTTTAACATTGTTCACATTTGCGAAAGCGAATAAGATTAGACTGTTTACACCAGCTATATTTATAGTAGCATAAAATATAGCACCTTCGTGTTCTTCGGTTACAAAAAAATGCCGCACATTTTTGGTCCAGAGAGTCTGTATCGCGAAAAATTCGCCTGTCAGTCCTCCTTGTGCTGTCAATGTGTAAACACACATTTCTAGTGTTAAATTTTGCATGTGCTCTGGGAGCCATAACGTTGTTTAACGGAAAATACTGAGAAATTCTACGCAGGGGAAGAAAATAACGCTTAAGTTAACAGCTGGCAGGTCTGACCCGTCAATCTACTGGTAGAATTGGTGGAATTTGTGGAATTAGGAAACACGTGGTAAATTTCTGTAGACAGCGTTTGTTAGTAGGATTCATTATCAAGGTAAATGGTTGAAAATACTTTCTCAAAATTAACAGTTCTACAGGTAGATTAACGTAGGAATTTTAGCTTTGAATCGTAGTTTATTGGAGTATGTAATCTGGATTTCATGAAATAGTTTGATACATTTCGCAAACTCTTATCAGGTCATTTTCGTTTTGTACATTTTTTTTAAATAAGAATAAATCACGGATGCTGAATATTACTCAGGGATGCGTCCAGCGACGTAGTTTTAATATTATGGGTTTTTTTGATATCGTAGTTTTTTTGCTTAGCGGGAAAAACCAGTCATATAGTTTTTATTCTCAGTGTAAATGGCTTTTATACAGTTAAAAGTCAGGATGTATGATTATTTGCGAATTTCGGGTGATGATGATATAGTCAGTATAATGGGATATTACGGGGGGACGTCGAAAATTTGACCTGGGTGAAAAGGTAAACCCTATGAAGAGGCTAATTCGTTTCTCTATTTTGGGGGTTTTTCTATGTGAATGTGAATTCGCTTATGGAAGCTTAAGGAGTCAGTGAGACCAGTTCCAGGAGAGCTGGAATATTCTGGAGCGACTTCCGTTGTTGTTATGGGTTCGAAAGAAGGATAAGTGAACAGTTTTTTTTATTCTTCATACATTTGTACATTCACCTTTATCCGTCACATTTCACAATTTTTTTATGTAAAGATTTTATTTCTCTCTTTTTGCGGCAATTAGTATACATTCACTCTCTACTTTGTATTCAAAATTGTAATCATTTGCTTAATAGTTTGAAATATTCGGCTGTTGGCTCTGAACGCTAGGATACTACGGTACGTACCTGGGTACTGCGTTATTTAGTTAAGTTTTCGAACTCTGACGATTTTATGTAAATAATTTTGCGCCCTACATAATTCCGATTTATATTTACTTTTAGCAACGCTAAGCTCGTTTGCTATTTAAACTTTATGCTCATGCATTCATTTATATTTATATTCATATTTGTATAAATTACGGGAGTGTGAACCCATGTAACTGAGACATTGGTAATTTTTGGCATCAGATTTTTCATTGTATTTTGAGAAATTGTACATGAATCATTTGGTCGTTTCTCTATAATTGAGGATTTTAGACATCGGTGTAGTTTGGGGCCCTCAGCTCTTCTGCACCCTGAGTTTGAAGCCTTCAGCTCTGCTTAGAGTTTATAGAACCTGCTTGTCAGTTATTTATTTATGTATTTTTTATGTAGACTCCTGACTTCAGCCTAACTACATTCTGAGTCTACAGCCTTCAGCTGAGTTCAGATAGTATTTGGGACATTTTTGTTGTGAACTTGTAATAAATATTTTGAAAAGAGACCTATGATCCAAAGTGATTGATTGAAAACTTCAATCAGGGGATACTTGCTGACGTTTATTCTCTTATGATAACTTACCTATCAGTTTAACCTTTGGAGTGTGTAGTTAGTGTCGTTAACCCACTGAGGAGTTGTGGGCTAACTTCAGAAGTCTTGGGTGCTTGCCAAAACTTCTCTGGCTCCCTTTTTGAAAACTCAATCATTTTTTTTGAAGAATCTACCCCTTCCTGGACTCGAAGCTAGTCGACTGGCGAGCACGGGTTGTACCACGTGAGACAACCCGCACATCTATAGCGAGCAATAAGGGTTAGTAGGTTTTCTCGTTATAAGTCTACTCCACTTTCTGAAGAATTGTAAAATTCAATGATTTCAGGTTCATGTATGACCTCTCTAACCGATTTATCATGATGCATGGAAGATACTGATGTTACACTCTTATTCTTTTTTGGCACGAATGAAACCAAGGTATTCTCCCAAATAAAGAAGAATTCACGTTACGAGTTTTATTGGGTTAAAACTGTGGAGGCAGCTCTCGCTTATTTTTTCGTATTGTTCCTACATATGCCAGTCCTTTGCTTCTAAGCTCATTCAGCAGTTCCATGGAAGAAAACCAATTGTCCGCAGTAACGTTTCTGTTGGTGTGCATAATTGGAGTTTCCAATTCTAAGACTGAGAGTGTTGGAATAGACAGCTTCTTAGGGTTATCAGCATGTAATTTTGTTTCCAGTATAAACGAAAGCGTTCAGAAGGTAATGAGTTTCGGAGTCACACAAGCATAATATTTTCATTCCGTAACGTTTAGGTTTACTCTTGATATATACACGAAAACTGCATTCACTTCGAAATCCAACTAACATCTCGTCAACAGTAACGTAAGCATATGGTGTGTAATTGTCCTTGCAGTTATCAATAAATTTCTGAAAGTGTTTATATATAGGAGCCAGTTTATCAACCTCTGATTTTCTTGCTTGCCAGGTTTCTGCATCATCAAAACTCAAAGCTATTAACAGAAACAGAAAACGCTTCAAAGACATAGTGCGATGAAATATTTCTCGTCCTGTGCCGTCGGTAACCCATAAGGAACTTGCGTCTTCGTGAGGCGATTTGAAAACACCGGTTAGATATAGTAATCCTAAAAATGCCTTTAGCTATATTTTATCAATATGCTTGGTAAAAAAGCAGAACCTCCATAGTTTGGTTGAAGTAGTGTAATTTTTTGATTGGTATACGTTATTATCATTTCAAGAATATCGTCTGTACAAAGCAAAGACCATGCATCTGAAGGTGAACCTGGTTTGTTTACAGCAGCATAACCTTTGAGACCTGGTATTTTCGTTATAATATTTTCTTTTCGTGTTCTAGAAGGTGCCTGTGGATTTATTGACCATTTGAAGTTATTACTACCATAAAAGTATTCTCTCATTTCATCCTGGATAGGTTCGTCATCTCTGGATCCATCAATTTTCGTGTCCGTTTCATGCTCTGAGTGCTCACTTTGCACTTCCGCGTCACTAATATCGTCATCATTATCCTCAAAAGTGTTTTCGAGGTCCACCTCATTGTCACTCAAGCTTTCCAAGTTATTAGCATTGTCTTCCAGTTCTTTATCACTAAGATATTTCGTTATTTTGATATAAACGCCGTTTTGCTATTTACGTACTTAACTGGTATGGTTTTGTCAAAATTGACCCGCAACGACTACACAACTTGAACGATTAACGGGAACTGAACTTCTAGTGTACTGCTACATTGAATAGTGGGGGAATACGTTCACGCGCGATATCGAGTGATGCCCACTCAGGAATAAATTACATGCTTGAAGTTGCTATGGGTCATCATTGACCCAACCATACCTGTTGAGGGTTAAAAATACTATAGCATCATATATCTATTCGATGCTTTAACTATAAGAAATAAACACCCATCCAATGCCGAAAAATATTTCCAACAGACGAACCCTTACAGCTAGTACAAAGATGACCTGTCAGAAACGAAAAACATTCTATTGCACTAGAATTACGCAATGACTAATTCAATAACAGAAGACAAATATTAAATAATCATTTTACACAGATATTAGGGATTTCACCAATTGAAAAGTGAAATTCGCATTTGCTCAGAAAACTTATTACTCAATCAAAAACAATCGTAGATTCTCTGGCAAGTTTTAAAATGACACCAGGGAAAATTTTCAATTCTTTTTGAATCCACGTTAAAGAACGTAAATTGGATATTTCATAAAACAAGCTGTTGAACTATCGATTGACAAAAATCAAACTTTAAATATTGCGCTACATTCCGAATTTATAGAGGACAACTGCGTCGCCTTCGAAAGCTCAGTCAGCTCGAATTTCACGCAAAATACTAATCAAAACAATTCAAATTCAAACAACAGAAACTTTACAAAAAATCAAAACACATTTTCACAAAATACCCATGTTCCCGAAGCAAATAATCCTACCAAATATTTTACTTCTTATGTTCAATTCGTTTATTGCAATACCTCTGGACACATTTCATTTTCGACTCTACCGGTTAATGATAAATCTAATTCCATAAATACAATTAACAGATGTACAAATTGCTTTTATTAAGTTCATGTTTCGAAAAATTGCCAGTCCAAAGCCACATGTCGTACCTGCAACCTCATACAACACACTGTTTTGCATTTTCCTGCAAATCCAAATGAACACAAACCTCATTTTAAACAAATCCAAAATTCATTGCCAAGTACGGCTTATCAAACTAGATTTTAATATACTGTTTCAAATTCTAATCGCACTTCAAATTGTAACGTTTCGAACCAAAATTCATCAATTACGTCAACGTCATCACAAAACGGTTTGGCATCATCGTTGTAAGCCACAGCCAAAGTACAAATCAAAAGCAAACATGGCACACATATTACAATCAAAATGTCAGTCAAATCTCGTTTGTTATTCAATAGCTCGCTAATCGAATAAGATACAATTTCTACCAAAATAGTCCACAAATTTCTGGCATTTTCATTGAATCAAGCAACGTCTCTCGTTTGGGAGATGTCACAATAGCATCGCTAATAAATCAAAAACAATTTACATTCTCGTGTTCAATAGAGAATAATATAACTCAAAGGTTACTATAAAACCGCAATAAATCCACAAAGATAAGAAAACCTCAATTATATATAGATATATATATATATATATATATATATATATATATATATAATATATATATATATATATATATATATATATATATATATATGTACACCTTTTCTTGGTTATGCCGTACCGATGAAGGCTAATGAGCCAGAAACATGCATGTCTACGGTTACCACTCATTCTCTGTAACCTCTTTTGCGTGATATGCCCGCTAATTCTGTTTTTGTTTTATATTCCACGCGTTATTCTTTAATCTTTTCATTGATTATTTGTCTATTTCCAGGGTCAGAAGGTTTAGACAGGAGAGCTATAACCCATTATCACGTGACTACGAACACCAATCAGAGCGCGATGACGTCACTGCACGAACGAGTGGACTTATTTCTGATAACGCAGTTACAAGTATGAACTATTTTTCTTGATAATTTGTTAGAAGAACGATAATATTTTACGATTTTTGCCACAACGGAGACTGGATCTATCAAAAGAAATAGTTGTAACTTACCGAAGATTGATTCAATAATGGTGCGAGTTTCTTTGCTAAAAACATAGTTTTTGTGCAGTGGAGAAGAACGTGAAAATCAACGAAATAAAACTTGAAATCAGCTCTGTAAACAAACAAACTAATAATAAACTAATGAAAAATTGACTTTTTATTTTTAACAAAACCAAAAATATCTAACATGCCTTCCAATTTATATTTGTAGTTTATCAGAGATTATAACTTACATTAATGTAAATGAAAAAGACTCTCCATCTCAAATGTAGTCTGTAGGCAAATAGCAGTAAGTAAAACGCAAACTCCGTACTACAGCATATATTATTCCAAGTTGAAGGCGCAACTAGTTTCGGCACTATGATCTATCTATCATCAGGCCTTGAATGTATATATAATTCACATGAAAAGTATTATGAAAGGAAAGCTGTCAGATGCCCGGTGGCATCCAGCAGAATCCAAGATGTGTCAGTAGGTGATATGGGAAATATACTGTAGGCAAATTTTATTAAAAATAGGAAAATTTACATAATTATGCAAACGTCAAACAAAATTAAAATTGGACGACATTAAGAGAAGTCATTAAAATTAAATTAATCGATAATTGGAAGAAAAAGAAAGAAAATATATACTTCGTCGTACGACAGAATCCGTCTGAGGCAAGAAGTCCAGTATTTGATTAGTCGTAATAGGAAAGAGGGCAATAGAGAGGACCGAATGCGTACTAACGAAAAACAACTTTTGCTTTATGTTAGTCCGCATGATAATAATTATATACTCAGAATTCATATTTTAACACTCATAATTCACAAAATTTGTATATTCGTGGTCGTAGGAAAAATAGAGTACATAACTCGTAAGAAATTGTATTTCCCGCACTCATACGGATTATATCACTTTCCATACTTCTTATACAATGCTATTCAAATTCGAGTCTATGCATTGGAATCATGGTAAAGGTAACAGATATAGGGATGTTTATATTGGGGCAAAGTTGTGTATTTCATTCAAGACAATCTAGCTTCTTTAGTTCTGGATTTATACCGGAAAAATTGGAAATTTTGAAATTCTTCTTTTGCCTACATATTTTTATTTGCGAGGATTTTGCAAAAATTTGCAATAGCAACTTTTGTAGACTATCCAAATGTGCGAATTAAAATTATATAGAAAGTATGGTACACATTGGGCCACCCACAACATTTTATTTTCAAATACGGACCTGTATTTTAAACTGCAATTTTTTGAATGCCAAGAGGTTTCATATTGATGTAGTATTTTCATCTGAACTACAAAGTGTTTTGAAAATATTGAACTATTACGAGAATAATTTAAACCTCTTTTTATATTCCAAAACAGCTGTAATTGAAAAATATCAGTGAGTAAGAAGTGAATCAATGCTAAGTTGATCATACAACAAAAACTTGTTTAATTATTGAAGATTTGAAATTTTACCGGTATAGTTAAATATTTCCAGAACACTCTGTAGTTCAGATGTCATTACTACGCCGATATGAAACATGACTCTTGGCATTAGAAATAATGCAATTAAAAATATAGATTCATATTTGAAAATAAAAACTTGAAGGTGTCCCAATTTCAACGATACTTTGTATACAATCTTTTTTCACACAAAGCATACCGCAAAAATGTTTAGTTCGAATACACAAACTTTTTAATCTGTAACCTACAGAATAATCCACGTTATACATCCAAAGGAATTATTTTTTACTTTCTAGCGCATTAGAATGAAAGTTAGTCATCGACAATTTTTTTTTATGATTTTATCTTATTCGACGAAGACATTAAAAATCACTCTAAAAAAATCTTAGCGGCTACGTTCATGAATTGGAGAGAATGAAATCGAAAGAGGGATGTAGTACAATAAAAAATACGGCATTTTCCACCGGCATTACAAACCGAGTTATAGAATATCAAAGTTGAAATAATAAAACAATTCAACACCCTGTATCTCATTAACGACAAGACTTATCACACAAGCTTATCAGAACTTTTCGTCTTGAAATGTAGTGACGAAGCGCCCACTAAATTATTTTAGATTACTTAAGAAAAATCCGTATATAAAGAGAACATATATTAATTTGGAATATGTACTGTTTATTTTTTGTACGAACATTTGTATGTTCCATTAAATACTTTTTATGTCTATTCTATCCAAAACGCACAATAGAAAGAGCTTTAATGATGATACTGATCTGAAAACTTGTAGACAGTCACGATGGATTCCTCACTACTTCATTATATCTTTAGATTCCTAATTTTTTTATATGATCTTCATTAGCGTTACACCTAAGTCTAGCAATTCAAGTGAATTCAAGACTTTTTTCAAAATTTCGTGTTCACACTTTTTTTTGGAAATTCTGTTTCAAACTTTTTCTTCAAAATTCAGAGCCTAACTTCTCACGGGGTTCGAATTATTCAAGAGTATGAAGGAAAAACCTTCATCAAATTCACACGGCTCATTGGAGCATATAAAGGAAAGTTGATTTCAATCGCCCTTTTTTGAGCTCTAGTTCACTCTTTAGGATTAGATCAAATAAGGATACAGTTATTATTGATACACCCTGTATATGCCAGAGAGAGTTTCAACGTATCCGTAATTTTTGTGAAATTCAATATTCTAGGTCAACTACTAAGAATTTACCTAATAATCTAATTGCATTTAGTTTTTCGGAATTTTCACAAAAAAACTTGATTTCTGCTATAGTGAAGTAGAAAAATATACCTATTCGAAAATTAACCTGAAAAGTGAGTTGTGATTTTACTTCATCTCGTGGTTTATGTCTGAAAATTCAATTCATCTTCCCCTTATTTACGGAAATTCAGAATTCTTTAGTTTGTTTTACCGCCAGCATTATTCATTTTTATCGCCAGTAGTGTTTTATTTTGCCTCAAAATCAGATTGGAGTGAATTGTAGAACGAAAATATAATTTTTCTATTAATAACGGTAGATATTCTGCAATAACTAGCATCCTCCGCACTGTCAATAATGGTATCAAAAAATTAAAACAGATGTGATTAATCACATTCAATGTTAAAAGCTTTCTATAACCAAAAGTGAGATCGGCAACACTGCCAGGATGCCACTATTCAAGAAAAATATATATACAGACGCCAAACTATACCGTTCTTCTATATGTATACTGACGGAGGACACTTTGTGCGCCAAGTGTATAATGAATATATAAGTGTGCTACTATAACGTCACGTACGGAGAACCTGTGAACCTTGGTGTATAGGTTTATACAAAAAACGACTAAAGTGACGTCCTGCTGATTTAATCAGCTATAGATTCCCAAGCATTTACTGAACCGTTTGCGATATTTTGGAGCTCGATGCACTGTGACGTCCGTATATCGGATGTCATAGTGCTGCGGACGCCACAGCTACCGCGATTTTAACATGGGCGGATGCCACTTCACGCCGTGGATGTATATATATATATATATATATATATATATATATATATATATATATATATATATATATATATATATATTGTGCTGTATTTCAATTTGAGTTATAGGTTGTATTTAAAAAAATTGCGATGATGATTATTTTAATTATTATGTCATAATCAAGTTGCAATATTGTTGTGGAATTTTCTATTATTTGTTATGAATATTAAATTTGTTAATCATTGTATTTCCTTTTTTTTATTATGGGCGCCAGAACTCGCATGGTCTGCTTATTATAAACAGAGCGATTTCGTACCTAATGCAAGTTCAAATATTAATACCAAAAGCTTTATTCTTTTTTTTTTAAGATCTCAGGGGTGTGTCCGGCACTAGCGTTGAACAGTAACAGGAAACTGATAGGTTTTGAGAACACTTAAAGGAAAACAAGGAGGTTTGAATGTAGTTTTGTTTAATTAATCAAAAATTCTATGTATTTCTTAACATTTCTCCCTAAAAACTTACTGACGATAAAGTCAGAACAAATTACATAATTATTTACAAACATCTATATATAATTCTCATAGTTAAATGTTTTAAGTGAAATTATTATGATAAAATAACAAAAAATAACTAATAAATACCGTGTAACCATGATATTATCGTTAACCCGCAATCAATTCCCACCTCTAACATTTTAAACCAGAAGAATGATATTGGCGCTGTGAATCGTCGTCATGTGACCAGAGATATGGCTTGTGAATCGTAAATGGATGTTTGGAAGTAATAGTTTTCAAAGTTTATTAATATATTTAGTCCTTAATAATAAAATCAGTGAGTGATTTCGTCGTTGTTTGGGATTAAATTGAATTAGTAGGATAGTGGAAATTGATTATTCTTAAATAACTAGGTAAATTCAAAAAGATATGTTCATAATATTATACCTAACCTAAATAATAATTCCAGAAACCAAATGTTTGTGAATATATACAGAAATTCAAGAGCTTGAAGATAACAAATGTCTTGTGTTTCCACTCATTTCAGTTCAATGAAACTTGTGATGATTAAAGTGTAATAGCTTCTCTATTGGACAAGGAGTTAAAGTTTATTATATTCGGATTACTTTCAATATAAGTAATTGCTGTTACGAGGAAAACGTAACCAAATAGCCAGGAACAAATAAGGTAAAAAAATTAAATTATCTCACCAAATTCTAGAAGACGATTAATGAAAAGTTTTTTTTATTTGATATTCAATTACTGGAAACTGGATCATTCCATTTATTGCCAATGACGTTGTCACAGTAAAAAATCAAAATTTTGTTCTTTAATTATGATTTTTTTTAACTTAATTGTATCATTTTATTCTCGTTCTCACATCATTCGATACCACCTTTTCAACCTAACAACCCTCTCTCGACGCTCAACAATCAACAACCTCCTTCTGTTTTTTCCGATCCTCTTTTGTTAACTTGTAAACAGTTATTGTTTTTAAAAAAACTATTTATCGGCGTCTTGTTCTTTTTCAATTATTCACTCCGTTCGAAAATACCTCCGCGATTGCACTAATGTCACTTTATTTACACTTAATCTAAATATTGATAAAGCTGTCACTTTATATATAATACTATTCATGTCTATCTGCTTTTTTAATCGTCGTCAAAAAAAATACTTTATCGTATAAAGGGTTTGTCAAAAGTTATAGCAATCGGAAAAATACAATTATAGAAGTTGGTTTTTATTTTAAAATTTATGTTACGAATGAATAATATTTTTTATAATTGACTCACGTGTGTGCAACACACAACTATATGTTAATAGTTTCGTTTATCAATATTTTTTTTATCATGAATTTAAATATCATGTAACTATGAGCATTATAATTCTTTTTAGTTGCAAATGGGCATTTATATACAAAATTTTATTTGTTCATTTTCCTGTTATTAATATTTCACTTTAACATTCCCTAAAGTTCCATAAAACTATTCTTGACTCGACGAGAATGTTTTATTGAAATTTACCATAATTTATAACTATTCTTGATATCTATTTTAAATTAGTTACTAATGTTCGTCAATATTTTATTTTAGCTAAGAATGGTTGATGTTAAATTGGTGCAGTTGGTTAATATTAAAGACTCCGCGCTCTCTCTTGGTATCAGGATGGATCAATTTATAGCTATTTATACCAAGGTCGTTGGCTACTAAGTAAGGACCCTCATAAGGTAATTGTAGTTTTGAACATAATCCTTTTCTACGATTAGGTACCCTTAATGCCTTTATGACTACTAGATCCCCTTTTTTAAAAGTTTTCTTATTTCTAAGGTTTTCGAGTTTTTTCTTGATATATTTGTTAGCATGTTTCAGTTGTTTTTCCCTGGCTATTTCAATTAATTTTTTATAGTCCATTTCACTTGACCATGGCCTGTCAGGTTCTACTCCTCTAAATAGTGTAATGGGTGGTATCTCTGTTATAATGTTTGGAATATTATTAATAAAGTTCGTAGTCTCTTTTAATCGTTCTTCCAACATACGGTTTTCATAGTGAGTAAGTATTCTCAAGTGTTTAATTGCTTCTTTAATTCCTCGTTCTGCAGGATTACTACTCGGATGTCTAATACTTGTGAAAACTTGTTTAACTCCCAAGTCTTTCAACCATTTCACAATATTTTTATTTCTAAAGTATGTAGCGTTGTCCATAATACATTGTTTCGGTTTTCCATAAATTTCAAAGTAGTTTCCTAAAGATTCCTTGATGGTATTTTCATTAGTTTTATCACATGGATAAGTGCTAATGAATTTTGAAAAAACATCTATAATCAACAAAATATGTTTCTTACCATTATAACTTGGCACAAGGTTTGATAAGAAATCGATCGCTATAATATCCAATGGGTTTTCCGCTATAATGGATTTTGGTATGTTTTCATGGTGTAAATTCTTCTCCTTTGCCAGTTGGCATAATTCACAGTGTTTTATGATATCTTTTATTATAGTAATGTCATTCCTTGATATGTAGTTTTCTCGAAAAATCATGTGTGTTTTTCTAATGCCTGTATGATTGTATTTTTGGTGTAATTTTTGTATGACTAATTTTGTCAATTCTACCGAAATTACATATAACTCCTTATCGTTCACCGTTTTATATAATATTCCATCTTTTTCTAGACATCGACGTTTACTTTTATCATCTAAAAGTTGTTGGTCCTGTTTTATTTGTTGTAACGAGAACATACCACTATCACGCTTCATGATGTTAATTCCTACTCTGACCTCTCTCGTATCCTTTCTTTTTTCTCCATCCATTCTACTAATTGCATCTGGTACTACATTTTGTATGCCTGGGATGTACTTGATCTCGAAATCATATTCCTGTAGGAGTAATGCCCATCGATGAATTCTAGCATTATTCATTTTATTGGTTAATATTGTCACTAGAGCTTGATTATCTGTTTCAATTAAAAACTTTCCTCCCAATAGAAAATATCTAAGTTTATTCACGCAGAATATAATACTAGCGAGTTCCAATTCGCTTACTCCATAATTTTTCTCTGCCCTTTTTGTGATTCTTGATACAAATGAAATGGGCACATACATGTTATTATATTCCTGCATTAAAACTCCAGCTAACCTGCTCTTTGATGCATCTGTCTTTAAAATAAATTCTTTTTTATAATTTGGATGATATAACTTTATGTTTTTAATAAATTCATTCTTAATTTTGTTGAAAGCATCTTCCTGCTTACTAGTCCAATTCCATCTTACTCCTTTCCTTAATAATTCCATCAGTGGTATTTCTAAGTCTGTTAAATTTCCCAACATTCTTTTAAAATAATCTAGCATTCCAAGAAAACCTCGTAGAGCTTTTAGATTTTTCGGTCTCTTATATTCCCTTATTATTTTCACTCTTGCTGGATCCATCTCGATTCCAGTTTCCGTAATTTTATAACCCAGATATATCACTTCCTTCTTCAAGAATTGACATTTTTGTATATTGAGTTTCAAACCATTTTTATCAAGTTCCGCCAGAATTATTTTAAGATGTTCTAAGTGTTCTTCTACGCTATTCGAATAAATTAATATATCATCCACATAATGTATTGTAAATTGATCGTATGTATTTAAAATCTTATTTAATGCTTTCAATAACGCAGATGTAGCACTTTGTATTCCAAATGGTGTTACTCGAAACTGGTATACTTCCCCATTAATTTTAAATCCCACATACTTTCTGCTATCTGGATGTAGAGGTATTAGCTAGAAACTGTGCTTCAAGTCCAATTTAGAAAAAACTTTAACCTTACTGATTTTCCCCAGAATTGACTCAATAGTTAAAGGTGATTCGTATTCGGGCATTGTGCATTTGTTTAAATTTCTTGCATCAAGGCATATTCTTATATCTCCATTTTTTTTTTACTATCACAACTGGAATAATGTATGAAGTAGTGCTGTGTTCTATTATCCTATCTTCTATCAATTTATTTATCGTCCTCTTCACATCTTCCTGATATTTATAAGGTATCGGATAACTCCTTTGCTGAAATTGTTGATCTTGTTTCAGTTCGATTTTGTGTACATAATTTTTCGCAATTCGAGATTCTTCATTTATTAAACTTCTATGTTCTCTCAATATTCCTATTACTTTATTTCTCCATTCTATTTTCCCGTCTATATCCAAATTCCATTCCGGCTGATTATTATTATTTAAATTTATTTCCTCATTGCCATCCAACATCATATTTCCACTCATTTTTCCTTCCTGTTCATAATAATACATCTCCTCCACATTATCTTCAAATTCCTTATTGAAATTAACATTTTTACTTTCTTCGTATACAAATTCTTCATCATTTCTCGAATCATCATTCTTTACTTCATAATTAAAATCTATTCTCTCTTTATTAAAAATTATATATTTTTCTTCGTAATTGATAGTAGCTTTCATTTCATACAAAATATCAGATCCTAATAATAGTTCACATTCTATGTCTTCCACCACCAGCAGTTGTACAATTGTACTATTCTCCTTTAACTTTAATGCTACAGTTATCGTAATATCTGAGTAAGTTAGTTTCTTCTGATTTATGCATATTAAATTTATTTTTGGAACCTTAATAAAAATTTTCTTAGATGTTGAGAGTTAATTTAAAAAATTTCACTAATTAAAGATATCTCCGATCCAGTATCGATCAATATTTTTATCATTTTGTCTTCTACTGTGCCATATATGTAAATTAATGTCTCATTATTTTGTTCTAGTTGATCCTGTACCTTGAGAAATTCGCGTGGGTGAATATAGCTGCACCAACTTAACCTACCATATTCACCCTCTAGTGGAAAAACGGTTGTTCCGCACCAGAAGATGACGTGTTGACCACATCATTATTATTATTATCATTGTTAACTCTATTATAATTGTTATCTCTGTTAGTTGTACTATTTCTCTCCAAACTGTTAGTTCTGTTAACTCTAGTGTCTCGTCTAATACTATTTGTTTGTCTTATGTCACCGTCTGAATTCCTTCTCTCTCTTCGTTGGTGATTATCGTTAGGTTGTTGTCTTCTTTCAGGGTAGTTCGTATATCTGTTATTATTGTTTCTTTCATTGTTTCTATCGTATCCTCTGTTGTTATTATCGTTTCTATCATTATTGTAATTTCTGTCATTATTGTTATTTCTATTATGATTGTTATTCCATGTATTGTACGGTCTTTGTCTGTAATAATTATCATTGTTTCTATTATAGTTAGTCCTTCTATTGGTGTCATTTCTTTGGTTGTCCGTATTGTCATGTCCTTCGTTATTATTAATTGTTCTTTGTACTCTGTTTAGATAATCCAACAATGATTGGAAATTGTTAATATTTTGTATGACTATACCTTGAGTAATGTTAATATTAAAGTGTCGAGACAAAAATATAATGATTTCTTGTTCTGAAATCATTGGTTCTAAGTATTGTGCTAGGGAGAATATTGAGAGTGCGTAGTTACTCATATTGTTACTTCTCCTAATATCAAATTTACCAAAATACAGTTTTTCCCTTACATAACCTTGTTCTGTTTCCCCCCAATACTGTTTTAGAAAAGTTATCTCGAAATCATTAAAGTTGTTAATATTTGTGTCGTTGCAAGTAAACCAAAGCAATGCTTGATTATTTAAATGAGACCTTATTGTCTCCTTCAAGTCCTCAACATTTATCATACCTTTCAGCTTATGTTTGATACACCTCAGGAAAATCTTTGGGTGTATCTTACGTATGTCCCCATCGAATTTTAGATTACTTTCACCATGATTGTATATATAATTTACCCCTTGTATATTATTATTTTGTTGTGTTTTATTTTTCACGTATTCCATTTCACTTTCAAACTCCATCATTTTCTTTTTGAAATCTTCCTTTATTTCCTTCTCTAGAGTTTCAAAGTCATGTGTGTTCCCATTTTCTTTAATTTTTTGTAACTTTGTATCCATTTCCCTCAGTAATTCCCTCTGCGTTTTCAGATTCATTTCTTCTACTATAGATAAATTCAATTGTATACCTTGTTCTACATCTTCTATTCTTTCATTGGTTTTCCTAACGTTCCATTGTACCTTCTCCATCTGTTCTCTTCCTTCTCCTCGTATCTTGTTTCCCATATCTTCTATCTCTTGTTTTCTATTTATGCTTTCTTGAATTAGACTTTCTTGCAATTTATTCGTTTTTTCTTCTTGTTCTTTCTTGTGTTCTTCAAATTGTCTTCTCATTACCATTATGTGTTCTGTAGATTTTTCTTCTTGTTTATCCAATTTTCTATTGATTTCTTCCTTTGCACTTTTTATCTCCTCTTTTGTGCTTTTTATATCAGACATTATTGTCCTCATCATGTTCATCAATTCTTCATTTTCGTTAGGGTTTTGTTTAGTATTATGGTGTACTTCTTCTATTAAACTATCTCCTTTTTCTTCTTCTGTTGCTATTTTTTCTTGCATAGCCGCTGTTAATCTCTCCTTCAATGTTTGTTTGCTCCCCCTTGTATCCATGTCTCTTGATTTTAGTTGTTCTTTTAGTTCTTCTACAGTTAAATTGTCAATGTCCATTTTTTTGTCTGCCATTGTAAAATTTTACCAAAATTCCTCCGATGTCTCAAATATGACCTGTTCCTGTCGCTAATTCGAACGCCTTACGTTGGTTGGGCCAAATATTGTGCTGTATTTTAATTTGAGTTACAGGTTGTATTTAAAAAAATTGCGATGATGATTATTTTAATTATTATGTTATAATCAAGTTGCAATATTGTTGTGGAATTTTCTATTATTTGTTATGAATATTAAATTTGTTAATCATTGTATTTCCTTTTTTTTTATTATGGGCGCCAGAACTCGCATGGTCTGCTTATTATAAACAGAGCGATTTCGTACCTAATGCAAGTTCAAATATTAATACCAAAAGCTTTATTCTTTTTTTTTTAAGATCTCAGGGGTGTGTCCGGCACTAGCGTTGAACAGTAACAGGAAACTGATAGGTTTTGAGAACACTTGAAGGAAAACAAGGAGGTTTGAATGTAGTTTTGTTTAATTAATCAAAAATTCTATGTATTTCTTAACATTTCTCCCTAAAAACTTACTGACGATAAAGTCAGAACAAATTACATAATTATTTACAAACATCTATATATAATTCTCATAGTTAAATGTTTTAAGTGAAATTATTATGATAAAATAACAAAAAATAACTAATAAATACCGTGTAACCATGATATCATCGTTAACCCGCAATCAATTCCCACCTCTAACATTTTAAACCAGAAGAATGATATTGGCGCTGTGAATCGTCGTCATGTGACCAGAGATATGACTTGTGAATCGTAAATGGATGTTTGGAAGTAATAGTTTTCAAAGTTTATTAATATATTTAGTCCTTAATAATAAAATCAGTGAGTGATTTCGTCGTTGTTTGGGATTAAATTGAATTAGTAGGATAGTGGAAATTGATTATTCTTAAATAACTAGGTAAATTCAAAAAGATATGTTCATAATATTATACCTAACCTAAATAATAATTCCAGAAACCAAATGTTTGTGAATATATACAGAAATTCAAGAGCTTGAAGATAACAAATGTCTTGTGTTTCCACTCATTTCAGTTCAATGAAACTTGTGATGATTAAAGTGTAATAGCTTCTCTATTGGACAAGGAGTTAAAGTTTATTATATTCGGATTACTTTCAATATAAGTAATTGCTGTTACGAGGAAAACGTAACCAAATAGCCAGGAACAAATAAGGTAAAAAAATTAAATTATCTCACCAAATTCTAGAAGACGATTAATGAAAAGTTTTTTTTATTTGATATTCAATTACTGGAAACTGGATCATTCCATTTATTGCCAATGACGTTGTCACAGTAAAAAATCAAAATTTTGTCCTTTAATTATGATTTTTTTTAACTTAATTGTATCATTTTATTCTCGTTCTCACATCATTCCATACCACCTTTTCAACCTAACAACCCTCTCTCGACGCTCAACAATCAACAACCTCCTTCTGTTTTTTCCGATCCTCTTTTGTTAACTTGTAAACAGTTATTGTTTTTAAAAAAACTATTTATCCGCGTCTTGTTCTTTTTCAATTATTCACTCCGTTCGAAAATACCTCCGCGATTGCACTAATGTCACTTTATTTACACTTAATCTAAATATTGATAAAGCTGTCACTTTATATATAATACTATTCATGTCTATCTGCTTTTTTAATCGTCGTCAAAAAAAATACTTTATCGTATACAGGGTTTGTCAAAAGTTATAGCAATCGGAAAAATACAATTATAGAAGTTGGTTTTCATTTTAAAATTTATGTTACGAATGAATAATATTTTTTATAATTGACTCACGTGTGTGCAACACACAACTATATGTTAATAGTTTCGTTTATCAATATTTTTTTATCATGAATTTAAATATCATGTAACTATGAGCATTATAATTCTTTTTAGTTGCAAATGGGCATTTATATACAAAATTTTATTTGTTCATTTCCCTGTTATTAATATTTCACTTTAATATATATATATATATATATATATATATATATATATATATATATATATATATTATATTCCACGCGTTATTCTTTCATTGGTTATTTGTCTATTTCCAGGGTCGGAAGGTTCAGACAGGACAGGTATAGACGCCTCCGTGTCTCTGTTGGTTGTTGTCCTGAAAACTCGGGATCTTCCATTTGAAGGCACAAATGTGCGTTTGGTTATCTTGTTGAAATCCGTTGTTTGTGTTTTCTCATGTTTCAACTAACATCCTTGCTCCCAAGTTGTACACCTTTTCTTGATTATGCCGTACCGATGAAGGCTAATGAGCCAGAAACATGCATGTCTAGGGTTATTCTCTCTAACCTCTTTTGCGTGATATGCCCGCTAATTCTGTTTTTGATATATATATATATATATATATATATATATATATATATATATATATATATATATATATATATATATATATATATATATATATATATATATATATATTATAATACTTAATATTATAAATGTTAGAATAATGATATAATTAATTGAATATTTGAATAGCCCACTACGTTGGGACGAAATTATTATGATGAATTTTTATGTATGTATAGAGTATGGGATTCTTCTGTTATCTGGGTTCTTACGGTTGTGAATAAATTCAGTTGATAAATAAATAAAGAAACATTTTACTTGAAAAAAATATTTTAATTTTATTTATAAAAATTTTATGCGACGCCCATGTATGGGTCAAATGAAATTATTGATTTTATTCTTATGTGTGGCGTTCTGTGCGCATGCTCAAGAACATGAGGTGACGATGCGCTAGAGTAAACATTTGATAGACGCGTCGGGTCTGTTCAGTTTCACAGCGAGCTTCTATGCTGTGTCATAGAATATGTTTCAAATTATATATAAGTTAAAAGAATTTATGCTGGGAGATTCATACATACAGAAATACAAATAATATGGTACAAGAAATAGTTATGAAATTTATATACATAGAGTTTAAATGTTACATAAAACAGTTGGATGTATCTTTCTTAAGTTTCTTATTTGAGAAATGCGTAAGTATTAAATTTTATTTCTTTAGATTGGCCATTTATTATTTAGAATTATTTAATAATATAGCTATATTGAGTCTTTAATTTTAATTCTTTTTCAGATCGATCATTATTTCAAAGTTTATTTTACTCATGAGATTTTAAAGAAAACATTTGATTTACGTTAATGAGTTTTTTATAACTCTTGTTGTATAACAATACACTGACCTTGTGTTCAGGAACCAGGATCTGCCTCTCGAAACTTCTGGAAAGCAGCTTCCGAAGTTTACAGTTGAATAAATATGTGAAAATATGATTTTCACTCTGGAAAATCAGCTACAATCATTGGGTAAGTACATGTGCATGTTTTATCGTTAGTTTGCTATGTTTTTATCCTCATTTTGAGAATAATTTCTTAAATTTCTGGAGAACTTCCAAAACCCAACCTTCTAGAAACGAAACCAAGCCACCGACTCTTTTTCTTCCACTTTTTTCAACAATCAACAATCAGTCTTTTGTTTAATTCAGCTCACTATATTCAAAAATGTTTGTTACACTTGTTGTTGTTTGAAAGTTCCTTCTGTCATGTCACATAAACCAATCACCGTTTTCTTTTTTAACGCACTCAAATTATGATTTCACTTTACATTCTAATATCTTTACCTACATACAAAAAAATTAGTCTCACTAAAATTGTTTATTCAATATTGAAGTTCATCTTGTTATTATGGGACGAATAGTTTTTCTTAGGCGATATACAATAGTCTTTAATATCAATGTTCAGTTCAATTTTCTTATTACAATTAGCAATTGTGTTTAGCCATCAACATAAATTCTTTTAAAACATTTATTAATATCCCTTAATCTAATTATTTATGTTCATTATATTCGATTAAACACATTAATTAATTTCTATTCATTTCATCTATGAAATCACTCTACTTTCAACGTTTGTCGCTGATACATATTGACATCTATATTTTGTCGCTAGCGTATGTCGCTAAGCGTATTGGTATTACAGCGTTAAATATTCTAACCCATATGTTTCTAGTAAAAATGCGTTATAATATTGGACAATATCCTTTTTATTTCGAATATTTATTGATTCATGTTTCTTTTCTAGATTATATGTTCATCGTTTTTTCTGACATGAGGTATTTAATACGATGGACGATATTTACTCTATGGCTTTTGGACATATAATCAAGGTAATGTTTCTTTTGTCAATTCTATGTGAGTCTTCTCAGATTATTAATTATATACATAAGTTGTATTACTTTTTTAGTTAATATGAGCAATTTTAATGTCTCGTATCTATGATTCTAATAAAATATAGTCTAATGTTTTAATTTCTAATCAGTTTCCAACTAATCTGTTTTACACCAGTGTTTCTATCTTTATTTATACGTTATAACATTCCCTGAATTTTTATAAAATCATTCTAATTATTGTTTACAATGATCTAGAATGTTTTATTATAAAATTCATTCAATAGTACTTAACTTTTTCTTATTTTGTAATAATCTATTATCATTTAATCTACTTCATTATATTCTATCTTTGTGAAAATCAATCATTAATTTGTTATTATACCTAATTAATCTATTTCTAATTCTTTACCTATCTTACACCTTATTCCTACAAGTAATTAATTCCCTGTTTCAACTTAAAAATATTTCATTCTAATTATAACTAATTCTTTGCAGATTAAACTTATTGAATTTCATTGAATTCAGGATGGAATCGATACAATTGGTCCACATTGAAAATTCCTCTAACATTGCCAGTTACAGGATGTACGAGTTTATAACTATTTATGCCGTTAGATGTTACTACTTTGTATGGACCTTCGTAAGGTAATTGTAATTTTGCACAAATATTACGCTTATGATTAGGAATTCTAAGTGCTTTAATTATTACTAATTCTCCTTCTTCAAAAGTAGTTCTCTTCTTAATTCTCTTGCTTCGTTTTCTTATGTATTTTTCAGCATTCTTGGAAATTCTTTCCCTCGTTTCCTTGATTATCTGTTCATATTTCTCTACATTTTCTGATATCCATGGTCTTTCAGGTACTATGTTTTTCATAATTAATATGGGTGATCTTCCAGTTACTTCTTGTGGTACATTATTCAAACAGAATTCTATATTCTTCAACTTCCTTTCCCAGTTTCGTTGTTGATCGTGAACCAATAATCTCAGACATTTGATGACTTCTCTTATGTATCTCTCCGTTTGATTAGCACATGGATGTCTAATACTTGTAAAGAGAGGCTTTACGTTTGACTTTCTTAACCATGCTTTAAAGTTTTCGTTACTGAAATAAGTAGCATTATCCATTAAACAGTTTTCCGGTATGCCCACTTCTAGAAAGTAGCTTGTCAGGCATTTCTTTACCGTCTTTTTATTTGTTCGTTGACATGGATATAAGGGTACATATTTTGAAAAAGCATCCAAGACTACGAATATGTTTTGATTACCTTCTTCACTGGGTATTATGTTTGAAATGAAATCTACCGTTATGACTTCAAGAGGATGTTTCGTTACTAATGATTTTGGCATATTTTCGTTGTGATGATTTTTTTCTTTTCCAAGTTGACAAAGTTCACATCTAGTAACTATGCTTTTTGTGATAGGTAGATCTTTCTTTGCAATGTAGTTTTCCCTAAAAATATTGTGTAATTTTCGTATTCCTACATGATTGTACCGTAAATGTAATTCTTTGATTATTTTTCTTGTCAAATGTTCTGTAATTACATATAACTCCTTTTGCTTGATAATTTTGAAGATTATATTGTCCTTTGTTTGGCAATTATGTTTTTCTTTATCTGTCAAATTTCTCTGGTCTTCCATGATTGCATATATTGAAAATACACCTAATTCCTCCTTCATTAAGTTCACTCCTACGTATTTGTTTCTTTGTATTTTGCTTTCCCCATCCATTCTCGTCAAAGCGTCTGGAACTATATTTTTGGCACCAGGTATATATTTAATATCGAATGAATATTCCTGTAGAAGCAAAGCCCATCTGTGTATCCTATTGTTTCCATATTTGTTCTTTAAAATAGTTGTGAGAGATTGGTTGTCCGTCTCAATAGTAAATCTGTTACCTAATAAAAAAAATCTTAATTTGTTCACACAAAATAATATGCTAGCTAACTCCATCTCGCTAACGCTATAGTTTTTCTCAGCCTTTTTCGTAATTCTTGACACAAATGAAATGGGAACTTCTCCGTGCTCGTGTTGTTGTACCAAACTTCCGGCAAATATATTTTGTGAAGCATCTGTTCTTAATATGAATGTCTTCGTGTAATCTGGATGATATAATTTCACGTTCTCTGTGAACTCCTCCTTAATTTTATTGAAAGCCACTTCTCTTTCATGAGTCCATTTCCATTTCACATTTTTCCTTAGTAGTTCTATAAGTGGTATTTCCTTTTCCGTTAAATCTGGCACTAATCTCTTGAAGTAGTGTAATACACCAAGGAAGCCTCGTAGCGTTTTAAGATTAGTAGGTCTTTTATATTCTTTTATAATTTTTATCCTATCTGGATCCATGCTTACTCCATCTTTGTCAATTTTATATCCCAGATATACTACTTCTTCCTTGTAGAATTGGCATTTTTTTATGTTTAATTTCAAACCGGCTTCATCCAAAGCTTTTAAAATTATCTCTATGTGCTTTTCGGTTTCTTCTCTTACTTCATGTATTTCCTTTTTCACATCACTTCTGATGCATTCGATGTCCTTTCCATGTTTGATTATGCTCCTTCTCACATCTTCTATATCCTTCTTTCCGGATTTTTCTATCATTTCAACAGCTCTGGTAATATTTACTTCCGTGACCTTCTTCGTTTTCTCTATTAGACTTTGTTCCAAGTTTTCGAATTTTTCTTCTTGGTTTTCTAAACTTTTTTCCATCTCGTCTTGCTTTCTTCTGATCTCGGCTACCTTTTCGTCTTGTTTCCGTAATTTTAGTTCCAGTGAGTTATTCATTCTTTCAATTTTTTGATTTTGTTCGTCCATCTTCTCTCTAACTATTCCTTTCAAATATTCTTTCTGTTCTTCTATTTTTACCATCATTTTCTTACTATCTTCCTGTTGTTCTTCTATTTTTTTCATCATTTTCTTACTTTGTTCTTCCATCATTTTCTTGCTATCTCCCTGTTGTTCTTTTAATAAGTATTTTATGCTCTGTAGAAGTTGGTTTTCACTGTCTCCCTTACTTGTTTCTCCCTCATGTATTCTTCGCGGTTCTTCAATTTTTTGTTTTTCCTCAGCTTGTGTGATATTCTCCTCACTTGGCTGCATGTTTTCTCTTGATTCCGTTACATTTTCTAATTCTCCAATCATTTCTTCATCCCGATCTTCATTATTTTCTTCTTGATTGAAACAGTATGTTTCTGGATCCTTTCCCTCTTTAATTACAGCCTCCTGTAGCCTTCTAACGAGCGCCTGTTTGGTTCCCGTTTTGTCCAATCCTCTGTTTTCCAAAATTTCCTTCAACTCCGTTGTTTTTAATTCTTTTATTGTTTTGTTTGACTCCATTGTTCAGAATTTTTATTTGTAATAGACAAAACAGTACAAAACTCCAAACAAATTTTCCCCGAAATTGTTACTGATTTTAAAGTTAAATCGTCACAAAAATTGGTCAAATTTATTTTTATTTTATGAACAATTAATTATTTACTGAATTTATTCAACGCACCTACGTTGGGTCGCCATTTATTTATAATAATTAATATTATAAATGTTAGAATAATGATATAATTAATTGAATATTTGAATAGCCCACTACGTTGGGACGAAATTATTATGATGAATTTTTATGTATGTATAGAGTATGAGATTCTACTGTTATCTGGGTTCTTACGGTTGTGAATAAGTTCAGTTGATAAATAAATAAAGAAACATTTTACTTGAAAACAATATTTTAATTTTATTTATCAAAAACTTATGCGACGCCCATGTATGGGTCAAATGGAATTATTGATTTTATTATTATGTGTGGCGTTCTGTGCGCATGCTCAAGAACATGAGGTGACGATGCGCTAGAGTAAACATTTGATAGACGCGTCGGGTCTGTTCAGTTTCACAGCGAGCTTCTATGCTGTGTCATAGAATATGTTTCAAATTATATATAAGTTAAAAGAATTTATGCTGGGAGATTTATACATACAGAAATACAAATAATATGGTACAAGAAATAGTTATGAAATTTATATACATAGAGTTTAAATGTTACATAAAACAGTTGGATGTATCTTTCTTAAGTTTCTTATTTGAGAAATGCGTAAGTATTAAATTTTATTTCTTTAGATTGGCCATTTATCATTTAGAATTATTTAATAATATAGCTATATTGAGTCTTTAATTTTAATTCTTTTTCAGATCGATCATTATTTCAAAGTTTATTTTACTCATGAGATTTTAAAGGAAACATTTGATTTACGTTAATGAGTTTTTTTTAACTCTTGTTGTACAACAATACACTGACCTTGTGTTCAGGAACCAGGATCTGCCTCTCGAAACTTCTGGAAAGCAGCTTCCGAAGTTTACAGTTGAATAAATATGTGAAAATATGATTTTCACTCTGGAAAATCAGCTACAATCATTGGGTAAGTACATGTGCATGTTTTATCGTTAGTTTGCTATGTTTTTATCCTCATTTTGAGAATAATTTCTTAAATTTCTGGAGAACTTCCAAAACCCAACCTTCTAGAAACGAAACCAAGCCATCGACTCTTTTTCTTCCACTTTTTTCAACAATCAACAATCAGTCTTTTGTTTAATTCAGCTCACTATATTCAAAAATGTTTGTTACACTTGTTGTTGTTTGAAAGTTCCTTCTGTCATGTCACATAAACCAATCACCGTTTTCTTTTTTAACGCACTCAAATTATGATTTCACTTTACATTCTAATATCTTTGCCTACATACAAAAAAATTAGTCTCACTAAAATTGTTTATTCAATATTGAAGTTCATCTTGTTATTATGGGACGAATAGTTTTTCTTAGGCGATATACAATAGTCTTTAATATCAATGTTCAGTACAATTTTCTTATTACAATTAGCAATTGTGTTTAGCCATCAACATAAATTCTTTTAAAACATTTATTAATATCCCTTAATCTAATTATTTATGTTCATTATATTCGATTAAACACATTAATTAATTTCTATTCATTTCATCTATGAAATCACTCTACTTTCAACGTTTGTCGCTGATACATATTGACATCTATATTTTGTAGCTAGCGTATGTCGCTAAGCGTATTGGTATTACAGCGTTAAATATTCTAACCCATATGTTTCTAGTAAAAATGCGTTATAATATTGGACAATATCCTTTTTATTTCGAATATTTATTAATTCATGTTTCTTTTCTAGATTATATGTTCATCGTTTTT
The DNA here is from genome assembly GCA_963921935.1 of Galeruca laticollis. Taxonomy (NCBI): domain Eukaryota; kingdom Metazoa; phylum Arthropoda; class Insecta; order Coleoptera; family Chrysomelidae; genus Galeruca; species Galeruca laticollis. The sequence goes on along the minus strand of OY998183.1, from coordinate 45,372,447 downwards.
TCTGACATGAGGTATTTAATACGATGGACGATATTTACTCTATGGCTTTTGGACATATGATCAAGGTAATGTTTCTTTTGTCAATTCTATGTGAGTCTTCTCAGATTATTAATTATATACATAAGTTGTATTACTTTTTTAGTTAATATGAGCAATTTTAATGTCTCGTTTTTATGATTCTAATAAAATATAGTCTAATGTTTTAATTTCTAATCAGTTTCCAACTAATCTGTTTTACACCAGTGTTTCTATCTTTATTTATACGTTATATTATATATATATATATATATATATATATATACATATATATATATATATATATATATATATATATATATATATATATATATAAATCCAGAATTGCTAGAAAATTATCGGGAATATGCCTTCTCAGCAATAAGTGAACGCTTTTTACTTCTACTTACTACTCACAGGTAAAATAGGCGAAAATATTGATTTGAAATTATTACTCACAAGTAATCGAGGTTAATCCTTAAAAAAAATTCCCTAAGGAGTGGTTTCCATGCAATGGTCTCCTTTGGGATGAAAAATTATTTTTAAGTATTAACCTTGATTACTTGTGATTAATAATTTTAAATTAATATTTACATACAGATATATATATATATATATATATATATATATATATATATATATATATATATATATATATAAATATATATATATATATATATATATATATATATATATATAATATATATATATATATATATATATATATATATATATATATAAATATATATATATATATATATATATATATATATATAAGTATATATTCATGAAAATCTGAGTTTTTTTCTTGGACCTTAAAGTTTATATTTTTCTCATTTATATTTCATGGGAATTTTTGGTCATGGATTAATTAACACTTTAGACGGTTTTTAAAATCATTATGTATTCCATTGACATTTCGGTCGTTTTTAACCTTTATCGCAATTTAAAACTCTATGGATTATATTCCAGCGAGTGCCACATCACATATTAAAATAAACTAAAATAAAATGAACTTCTACGATACATTTAAAAACATTTTACAATTAACGGTGTGCGTACGTCGACTTTCATAATAGTTCTCAAGATCTACTATGAAATGAGGAAAACTATTTATATTTATACAACCAGATTCAAAAGCCATTTCATTATAAAGACATAATTCGAATAAGAATTGCATCGTGTGTAGTGAATGTTTTCCAGATTTCTAAATAAAATTTAGAAAGTTTCCTGAATTCTAAGATCAATTAGAATTGTACGAGTTGTCCAGTTATTAGTTGGTGAGTCCGATCCAGTTTTTTTTACAATAATTTCTCCAGAAATAATGAGGCCTATTTTTAAATTAAATTTGACATAGATGCATCTATTAGATTTTTGATTGCAAACAAAATTAATAAATCATATAAGGAAATTCACATAAGAGAAGAAAAGTTTTGAACTAGGAAAATTTGAGTGAAGCTTGTTTTTGACATTTATCCATATCAAGATTTAGATCGACAATTGGAACTTTTATTAAACGTTTTTCATTAGGTTAATTGCATATAGGTTGTAGTAATTTTAAGTTTCGACACGACACATTTCATACAGTTAGTAAATATGTTGTTTTATGCAGGGGATTTCAGGAATTTTTAATAAATAGTAGATAAGTTATGTTAATATTCATATGTATAAAAATCCTCATCTATATACATTCTCATTTCTAATACTAAAATGTTATTTCATGCTTCATATGCGGCTTTAAAATTTAATGGTTTATTGTAATATAAACAGCCAGTCATCGACAAAGACACAATGTTTATATAATTCATAATGTATAGATAGATAAGTTTCCATAGCAACCGAACGCTGTTGATTGATGGATGGAAAATTGAAAACGTCAGTGATTTTGAAAATGTCAAAGTGAAAGTAATATAATAATTTAACTCGTAAATGTGGTAAATTTTAAAGAAAGACTTATAAAAAATATAGTAAATACAGTAAAACTAACCTTTCGCAAGGTTTTGGTGGAAAATAAACGTCGGGTGATCTCCGTAAGGGAGTTAATTGCTATTTGATTCGTGGTGCAGTTCTATATATGCGGTGGAGGGGACATCTTACATTCATGAAAAACTAAAAAAGGAAAGGTGAAAGTTCACTTTTTGGAACTGTAGCTGTAAATAAAGAGTGTAGCTGAAGTTATCGAAGGAGAAGAATACGATTCATATTTGAATTCTGGAGTAGTATCTACAATAGTACATCCTTGGATGACGATCCGATCGATAGTGATATTGATTCAGCTCCAGGTTTGCTTATTTGAATAGTACGACAGCAAAGAACAGGAAAGTGAAAATATTGTATTTGAGATCTCTAAATTAAAATAGGCCTTTATTTGGAAAGAAAAGGAATGCATTCATGATTAGTAAACAATCTAGTATTTTTATTGTTTCAAAGTTATTAAAGTTTATGATTTTTGTAGTGTATACACATTTCCTGTTTATAAACTTCTATATTTTTTTGAAAAACTTTCTGAAATCATAAGTTTGGTTCATTTTAACTTCACAATCCAATAATTATAGTAAATTTTAATGGCACAATTGAACCCTACCTTTGATAGAGTGATGCATGTTCAACGATTATTCAATAACAGTTTCAAATAATAAATACTCGTAATATTATTATCCAGTACAATAGATATATATATATATATATATATATATATATATATATATATAAGATCAAAAATGGATCATGCGTAAATTTAACAAAAGCAAAGAGCAAACAACAAGTGTTATCATGGGAAAGCACGCAAAAATAAAGAGGTTACTGAAGAGGAGTGGTAACCGTAAACATGCATGTTTCTAGCTCATTAGCCTTCATCAGTACGGTATAACCAAGTATGGATGTGAAACTTGGGAGCAACGATGTTGAATGAAACATGGAAGAACACAAAGAAAGGAAAATAACAGGACAAGCAAACGCACATTTGTGCCATCAATTGGAAGATTCCGATTTTGGAACAACAACCAATATCAACACGGAGGCGCATAAAGCCCTCCTGTCTGGAAAAAACCAACCCAAGCTAAAGAAACAAGATCAAAAATGGATCATGCGTGAATTTAACAAAAACAAAGAGCAAACAACAAGTGTTATCATGGGAAAGCACGCAAAAATAAAGAGGTTACTGAAGAGGAGTGGTGACCGTAAACATGCATGTTTTTAGCTCATTAGCCTTCTTCAGTACGGTATCACCAAGCATGGATGTGAAACTTGGGAGCAACGATGTTGAATGAAACATGGAAGAACACAAAGAAAGGAAAATAACAGGACAACCAAACGCACATTTGTGCCATCAATTGGAAGATTCCGATTTTGGAACAACAACCAATATCAACACGGAGGCGCATAAAGCCCTCCTGTCTGGAAAAAACCAACCCAAGGTAAAGAAACAAGATCAAAAATGGATCATGCGTGAATTTAACAAAAACAAAGAGCAAACAACAAGTGTTATCATGGGAAAGCACGCAAAAATAAAGAGGTAACTGAAGAGGAGTGGTAACCGTAAACATGCATGTTTCTAGCTCATTAGCCTTCATCAGTACGGTATAACCAAGTATGGATGTGAAACTTGGGAGCAACGATGTTGAATGAAACATAGAAGAACACAAAGAAAGGAAAATAACAGGACAACCAAACGCACATTTGTGCCATCAATTGGAAGATTCCGATTTTGGAACAACAACCAATATCAACACAGAGGAGCATAAAGCCCTCCTGTCTGGAAAAAACCAACCCAAGGTAAAGAAACAAGATCAAAAATGGATCATGCGTGAATTTAACAAAAACAAAGAGCAAACAACAAGTGTTATCATGGGAAAGCACGCAAAAATAATATATATATATATATATATATATATATATATTGAATTGGACAATCGTCATTCAAATTATTCTATATATCTTAATTATTGAAAAAATTATGAAAACCGAAGTCTAAATTCTGGCCGTTCTATCCGGCCGATTTCCTGCATTTTTTTTTAAATAAAAGGTGTTTAGACACAGATATGTCATCAATCATTGACATTCACTCAACTCCCACCCTACTCAACTTATACTCAAACGCGATTTTTCCCTGTACATTTCTTATGGGACACATTCCGTCAAGCAATTCGAATTCTCTTCTAATGAATGTATCTTGATCTCAGAACACTCAGTGGATGAAGCTCTTTGTTTTGAGCTATTAACTGCTCAAATTCGTTGAGTTTGAGGAAAGTTATGCGTGCACAATCAACTTTACATTAAATTGTTTGAAGATTTTTAATCACTCAAACCTCTATAACTATAGTTATAGTTAACGTAGGCTGTTAAGATAAGTCTAAGAACAGTCAGTGGATCAAGCCTTTTCTTTTGAGCTATTAACTGTTCAAATTCGTTGAGTTTGAGGAAAGTTATATGTGCTAAATCAACTCTACTTTCAATTTTTTCCAAATACTGCGGCCGACGCACAACTAATATTGTCTGGAAGGACGTACTGTAAAATGATTTTATGTAATAATTACACCGTCTCATACATAGTCTATCCTAATGCCGCGGAGCAGCACGGGTCCTTTAGTTTGATATGAATTATTAATTATAATCAGTTTATTACTTATAATTTATTTATTAATATCCATTCATTCAACTTTACTATTTATTTATTCATTTAACTCACCTTCGGCTGCTACCACTAATTATATTTGTGCATGAAATACTCCTAATCTCAGTTGGTTTTAGGGGCAATTGTTATAATTTGAGGAATCAACATATTTTTGTATATATCGATTTAATGAATAAATTGTTCTAAAGAAAATATTGACATGAATGTTTCGATTGAAACTTTATTCAATACATTTTATTTTAATTAGAGAAATAAAACTATGCGACGCCTCTGGCTTTCCTATAGCATGCTGAAATTTATATTCGTCCTTGAAAAGATACATCACTTGCGCAAAGCGGTCTTCCGTTGTTCATCTCTTAGTATCAGAAACAATAAACCTCGAGAAAATTGAAATATTTTGTTATTGAATTATAGGTTATATTTTATTTTGACTTGTTATAAGCCAGAAAAGATTTTATGGTCATACAAAATAAAAAAAAATTAATTACATATACGAAATTAGAAACTATTAAAGTGTTTTTAGAAATCTCTTACAAGCTAATATTTACATGGATAGACATTGAAAACAGGTGAGTAATTCTTGTTATACTCTATCAAACTATACGATATAAACTATTTTTAAAATTGTTCTTTGAATTGTTTATTTGCGGCCTTTAAATTATATTTGTTAGTTTATTGAATGATTATTTTATTTTTATTGTTCGTCTTCGGGACACAAACGAATAATTTCACTGTTAAGGAATCACTTGTATTTTCAATTTTGCCGCTAAACGCATCATTGGCGCATGATTGATAAACCGTCGACGTGCCCAGACAGTAGTACCTTGTCGACATTCGCACGGTATACATGATTTTATAAAACCACCGGTAAATTGTTTGGACGAGATTCGGTCAAAAGAAGTGTACCAAAAACGACATCGTCAACCCTCCCAGGCGCCTGGATACGACGGCAAGACAGCTTCATCAGGTAGGAGCCTTATATATATATTGTTTTATTTATGCGTTGATGATGTGCTATTTTTTTTGTTAATTAACTCTTCGAAATACAGTCCATTAGTCCCTTTTCATATTTCCAACCCTTAACATTGGTCCTTCTCACGCGGATTAATATACCTCATTTATACCCTTTTACTTTTTCAAGTTAAGTTCATTTTTTCGGTACATTTTAAATTCGTTTACCGGTTTCTCATTCATTTTTTATGCAGATAAACTCTGTTTTGGTTTATTCCACTAGATGTTATTATAATTATCATTTCACCGTCAAATATCAACAGTTAAAATCAAATTTAAACGTAAATTTTGCATTCTTCTTTGCTAGAGAATTTTATTGCTTTGTTCGAAAATATTTATTAAAATATTATTTCCAGTTCTTAATTACCTTTGCAATTTAACTTTTTCTTGGCATACAAAAACCACATTGACCTTGAGCAGGTGCTTCGATATTTGTTTGTTTATAATTTTCAAAACAATTATTTATATTTGTAATGGCTCCACCATCAGATAAATTAACAAAAGCGAATTTAAATCGCACGCTTGCTCACAGAAGATTACAAGAGACTCATCAAGCAGGTCTTGATGCGTTAAACGATGAATCCTTGAGATCCATTTTCTTAGCTAGAGCAGAGGATCTTGATGTTATTTATAATGACTTCCAAACAGCCCATAATACTGTCATTTCTCTAGTTAGTGATGATGAGTTCGTAACTTACGATACAATGCGTAGTTCGGCAGATAAAGCATTTTATGGGGCTAAATCTATCAAGCACGATTTTTTAATCTCGGATTCCGTCAATGATTCGGTGACCAATTTAAATAGAACTTCATCACATCAACGATTTGTAGCAAAGCTTCCAAAAATTAATTTACCGACATTCGACGGAGATTTTAAAAACTGGTCTTCTTTTTATGATCTGTTCAATTCGCTTATTCACAACAATACTGATTTGTCCGACGCTGAAAAATTTCAATATTTGCTTTCGTCACTAGACAAAGAACCCTTATCTTCAATTAAGGGTATTCCCCTTACTGATGCAAATTACCTTATAGCATATGAAATGCTGGAGAAACGATACCAAAACAAACGGATTCTGGCTACTCACTACTATAATGAACTTTCGAATGCAGCTTCAATTCAAATGTCTACTTCTAAGGAGCTAAGGAAACTTCTAAATACCTTTTCTGAAAATGTAGCATCTTTTCGAGCTCTCAAATTTCCAGTTGATCAGTGGGATTTTTTGTTGTTCAATATGCTTATGAATAAACTTGATACTAAAACTAGAACTGATTTTGAACTTGAAAATAGCTTAAATTCAGAATTGCCTACTTACAGACAATTAATAACATTCTTAGAAAGGAATTGTATAGCTTTGGAATCGGTTCAATTTTCTATTATTATCCCATCTACCCATGTAGATAAATCCAAAAACAAGTTTTCAAACTCAAAAAATTGTAATAAACCTTCAACATCTACATTTGTTGCAAATACACAACAAAACAGTAGTAACTTGAAGTGTATCTTATGCTCCTCTTCTCACCCACTGTATAAATGTCAATCATTTTTGGCCAAGATGCCACAAGAAAGATTTTCTTTTGCTAAGCAGCACCAGTTATGTGTTAACTGTTTAGTATCTCCCCATTCTATGAAAATGTGTTCATCCACACAAAAGTGTAAAATTTGTCGATTTCCTCATCATACTGTGTTACATTTTCCAAAAAATTCTCCTAATTCTAATCACATAAATAACTCGATTTCCGCTTCTGACAATCTCACGAATACTTCTAGTGACAATTCTAGCTCTTCAATTACAAATGGCCATTGTATTACAAATACTTTAACGTTACCACAATCTACAGTTTTATTATCTACTTGTGAAGTGCATATTAAGGACATTCGAGGTAATTTTCAAAAAATCCGAGTTTTACTGGACACAGGCTCCATGGCTAACTTTATATCCGAAAAATGTATTAGAAAACTTGGACTTTCTCGCAAACACTGCTCTATTCCCATTGAAGGCCTCAATGGAATGACTACCTTTACAAATCGAGGCACAGCACATTGTATCATTAAACCATGTAGCGCATAAAATCCTGTTTTTTCCTTCGAAGCTATTATTATTCCTCAAGTTTGTTCTGATCAGCCGAAAGTCTTTATTAATCCTGCAGAATTAACATATATTCAAAATTTAAACTTGGCGGATAGTAAATTTCATGTTCCCGGACCCTTGGATATGATTCTTGGAGCTGAATTAATACCTTTAATTTTGAAATCAGGTCGTATATTTGGAAATCCGGATCAACCTGTCGCTTTAGAAACTGTCTTTGGTTATATTCTTCAAGGACGAACAAACTGCTCCTATGCCTCAAACAATTATTCTTTAAGTTGCCATGCATCTTTGGATGTAAATCTTGATATCCAATTGCAAAGGTTTTGGGAGGTCGAACAGGTTGTCAAAGCTATTTTCCCAGCATCCCCCGAAGATAAGAAATGCGAAGAAATTTATAAGACTTCCACTTTTCGAGAACCTTCTGGACGATTTTCGGTACCTCTGCCATTTCGTCAATCTTTCCCCAATTTTATTGATAATTATACACAAGCTCATCGGAGATTCTCAATGCTAGAAAATAGATTTTTAAAATCGTTTGAATTACACATCAAATACTGTGAATTCATGCAAGATTATCTTAACAGTGGACATATGATTCCGGTCCCATTGGACGATTATAAATCTTCATCTGCTTATTATATACCCCATCACGCCGTCTTTAAAGAACAACTTTCAGGTTCTCAAATAATTTCCAAAATTAGAGTTGTGTTCGATGCGAGTTTGCGTGATGTACAGGGTGTCTCACTTAATGACACTCTTTTAGTTGGCCCAAAACTTCAACGTGATATTTCTACAATACTTTCAAGATTTCGATTTTTCTCTCATGTTTTTGTCTGCGATATAAAGCAAATGTACAGACAAATTAACGTACAATCTCAATTCTGGAATTATCAAAGAATTATTTGGCGCTTCAAGCCCACTGAGCCTCTTCAGGAATTTTTTTTGCGAACCGTAGTCTACGGAATTTCGAGTTCTCCGTTCTTAGCTCTACGAACTTTGAAAGAATTGGCCACACAAGAGCAATCTTCTTTTCCTCGAGCATCTAAAATGATTCATCATCAATTCTACATAGATGATGGCTTGCTTGGAAGCAATGATCTAAGTTCAGCCATTTCACTTCAATCTGAATTAATTCAGCTCATGCAACGAGGTTGTTTTCAATTGAGCAAATGGGCAAGTAATCATTCTGCTCTTTTAGCTCAAGTAAGTCATTCCGATCGCCAAGAATCGTGCAACTTTGATAAAGATGAACCATCCTTTATTAAAGTGTTAGGGCTCAAATGGGATCCTAATATAGATTGTTTCTCTTACACTTATATTCCATTTGAACGGCCTGGTACAAAACGAAACATCCTGTCTGAAATAAGTCGAGTTTTTGACCCCCTTGGATTTATTTCCCCATGTCTTCTACTTGCAAAACGTATTTTACAACAATTGTGGGAATCCAAGACTTCCTGGGATGATACTCCTTCAAAGAATATCCTGGATGTCTGGTCATGGTTTAAGATAGAAATGCCGAATTTAGCTAATATTAAAATTCCGCGCCATGTAGGTTCCAGTTCTATTTCCCGGATTGAGCTACATGGGTTTTGTGACGCCTCACAAGTTGGCTATGCTAGTGTTGTCTACTTCCGAATTCTCGAATCTTCTGGACTTGTGAGAACGTTCTTAATTTGTGCGAAATGTCGAGTGTCTCCATTAAAAACACAATCTATAGCAATACTTGAACTTATGGGTTCCGCTTTTTTGGCCGATCTAATGCACTTTGTTAAAGAAAGCTATAGTGACCTAGTCGTTTTTGATGCTATTTATGCTTGGACAGATTCTATGGTAGCTCTTGCTTGGTTATCTTCATCTCCACATAGATGGAAAACATGTGTAGCTAATAGAGTCAGTCATGTTCAAGATCTCATTCCCCCCTCTCTTTGGTATTATGTTCCATCTTCCCAGAATCCAGCTGACTGTGCTAGTCGAGGTCAAACCCCAGCACAGCTCTTAGAAACTCCTATTTGGTGGTCAGGTCCTGAATTTTTAGCTCAGTCTAGTAATACATGGCCTACGCAGACTAATAACAAATTAAATTTATTTGAAATCTCTCAGGAAGAACAAAGGGTTATACTATCTGCCTGCACTTCTTCTGACAATTTCATCTTCACCCTTTTAAATAAATTTTCCTCTTTATCCAAGATTAAGCGAATAGTAGCGCATTCTCTCTTTTTTATTAATAGCTTAAGGTTACAATCTCAGTCTCAAATAAGCGTGGATGTAGATAATGCCTTCAAAATCATTATAAAATGTGTTCAGCGACATACATTTTCTGACATTTTTCTCAAAATTAAACACAATCAACTATTACCTAAGCCTTTTAGAAAACTCGGCCCTTTCATTGACTCCTTTGGGTTGCTTAGAGTTGGTGGTCGAATCAGAAATTCGGAGTTTTCGTTTGATGTTAAACATCCTATTTTGCTACCCAAATCACACCGACTAACCCACTTGATAATCGAAGCAGTTCATCAGGAACACTTTCATCCAGGTTTAAAAACATTACACTATTTATTATTACAACAATTTTGGATTTTATCTCCACGTAGTGCAATTTATAAATGTCTTTCAAGTTGCATTCGTTGTTTTCGTTGCAAACCAAGATCTTACAACCCATACATGGCTGATTTGCCCTCTATAAGAGTTTCTCAAGTCAAGGCTTTTTCATCAGTTTGTATTGATTTTGCTGGTCCATTTTCACTTTCGATGAGTAAACATAGAGGTGCAAAAACCTACAAAGGTTATGTTTGTGTTTTTGTTTGCACATCCACAAAGGCTATTCATTTAGAAGCTACTTCAGATCTGAGTTCTGAAACTTTCTTAGCCGCCTTTAGACGCTTTATCGCTCGGCGTGGAAGATGTCTCACCATTACCAGCGACCAAGGCACAAATTTTAAGGGTGCTAATAATGAACTCCTTGACATGGCTAAAACTATCGCGCATAAATTGGCCATTTCTTGGAATTTCAACCCCCCCGGTAGTCCACATTTTAATGGCCTCGCCGAGGCGGGAGTAAAATCGTTTAAAACTCATTTTTATAGAGTCTTAGGTACTCAGATACTATCCTTTGAAGAATTCTACACCCTGTTGTCGCAGATCGAAGCACTTTTGAATTCACGCCCGTTGTGTGAAATTAGTAGCGATCCAAATGATTTACAACCTCTTACGCCGGGGCACTTTCTAATTCTTGAACCCCTCACTAGTCCTATTCCCGAGGTGGATCTAACGCATTTATCTTTAAACAGATTGAATCGATGGCAATTGCTGCAACGTATGCGGAGTGACTTTTGGAAGCGTTGGTCGCAAGAATATATTCATTCTCTCCAAGAGAGATTTAAATGGACCCAACCTTCACATCCTATTGTCAAAGGTGGTTTAGTTTTAATTAAAGACGAACAAACGCCTCCACTGAATTGGGAACTTGCCAGAGTTATCGATGTGCACCCTGGTCGGGACAATGTGGTTCGTGTGGTTACATTGAAAACCAACCACGGCGTTATGCAACGCCCTGTGGTAAAAATTTGTCCCTTACCGATTAATTAATTTACTCTCACTATAATTAACTAAAGTAGTTAAGTCGTTTTTTTTTTAGATTTAAGCGCGGGAATATTCTATTTATTTTTTTTCTCTCACTTTATATATATATATTTTTTTTTATCTTTATATTCCATTTGGTTAAAAAACATTCGTTTTGGTGGGGTGAATGTTAAGGAATCACTTGTATTTTCAATTTTGCCGCTAAACGCATCATTGGCGCATGATTGATAAACCGTCGACGTGCCCAGACAGTAGTACCTTGTCGACATTCGCACGGTATACATGATTTTATAAAACCACCGGTAAATTGTTTGGACGAGATTCGGTCAAAAGAAGTGTACCAAAAACGACATCGTCAACCCTCCCAGGCGCCTGGATACGACGGCAAGACAGCTTCATCAGGTAGGAGCCTTATATATATATTGTTTTATTTATGCGTTGATGATGTGCTATTTTTTTTGTTAATTAACTCTTCGAAATACAGTCCATTAGTCCCTTTTCATATTTCCAACCCTTAACATTCACTAACTTCTGATTTTTGAGAATTGATGATCTAAAAATGTCCGCACCTTTAGCGTACCGTTGCACTACCGCAAATTACCAAATTCTTCATATTTTTTGAGGAAGAGTCGTTCTGGATCGGGAAATTACCTTGGAATGTTGTAAACTACTTTGTAATAGTGACCGAAATACTTGATTTGTATTAATTTTCCCTGAAATGTTGTAGAGCCCCCGACATGAAGTTGCTCATTCTTCTACCCTCTCACCACACTCAAGTTTTTTTTTAATAACAAACTTGCTTCAACCGTATGTTCATAAACTACTTGATATATATTTTTTCATAACAATTGATTTTCATTATTATTTGTCCTAAATCACTTTGCTATTTACATAAATGTCCTGTCGTTTCATTATTTTATACTCTATATTTTTTATAATTTCATATTAGTTAATTTCTACACCTCTTCTCACCTTCACGTCTAATACGTTTTGTCTTTCTTTCTTTTGTACCAATACATACTCAATAATTGATTTTTCGATTCTACTTGGTTGAACTTTTGTATATTCATGGTTATCTTTGTGTTTGTCGAATATATTTATAATTATTAAGTCACGTGATTTTGTAAAATTCTAAAAGTGTTTTTCCATTATTGTTACGTGTTTCTTCTCCATACTGACCTATTATTGTTTTGTATCAATTGCCTTTTTTCCCCACTCTACTATTGAAATCTCTAACGATAAATATTGTTACTTGTGACTCTTCTGTGTTTGCTGTTAGATCTTTCCAATATCTGGGCCATATACTGATATTATTGTTCTACTACTTTGTAATTATTGAACTCTCAGCTCTACCAGAAGGATTCTTTCGGAGACAGCTTTCCAAGTTATAATTCCATTTTCTAACTTATTGTTATTTATGCAACCTACTCCAGCGGAGGCCCGTTCGTTCATTGATACTCACTATATATTAGTGTGTGTCCGTTTTCTAGTGATATTTTACCTATCCCTTTTTTCTTCGTTTCACTTAACACCAACATTTCCAGTCCTGTTTTTTCAAACTCCTTTTCTAATTCATTCTATTCCTTTACCATGTATGCTTCTAATATTCCATACTCCTAAACTCCAATTTTTAGATTTAATATCTGCTTCAATTTTATTATAGTTTTCACTATTTTCTATTGTTTTATTATCATTTGTTCTGTAATCCGTATTCGTTTCCTTCTTTGTTGCCGGTTTTACTTATTCTATTCTTTCCATATCTTCGACACCTAGTTTTTTGCTGTCATTTTGGTTATTTTTCGAATTTGTTCTTCGAAGCTTTCCCCCTTTGGTGATCTTTTTTCTACTGTTCTCTCATTTCTATTCTTTGTGAGGACTTTCTCTTGTTCCATTATTTCCTGTTGACTGTTCTCGTTCACATTTTGGTATATATCATTATTAATGAAATGTTTGTTATACCTTAACATGGCCTTGTATCCTCTTTGTCTTAAATTTGGGTCGAAGGTATTTTCTCTCTTTTTATACGTTTTTAGGAAAATACTCGTCGATCCGAATTTCTGTATCTTCAAGATTTTTCGCATTTTGAGTATCTTATTTCTAATACTCCTTTTTGTGAGTTTCGCTAATATCGGTCTTCTTCTATTTTTTATGAATTTTCCAAGTCTTCTGGTCTCCTCTACCTCCTCATCTTCTTTAGAATTAATTCCTATTTTTTGTTTCATTATTTTCATTTTTTGAACTCAATTGAAGAAGCAGTGTACAAATAATTTGAAAAAAGATCGAAGCAGAAGTTCGGGAAGCCCAAGGAGACAGAGAACCAACGTACCAACCCAGAGTAGCCAAGCAACAACGACAACGAAACAGCTGGTAGAAGAAACTATGAAAATCGCCATAGAAGGAGAAGACCATTTATCTGTGCCCTTGAGAGACATCTAACGCCAGCAGAGAGCAGAAAAGAAGGAAGAAATTCAAGCTCCAACCCAGGCGGAGACGTCGAAACAAACAAAAGATAAGAGGCCACCACCGATATCACTCAAGACGACGAAGGATTTCCCGAGGGAAAGGAGAGAAGCTCAAGCAATAGTAGTCAACGAGAGAGTATGGTTCAAGGTGAACCTATAAAAAGACGATGACTACAGGACACTAAGTAAGTACCAGGAAGAACTCCAATACCAAGGTTAAAACTGGTACATCTTCACGTACCCAGAAGACAAGGGGGCGAAGACCGTCATTAAAATACTTGCACCGGAAGAAGCCGTCCTGGAACAAGGAATACGCGTAAAGGAGATCATTAAACTTCACTCCAGGCGTGAAGAGAAAAGAAGACTTCCAGCCTTCGGTGGACTTCAACAAAGAAGACACAGAAAATATGAAGAAAGTGGAATACATCCTCGGTGCGAAGATACGACAAGAAAACCCCAGAAGAAACTGCGGGCCAACGCAGGGATACAACTGTCAAGGCCACCATAACGGACAGTCGACGTGCCAAATGGACAAAATACGCATCAGATGCGGAGGAAGCTATCGATCCGGAGACTGCGAAAACTGAGGTGAGCACCCGGCCAACTACAGAGGATTCCCCAAAGCACACAAGAAGTAGACGGCAAGGCCAAAGACGACAGAACAACAAACAACTCTCAAGACGATCGCAACCCAAGGAACAGCTAGAGACCAACCAACCGCCACCAGGACATCAGGGACAAGCTACGCTAGCACAGCTTAGAAGTCGGCACCCAGTTATCCGAAGAAACAACAACAACCAGACGTCTTCGAATCCATGAAGACGTTCTCATCCAACATGCAGCAGATGCAGGGAATCTTTATCAGCCTTATGAAACATTTATGGACCCACATCATCCCGGACCAAACCAGATGAAGATAGGAACCTGTACTACGAGCCAACATCTACCTGATGGAGACCTACTAGTAAAAAAAGACCTAGACGTATTCAGAAAACAAGAAACGATACTACCAGGAGAAACCTACGAGATCAGATGGCCAGATTACAGGATCTATAGAGACGACAAAAACGCCAGAATCGGAGAAACTACCATCCTAGTGAAGACCGGACTGGACTTCCACAGAATAACCACATCGGATCTCCTGGCCTGGAAGCCACCATAATTGCAGACGACCTGCACGAAAATATGTAGAAGTCCTCTTTCCAAACGGCAGCGAAGGAGTCCTGATGGGAGACATCAATGCCAAATCCAGAGCCTGGAACAGCAGATATATCAACATAACAGGAAGAACGCTGACAGACATCACAGATAGACGACCAGAGCTGCACACCATAGCAATACCAGGACCAACACACACACACACCTGCCATACTACAAGCCATCACACAGGTATGGGACATCACCAACGGAGAAGGAGGTACCGACCACGAGCCAGTGATCCTCACGCTGGGAGAAGGTGAAAGAACAGAAGAGAAGTGAAGAAGATCGACTGGAAGGAGTTCAAGTGCAGAGCCACAAAGCTGATTGGACCAGTATCGTTTATGACCAATGCAGCGGAAATGGAAGATCAACTGAGACTGCTGGAAGAACCCATTCAATAAGCGACGGAAGGAAGCATGACAAAAAAACGTGTAAATAAATACAAATGGTTCTCCAATATCATCGATGGACTACAAGAGCCCATCAGGGTGAAAAAAGAGAGAATAGGAGCCAACAGGTCAAGAAAAAGACAAAGAAAAATAGAACAAATTCCAAGAAGAAGTGAAGCAACACCGATCCAAATACTGGGAGAACAGACTGCAAGACGGACTCACCAGGACTATCGAAGCTAGCGAAAATTCTGAAACAAGAGAATAGAGAGACCCCAACAATACACGAAGTCAACGGACTAGCCCACAGAGACAAGGAAAAAGCAGAAACCTTCAGAGGGACCATGGAACGCCAGTTCACTCTGAACGAGCACCCAGACGAGGAGCGATTCGGAAAAGTCCAAAACCAAGACGACGTTGACGATTACCACGGAAATCAAGGCTGCAACACCCCGGAGGACGTAGCCTACATTATCTGGACCAGACGCAAGAGGAAGTCATCTGGGAAATATGACATCACCAACAATGCCCTGAAGCACCTACCCAGAAAAGGAGTGGTATTCCTGACAGCCAATATAAACAGAATACTGAAGACCAAACACTTTCCAGACGAATGGAAAGCAGCGAAGACCATCATGCTGAGGAATAGCGAAAAGGAGCCAAAAGCCCCTCAGAACTACAAGACTATCCATCTCCTTACCACGATGAGCAAGATAGCCGAGAGGATAATCTTGAAGGAACTTCAAGAGGAAGCAGATCGGGATACCGCTAGAAGTACAGCCTTCGACCGTGCCGTGTCAGGCACGAAGGCCTAATATACAAGATGAGAGAAGCCAGATACTCCTGAACCATCACGAAGCAGCAGCGAAACTACCTGAGGAATAGAAGATTCCGGATCAAGCTCAACAGGACCAAATCTGAACTGGGATGGATCGAAGCAGGAGTACCACAGGAAGCACTACTCTCTCCGGTGCTCTACAATATCTACACGGCCAGCCAGCGATGGTAACGAGAAGACAACAAGAGGCCATGGATAGAATCAACGACTGGTGTACGATGTTGAAAATCAGCCTCAACGCAGAGAAGACCCAAGTCTTGTTTTTCGGAACGAATAGGAAAGCACCTGACGACAACGTGGACATCGAGAGAGAGGAAAAGGTAAGTTGGAGCACCAAAGTGAAGTACCTTAGAGTCATCTCAGACCAAA
The DNA here is from genome assembly GCA_963921935.1 of Galeruca laticollis. Classification (NCBI taxonomy): domain Eukaryota; kingdom Metazoa; phylum Arthropoda; class Insecta; order Coleoptera; family Chrysomelidae; genus Galeruca; species Galeruca laticollis. The sequence continues at coordinate 45,355,858 of OY998183.1, read as the reverse complement.
AACTGAAGTTCAAGGACCACGTCAAATACCTGCTTGACAAAACGAAAAAGTCAAGAGCACGAATGGGAGGACTCATCGGAAAATGATCAAAGCTTGAACTGAAGATCAAGCTCATCAGGGCCATTCTCATCCCGATCACGCTGTACGCATGTATAGCCTAAGGCAAGCATTGAAAGCCCCTTGGTACATCAGCAGATCTACCTAGAGTTGGACCAAGATAATATCCAGGACATCATGGACGAGACAGCCAGGACAAGATCCAGAATCCAACATTCAGATGACAAACAACATCAGAAAAGACTACTCCAGTCATGCACGGCCGAATATACAAGTGGACCGCGTCCACCTATTAGAGAGCTTTCTCATCCTCAGAAAGTTGAACAGGATTTCATGTAGGGAGAGTTTTAGCAAGTAAGTGGATCTACTCTGTAAGGTCGTTCTTAGTAAGCCGGGTAAGAATCTCCCCATCTAGAGGCCGCGAAGCACAAATATCCAACGCGAACGACGAAAAAAATATGTCAAAAAGTAGTAAAGTTCCAATACCCTGAAGAAAAGAAGAGAACAGCCAAATAATTTCAAAAAAACACACGGAAGTAGAAAGGAGGAGTCATCAACAGCGACGACTGAGGTCTCGATAGATTGAAATGAGGCGTGGTGGAATGCTCTTCCCGGAATGCATCGTAGTTTGTTCTTTGAAGGATATATTCTGGAAAGGGCGGGTTTAGACATGTGTCTGTGGGCATTTTACACCGTGAAACTTGTAAATAAACATTGTATTACCTAACCCTATGTACGTTGTAGGTACTTATTTAGATATTTATGAATATTAACAAAGAAATGATTGTTTCCTCTAAAGATCTGGATAATTATTTTCAGTTTTCTGTAGATTCTCCTAGAGAAAACATCATAGGAAATTATGTAAATCTACGATCCACCTTACAAAATGGTCATTTAAAATAAAAGCGATTTTCACTAACTTGATTATTCAGTAATCGCATTTCCCAACACCAATTGTAGCAAATTTTCAGATTCTTATATTGCATCATAAAAACCCGCGAGAGAGTTTAAACTACGCCATTTTTATTCCTCAGGTATATTTTTGAACTCGAACCTATTCTGTAAATTGCGAAAACACAAACAGAATATTACTACCATGAAATTGCTTGTTGTTACAGTAATTTTATTAGGAGGAAACGAAGGAAAAAGAATGTTTCCGCTGTACTTCATTACGATATCATCAGTGACAGAAGTTATTGATTATCCTTTATATTGTAGCTTGTTAAAGTTGACCTTAATTGGTTGCAGGCGTAAATAAATTTTTGAAGGTTTAGATACAAAACAGATGATCAACGATGCCAGAAAAAGTGAAGAAGGAAGTAAATATACAGGAATTACGGAGAAATATGGAAAGCATGATTTGATAACAAGTTCTATTACTTTGTCCTATTGCTCTAAGTTACCGACAACGTTTCACATATAAGGAAAGAAACAGTGACAGTAGAATTTATATCTCCAATGATATTTTATATTAAAAATTATCATTATTATCAACAATATTTCAGACCGGTCCTCTATCTTATTTAAAGCGTGTACTGACCTCAAAAATATACAACAGAAACGTGAAAATAATGAACGAATTATTTATTTCAACAGAAATGTACAATATTAACGTGGAAATTGTAGAATCACTCCAAAAATCTGTATCAAAATTGAAATATGGAATATGTCTATCTCTAACCTAGGACCGTCGTTTTCATCTTGTGTGAATTGATGAATGCTTGGATTTTACAACAGTAACCTCGTGTAAATGTTGTGTTTTTATTATTATTATTACTTTATGGGAGAAATTAATTGGAATCCTGTATACTCGCAAAATGACCCAGATACAGCCATAGATATGTTACTCAAAATAATCAACAATATAATCGAAAACTGTGAAATCTATGAAAGTTGCACTATGCATCGTAGATTCATTATTAAGTGAAGTCCACAAAAAAATCAACTTTTCTAACAAGCTTCTCAAAATCCGAATAGCTTAGAGATGATACATCGATATCATACTTCGCTGGCAAATTTGATTGCAAAAACAAAACAAAATTATTACAAAAACTGTATTGAAAGCGATGCGAATGATTCTAAAACATTATGGACCATAGTTGAAGAAATAACTGGCAAAAAGCAGAAAACAGCGAAAATAGATATCATAAAAAACGAGAAGGGAGAAAATTGAACTGAAGTTAGGACTGTAGCAAGATCTTTGCGGTCCTGGTATGTATCCGAAAGGTTGAGTTGATTTCAGCTCCATAATAAATTTCGTTTTCCAGGAGAATTACGAGCAATTAAATAAAGTAAATGGTGTTTCGTAGTAAATAACAGTTTAACGTGTTAAGTGGAACATTCTTCTATTAGTTACTAGTGAGATTAGCATAGTTTACTTATAAAAGTTATAATTAAAAAAGACACCTAAATATCATCGATAAAGGTACAAGGTCCGACGGGATAGCCGGTCGAGGTTTTTTTTCGCGGTGTGATAGCGATAAGAACAAAAAATTTGTAATAAGAACCAAACAGTGGGAACGTTTTCGTGGTGAACGAAATATTTAAGAGAGGGACGGGCTCAGGAATTTTAAAGAAAGTGAATTCGAAATAAAAATTAGCGATAAGAAACATTACAGAAAGAGAAAAAGCGACAGAGAGGAGGACGGGGATACTGAAGAGGAATCATATAAAAAATCAAAAAAACAGGGAGGTCGCCGATAAAGAATTCGAGAAACCTAGAAGCTAGTATAGAGAAAATGATCGCAAAGATGAGGGACAAAGTAAAGGAATTGGCCAAGGAGATCAAGAAAACGCGAGAAGAACAAAGAGAATACCGGGAAGAAATGAATCAACTGTGGAATGAAAACCAAAAGTTAACTGAGGAAAACTGTGAAATGTAGAAAGTTTTAACAGATATCGACAATAGATTAGAGCGATTGGAAAATGAGAAAAGAAAAAATAATGTTGTTGTACAAGGAGTGAAAATAGAAACCCATAATACAGAGGAGCTCAGAATCACAATGGAAAATTTTCTGGAAACAGCATTACATATAAAGATAGCAGTAGAAAGTGCAATGAAGTGAGGAGAGAGAACTTGCCTAGTAAGACTGGCCAACCACAAGGAAAAAAAGTAATGTCGAACAAACAGAAATTGAAATTTATAAAAGAAGAAAGACTGTTTATACAGGATCATCTGTCACAAAAAGATCGAGAGATACAAAAAAAATCCGGATGAAGGCAAAATAAGAAAAGGATAAGGGAAATATGTTGAGGTTGGGTACAGGAAAATATACATAGAATCACAAGAATGGAGATGGAAGATGGAAGAAGCTAAGCTAGAAGTAGGGAAACAAAACATAATACAAAAAAACTAGTATCACAAAGCACAGACAGGAGTGCGCAAGAAAGGAAATTGAACAATGCAATGAAAAAGGAAACGAAAATGGAATCAACGAACAGGGAAAAAAACAAAATTTAAAATAGAAACTTGGAATCTAAGAGGTACGTTCGCTGAAGAAGCACTGAAAATTTTAACGCAGGAAATAAACAGATATCAAATTAGTATATTGGCAATTCAAGAAACAACACAAAAAGGAGAGTTTGTAAGCGAAGTAGGAAACTACATATCCTTCAATGGTGTGAAACAACAAGAACCTTGTAAACAGGATTTTTGATACTCAAACACAATGCAAGGAGAGCGGAAACATTCAAAGCGATATCAGAGCGAATGTGTTACTAGCAAATTAATACAGACTTAGAAAATATGAACATTTTAAACATACACGCACCAAAATAAAGGGAAGAAGATGAAATAAACGAAAAATATTACGACGAAATGAATGAAGCGTTTAACATGATGTCAAAGAAAGACATCAAAATAGTAATAGGCGACGACAACGCAAAAATCGGCAAAGAGAGTATGTATGTACGAGTAATTGGAAAATACAGCAAACACGACGAAACAATTGATAATTGAGAAAAACTGATCAATTTTCCAACCGAGATGGGGCTCGTTATTGACAGCAGAAAGTTTGAACATGAAGAAATCCACAAAGGAACATGGTTAGCAACAATCGGGAAGTACTCCAGCAAATCGACCATTTCCTTATAAAAAACAATCAACTATAAGAGTAGAAAACGTAAGAACCTATGGAGGAGCAGATGTGGACAGCGACCTCTTTTTAGTAGTCGCGAAAATAATACAAAACCGTAAACAAAGAAAGGAAAAGCAAAGGTGCATACCAAAAAGAAGGCTACTGGTGGAAAGGATTATAGATAACAAAACAACAAACAGAAAATACGAAGAAGAATTGCAGAAAACCCTAGAACAACAACAAAACTACAACGTAAACGACGAATGGGGACATTAAGAGGAATCTATGAAAAAGACGGCACGGAAAATAATACCACCGAAAATAAAAAAGGGAAAAGAGGAAGAATGGTTCGATGCAAAATGGAGAGAAGGAATTGGAAAGAGAAGCAAAGCCTAACAGAAAATGTTAGAAACTGGTACATATAAAGACCGAAGACTATACGAATAATAAAGAAGATATGCAGGGCAAAAAAGCGAAACGGAATGGAGGACAAAATAAAAAGTATAGAAGTACGTTGCTGAACACATTTCTAATCTGTTGAAATATATTATAAATATGAGTATTGAGACTGGATATCGGCCAAAGAAGAAAAATTTGTAAATAAACAGATGAAGAACTTTTACCAAGAAATAAAATGTAATAAAGGGAAAACTGGGCAGAGGACCATATGTATAAAGAACAAAAAAATAGAAATAATAATGGATGAAAGCTAAATGATACAAAGATGGGAAGAGTACTTCAAATAAAGAAAATGAAAACGAGCAGCGGGAGGTGTATACAACCCAAAATAGACTTAACGACGGAGAGATATCGCCACCATCGAGAGAAGTAATCTCAAAAATAATACAGAGACAAAAGAATGGCAAATCCCCTGGATAAGATGGAATAGAGCCAGAGCTGATAAAATACGGCGGAGACGCACTTAAGCCGAAGATCTACCGTTTGATATAGAATATATGGGAACAAGAGACAATGCCAGAAGCGTGAGAAACCTCAATAACGATACCAATTTACAAGAATTGGAAAAAGGACGAATGCAGAAACTATAGACGGATCGCGCTACTGGACACAGGGTATAAAATCATGGCCAAAACCATGGAAAAGGGGTTAAAAGAATATGGAGAAAACTTGTTCGGAGACTATCAGTGCGGATTCCTATCTGGAAGGTCAGTCTTGGACTAAACTTTCATTCTGAAGCAAACGCAAAGAATGGAGTACGAATACGATCTACCAACCTATGCCATTTTTATAGACTTCCAAAAGGCGTATGACATAGTAAATAGAAAATATTTATACAGTATTATGAATGATCTAAGCATCCCAAAAAAACTGATAAGTCTTACCAAAATGACACTCGAGCGTACAATAACTAAGATCAAGGTGAACCAAAAAACATCAGAAAGCCTCGAGACCAATACAGGATTGAAACAACATGCTGGTTGTCCGTTGTCCACCACCTTGTTTACCATCGTATTAGAATGGATAATACGCAAAACCGACATGAACAGGGCAGGGACACTGAAAACTAAGACAACACAATTACTGGCATACGCGGACGATGAAGTACTGCTATCAACATCAGAAAACGAACTGAGAACAAAATGCAGAGCGTTCATAGAAACAGCAGAGACAATGAACCTGCGAGTAAATAAAGACAAATCGAAGTTTATGAAAATGGCATCACCTCAAAGGAAAGGAGCAATGAGGAATTTTCCAATACAACTGAATGGACAAAAAATAATGAACTTCGAACAAGTCCAAAGCTTTGTATATCTAGGTGTGGTTATCAAGAACGTCGGCGACGCAGGACGGGATTTAGAAACTAGAGTGATGAAAGGAAGTAAACAGCCAGCAGCATTGAACAGGATACTGAGTTCAAGGAAGATCATCAGAAAGACTAAGCTACATATGTACAAATCAGTAATAAGACCAACAGTAATTTATGAAAGCGAAACGTGGATACTTAACAAAGCAGAGAAAGAAAAATTGAATATGTGGGAAAGGAAAATACCCAGGAGGATATTATGGGGAAAAGGAGAGAGGGATATGTGGCTAAGAAGAACGAATAACGAAATACAGAATCCATTTGGAGAAGCAGACCTGAGTGAAATAATAAGATCCAGATGAATAGGTTGTCTGGGGCACGTACAAAGAATGCCAGAGAGTAAAATGACCAAGAAAATGGTTGATATGGAACAAGCCGAAATAAGAAAGAGAGGCAGACCAAAGAAAATATGGTATGCAGAAGCGATAGGAGACCTAAGAGAGAGAGTGGAATCCAGGACTGGAAAACGAAGGCGAAGGATAGGAAGGAAGGAGAGAAGTTCGATGCCAGCGGCAGAAGTTCGATCTCATAGAACTATGTAATTCTGATTGATATCTGAAGCGACAATGGAATATAACAAACAAAGAATTTTTGTAAATATAATTTTAGGCCAAGTTTATGAGAAATAATAATCGTGACACAATTTTGATAGAAATTGAAAAGAATTATATACACTTTGAAAAGTTTCAGATTGTAGATTTGTCTAATTTAGAATGCAAAAGTATTACACAATGAGAGTTTTTTTTCAATGAATAGGGATATTTTTTCGAGGCAGTATAGTTTTAAGTAGATAAATTAAATTATTTTGGAAATAAACAAAGCATTAAATATCATAAAATAGTTAGGAAAACTATGAAATCAAATGAAAACCTCTGATTTGTAAATTATTGTTAAAAAAAATCTAGTGAGATGATGAGTTTTGTCCATAGCAACGGACAGGAAAAAGGAGGGTTGTTGATTTTGAAAAAGTGGAGTATGGGATGTGATATTTTGAAGAGAGGACGTAGTTATAATGAAATATAAGTAAAGTCCTCATATAAGTAAAGAAAAGTATATAAAAATGTGTAAATGAAGTTGACGAAGCTATTTGAAAAGATTTAAAAGTGAATTGAAGGCACAGAAGATAAAGGATTGAAGTACATAGAAAAGAAAGGTATTAAAATAATAAAACAAACAGGAAGTACCATTGGAACATATTTATAAATTATTAGAAGTCTAAATTAGAAAATACAAGAGAAAAATAAGATATCTTAAATAATACCTGAAATATAATTTCAAACTGACGTGTCAAGTTCCAGAGAAGGCGTATGTGGAAGACACTTGTATAGAAGTGTTGGTGTAGAAGATTATTGTTAGTTCCAGAAGAAGACATAGGTAGTGCAAGGTTGGTGTTGCGTACTTTATTGTTTAACCAATTGAATAACTGAAATAATTTTGATTTGGCCATTTAAAATCAATTTTCTAGCATAAAGGTATTTTAATTCAAGATTTATTAGGTGATAGTTAATTTTTATTTCAACGTATTATATATATATATATATATATATATATATATATATATATATAGTGCGTATCAGTGCGTACTACCAGTATTAACATACGGCTGTGAAACCTGGACCCTGAAAACTGATATCATTAGAAAACTCCAGGTAACGTAGAGGTCTATGGAACGATGCATGCTTGGAATAACAAGGAGAGATAGAAAACGGCTTGATTGGATCAGACAAAAGACCCAAGTGATAGATGTCATAAATAGAATCAGATCCCTAAAGTGCCAATGGGCGGGGCATCTCGCTAGAAGGACAGACGATATATATATATATATATATATATATATATATATATATATATATATATATATAATAATTCTTTTCGTATTTTCATTTCATAGTTCTTATGAAATATATAATTAGAGTGTATGTCGTTTCATTCTGATATCCGAAAAATAAAATAAAGAAAAATTGATTTTATAACTTAGGCGTACCAACGTATTCAAAATCCAGAGCTCAGAGGGAGTAAAGAGTCTCATGCTCGACTATATATATTTGAGCTAGCCGAACAAACATTTGTATAAAAATTAATTAAAAACTGAATAATTATTTAATAATACATACATGAAGATAAAAATTTAATTATAAATAGACTCCACAAAATAGAGCATAGATAAATAAATATTATAATATTATAATATACATACATATATATATATATATATATATATATATATATATATATATATATTTATATTCATATATTCTGTGATAAAATAAATTAACTACTCACCTGATTCAGATCTATTGGTGTAGATACTGGGATCGGGAACTAAATTCAGAATTTCGTAGTTTGCAACTAATGATTTGTCCACTTTGTCAACGCCAATTTCTTGAGTGAATTTTATTCCAGCTAAGGCCTTAGAACATGCTAATTTCAATTCTCTGAAACAATGAAATGAAAATCAATATCATTTAATGTTGACTTAATCAAAGGACTTGGTGAGATCATACATTTATTCTCATCATAATATACAATTCGATTTTTTGTCTATGCATAAGTATTAGGCCAGTAACCTTATAAGTAGCCTTTTTGTACATGTTTTAATGTTTTTCTTATTTTTTCAAAGTTTTTATTTCGACGGGTGGGATAAATTTATACACACATTAGGTTCACTTACTTAATTTATTTATTCACTAAACTGTTCACTAATTTATATTATATACACAGTATATGCGCTTAAACTAGTTTATATAAACACTTCACTACTATTTACTTGTTCACTTGTTTATTTCACGAGATAACTTTATAAACTGACACCTCCCGCTGATTGTTATTCTTTACATAAGTGTCTTTTTCACTAGATTGCGGCTTACACAAAAACTATCGCCTCACTGGAATTTTCTAGATAAGACTGGTGACAAAAACAATGTTTAGATGAGAACAGTCACAAAAAATCGTAAACAGTTTTAAGAATTCCCGGCGTATACGCCAAAATTTTAACTATTATAGCGTATCAGAGTCGGATTCAGGCACTACACCAGTGTGCGATTTCGTAACATTACCCCTTCCTCAAGAGGAAGTTCCTCCTGGGACATCTGTGTAGCCGGGACTGGATGTTTGAATCGACGACTGGACCCCTGTCTGCTCTTACCAGTCGTATATAAATAACAGGGCACCCTCTTCACAGGGTACCAATAACGAGGGATATAGCTGTAAATCAATATGTGGATACTGGTATTTTGGAAGATCACCTCTATCATGTTCCTGATGACTCGACAATCCAACTGGTTGCTCTCTATCTTGGGCATTGCTAGTTTCTCCACGTGGGATTCCAACACATGATCTCGAAGGCTCCGTAGCGCTTCTCAAACATCCCGGTAGTTGGATCGATCTGTAAATTCATTTCTAGTTACCAGGTAGAAGACGTACCGCGAATTTTGTTTGAGACTCAGTGTTTTGCCAGGGGCTGGCAATTGATCTTCAAGTTTATCTAATTGTCCAAACTTCTTCCGAAAGACGGTTTTCAATACTCGTGCGTGTTTATTACTGGCGGAGATGTTATATGCGAGAGCGTACTCTTCCGGAAGCGTGAACAAATCTTGTCTGTGTTCTGTAGTCGTGGACTCATTGACGGCAGATCGATAAGCCAATGCAAATAGGGAAATATACTGGTCCCAATCTTTCTGATGGCTGGAAACTACTTTGGACAGGTATTTTCCAATAGTCATATTCATTCTCTCGACCATTCCATCTGACTGTGGATGTAATGCTGTTGACCTGGTCTTCTTCATTCCCAACTTGACGCAATTCTCCTGGAATAGATGGCCTTCGAAATCTCTTCCCTGGCCGCTGTGGACTTCCAAGAGCACTCCATATCGGCTAATAAATTCTTTCACCAATTAATCCGCGACAGTTGTGACCTCTTGGTTCGGGATAGCGTAAATTTCCACCCATTTTGTGAAGTAATCCATCACAAACCAGGATATATTTACCACCGTTTTCTGTCGTCGAAAATGGTCCAGCGATGTCTAAAGCAATCTTTTCGAAAGGGCTTCCAACATTATTTTTTTTCATAGGTGCCTTTCTCTTACGATGTGGTCCATTACTCGTAGCACAAGTCGTACATTTCTTACACCAGTCCTTCATATCGTCGGAGCTGTTGATCCAATAAAACCTTTCACGGACTCGCTGAAGGGTTTTCTTCCCTCCCAGATGACCTTTCGATGGACTGTCGTGTTACTTCTTCAATACATCAGCTACTCTCGTTCTAGGTACAACTAGCTGTCTCCTTATTTCGGAACCATCATCGTTTTCAAAGACTCTTTCGAACGGCCCTTCTCCCAGGACAAGGGAGTCCCACTGAGCCCAACATGCCTTGAGTGTCGGTGATAATTTCGACATTTATTGCCATGTAGGTCGCCGATTTCCTCCCTTCCATTGCCAGATCATCTTCAGGTGAGGATCATTCTCCTGATCTTCTCTGATCCTGGTGGGTGACCATTCCTCGTTGACTACTATAGTTCTTGAAACTGCAGCTTCCCTAGATTCCGCCTCGTTGCAGTGGGAGCTGTCTGTTGGGCACAACCGTCTAGGCAGAGAGTTGGCTTCCCGGTGATTCACATCAGCTCGATGTTCACCCCTGTCTGATTTCCACTGTGACTGGAGTTCTTGGGTTGCAGGAGTCTTGGGGGGGGGGCGCTTAGACGTACTGCGTACGTGCTCTAGCCCATCACACTTCCGGTATTTGATCTTCTTCGGTCTCTTGTCTGCCATACCTCTCAACAATTTGATGATCTGGTCAAGTTTGTCATCATCTTCTTTCTGCATGGTCCTACCTTTGTTGTACCACAAGCCCTTCATGGCAACTTTGCATTTAAGAGGTTCTTGGTTTGTAGGAGTCGTAGGACGCTTACACAAACTGCCTGCATGCTGTAGCTCGCTACAATTACAGCACCTGATTCTCTTCGGCTTCTTGTCTACCATACTTTTCAACAAGTTGACGATCTGTTCAAGTCTGTCATCGTCACCTTCTTCCTGTATGGTCCTACATTTGTTGTATCCTGAAGCCATCGTGGCTAATTCATATTCAAGAGCAGCAGTCAATAGATCGACCAATGTTTTAGGATGGGCTAATCGAAGCGTCTTCTCCATATCGTGGTCACATAAGTCGTCAATGAAGGCCTGGATGCCTAAACAGTCCATCATGTTATCTGTTGCTGATGGATAAGCAAATCGAACTAGTCGGGCAATATACAGTTCATACTCTTGAAGGGTTTCGTCATATTTCCGTCTTCGGTTCTTCAGGGGTGGAATCAGTACAATTGTTCCAAATGTTCGTGATCGTATCGCATGCCCAGCTCCTTTTTCCGCTACTTCAGTCATATGTCATCGTCTGAAGTACATCTTAGGCATCTCCCCGAAGCGCGATGGCTAAGTTCATTGCCTTCTCCTTATCGGACCAATTATTCTCTCTAGCGGCTGCTTCAAACTGTTCCACGTAAATGCTCCATGACGTCTTTCCGTCGAACGTTGGAGCCTTGACTTGGGCAAAACTGCCAATGTCTTACGGTGTATTTCTGGCCTGCAAGGTGTTGTTTGCTTGGTCTTCTTTTCTCTCGCTGGCGTGCGTTGAGTTCTTATATATGTCATCTTTCTTTCTAACTCTTTGATTCTCTCGTCCATCGTTGACATCTTATATTCTCTATTCCAGATTTTAGAGACGAAATTTCATTTTCAACGTCAGCGGCAATGTCGTTTTTCATTAATAAAATATCGGCAGATATACCGTCCTTCATAGCAGAAATCTTCTCGTCGATATTAGCAGAAATGTCGTTCTTCTTAGGAGAAATATTGTTTTCACATTCGTTAAAATCTTCTCTTCTATGGCAGAAATATCGTTCTTCACATTCGTTGAAAGTTTTAATTCCATGGCAGAAATCTTCTCGTCCATGTTCTCTCCCATGGCAGAAATCTTCTCGTCCATGTTAGCAGGAATATTAGCAGAATTTGACGAGATTAAGATGGAAGCCTCGTCATTAAATAAAACTGCTTCTGGATCAAAGCCGTCATTTTCCAGTGCCACTTTAAGTCGTTCTACTAATTTACTTTTCTTACCTGTTGTTTCCAAGTCACGATCTCTCAATTCTGCTCTCAGTTCCGTCTCTTTCATGTCACATGGCCTCTTGACCATTTTTACGTAGCAATTTATTTATATTATCCCACTTCTGACACCAATGTTATGTTTTTCTTATTTATTTCGACTGTTTATATACACGGTAGGTTCACTTACTTGATTCATTAATTCACTATACTACTCACTGATTTATGTTATATACTCAGTATATGCACTTAAACTAATTTATATAAACCCTACTATTCACTTGTTCACTGGTTTATTTCATGAGATCACTTCATACACTGACTCTTTCCGCTGGTCCGCTGCCTTTTTTACTACAAAATTCTAGATTGCAGCTTACATAAAAACAATCGCCTCCCTGGAATTATTACATAAGAGTTCTAAGAATTCCCGGCGTACTCGCCAAAATTTTAACTCTCATACATCATAGGTAGAGTCGGATTCAGGCACTACGCCAGTGTGAGATTTTGTAACAGTATTGTATAGTACCACTATGCTAAAATGATACGAGAAATCGGTATTAATAATCCAAATTTATTGTATCTTCAAAGTATTCCCATTTTGGAATAAAACGACAATGAATAATCGTTCATCTGAACAATTTTCAGAATGACTTCCAAAAATCTGCGCATCGAATTTTTCTATTGACTGTAAAGAAGTGTCTCAAAATATTTGATAGGAGAAAAATGCCGCCCGGGGCCATTAAAGTGAGAAAATTTGCTGTTCAATATGTCCTGTTAATTTTTTCATCAGAATTTCATTCAAAAGTCCTAATGAATCGTTTATAATGATATGAACGATTTGCGAGACAGAAATTTAAGATGCTATCCCTCTAAGACTCAAACAACAATTCCCAGTAATTTTTCTTTAACTTAATTTAGTGATGATAAGCTCAATCAAAGACGTTGTTCAATGGTCAGAGCGAGGTAATTCTTCTACAACGTCCATCCGCTTTTCAATGCACTGTACACAAATGTTCTCATTAAAGTCACTGTAAGATTTTCAGACCTCCAGCACACAAATTCAAAATTTTCTATGCAAAGTTCACGACAAATTTCATGTTTTTAGATAATTATATTTCTTTGGTATTTTACTGGAAAGGCTGGATAAAATTGGCGCTAATCATTGCAGTCATTCTACCTGTATTGGTAACAAAAGGGAGGAATCCATTTCCTTAGAAGTTTATTCAGTTTTCTAATCTTATTAAAGAATTTGCACTCTTTTGATGCGCCTTTAATTAAGAAAGCTGTTCAGTCTTCAGATGTGGAGTCACTTTCTCCATGGGTTACTTTTCTCCACGCGTAATATTTATCGTTACTATGGCAATTATCCGACGGCTCATTATTTTCGCTAAAATTAATTAACACTGGTATTTGTCATCAGATCTATGTTTGTCCTCCTCTAAAAGTATCAAGGAAAAATGGAAGTTATGGATCATATAGATAATTGTACGCCGCCAGATGTACATGAGGCTGCCAAACTTACAACACTCAAGCTCTTGCCAAATAGATACAGTTTATGCATATTATGTAAAAAATATACAGGGTGATTCATAACTATTGGGACATAGGCTGAGGGTATATTGTTTGGACCAAAATGTGGCGATAAGACCAAATATACCTAATTAAAATATTGCTGCGGAAAAAGATGAAGGGCGTTAAAGTTGATTTTTTTTTCGTTTTTGCTAATAATTTCACTGTATATTCATCGATTGTATTCAAAATCGGCACAGAGTCATATTTTTATATAGGCAATATTAATTTATGTATTATTTGACATATTGTTACAGGGGGAGCCTCGTGAAGGATTTCTGATTATGAAATTGACTGGTAACTTTTTCTGACGAAACTTTTTAGTGATTTTTATTAGAAAATATGACATAAACATCATCTCTACGTAATATTGGTACTCTTGTTTGAACAGGATATTCTCATTTGTTTCAGGAAGGGACTTCAAATAATATTTCATTTATGACTATCAGATAATTTTGGCTGGTAAATGACATTTCTTGTCAGTGAATATTTTTTTCTATGAGTTTATAGTCAATTGTTGCATTTTTTTAAAGCTATCATATACTTTTTTGATTGAAATGCCCCGTCACAATCATTTTACGAATGAAGAAATGCGGTATACGATTTGAGTATACGCACAAGAACATTTTTGCGGGCGCTCTGCAGCTAGAAGGTGTGAATTGTTATATCCAGGCAGAAGGCAACCAAATCACAAAACTTTTTCAAATCTGTTCCATCGATTGGGTGAAACCGGGTCATTTCACAATCAAAAACCAAGGTGGTCGTAGTCGTCCCAAAATGAATTTCACCTAATCAAGAAGATGAAATTTTTGTTCGAATAGATAAAAATCCTACAATAACTGGAGTGGACGCGTTGGGTCCGTCCGGCCCACGGAGATTTTAATATTGTTAATGCTTTTGCCAGAGAGGGCGTTGCGGTCTGTGCGCCTCAGTACCTTCAAGTTAGATTAGGCTATACACTAATTAGTAGTCTCAGCGCTGTGAAGTGAATAGCACCGATTTCAGGACTGATTTCGGTCTATTGGACCCAACGCGCCTGTTTGTGTGAGTTTTATTTTTGTGCACCAAAGTTATTCATATTATAAAATAGCTACACACAGGTACTATAACTATTTTTTTCTTTAGAATAATAAATCCTGACGTAAGAGAGGAAGAGAGGTTGAGAAAATAGTTTGAAGAAGTAGAAAGTGACGAAGCTTTTTCGAATTTAGACGATTCCGTAGCTGATACTGATATATACCCCAGTGACCACATATCTGACAGTGAGATTGAACCTGAAGATGATGCAGTAATGCAAGAATTACCTGTTCATCCAAGTGCTGGGAGCCGCAGTCATTTATATTTCAATTCAAAAGATGGTACAAAGTGGAACAAATATTGTTTCCCAACAAATGTTCCAACTCGACAGAATAACCTAATTGTTAGATTACCTGGAGTTATAGGACCTGCTAAAGATGCTTCGTCTCCGATAGACTGTTGGCAACTTTTTTTTATGATATTACACTAGATGAAATTGTACTGAACACCAATAAATATATCGAAAGCATTCAAGACCGATATGCAAAAAAATCCGATGTAAGATCGACAAGTGTATTAGAAATTAAAGCTCTGCTGGCTTACTCTACCTCGCTGGTATATATCGTGCTGGAAGAACGTCGATTTTTGAATTTTGGTCCACTGACGGTACAGGAATCCAGATCTTTCCCGCCACTATGGGACTTAAAAGATTTCGGTTTTCAATGAGGTGTTTACGAATGGATGATATTCGAACGAGAGAAATTCGGAAAACGGAGGATAATCTAGCACCAGTCAGACAATTATTTGAAAATAGAAGCGAAAAATGTCAAAAGCACTACACAGTGGGTAGATATGCTACTCTTGATGCGATGTTATGGGCATTTAGGGGTCGCTGTAGGTTTAGGATGTATATCCCGAACAAACCGGCAAGATATGGAATAAAAGTTTTTTCATTAGTCGAATCGCGCACATTTTATACATATAATATGGAAGTGTACTGTGGCACACAACCAGAAGGCCCATTTGTAGTTAGCAATTCCACTACTGATGTTGTAAATTGAATGTGTACTCTCCTTTCAAAATCTAGGAGAAATATTACAATGGACAATTGGTTTACATCTGTTCCAGCTGCCAATGATTTATTGAAGAATCATCAACCATAGTCGGGACACTACGTAAAGATAAAAAGCAAATACCATTTGATTTTTTTAACAAAAGGCCTCCAAAATATAGTATGTTTGGTTTTACAGAAGATAAAACTATTGTATCCTACATTCCAAAGCCAAATAAAAATGTAACTTTGTTGTCCACTCTACATTATGATGATTGTATACATCCACAATCTGGTGAGTTTGCTAAACCAGAAATAATTACATTTTATAACTCCTCAGAATGTGGAGTTGATACTGTGGACTAACTGTTTGCCAAGTAAAACGTTGCTAGGAATACGCGTCGATGGCCAATGGTGCTTTTCTATGGACTTCTCAACATTACTGGAATAAATGCTTTTGTGAAGAAAATACAATGGTTGAAAGACGAATATTCTAAAAAATCTTGCCAAATCAATATTAATAGACTACATGAAAGAACGAGTGAATTGTAATTACCTACCAAGAGAAATTAGACAAACTGCAGTGACCTTAACTGGAACTGAAATGGTGGTGCCAGTGTCAGTAGTGGAAAATAAACGTGGCAGATGCGCCTTCTGCAAAGATCGCAAAACGCGATACAAGTGCCGTATTTGACAAAAATTCATTTCTTTAGAATATACTGTATGTGTGTGCCAAGTTTGTGCAATGACATTTGCGAAATAACATTTCTACAGGGTGTTCAGTGCAACCACCAAAAAATATTGTTTATGTGAATCTTGGTTTAATTTTTTTGAAGAATCAAAATAATTTTGTTTGCAGTTTTTCATGTTCTTTTCTAACTACATTAAAATCATTTGAAACAATTTTTCGAAAATATCTTTGGTTTTGAGAAATATTAGGTTTTTGTTTTTGGCTATGTAGGACCCAACGCGCCCCTTCTTGTAAAATAATAACACGCGTCCACTCCAGGGTTAAGTTCACGTCATTTGTCATAAGCAACATAAGTAAGTCAGTCGTCTTTTATCAAAATTCTAAAAAAAGAAAAGTTCCACCCCTATCACTTCACTCCTGTTCAAAATTTGCTTCCAAGAGATCTCCCACGACGGTTACAGTTCTGTCAACGTATTCTTAAGAAGCATAATGATGACCGAAATTTTATTAAGAATATTATGTTCACCGATGAAGCGACTTTTACCAGACGAGTGGTATTTGAAGAAAGCATAAGTTTAAATTGAATACTTGGTGCGGCATTATAGGCGACCAACTACTAGGGCCATATGTTCTGCCTCCAAATTTAAATGGAGATTCTCATTGACTTTTTTTGCAAAATATTTTTTAGTTATATTTTGGATAATTTGTCACTGGCTGTAAGGAATAAAATGTGGTTTATGCAGGATGCAGCTCCACCTTATTTCCCTTTAGTTGCTAGAAATCATCTAAATGACATATTTCCTCAACAATGGATTAGCAGAGGAAGTGATTTTGAATGGGCACCAAGAAGTCCTGAGTATAACCCGCTTGCTTTTTATGTTTGGGGACATATGAAGTTCTTAGTTTATGCCAAGGAAATTAACTCGAGAGACGAACTCTGGAGGAAAATACAAAATGAGGCTAACTTTATAAGGAGACAGAATAATATGTTCTTTGAAGTTCAAAATTCCTTTATTAAAAGAATTAGAAAAGGTATAGAAGTCGGAGGAGGCCACGTAGAACATTTGATTTGAGTTTGCTCTTTTTATGTTACATTGTTTTAATTATGCTTCATCGTCGAGATATAGGCCTTAAGATACAAGTTTTTTTATTGTCCGTTACTTGAAATCCCCTTTCGATACTCTGAACTGTTCAGTTGCATTTTTCTCGAAAACGAATGAGAATATGGCGTTTGAACAAGAGAACCAATACAATGTAGAAATGATCTTTATGTCATATTTTCTAATAAAAATCACTAGAAAGTGTCGACAAAAAAAGTTACCAGTCAATTTCAACATCAGAAATCCTTCACGAGGCTGCCCCTGTAACAAAATGTCAAATAATACATAAAATAACATTGCCTGTATAAAATTCTGACTCTGTACCGATTTTGATAACAATCAACGCAAAAACCCAAAAAAAAATTGAACTTTAACGCAGTTTATCTTTTTTCACAGCAATATTTTATAGAGGTATATTTGGTCATATCGCCATATTTTGGTCCAAACAATCAACCCTCAGCCTATGTCGCAATAGTTATGAATCACCCCGTATATAAGAATTTTTTACAATGACTTCATTTTTTGAAGAAAAAGTAAACTATTGAACTAGTGAGAAATGGCCAATTCGACTCTAATAAATTACTCATTATCCTCATGGAAATGGCTCACTCGTTGAATTATTTATTTAAATATTGATATGTAGATAAACTATAGTTATTTGGATCACTAGTCCAGAAAATTATATTTTGCGACTGTGAGTTGTATTGCGTTGCCGAGGCGAAACATCACAAGCACTCACAAAACATTTTCTGGACGAGTGGAGGAGAAGGTGTAGGGTAGGATCGCTGGTTTTATGAAAGTAATGTGTTGTCAAATTATCACCTCTTCACATTTGGTAGCGACTAGAAGTATCTAGTGAGAACTCTTAAAATAAGTAATTAAATGTGTAATGAGAGCTTCGAAGGACCAGTGACTCATGTCACGGAACTGTGGAGTAGGATAAAAATAATGAAAGAACATTTCCTTTAGAAATACTTTAATTTAATTGAACACGTGGAGCAGGCGGGAATTGCAACTATAAACTACCGTTACAAACACATGTAATCTGAAACGTTCACATACAGTGGTTCTTGGACAACAATGTAAATATATATACACAATATACATTCAGCTAAATAATTACAAATAGGTAAATTAAATTCAAACTCATGGTAGAACAAATAAAACCGGCAACCCTGCTCTTAATGGGGCTGATGGTGATATTGAAGTTGATTTCAGCTTGTGGATGTAGAAATATCTCCCCAGTTATTCTAACTTCGGAAATGGTTGAATTTTTATACAATAAATAATGTACTCACAGTTTAAATAGCACTGAATTTAGGATGGTTACTTTTTACTAAATTGTTAGTTTGCAAAATACCCATTTTATCGGGTGTAAATTTGAAAGAACTGTACACTAAACCTTTTTCGTCTGTTCAGGTCGGTGATTGTTGAGGAATGAGAATGAGATGAGCGCGAACTGCCCTTAAATAAGGCATAGCAGGCTTACGAGAATGAACTAACATCGACGATTGGGCAGGGTTGATATTCGAACTATTGTAGGAATTTTGTGAATTTCTACATTCTAAGGGCGGGGAAAAGTTGAGAAATATACACTAACAACCATCCAAGAACTTACTCAGGGATAGGTAGAAGAGCTAATTCTATTATAGGACGAACATATTAACCATCTGCCGTTTTTACACGTGCAGCGCGGACTTTACCATCCTTACCAGTTGACAATTCTATTATCCTGGCAAGTGGCCAATTTAAAGGAGGGCGATTCTCAGATTGGATAATGACTAACTGCTTGAGAGCTAAGTTTTTTTTTCGGTTGGTGCCATTTGGGTCTATGCTGCAGCCGGTGCAGATAGTGAACAGACCATTTTCTCCAAAATTACTGTTGAAGTTTGAAACATACATTCCAATGTGAAAGTCTATTTAAGGCTATATTAGAAAGATCCTTTTCAGTATAAGAAGTGAGCGGAGCACCGATCAGAAAGTGTCCTGGGGTAAGTGGCAACAGATCATTAGGGTCGTCAGAAAGGAGGTACAAAGGGCGGCTATTTAATTTAGCTTCTATTTGAATTAGCAAAGTGGACAACTCTTCAAAGGTCAGACAAGTATTGCCTAGCAGTTTTTTTAAATGGGACTTGGCACTCTTCACGACTGCCTCCCATAGACCACCCCAATGTGGAGATCTAGGAGGAATAACTCTCCACACAATTTCAATAGAAGAAAGAAAAGCCTGAATTTCATGACGATTATTTTTAGATTTTAAGAAGTTGGACAGGTCACGTAATTGTTTACGAGCTCCAATAGAGCTAGTGCCATTATCCGAATAAATCAATTGAGGATTTCCTCGACGCCCAATGAACCTTCTAAGGGATGCAGTAAATGCTTCGGTAGACAAATTTGAAACGAGTTCGAAGTGAATGGCCTTTGTCACCATACATATGAATATAGCAATATATGCCTTAGTAGTGGGGGCTTTCCTTAGCCTGAAGAAGCGAATCTGGATTGTCCCGGCGAAATCTATCCCGGTTTTAAAAAACGGACGAGCTACTTGAACTCTATCAACTGGAAGAGGAGCCATAATCTGAGATGCAAATTGAGCGTTAAATCTATAGCATATAATACATTTTTTAATAATAGTTTTAACTCTTTGAGTACCATTTAAAGTCCAATATCGAAGACGCAGGTTTCTAAGAACATTTTGAGCTCCGC
This sequence comes from Galeruca laticollis, assembly GCA_963921935.1. Taxonomy (NCBI): domain Eukaryota; kingdom Metazoa; phylum Arthropoda; class Insecta; order Coleoptera; family Chrysomelidae; genus Galeruca; species Galeruca laticollis. The sequence continues at coordinate 45,335,673 of OY998183.1, read as the reverse complement.
TTTGACCCAAACGTCTATGTTCTTGACCAATTAGTAGGTCAACGACGTGATCGTTCTCTGGGAGTAAAATGGGGAATTTCTGGTCGAAATTCAAATTGGAGAATTCAAGACGGCCCCCTACTCGGAGTATACCATCATTATCAAAAAATATGTTAAGTGGAAGCAATTTAGGATTGGAAATTGACTTTTTGTTTTGTAGCAGATTGATTTCTCTAGAAAGACTGGACTTGTCGTATAATAAAGTCATGGGCATTACGAAGCTCCTCTACAGACAAATAACTTTCTATAGTAGATATTTTCCTTTGAAATTTGCGGAACCATTTAAACATAAAAGCGATTGCACCTTGTAGGGTACAAAATTTCCAAATTTTTGAGAATACGGTTTTCCGGAATTCCTCTGACAAGTTAGTAATTGGAAGAGATACTGTGAGACATTCGGGTACCTCGTCTAGGAGTTCGAAAGAATCAATAGAGTTGAAATCATCGGTTTGAGTCAAAAAAGGAGGACCGTGAAACCAGAAAAAATGTATATCGGGGGAAAATATTCCACGTGATAAAAGATCGGCGGGATTTTACGAAGATCTGATATTCCGCCATATAGTATTGTTACGATTATTTCGGATAGAAAGGACTCGGTTTTTACCGGAGGGAGAGATTTCTGACTCAGACTTTCTAACCCATGTTGAAGCCACTGAAAAGTCGGACCATAAATGTATAGATTCAATTGCAAAATTCCTAAGCAAATCTACCGAGTGATAATAAAAGTTTAAAAAACGAATAATGAAGTTGCAACTCACTGGATGCCGGAGTTTTGTGGAATCTAAGTTCAGAAAACTATCTTATAATCTCGAAAGTAATTTAAAAAATGAAATTTGCTGTGTGAAAAATACTCACGAGCAGAATTCCTCAAAACCAGTTGTATCAAAATTATTAAAAATATATCGACAGTCACATGAATGGCAAAATTACCTAATATTTGTTGAGACGTTTTATGAAAACTATAAAAATTCATCTTGTAATCAAAATATCGTAACTTCTTCATTATCAGAATCCAAAAAGTGTGTATTACCTTCATCTTATAAATTACCTCTATCTAATGAATTTTCTTCATCGGGTAAATTATATTTTCGAAATATAAGCGACTATTCTTTAAGAGGTTGTTTCGCAATGTTAAAGGTGAGCTTTAATTTTTCTGTATCTTGTTTCTCTAAAATTGGTTTAAATTTTGCAATTAACTGGAGCGTAAATGTTTTGAACAGAACTTGTACTTCAATCCTGACCAATAACTTGAAAAATTGAACATTTATCTATATTTCTGATTATATAAATTATTGAAACTTCTACTCTTGTGTCCTCTGTGTATGTCAATTTTCTAATAAAGTTTGTTTTAAGTGTGAAGTATTTATTTATAACAAAATTATTTCAAAAACACATATCATTACTTTATTTATGGATGGTAAAGGAGGTGACTAGAATCAATAGTGTTTCAGTGCAGATGTGTGTTTCTAGCTCGACATTTTGGGATAATAGCAACCTCTATAAGATCAAAATGCACATAATACTGTGACTGAAAACACTAAATTTGTGAATATATACTTTTATACTGGGCCAGACAATTTATGGATATTCAAATTTGCAGCGTTAGCATTATTTTTCATTTCCCTTCTTTTCATGACGTATTTTACCTGACCGTATATGCATAACAGAAAGAGGTCACTTTCGATTACAGAAGATCGATCAAAGCGCCACCTACGAAAGTCTTTCAATACAATCGTCCAGATAAGTTTTGCCGAACTCAAATAATACATTAAGTTACATGGCTCGTGTGTTGTCTCTGGTAGTATGTAGATGACAGTAAAAAAAAAGTGTTGTTATAACGACAATTTTTTTTAATTAATGAAGAATTCTGAGCCGATCTGTGTTGGATTCTACTGATTATTATTCAGAGTATTCCATATTCTATTCTTGATTTTGAAATTAATTGTGATATAACTAATTTTCCCCACGACTATTTTTAAATGTTATAATACCAAAATCAATTTCAACAATAGGATTTAAACATTCCCGTTCTAGAATGAGAATATTTATTCTGACACATCTGTATCTATAGTAAAAACCAAATGAAGTTGCGTTCACGTCATCATTTTGAACATTTGTAGCGTTGTCAGAGTGTTCACGAAATATGGAAATTAACAGAAAATAACTGAAGTCAACAAAAAACGTAAATGTAGAAAATTTCACAATATTATAAATGAAAACTACAAAATTATCGATAGTTTGATAGTTTTCGTTCAATATAGTGTGGAGTTTTTTCATTTACGTTTCTTGTTAATTAAATTTATGAATAGATTTCACAAAGTAAGGAATTCTAGAATAAAAGTGGTAAGGTTATTACTGACTTACCAAACCTTTTAATAAATAAATATAATAAAAATACAAGCAATAAAATAAAATATGTTTAATAATGAACGTATTATCAAATACAAAAGAGACATTAAACAAATCAACATATTGTGAAATGAAACTAGGCAGATTCAAATTCTTGTTAATTTTCTTCATCTGATTCAACATCAGTGTCACTCTCTTCACTATTAAAATTTATAACTATCGGACTAATTTCTGGACGATCAAATATTCTTTTCCTCTCATACCATTTGAATATCTCTCTTTCAGTATGTTGTATATAATTTCTCCACATATCAGGAGTTATCATGTGCAGTGCCTCGTGCTACATGTTCAGGCAGTTATTCGCACTGTTACCATCCCTACCAGTATGCCTATTGTGGTAATTTTTCGCTATGCCCCAAATTAATTCGATAGAGTTGAATATGCAATGGTAAGAAGGAAGACGTAAAACTTTGTGTCCATACTGTTCTGCCATATCGTCCACTATATACTTGATTGGTGGCTTATTTCTAAAAAAAAATGTTTAAAATAAATGGCAATAAGTAAGAATATATCTGTATATTTATTGAGGAACGATTTGCAACAGTTATGTTTTGAACATCATGTGAGAATAGGGAATGTTTTTTTCTGTCAACCATTCCTGAATAGCACATTTTGACCATCCTGTATTTGGAGTTTTATGCAATAACATAATAACATGCTGTGATAAGGTGCATTATCAAGTATAATTAGAGAAGGATTCTCTAAATTTTGCAGCAACTGATATTCAAACCATTTCAAGAAATTTGCCTGGTTCATTTCCACATGATAATCATTAAGTTGGGTTTTTGAACAAAATATTGCTTAAGCACCTTCAATAATTCCGTTTTCATTTCCAGCATGGAGTATAAGATATCTGTAATAATATTATTCAAATAATGTTTAAGTAACCACTTATCTTATGCAATACAACGAACTTTTCATCATCCGTTTTAGTGGTTTTAACACTCTTGATATTTTCATTTTGCCATGAATGACCTATGATGCCATTTTGAAATATCCAGGTTTCATCGATGAAGACAAATTGGTATATACCTTCGTCCTTTGCTTCTTTATAATATCTTAAGAATTCTACTCTTTTCAAAACAACATTAGGTAATTCCATAAGTCCTCGTCGTGGATTATCCTTCATCCACTTAAACCCAAGTTCTTTGAGCAATCTATTTAAAGAAGAGGTACTACCATTAAATAATTCTTTCTCTCTTAGTTGGGACCACAATGATTGAATCGTTATGTGCTGTTCTAAAAGCATACAGAAATAAAAATATGTTGAATATACAATTGTCGTAATCATACTTACTTCTCTGGTACATGTTGTAAATGGTATCACGAATAGAGCTTGTATTTAAAGTTTCTTCATTTGTTCCTCGTTTATGAGCGCAACGTTTTTTCTTTGATGACTCAAACTCTTCACCTTTTTTCATTGTTTGACAAATTTTGCTTACTATTCTTACACTGATTTTCAAAGCAGCAGCTACACGATAAAATAATAGAAATTTTCGTAAAGTTAAGTAAGGATATTTTATTCACGTATTACCTACCTCTTGTACAGCATTTAAGGGCAACAAAGGACCATTATTATTCCTTTCTTGTTCAAAATAATTTACTGATGAAGCCACAAGTTCTTTGCATCGGCTTTCCAGCTGTTTGGGCATTTGAACGATCACAGAAGAAAATGCTTTGTTGTTTTGAAAACAAAAACAGTTTTGATTATAAATATTTCTCACAAGAAAATTTTATAAAGCACGTAACTATAACCTCAGAAATCGATGACAATACACGAGTAGAAAAGTCACAAACTCACAAACAACGCGGCAACATGTCATTATTTCTGGCAGTGTCTATTTTACCGTTAATAATTGGAGGCTTCTTTATGAAAATTTCAACACAAATGTTTACATCGAGGGACGTCTAAACCCAATAAAGCTATATTGCTTATACATTATTTTGGTACAAAAGTTTTTTTATTGATTGGGTTATCTTTAGAACCGATTAATTAACAAATTTAAGTATATGCACTTTTCGATAGAAATGTAGCCACACATGCGATAGAAATACGCCCTTGGTGACGTAAACGCAACTTTATTTGGTTTTTACTATAATGTTGTTTGCATATATTTTTAACTTGTAACAAGTGAATGAATTTTCCGTAATCAAACTAATGAATGTCAAAACTATCATTGTTAGATATAAATGACAGCGTCAATTATTTAGAAAAGTTTAAATTGGAACAAAATTTATGAAAAATATAGTGAATCCGATATGAAAATTGTAAAAATCCACTTAAAGTTACGAATACTATAGATGAAAACCTCCTGCCTCAAAAATTTAGACGTGAATATGAATAATGCACTGTTAAGGGATCGGTAACAAGAAAAGCAGACGGACTCCTTTTCCGAAAATGGTTTGATTACATTTTTCGTCGATTTATTAAAATAAAAATACTTGATAGAAAATATGTTCATTCCTAAAAAACTTCTAAATTGGAAAGACGATATCGATATTTCAAAGCATAAAAAATATTTCAAATATTTCTTGATACGCTCTTCTGAACAGTATGCAGCAAAGAAATAGAATTTTCTCCTGAAAAAAATGCTGTGAATATTTAGCCACAAAACTAATACAGAACCATAATTCAAATAGCAATTTTAATAACAGGGCATTTTTCCATATATTTAGGTCGCCCTTGTCATTGGTATTTTCGGGGCATGTCACTAAAATGAGCTTTACATTATTAAAGTTCTCTACATCGAAGATGCATCGGCAATTCTAATTATAATTCCTAATACAACATTTGAGTTAACAATAACGGGGATTCTCTGTATTAAAAATAAATACTAGACTCTGAGACCATGTAACATTCCTTCTAATAGTTTTCTGTTGATTTTCAAAAAAATGACTTTACCGTCACTCGGGGTGAAGTCGGACTGTGGGGGTGAACTCGGACAGACTGGTATTGGCCGGCGGTTTTTGCAATATGGCATATACCCCACAAAATTAACCGACCGGCGTTACACCGTTAGTTCAGCTCCGAGTTTCGATGAGAGTGTTGCAGTTTCGCTGAAAAAGTTTGGAGCAGCGCACGTGGTGAGGATTTTATAAATTATATTTCTCACTTAACCCTCAACTGGCGTTGTGACGTCCCTGGGACCCAAGCTGATACATTTTGGTATGCACGCCCACCACTACTTGAAATTTCGAGCTGTGCATCTCAGTACCTTGTAATTAGTATGCTCTTGACCACGGGTCGTTATTGTTGGTGCGTTGTTATTTTCTGTTTTTACGTGACAGTGTGATCGTGGTCCCCGCGACCTCACGACGGCAAGTAGGTAACAAATTGCTTTCTTCTGTATGTTTTTTATTACTTGTATTTTTGTGCTACCGGTGAAAATGGATACGCCTCCTGTCCCAAAACGTGTCAGGTATGATGATTCTAATTTCGAAGAAAAAGTTTTGCGTATGTTTGACACTCTGGGCAGTGATGTAGAATTATCAGAACAAGAGGATGACTTTGTTCTCGAAAGTGAGCATGACACCAACTCAGATCAATCTGCAGATGAAGAACCTGACCTTCAGACTGACGACTCAGATCAATCCGCATATGAACATTCTGATAACCATGCAAGTGGAGATGAAGATGAAGGTACAGTAGCTCCAAAGTACTATTATGGAAGAAATAGGTTTAAATGGTCAGCTACTGCTCCAGTAAAAAATGTTCGGACTCAAGCGCACAATATTATTAAAATACCAACTTCCCGATCTGCTGCAAAAAATATGGATCCCGTAAATGCTTGGATCTTAATTCTTACAGAAGATATGATAGCACAAGTACTTCAATGGACAAACAAGAAGATTATAAGTTCAAGAGAAAAGTTCTCTGATCCATTCAGAACAGAGCTCAGTGAGGCCACATTAGAAGAAATAAAGTGTTTTTTTGGCTTGCTTATTTATACAGCTATATTTAAATTCAACCATGAAGATGTACGATCATTATTTGCAACAGATGGGACTGGTCGAGATATACTTAGACTGTCTTCATCTGCAAAACGATTTGTTACGCTTTTGAATTATTTGAGGTTTGACAATCCAGATGACCGAGAAGACCGAAAGCTAATAGATCCAAGTGCAGCCATATCTGAACTTTTACAAAAATGTAATGCAAGTTCACAAGGCGCATTCTCTTTGGGATCACATGCAACAGTAGATGAAATGCTGGCAGCATTTCGTGGAAACTGCCGCTTCAAAATGTATATGCCATCAAAACCAGCAAAATATGGCTTACAATTGCAATGTCTAACGGATGCCAGAACAAGCTATGTTTATAATACATATTTATATTGTGAAAAAGGTAGTGATAGCATGGGACTATCTCAGGAAGAAAAAAATACGGACTTACCACTCAGGCAGTTATAAGATTGTGTAAACCTTTATATTGCACAAACCGTAACATTACAACCGATAATTGGTACAAATCACTGTATTTAGTAAAAGTTCTTGAAGATAATAGCCTAACGTTAATGGGGAAAATGAAAAAAAAAACAGAAAAGAGGTTCCTGCTGGGTTTCAGCCAGCTCGTAATAGGCAAGTAGGGTCTTCACTTCATGGATTTGCCAAAGACTATACCCTTCTATCATATGTCACTAAAAAAAATAAAGCAGTTTTGTTACTTTCGTCGACGCATCATTCAATAGAGACAGACCCTTTTACTAAAAAACCGGAAATCATTGCTTTCTATAACAATACAAAAGTAGGGGTGGATTCAATGGATCAAAAATGTAGCGTATATACATCAAGCCGCCAAACACGTCGCTGGACTATGGCAATTTTTTTCGAATTTTAGATATGAGTACTACTAATGCATACATTATGCACCAATCACGTCGCGATAGAGAACTTATGACAAGTTTGGAATTTATGAAAAATGTAGCAAAACATTTAATTGAGCCCTACTTGAGACTTCGCTTCCACAATAATAAACTACCTCGTGAGCTAAGGTCATCTATTGGCCGTCTCGTACAAGAAAGACATTTATATGAAACTGAAGCTGATCAGTCCGATGAACTAGATCGAGGACAAAGAAAAACATGCTCTATATGTCGTGCAAAAAAAAGAAGAAAGACCGCTTACCTATGTTTTTCATGCAAACGACCAATATGTCTAGAATGTAGCAAAAAAATGTGTGTAGTATGTGCCACAGGTGAAGAACTAAAAACATTCATGGACCCTTGCACGTTTCTTTTGTAGAAGTTTAATTTTAAATACATATTTTTTTTATGCTTATTAATGTTTAAAGAGACTATACTTTTTCTGTTTTGACTCATTTTTTCTCTTAAATGATTTACGAGCGTTGGCTTCCAGCTTTGTTTACATTATTAGCAAATAAAGTTATTTTTTATTACGCTACATTTATTTTTAATTGACAAATATTTTAATACAATAATAATAATAATATCTTAAATAAAGTACAAAAATATCAAAAATACCATTTTTGTTGAATACACTATTTTTTTCCAGCTATTAGTTATGTGGCCCCAGGGACGTCAGGACGGTATGTACGCACAAAATTTTTAGCACGCCAGTTGAGGGTTGAAATTAGAAAACCAAAAAAGAAACAGTTGGTCACAATAAAACTACATACTGCAATTGAGCTATTATTTGTGCTGCGCTCTGTTATAAGTGAACCCATAGCAGTTTGGTTAGAAAAAATTGTTTTTTATTCTTAAATAATGGCGTTTTAGTAGAAAAAGTCATTTTATAGGGGCGAAGGCGGACACCGTGGTTAGGCTATAGAAAAAGAAAATAGCCATTAATTTCAAGAACTACATCGAGGAAAACCTCGCTAGAGCAGTGGAAGATATAAGACAAGGAAGGAAAAGTGTGAGACAAGCTCTTGAGTATTATAAGATTCCAAAATCTACCCCATTTGACAATAAAAAGGGAATAAAAACGAAGAAACATGGCGGGCGTAATTACACAAGAAGAAGAAAAATTTTTGGTCCAAGGGATTTTGAAATTTTGCGAGTGGGGTTTTCCTCTTACAAGACAAGATATGAGTTGGAACCTATTAAGACAGAAAAGGAGAAAAAATAAAGAAATTTAAAGACAATTACCCTGGAGTTGACGGGTTTTACAAGTTCATTTGTCGGAACCGAATTTCAACGGAACGATTTGCTCAAAATATTAAACGCTTAAGAGCAAATATAACGAAAGAAATAATAGAAAGCTATTTCTCAAATCTGGGCGAAACAATATAGAATATCCCACCCTCTAATATCACCAACTATGATGAGAGCAACTTGTCTGATGATCCCGGGAGAGTGAACGTATTATGAAAACGAGGATCTAACAGGATAGAAAGGATTGTAGATTCAAGCCAGTCAAGCCTATCAATTATAATGGCTATTTGTGGATCAGGGGTACTTTTACCCCCATATGTTGTCTACAAATCTGTACATTGGTATCCAACTTGGGTAGAGGGAGGCCCTGTTGGGACTGTATACAATCGTACCAAATCCGGCTGGTTTGATTTATCAACTTTTGACGATTGGTTTGACAAGGTTTTCCTACCCTATTGTAAGAAGCTTTCAGGAAGAAAGGTCTTGATAGGGGACAACTTGGCAGCTTACACTTCAATTCATGTTTTACGGTGTTGCGAGTAAAATCATATTCCTTTTGTTTCATTGCCACCGAATGGAACACATCTGCTGCAACCGTTGGACGTGTCTGTTTTAGACCTTTCAAAAAAGTTTGGCGAACTGTTCTTTCTGATTGGAAAATAGAAAATAGAGGTTTCATTCTTAAATCGGAGTTCCTTGCGCTTTTAAAGAAAGCCATCGAAGGCATTGAAAATATGGAAACAAATATTAAGTCTGGCTTTCGAGCCTGTGGAATTGTTCCGCTATCACCAGATGTGTTTCTCAGGCAGATACCTGATTTCGAAAGAAATGAAAATGAAGACGCAAATGCGGAACATTGGACTAATATCCTCAAGGTTATCCTTCATTAGAGTACACTGAGTGTTACTCAAAACGTCACGAAGAAGAATCGGGGGAAAAATTGCAAGTGGCTCCTGGTGAAGGCATTTCCTTGAAGGATTGGGATATGTCAACATCTGAGAATTAGGCCGAAATATTCCTAGAAGATTTAAGTGAGGATGAAGAACTCGGAAAAGAACGTGAAAGTGACAATAAGAGTGATCAAGAAGAAGCTATAGAAATGCAGGATGAATATAATGACAATATGTTTCTTCAAAACCAAAGCGATATTAGTGAGACTAACCTTGCAACAGAAGTAGACAATTTCGTAGTAGTTAAGTTCACTTGTACAAAAAACAAATACTATGTTAGCTGTGTTACTGAAGTGATGAGGGAAGGAAACAAAAAGATATTTCTAGTTAATTTCACAAGAAAAGAAGATTCAAATAAAATGGGCACATATTTTACATATCAAATAGTTAGGGATGAAAGCATCATAGAGGAAGATCAAATCGTAAAAGTTTTAAGAAAGGTTAAAGATTTAAACCGCCAAAGATATTATTTCTCAATAGAGTAGAGTTGTTGAAGTTTTTGTACTAAAACCAAAAATATTTTTGATAATGAAGTTTATTAGTTATTAGGCATTACCTACTTAATATTTTTTCGAGAATTTATGTTTGTTATATTAGTAAATAAGGGTTGACGTTTTTTTATATAAATTTTATGTTTTTCAAGAGGGTCGTCCGCCTTTACCCCACACATAGGGGTGATGGCGGACACTCTTCACCTAAATAAAAAAGGTGGGGGAACAAAAATGTCATTAATTTTACTATGGAATTTGACAAAGGAGACATGGATAATGCTAAATCATTTTTTTGGAATTTTTTCTCAAAAAATTGTAATTTTTATTCACAAAAATCTGCAAGAATCGTCCGACTTCACCCCGAATGACGGTACATAAAATTGGGATAAAAAAACTTGGCAACCATAAAATGCTAAATTGCGTTCAATCGACTCTGGCAAATTCACTAGTTTCAGTGGCTACCGACAGATATTTTCATTGTATTACTTATTTAGTAAAAGTAATAACTTTGTAAAATAAACAGTACCTTTTTCTCCTCCTGATGAACATGGAAATTTAATGCTAACTATTCTAATACATACAGAGAACTCGTGAATTATTTTCGAGTCCCGCTGTTCGCAGGGTTCAGTGCAGCGCAATTAATATTTCATTTTAATGGAGCTTTCACTGCGGGTTACTGTTATGAACTTTTCGCCGTATATAACTTGGAAAAATTGCATTCCTGTGGTGAATGATATTATAATCATTCATTCTGTGTTTTAATTGCACTTACACTGAAACAAATAGGTTATATTGTAATCTCAATGTCCCTTTCAAGTTAGAAATAAATGCTGCACAAATGGAACTGTTAAATAAATATTTCCTTTGTTGAGTGTCTGGTTATCTGAGAATATGAGAATATTTTAATACTTCATTTGATTTTATTTGTCGCTTATCTGAACATATCTGTCTCTTATATATCTAATCAATATCTAAAGTAGCTGCTCTGTCAGATATTATGTTCCCAAGAGTGTAGGTTCCACTCCTGTTCTGATTCAATCGGATCCAACTGGGTAATTGTACGGTATCTCATCTAAAATCGAACAAAATTGGAGAGAAACAAGGTAGTAATGATCAAAAAACATCTAAAGATATTTTAACAAGTTAAATGAGAACATTGAGAGAGTAATGATACAGAGCTGAGGGGCCCGTATTTCATCTATTTTTGGTGTCACCACGTGGAAGGTAGTTGAAAGTTATCGGGGTATACTACGTGCAATTTACCTAGTTCGTCTGCAGCATTAAGACTATATTTTTCTAGCTACGTATTGCAGAGCTGATAAGTCTGAAGAATGACAAAAAGAAAACTTCCAAGATGATTTACTAAGTAATCAAATGATCAAAAATTAATTAATCACATCAGTGTCGGAAAGGGAGATAGAGCAAATAGTAAAGATCGAGTTACATTTCTCGTGACGTATATTAAACACAAAACGATTATGTTCCGGCACACGCTCATGAAAAGGCTCGAAGAATCCAAGAAAGAAGCGAGGCAATACTAAGAGAAAATGCTGAGACTGCTCGGAAACAAAGACAGATTAAGAAGTCCAAGAAGGAAGCGATCCAACGGCCCTATCCAAAGCTGTCAATCGGACGCAAAACCAACAAGGAATCAAGTAGAAGAAGTAATGGAAACCGCCATTGTAGAAGAAGAAGAATTCTCTCTACCAATGATGGAAATAAAGTACCAATAAAGAGCCGAGAAGTGAACGGACGTACAAGCCCCATCCCAGCCAGCAGAGAAGACAACGCAACCACCGCAACTTAGAACGAAGAGGCCACCCCAATCATAATTAAGACAACTTAGGATTTCCCATGGATAAGAAGAGAAGACCAATCAAGACGAATCCAATTGAAGAAAACATACGACGAAAGACTAGCGATCAAGGTCACCCAACAAAATATAGAAGATAACAGGAGACTGATGAAGTACTCACCTGAAAGAACCAGAAGGCCAAGGTGTGAACTAGTATACCTTCACCGATCTCGAAGTAAAGGTAACGAAGACCGTTATCGAAGGATTGTCTGGCATAGAGGAAATCAAAGATGACTTCCAATGACGAAGAATCCAGGTCAAAAGGATCACCCAATCACACTCCAGACACGGAGAAAAAAGAAAATGCAAGTTGGAATACAACAGGGAAGACCTAGAAAAAATGAATAAAGTGGAGTTCATCCTCAGCGCCACGGTAAGGCAAGAAATCCCACGAAGAAGCAACGGGTCATCGCAGTGTTACAGCAACCAAGGCTACCACCAGGGACAATTGACCTGTCGTATGGATTAAATTCGCGTTAGATGCGGAGGAAGCGACTGATTCGGGGGCAGTGGGAGATCAAAGAACAGTCCTGCAACATGTGTCAACTGTGAGGGATAGCATTCAGCCAACTACAGAGTGAGTACCAAAGTACTCAAGATAAAGACGACAGTGCCAAAGACGGCAGAACCCCATTCAATACCCAAGACGACCGCTACCTCAGGAACAGCGAGAAGCTAACAAACCGCCACCAGAAGAGCAGGGATCGCCTACGCAGGGATCTACATGACACTGAAAGTAAAAGAAGAGACTTCCAATAAAAATTAAAATAGTATTTATTTTCATATAAACTCTGAAAATTAGAAACGATTCTACCCTTTAGTATTCCTTAAGGATACGGTTTCCTTCAATTTCTCAGAAAATCGGGAAGGTTATTAAAAAAAAGCATAAATAATTATCGGTACGATCGGGTCCATTCTCTAGAAAAAATTAACATATCTTTCTCTCTAGATTACCCCGGCTTAAATGAAATGAGTCTAATGACATGAAAAATGTATCTTCTTTTATTATAATATCGTTGCCAATCGTATTCATTTAAATTTATTGATAAATTCATTTTCACCGAGTAAATATATTAAGGAATAATTTGTTGATTGTCAATTATCCAAAACAAATAAAGAAAGGAGCTGTATAAAATCAGCTTCAACCACCCTAATAACAAAAGAAAAAATTTGGTCTTTGTTACCTCCCGTTCATTCTGGAAGGCTGATAGTGAAAGTACACGACATGAGTGTAGTCCTTCTTCGAGAATGACATAATTGAGGTTAAGTAATTGGAGTTCTCAACTACTAACAATTCAAAATGGGTCCAACGTTGACGGTCGTTTAAATTATGAGACCAGGATTACAAGTTCTCCTCAAATCTTAAGGGATGGAATGACATGCTGAATGTTACGTCTAATCTACAGGAGCTCAGGAGCGGCGCAAAATAGCTATGATACGCGAACATATCGCCATATATAATACTCAGATGAATCGTTTTGGATATGATAATTCAAACCATAATCAAACCATATGTTACCGAATCTCTGAAATAGAACAGTTTCCAATAACATTCAATATTAGTATTTTAGAGGAAATTCATGAGTATACAATTAGTAGACAAATTTGGTATCAAATTAAGCAAAAAACCCTCATCTATGCTATGGTTTAGTGTATGAATGCTAAAAGTGCGCTGTTGAACTTTCTTAGTGCATTTTGTTACATTCATTGTTTTTGTGAGCCATTAACATAAAGACAAAAAACTGGTTTCAAGATAACTACTTTGAAATAGTACAGGTATTGAACATATTCATATTACATTAAAAACTGTGACTGTACTATAGGCAGAATTAGAAAATCGCGAGCTGAAAACATCTTGTGAGAAGATTGAGTTAGTAGAAAGACTTAAAGTGGCACTAGTAAGTGATGGCGTCGATTCCGAAACATTCTTATTTAAAAACGAGACTATCTTAATCTCGTTAATTTCTGTCGATATTTCAACCACGAATGAACAGATTTCTACTATGAAGAACGATATTTCTACTAATATAGACGACAAGATTTCCACTATGAAGAATGACATTTCCGCCGATCCGATATGTTATCGTTAGAAAATGACATTGCTGCTGACGTCGAGATAAAAATTTCATCTATAAAATCAGACATTGAAAATAAGATGACAACGATAGACGAGGGGATCAAGGAGTTGGAGAGAAATATGGCAGATTTAAGAACACAAGACACGCTAGTAGAAGAAAAGAAGATCGAACATATAAAACCCTGCAAGCCAGAAATAAACTCCAGGATAGAAGACATTGGCAGTTTTGCACGAGTCAAGACACCATCATTCGACGGAAAGACATCGTGGACCAATTATGTGAAACAGTTTGAAGCAGCTACCATAGTGAATAATTGGTTCGACAGGAAGAAGGCAGTGAACTTTACTATCGCGCTTAGGGGAGATGTCTTAGACGTACTCCGGACGATACCTCTGGAACAAATGGATGACTTGGAGCAGCTGAAGAAGAGGTTCGATATGCGATATGGTCACGAACAGCTAGAGCACTTGTACCAATCGCAGCTGAAGAACCGAAGGCCGAAAGTAACGAAACCCTTCAAGAGTAGGAAGTGGATATTGCCCGACTAGTTCTATTCGCGTATCCATCAACACCAGAGAACATGATAGAATGTTTGGGCATCCAGGCTTTTATTAATGGCTTACGTGACCCCGATGTGCAGAGAACGCCTCGATTAGCCCATCCCTAAACATTGGTCGATGCATTGACTGCTGCTCTTGAATATAAAGCAGCCACGAAGGTTTCGGGATATAACAAAGTCAAGGCCATCCAAGAAGAAGGCGACGAAGACAAACTTGAACAGATCGTTAGTATGATAAGAAGTACGATGGACAATAAGCCAGGAATAATCGATTGCTGGAATTGTAGCGAGCTAGGGCATGTACGTAGTTCGTGTGAGCGCACCAGGATTCCTGCAATCCAAGAACCCCCAATTACAGGAAAACTAGAACGGGTCGGCTACGAGGGGGTAGCACCGACCCATGATCGTTTCAAAGACCCTCTCATACTGATAGCTTCGCTCAGATGTCCCAACGACAGTGTATATGTAGATGGCGAGGTGAATGGCAAGAGATATACTCTGCTGGTAGACACTGGAGCAACTAAAATCATTATACGACCAGAAATAATAAACTCCAAGAAGAAGCTTTTACCAACGAGACTGAGACTGAGGACCGCCACAGGTGAGAGTGCCGACGTTCACGGTCAGACACAATTCCAATTGGGAATTGGCGCAGAAATGTTCACGCATACGGTAATCGTAGTTGACATTGGAGAAGACGTGATTCTGAGAATGAACATAATGAATGTACATACAACCATTCAAGTGGGTTTCGAAGAGGTATTTCTTCATCCATATGAAGGCAGCGCGGTGTTGGTCGCTGTACGAGATGATACCGTTTCACCTGCACAAAGCGAAACCATGATAACCATGATCGTAGCTCGACTCGACTTACAGAAGAAGCAAGAGCTTTCCAATGGGACGAAGACTGTCAAACGGCTTTCGAAACCTCGAAGAGCCATTCAACCACGGTGCTGATATTAGGATACCCATTACCAGAGGGAGACTTTATTCTAGACACTGACTTTTGGCGGTAGTGAAATCCGTGGAACACTTTTACCATTATATCTATGGTAGGAAGTTCTTAATCCGGACTGATCATTAGGAACTCAAGTGGTTGATGCAGTTCAAGAATCCCGAGGGCCAGATCGGTAGATGGATCGAACGACTTCAAGAGTACGATTTCAACATCGAGCTGGTGTGAGACGCCGAAATTCCGACTCCCTGTCCAGACAGTGGTACCCAACAGACTGCTTCCACCGCAACAAGGCGGAATCTAGGGACGCTGCAGTATCAAGAAATACTATAGTCAACGGGGAATGGTCACCCAAGAGGATCGGTGAAGATCAGGAGAATGATCCTCAGCGTGGTAAATATATTCTAGTTATAACGGATTTTTTCACAAAATGGGTGGAAATTTACGCGATCCCGAATCAAGAGGCCACAACTGTCGCGGATGTATTGGTGAAAGAATTTATCAGCCGATATGGAGTGCCCTTGGAAGTACAGAGTTACCAGGGAAGAAATTTCGAAAGCCATCTATTCCAGGATATTTGCGACAAGCTGGGAATGAAGAAGACCAGGATAACAGCATTACAACCACAGTCAGATGGAATGGTCGTGAGAATGAACAGGACTATTGGAAAACACCTATCCAAAGTAGTTTCCAGCCATCAGAGAGATTGGGACCAGTATATTTCCCTATTCGCATTGGCTCATCGATCTGTCGTCAATGAGTCCACGGGTGAAACACCTGCGAAAATACTGTTTGGACGTGAAATGAGGCTTTCTTGTGACATGGAATTTGGCTGTCGTGCTGGAGAAGATCTAGCAGGAGACGACTACGTGACCCAATGGGAAAGAAGGCTGGACGATATTCATGAATTGGTTCGAAGAAATCTTCAAGTTGCCAGCGACAGAATGAAAAGTCGGTACAACACGCAGGCCACAGTAGACGGTTTTGAAGAAGGGGACGAAGTGTGGTTACACAACTCGAGGAGAAGAAAAGGATTTTCTCCAAAATATCAAAAATCTTGGGAAGGTCCATACTTAACTAAAATATATTGCATAAGCAAGATCCCCAACGGAAAACCAAAAGTAGTTCACCAAAGCCGACTAGCGCCATTCGATGAAAACCATGACCTAGAGAAAGGAAATAACCATATTCGAGATGTGTCTGACTCTACCTTCGATGAATTCATGGGCGCGTATGGAGGTACCGGGAAAGCTAGATATGGAGTCACTTCGGAACAACAACCAGATTTGTTAACTCTCCTGGAAGATTATTCACTGGCATACATCCCCGCCCGTATCAAGAACGCACGAGGATTGACAACCGTGTTTCGAAAGAAGTTCGGGCAATTAGAAAAACTTGAAGACCAGATTCCAGCCCCTGGCAAGACATTGAAACTGAAACATAATTCGCGGTACGTCTTCTCTGTGGTAACTAAAAATGAATTTCAAGACCGATCTACCTACCGCGATGTGTGGGAAGGACTTCGAAACCTCCGAGATCATGTGTTAGAATCCAGCGTTAAGAAACTGGTTACGCTTAAGATAGCGAGTAACCAGTTGGATTGGCGACTCATCAGGACATGGTAGAGGTGATCTTCCATGATACTGGTGTCCAAATATTAATTTTCAGCTACAACCCCCGTTATCAGTAACCGATGAAGACGGTGCCCTGTTATTTCCATAAGATTGCAAAGTGTAGAAATGGGTCCAGTTACCGATTCAAACATACAGCCTCGGCTACACAAATTTTCAGGAGGAACTTCCATTTAAGGAGGGGGTAACGTTACGAACTCGCACTCCGAAGTAGATACTGAGTACGGACCTGTAACCTTATGTTAACGGAGTTAAAAAAATGGCGAGCACGCCGAATTCTGAGGTCTATTAGGATTTTTTGTGACCGTTTTTATAGACATATTCTAAGAAGATATTCTAGAGATTGACCCGTCATTCGAGAAATATCCCGAAAGGCGATTGTTTTGTGTAAGCCGCAATCTACAACTATCTAGAAAAAAAACCACTTATATATAAAATACCGACCAGCGGGAGAAGTTTGGTTTATAAAGTGATCTCGGGAAATAAACAAGAATACACCGAAATAGCGAACAGTGTTGATATAAACTAATATTTAAGTTTGTGTGTATATAAATTAAATGTAAGTGAATAGTAAGTGTATATAAATGAAGTGTTAGTGGGTAGTTTAGTTTTCAAATAAATTCGTAAGTAGCCATACCGTGTGTTTAAAGTTTATCCCACCCGTTTACTGTTTAAATAAATAAGAAACACATTACAGTATTATTTGAATAATTCAGTTGATCTAGAAACGTGTGTCAAGAATAAATTCTGACAATTAGACGATCTAAAGTTTGAGATTGAGTAATTTCATTGAAAAAATAGATGACAGCTATGGAAGAGAATTCGTTGAAACCCTTCCAGAAATCAGTGGATTAGCAAATACAGCGTCATCAAACTTTTTACCTAGTAAATCAGGAATACAATATGAAATAACTTATAATCATTTAAAGAGTCGTGCTGTGAAAAAAAAGTTGAAAATTATACATAAAATGTTGTTCTTGCATATTTTCCAAAAATATCTAATAATTTCAAACAATCGTCAGTTTGGTCTGAGGACTCCATGGTGAGAGCAGTTCCTAAAGTTTAAGTTAAATCATTGTTCCAAACATAGCAGTTTATTTATAAGTTTTTCAATGCTAATTGATAATGCTAATTAATGATTAAATATTTTGCTATTGAAGTACGCTTTACATTTTTCTATACTTAGTGCCCAAAATAAGAATTTTTTTTGGTCTGAGCTTGAACGTAGATGAAATATTGTATTTAACTCGCGCAAAAAGTCTTTATTGCACTCAACGTGCTGCGTGCAGTAAACAACTACTATGCACTCATTGCATAAATAACTATTTCGTAAATTTCCACTAGTTGGCGCATTCCATCCCTTAAAACATATAATTGGATTTTTAACGAAATAATCTACGATTAAGGTTGTTAAATAATATTCGCTTTATATACTACTGTCCATATTCTACAACTTTTGTCTAGGTCATTGTTCTGTATCACCTATTCTCAAGTGGTGGGGGAAGTGTAAATTTGTTGACATCTAAAGGACTGTTACTTTCAAATATTATGCTTCAACCGATTTTCACAAACATCGACTCATCGCAAAGAGCATTTAAGGCATATTTCAGAAACAAAAACAATATCATATTTAAACTTTCAATTGGGAAATACAGGGCGTTATGTTACACCTAGCTCTATTTATAATTTTTTCTGAGAAATTTCAAATGAATGCAATGCTATAACTATAACCAGCTCACAAAAATACAAATAAGATGACCAATTGGCTAGTCAAAACCGCAAACTAATATCTCCTGTCAATCGAAATATTTTGGTATTTTCTTACGAAATTACGAAATTTTGAGGAGTGTTGGGTCACGTTGTAAGTTGTAAGCCTTTTCATTAACAGTGACTTTTGTATTCAAGAAGTAGAGACTGATTCTCAGAAAGTGTTATTTTTGCTATAACTTTAAAATGAAAAATCATATCAACCTTCGGTATTCAGATTTATTTTTCGTGACTAAAGGCATAACAAACAAAATTGAAAAAGCAATAGCATTTCGTTTACGGTATAACGATGTAATTTTATTCTCAAAACAACATAATTTCTCTTACAACTTACAGGGTGAGCAACATTCCTCAAATTTTTTTAAAAAATGCCAAAATATTTCGAATGACAAGAGATATCAGTTTGCGGTTTTGACAAGTTAGTATCTTATTTGTGTTTTTGTAATATAGTTATATAGTTATATATATACATATATATATATATATATATATATATATATATATATATATATATATATATATATATAATAAAAGTATTATTTTTCTTCAACCTTCTTAAATAATTTATTTTTTCAATTTCTTGGGTGTCAGGTTGTGTAATTAATTGAATCATTTTATTGTTACTAACGTTTCGTTCCTGGGTTAGGAACTTTCTAAAAGTTTATTATTGACTGAATCAAGTTACATCGTTTACAGTTTAAAATTGAAAAACACATATACAATAGGTAAAAATATTCATAAAACAGACATTTAAAAGAAGTACCATCGATACAAATTCTACGACATTATACAGGGGAAGTACGGAAAGACTCCAGATATATTATTTCATTAAATTATGATAAATCTGACTCACTATATTTTCATCCTTTTTAATGTGCACCATTTCTTTAATTGTTAATTTTCTGTAGTTTGAATCTTGAGCTAAATTTTGGTGTTTTTAAAATCAAACTCATGGTTTTCATTGCTTTCATGTTTGTGGAGAGCCGTGGAAGCATTTTTGGGATATTTATGGCCATTTAATCTATTTTCTAAAGTCTGTGTGGTCATTCCCATGTATTTTTTTGGACAGTTTAGGCAGGGTATAGAATATATAACGTCTGACTTTTTTGTGGTTTTTATTTTACTTTTTAATTTAGTGAATAATGGTGATAGGGTGTTTTGAGCTTTGTGACATATAGAGATACCATGTTTAGAAAATATGTGACTGAGTTTTTCAGAAAGCTGCTCCGTATATGGCATTGCTACATATTTATTATTGTTTGACACGTTGTTTTTAGAGTATTTCTTTGATGGGTTGTTATATATTTTATAGACTCTTTGTTTGCAAATACGGTTTATGGTATGTATTGGATAGTGATTGCTTAGTAAAGTCGTTCTAACTTGTTTCATAACATCTGGTCTGTATTCTGGAGAAGTTAATTTAATGGCTATGTTAACTAATCCAGTAATTACGCTGTTTTCATGGGACTTTGGATAGTTGGAATTGTGGTTAAGGTATCGGCCTGATGAAGTTACTTTATTATACAGTTTAGTTTTGATAGTATTATGGTTAGTTCTTATCATTGTCATATCTAAAAAATTTATTGTAATATTTTTTCTGTTTCTACAGTGAATTTGATTTTTTCATGAAAATTGTTGAAAGCGGACAGTACGTAATTAATACTATCATTGGGTACAGCTGCTAAACAGTCGTCCACATAACGTTTAAAAACAGAATATTGTGATTCAAATCTTTCAATACTACTTCTTCTAGATGTGCCATTACTAACTGAGCAAGTGTAGAAGATAGAGGAGAGTCCATGGTGCATCCATTAAGTTGTTGGAAAAATTTATTATTATATTGGAAGTAATTATTGTTTTGAATTAATAAGATGGCTTCAATGATTTCAGTGTATTCGAGTGAAGTGTGTTCTTTTATAATATCCCATTTCGTTTGTACAGTCTTAATTATTAATTCGTTAGGTATGTTAGTATACATTGATATTACATCCAATGATATTATTTTATAACTAACTGGTATATCAACAGAGTCAATAAATTTTTTGAACGAAAATGAATCTTTTAAATAACTGTCATTTTGACCGACTACATTTGAAAGGCAATTGGCTAGATATTTAGACAAATTATAAAATGGTGATTGCATGTAGGATACTATAGGTCTTAATGGTATGTCTGGTTTGTGTAATTTTGGTAAACCGTATACTCGAGGTGGGATCGCGTTATGTATTAGTAGTTTTTTTGGTTCGTTTTGTGTGATCGAACTATTATTCAACAATTTTTTTATTAGTTTATTGTTTTTTTCTTGAAAAGAATTGGTTTGGTCTGATTAGTTTAAAACGGTAATCATGAACTCCAGCGATTATCAAAATAAAATCAACGATATTTTGAGTGATCGAACATTATACAAGAAAATTAAATCAGACCAAACCAAATCTTCTCAATAAAAAAACAATAAACTAATAAAAAAATTGTTGAATAATAGGTCGATCATACAAAACGAAGCAAAAAAACTACTAATACATAACGCGATCCCACCTCGAATATACGGTTTACCAAAATTACACAAACCAGACATACCATGAAGACCTATAGTATCCTACATACAATCACCATTTTATAATTTGTCTAAATATCTAGCCAATTGCCTTTCAAAAGTAGTCGGTCAAAATTACAGTTATTTAAAAGATTTATTTTCGTTCAAAAAATGTATTGACTCTGTTGATATATCAGTTAGTTATAAAATAATATCATTGCATGTAATATCAATGTATACTAATATAACTAAAGAATTGATAATTAAGACTGTACAAACGAAATGAGATATTATAAAAGAACAGACTTCACTCAAATACTAAACAAATTTTAAAACAATTAATTTATAACACAAACTTCTACGATGGTCAGGTTGGCAATTTCAATCAACACGCTACTCTGTACAAAAGACTTCCTTACATCAATAATTTAACTCAATTCATTTTACCACTGTTCAAACAGTTCACTAATTTCAGAGTTGCCAAATACAATTTGACAACTATTTCTCTCCTTTTTTCGAAAGTTAAAGATAAAACACCTTTGTCATTACAAACCAACGTGATTTACAAAATTAATTGCTCGCAGTGTCCGGGATGCTACGTTGGTCAAACGTCTCAATGGTTAAAAAACCGTATTACCCAACATAGAAGTGATTGTCGAGTAGGCAAGAATAACTGTGTAGTGGTGGATCATTTTATAAAGACGGGCCATACGTTCAAATATGACGATACAGAAATTCTGCAGAAAATTGACCAATACAGGAATCGTTTATTTTTTGAAATGTATCACATCAACAAACAAAAAGATGCTATCAATCTCAAATCTGACACTAATAAACTCAGTGATATTTATTGTCACCTGTTAAATTCATTTGAATATTGTTGTTTTGTCACCCCAGTTATTCATACGTTTCAGATTATTTATTTTATTGTTTAGTTTTTAACTCAAATTGTTTCTTGTTTTTATCAATTCACACCACAACCATTTTTACAAATTAATCATTAGCAATTAGTCTAGTTAGTACCTTAATGTGGTGTATATCAACTCTTAACATCTGTAAGTATCTGTGTTCCTATCTTTGTCATTTTATTTATATTTTAATTATTGTAGTGTCTCCTGATGATGCTATTGAACAATAGCGAAATATTGAGAATAAGAATATGGAGTTTTATTTCTTATACTGACCGCATACCTGACAATCATCACCTTTTGTTTATATAATATATATATATATATATATATATATATATATATATATATACCATATATATATATATATATATATATATATATATATATATATATATATATATATAGTTATATAAATTGGAAAGTTGACAGTATCTTAGTGTTCGATGACTTACTGCAGCCCCATGGCTCTATGCCATATGTCCATATTGGTTTTAGGATGATTTTGTACATAAGTATCTTATTTTTCATTGTTAACTGCAAACGTCTGCCGACTAGCCAGTTCATATTTTGAAGTTTTAACTTTAGTTGTTGTGTTTTTTTAACTTGTATGTGTTTCTTCCAAGTTAACTTTTGGTCCAAATGTAGTTCGAGGTATTTGAGTCCTTTTTTCAATGGAATCGGTATATTGTTAATTGTCACTTGCGGACAGACACTTCATTTTGTGGTTATCGTGATTTGTGCGGATTTGTCATTATTGACTTTCATTCTCCACTGATGTAGCCATTCTTTTAGAATATTTAGGTGGTATTGTAGCTTCTTTGATGCTCTTTTAGGGTCTATATCTGAAGACATTATTGCACTATCTTCTGCGAAGGTATCGATTAGATTATCGTCGGTAGTTGGAATATCAGCAGTATACATAAAGTACAGATAAGGGCCAATGACACTTCCTTGGGGAACGCCTGATTTTATGGGTTGATAATTAGATAAGAAGGTTTAGTCCTTGACTTGCATATATCTATTACTTAGGTAACATTTGAGTGAAAAGAAAATGATAGGGTAATTTTTGTTTTATTTTAAACAGTAGTCCTTGATGCGATACTTTGTCGAAAGCCTGTTGGATGTCTAAAAATGCTGAAGCACATGATTCTTTTCGTTCTAGTGCTTGCTTCATATTGTTCACTAATCTATGACACTGTTGGATTATTGAATGTTGTTCTCTGAATCCAAATTGATGTACTGGAATCAGTTCTTCTTTAGGTATGATGTCACTAATTCTATGTAGGTGGATTCTTTCGAAGAGTTTAGATAGTTGAGGTGTAATAATCCCTAAAAATTTCGTCATGTAATCACCGCTGTCACCACTGTAATATCCCCGAGGCAATTCCGCTATAATCCTAAAAAAACGCTGTCACCAGTTGTAATAACCTGAAAAAACTCTGCTGTCAACATGTCCCTAATGGACCGAAAAGGCAGCGTAGCTGGCTGTCACCACCCACGATTTCGTGGGAAACAGGAGTCGACAGATCCTGATAAATATCCGAAAGAGCTGGCTTCGGCCTCCGCTGCTGCCAGTTGTCGTTGGTAATGAGAGGTCTTGTGTTATAGGGTTACGCCAGTTAGAGGGGTGTGTTGAGGAAAAATCTTAGGTGCAGCTTTTATGTGTATATGTTAGGTATTCATATAATCATGCTCTCCTGGTTGAGAAGTTGAACTAACCGACAATGATTTCTATAACGAGTTTGATATAAAAAATAAGAAATTATATTACACCAATTGACAAAGCATCAGGAATAATCGTATGTAGAGTCTTCTGACTATAATTATTTAAAACCAGTGATAGGATCGGAAGAAAACTTGAGATACCCTTGAATTGCAGAATAAAATGAAATTTGTTAGTTTAAAAATAATCGCCGCAACCTAAATATTCTCGTGCACTCTATATATAAAACTTTGAAATTAGCAATTTAATATTCAACCTCAAATGTGCTCCCTATTCCTGATTCATACGGTGAGGTTTCACCATTAAGTACTCGTATGCGATATGAAATATCATAACATAAGTTAAATTATATAGATATAATATCATAGATGCGGGCTGGCAATTTTAATAATCTGACCAAACTACAAAAAAGTCATGATACACAGTTAGTATAATTTTTAAATTAGACTTACCAATTCCCAGGCTGGGTGTTCACAAAAACGCCGACGGCAACGACTCGAGTTTGGAACAAAAAAAGAAACCCCTTCAGAGCGCGTACAGTAGACGCTCCCTAGTAATCTTCTTTTCCCCTTTCGGAAAAAAATTATACTTGATAGTTAAAACACTACGTTCTAATTATAAATGACTTAAACTCAGGACGCCTCAAAAACCACTATCCGAGAAACCCAAAAAAACACTAGACCGTTCCCGACCGCGAGTTTTTACCAACTGCCCTTCAATTTTCACATTTTCGTCGTTTCGGCATTTCTCCCTATGTCAGCATTCGTTTATTTTTTTAATTGGTGGAACTTATCGTTCGACGTGATTGTGTTATATGTTATTTACCTCGATTAACAATGAATTTTTATTTGATTCCGCAAAATTGCGTTATTTTGACGCAATTATTATTTCCTGTTAAAATATTATTTTTTTCTTTTTGCAACAAGACAGACTGCTTAGATAAGTGTTTTTTCCATTGTATGAATGTTAACGACCGCTTTTTATCGTTTAAACGTTACAATATAAAAAGTAATTTGTTACACAGGATGATCCTCCCTATGTTTCTTCGTTTGGTATTTATTACATTGCCACCCCCTTTGAAAAAGTGTTGGACTCACCTGTTCAACACAATTTACGTACATTCCCTACGCTAAACTTATCTAAGTACAAAATTGTGTCACTGCGTTACATGTTACCGCGATTTCACTTTGCGCACTACGCGTTGTATGCCGCACTGAGACACTGATTGTTGACTGCTTGTATATTTGTGTTCATCGTTGCATTACCTATGACTCCCTAGTTGCACTATGTTGCTTTTTCCTCTGTTAGGTGTGGGACAAAACTAATTTCCTCACTGGTTTGTACTCGTTTATGTATCCAGAAGAGAATAGATAGTTTTTGTATTTGACATGAATTCGTGCAGTGAAGGATTAGATATCCTTCCCTGCTACTGCTACTTTATTAGTTTGACAGAATTAGGGGGAGAGAAACCGTTTTGGTTTTAAAACTGTGCCCGTGGAATGGGGCGAGGACGATTTGTGATTTGATGAACTTTTGTCGGACTGATTGAAAGTTGTCTAAGGACCACAATTTTGGCGATTTGCTTGTTGCGAAGTACTCCCTCGTTATGTGCTTTTTGCTTCCTGTATTGCCGACTTCTCTGTATTGCCGCGCACTTTGTTTGCACTTTGTTTCAAATTGTTTCTAGTTAACTAATATGTTATATTCATAGTAATTTTTTTTCTTAAAACTTTGTTTCGCACAATTATTACGGAATGTTTATACTGCCGCGTGAGTCAGTCCAGTGAACGTTGCTGAATGCTTGTGCATTGACTTCTTGAGCGTTTTCCTCGTCTTGCTGCGTAAGTCCAATTTCTTCTTCGGACTTCTTCTTTCTGTCATTTTCGTGTAATACCCATGGCGTTAGGCTTGACCATATGCCTGCGAATATAGCTATGCCGCAGCCTATGGTTTGATATATTCGTAAACTGATTATTTTAACTCCGCATAGGTAATGCAGAATCTTATATACGAAGCAGGATCCTATGAGACCACTTACGACTGTTCCTAATTCTGAAAACCATCCCCATATATGATTTATGGTTGTGTGCACGAGTTATTTTAGTTCCTTTCCATTGAACATACTGGTGGCGCTGTAGCCTTGATCCGCTGCTGGTAACCCTGCTGTCCGCTTTAGAAGTATGTTTTCGACTGCTTTCTGTTCCTTGCCAATCGTTAGTAGTCTGTGTGCTTCCTGAATTTCTGGTTGTGTATAGGCCTTCTGCTCCTACTTTTTCTATGTACTTGTCTAGCCCATTACTGACAATAGATGTGTGGCTGTGCATACTACAGGGAAATATCAACCTTGAAACTTCGACGCTAAAGCTCCATACCTTTTGCGTACTTAATTCGTTTCGTTGGATCACTTGGACTGACTCGGTTTCAGTTTCATACGACGTTTCCGGAGGCGCGCTCGGTTGAATATCTGTTAGCGATATAACCGTTGCGTTAGTTTTCGCGTCCGCACAATCGTAGGCTATTAAACCATCTGTTCCATGTGATATGGCGAAGATTAGTGTTAGGGTAGTCATGGTATGCCGTTGGGTGAACATTGTCTTCTACTGTCCCTGGGTTTGCTTCCTTCTGTCCAATTTGTAAGTTCCGTTTCAATACGCGTTATTCTGTCTATACTGTTTACCTATGCAATTAAAATTACTAAAATAAACAAAAAACAATGTTATTATTAGTGAACATGCGTATTATAATGTACATGTATACTACAGTACGGGACTTATAATGACATTATATTATTAATATTTGCTTACCTATTATAGGTTTCATATATCCGTTATAGTATTTATACAGAAACCTAATATGTTTGTCCTTTTTTTGATAATCACATAATTATTATCAACTAAGTTAATATCAACCAATGCTTCCTATAGCCTCTATTTTAGTTGAATAACTAGTACTATTATTTAAACTTAAATCATGGCTTCCTATAGCCTTCCGTGAATTAAAAAACTTGAATTATTCGTGGCGTCCTATATAGACTTCCCTAAATAGAATAAACTCCTGATTCTTATGATCTTGAATGACTAAATAACAATTAAAATCAATAATGGATTCCTATAAATTGGTAGTGAATTATTTGAAAAAAAAACACACACTTTGCGCAAAGATTTGATGTTACGGTATCCGTTACTGCACCCCTGTATCATTTCTAATTGATTACATACATTCAATTTGTTAGTTAGTTCCCGTACTATATGTTGGAGTGTAGTGTCCAACAAATTTTCTTCCTCCTTTCCCTTACAATTATTCATACCGCATTATTCGAATTTCCCCTAAAAGAGGAATTTGTTGCGAAATTGAACCTTTTGAGAAACAACTGACGCGCAACCCTATTTTTTTCGCTTTGCGACTCACATTCGTACCGAAAATCGAAACTTATTTTCAAGACAATGAACCTGTTGTCATCGCTGCTAACATTACTTTAGCTCGGGTGCCATGGGGCGTCGCGCAGGTGCTTTAGCCTGACACTTGTACCACACTTTGGCAGTTCTCCTTACGCTAGTACGTAGAGCGTTGACTTACTATGGTTTGTTTAGTTTGATTGCAGTTTCTGTGCAATAATGCTGGGTTATAATATTCCTTTATTAATTTTACTTTACATATCAATTAGTTTCCCTACAATAACCATGTATACTCATGCTTATATTGTATAAACTGACTGGGATTTCCAGATCCATTTCTTTTATTTATATTCTTATCTTTGTCCCGCCACTTTTTCGTGGACATACCTCATTTATTAATATGAAAACATTCTAATTCGTATACATTTTTCGGTCAGGTCCTGCCTAGCTTGACTTCGCATAAGCGTTATCCCCTTGTTTTGAAATTGGAGCACTGCGAACTTGATCTTATATCACCTGCTTTTGCGTCCGTGAACTCTACCGTGAGTTGGTATGCAGGGGACATACAATTAATAATTGATTACTATAACATTTACTATAAATACCTAAAAAAAATCATTTATCGTCATAAATGTGTAAATAAATTCTATTAATGTATTTATTCATTTTTGCTTTGCATATTTCGACTTGATGGATATATCTATATATTCACCTATTGCCCGCTGATGATTGTTTTATTGCCAAATCCCTTTTGTTTCTCACGCGGGTATTCCTTTCAATTTTTCTATTTTACGTTTGTACTTTACCTGTACAACACATTAGTGCTTCTACATTTTTCTTATATATTCTTCTTTTCGTTTCTGCCTTACGATCTTCCCTTCGGGGGGTTATTTTTTTTTTCATTACCATCATAATTATTTATTATACCTTATCGATTCCCTATAATACGTGTTTTTACACGTTAACCTCACTCACTGTCCTCTAATTTGAGGAAAAGGGATATTCCCTCTATAATAATTAATGTTTTACAGGAACTGTACTTTTTAGTATAACTTGTCGTGTAATTTAGTTTTTTAGTATTGTCAACTCATTGAAATGTTGCTCATATATTAGAAGGCGGGGTATTAATCTCGCATTCATAATGATATTGAAATATCCGATTTGCATAATCAAGTTTCTGTATATTGCTTGTTTCCATGTATAAGTATAAACATTGGAAACAGTGAAATAGTTTGTTGTACTATCCGCCTTTATATTTTCCTTTGACTTGTAACAAGCTCATCGCCTGTTACGATTTCTATCGGACTATGTTATTTTAATTTTGTCGTACTAATGTTTCGAAATTAAAAAACTTGTTTCTTTAACAAAATTCGTGTATTTAAACGATATCGTACATTGGAAAAGTCTCTTCCTATCAGTAAAATTCATGAGTTAGTACCTACATCGTTGTGGTTTCACATATTTGCTGCTGAGTTAGATTTTTGAAATATTTTTCCCGATGTTTATACTGTTTGATTTAAAATTATAATATGGGCTGGTGTTTGATGAATTTTGTATGTTTAAATCTTTTTTATTGTAAAAAAAGAGATATTTCATATTCTTTTTGAAGCAAATTTCTAATAATTTCTTTTCATTCTTTTTCAGCTTTATAATTCCGCATTTTCTGTATATTTAGGGAACAAAGCGAATATGATAGAACAGACTTCTGTTAGTTTTTTTTTAAAACTAGATTCAGTTTTTTAAGTGTTGAAGCATAAGCTTCCCATCTGTTCTATTTATTCCTTCCTTCCCAAAATTTTTCCTTGATTTTTACTCTATTTTCTTTCCTCAGCTTTGCAGCCCCTGGGTAGGTTCTATGAAAACACCACCCATAGAAGACAACAGAAAACCCGCCGGGATGGATTGAAGACCATATCTCCATCAACTAGAACCTAGCTGAGAGCTGAATACTTCCAGAACCTTACCAAAATAAGTCCTTTGTCTTATATTCAATTCATGGAAATCTAGAATTGGAGATTTTTATTGCATAACGGCGTTCGTATTCGTTTTGTGTTTTGGATATGCACTTAATGTGAATTATCTATTGAGTTATTGATAAACATAATTTGCTGAACATTTGATATTTGATTTCCAGCAATTTATATTAACGTGCACCATCGCGTAAATATAAGGTTTTCCAGCTTTTAACCTTCTTAGTTTTTCTGTTATTTAAGTATCGCTTAAAAAGCTGGTGGCGTCCAATTTAATATCGATTGTTCACCCCATCTCAGTGATTGCTATAAGGATACAATCACTGGAGTCGAATACCACAACCTGAGGAAGAGTCCCAAGCCGGGATAGAACATATGTTACAAAGTGGCGCCCTAGTTAATTGTATTTTTTGCTGATTACTGAGATGGTGTCTGAAATCTATATTAAAAGTTTATTTAGTTTCAATTATCAATTAATTTTTTTTATTACTTTAACTTAAATTTTATTCCAGTTATATTTCACATTTTTATAGACGCTGTTTTTTGACAAGATTTGCTTCAAAATTTCAAGTTTATACAGTTTCCCTATTTGTTATTTTCGTCATGAAGATGTTACACGTTTTATGATGGTCAGTTTTTGTGTTTCGAGAAGGTAATTAAGTATATTTGCAATAATAGTTGACATTAAGGAATTTGTCTACTTATAGTTTTTTTGTTTCGAAAAAAGTTTAATATGTTTTGAAATTATTTTATTCTGCTTCTGTGTTAATTGGTTTTTAAAATTATTGCAAAGCATTCGTTCCTTTTTGGAATAATTAGTATACCGCTTCACTCAAAGTAAATATAATTAATAGCAGGTAATATTTTTGAAATATTTAGTATACAGGGTCACTCATAAGTAACATTGTTGAATTTCATATCTTCAATTCACAGTTATTACTTTAATTACTTTGCAGTTACCTTTAAATTTGTTTACGTAAATCTTCCTGATGATAAGTTTTCTGAAAAACATCCTGTTGATCCAAATTTATTCAGCCATTATTACGATTTGCGAATCAGATCTATTTGTGTTTCTGATTAGTTTGGTTTTATCCGTATTAATATTTCTTGACGCGACTATTTTTTTATCTTAATTTTGAACTAATATCAAAATATATCTGGAGTATTTTTCATTGTCAACAATTGTGTTAGGTCATAAATACGTTTTGTGTCTATTTATAGTAGAATTTACTTTTCTACTCTCCAATATATCATGGTACCTCCATACATTATCTTTTGTTATAGTTACCGATGTGCAAAAGCACATATATTTTTCTCTTACGCCTTTGTTTTATCTCTTGGTGTATCTTGAGTATATTATTCTGTATCTTTCTCTTATGTTGTGCATAATACAATTGTGTATTATATTTTTGTTTATCGTATCGCTTTTGTTTTTGGGTTTTTGAAACGCCAAAAATTCTGTTCTGTAGAGAACAAACTTCCGTGAATGTTTCAAATTTTCTGAGATTTTCTTGCTTTATGCACCTTTGGAAATCAGTTAAGTTTGGAACGACCTTTATACTCAAATATTATCTGAAATTTCTTGCTCTAGGCAAATATTGAATTCAGTTAATTTTGTAGTAGTCCCTTATCTTTTTTGTTGTGTGTGTACTGAGAAATTCTGTTTTGCTTGGTAGCGTTTTTGGTCTCAGCATACGCTTTATATTTATAGTCCTCCTATTGCTCAAATATTTTCTGGACTTCCTTGCTTCAGGCAAATTTTGTATTCAGATTATTCTGTAGCAATTCCTTTATTTGTTGTGTGTGTACTGAGAAATTATCTTTCTGCTTGGTAGCGTTTTTGTTCTCAGTATACGCTTTAGTTATTTTCATCTTCCCTGTATTTTGATACGATAATAACACGTCCTTTTTGTAGCACGACAACTTATAGATTATTTTGGTGTACTGATACATACTGATGTTATTTTATTAATGCATATTTTAGTTTTTTTTTGGAGTTGTTGACAAAACTATTTTTGTGGATAACTTTCTATGTGGTTTGGAATACCACAATTTATAATTTCGTTATTTTCATAGCGAAAGTGTTTCCGATTTACAATGTTTTCTACCATATATCTTCCAATTTCGGTTTTGAGTATTCTGTGTGTGTTATCACTAAATTCTTAGCACTTGGTGAGTTTCTTCTCTTCAAACTTTCCGATTGTAGGAAAGGGGGAAATGCCAAGGCTTGTTATTTTTTTGTCTCTTTTTATTTTTTTCTATAGTCACGTAATGTATTTTAAAAACACACACATATTTTTAGTCACGTAAGAAAATTTTCTTAGTAGATTTCTATTTCTTACCTTGTATTTTTTTTCTTTATTTCGCGAGGTTTTTCCTACATGGTTGATGCTCTCATCAATCTATGAGTCTGAGTTAACCATACTCTTCTGATATTTTTTCCTTATTTTCTTCAGTTTATTTAAATTTTTTCTTTTGAGTTTAGTGTACCTGAGATCTTAAGCACTCTATATCACACTTAGTGATAATTTCTTTGTAGATGAGGAATGTAGTTGTTTTCTTATCTTATCGTTGAGATGTTAGCATTTCATATTTTGGTAGAGGCTACCCCTCTAATTAATTTTTTTATATTTTAAGACCTCACAACGGTAATAATAGTTTAATCTCTAAATTTTCTTTTGCTTTGCTAATAGGAATGAACTCCTATTATAATTGTTTACCGCATTTTGTTTCAATGTTTTGATTATAATTGCATATCATTTGTAATGGTTCATTATCGCTAATAGGAATACGCTCCTATTATATACAGTTTAATGCATTTCGCTTTTTTCTTTTCATGTTTTCTTGTCTTCTCATTGCCCTTACCTTTCCATTTTCATTTCTCGTTTGTTCCATTATTTTTTTGAACATGTAAGCACATCTTCTTCTTTTGCTAATCACCACAATATTGATGTTTTGACTACTTTTCTTCGTAGACTGTTCATGTTTAAAAAAAGTAATTCTTCGAATTTATTTTTTTCTCCGAGGAGAGGGGGTGTAACAACCCGATCGCCTGTTACGATTTCTATCGGACTATGTTATTTTAATTTCGTCGTACTAATTTTTCGAAATTAAAAAACTTGTTTCTTTAACAAAATTTGTGTATTTAAACGATATCGTACATTGGAAAAGTCTCTTCCTATCAGTAAAATTCATGAGTTAGTACCTACATCATTGTGGTTTCACATATTTGCTGCTGAGTTAGATTTTTGAAATATTTTTCCCGATGTTTATACTGTTTGATTTAAAATTATAATATGGGCTGGCGTTTGATGAATTTTGTTTGTTTAAATCTTTTTTATTGTGAAAACAGATACATTTTATATTCTTTCTGAAGCAAATTTTTAATAATTTCTTTTCATTCTTTTTTAGCTTTATAATTCCGCATTTTCTGTATATTTAGGGAAAAAAGCGAATATGATAGAACAGACTTCTGTTAGTTTTATTTTAAAAACTAGATTCAGTTTTTTATGTGTTGAAGCATAAGCTTCCTATCTGTTCTATCTATTCCTTCCTTCCCAGATTTTTTCCTTGATTTTCACTCTATTTCCTTTCCTCAGCTCTGCAGCCCCTGGGTAGGCCCTATGAAAACACCACCCTTAGAAGACAACAGAAAACCGGCCGAGATGGATTGAAGACTATATCTCCATGGACTAGGACCTAGCTAATAGCTGAATAATTCCAGAACCTCTCCAAGATAAGTCCTTTGTCTTATATTCAATTCATGGGAATCTAGAATTGGAGATTTTTATTGTATAACGGCTTTCGTATTCGTCTTGTATTTTGGATATGCAGTTAATGTGAATTGTCTATTGAGTTATTAATAAATATAATTTGCTGAACATTTGATATTTGATTTTCAGCAATTTATATTAACT
This sequence comes from Galeruca laticollis, assembly GCA_963921935.1. NCBI lineage: Eukaryota > Metazoa > Arthropoda > Insecta > Coleoptera > Chrysomelidae > Galeruca > Galeruca laticollis. The sequence continues at coordinate 45,302,377 of OY998183.1, read as the reverse complement.
TGGACCATCGCGTTAAAGTATTTTTATTATTTCGTTTTGTTAAGTTAAAGTAAATATAAGGTTTTCCAGCTTTTAACCTTCTTAGTTTTTTTGTTTAATTTAAGTATCGCTTAAAAAGCTGGTGGCGTCCAATTCAATATCGATGGTTCGCCCCATTCCAGTGATTGCTATAAGGATACATAAACTGGAGTCGAATACCACAACCTAAGGAAGAGTCTCAAGCCGGGGGAGAACATATGTTACAGACTGTGTGGTTACCGCCACTATTCGGAAAAGCATATGTAGTGCTGCACACGAAATCTGGTTGATTATGGTGACGTTGACGTACTCTGCTGATCTCAGGAGAGGTACACTTAGTGTTGTGCTTTCTATTCTCTTTCTTTTTGTGATGGATTGTAGGGGTTTGGGATTAGCCGCGTTCCCCCATAGGGGTAGTTCTGCCACTTTGGCAGGGGTCACGCCCGTTTCATCAATTTCTGTGTCATCTATATTCGTTGCGTTTTCTTTTGGCATTTCTTCTTCTGTTTCGAGGCCCCTATTTTCTGTCTCCTCGTCTCCATAATATCTACTCAACCTATTAATATGTACAACTTGCTCCTTTTTTCCTTTAGACGATTTTATGAGGTAGGTTACTGGTCCCACCTTTTCTTTAACTATACAGGGTGATTCAAACTAATGGGACATAGGCTAAACGTAGATTGTTTCAACCAAAATATGGCAATAGGACCAAATTTACCTCAATAAAATATTGCTGTGGGAAAAGATAAAGGGCGTTAAAGTTGAATTTTTTTTTCATTTTTTTCTAATAATGTCTCTGTATATCTATCGATTGTTATCAAAATTGGTACAGAGGCATAATTTTATACAGGCAATAATTTTTTATGTATTCTTTAACATTTTGTTACAGGGGAAGCCTCGTAAAGGATTTCTGATGATGAAATTGACTGGTAACTTTTTTTGACGAAACTTTTTAGTGATTTTTATTAAAAAACATGACATAAACATATTTCTACGTAATATTGGTACTCCTGTTCAAACAGGATATTCTTATTCGTTTCCGAGAAAAACGCAATTGAACAGTTCAGAGTAACGGACAATGAAAAACTTGTATCTCAAGGCTTTTATTTCGACGATAAAGCATAACTGAAAACAATGTAACATAAAAAGAGCGAACTCAAATTAAATGTTCTACGTGGCCTCCTCCGACTTCTATGCCTCTTCTAATCCTTTTAATAAAGGACTTTCGAACTTCAAAGAACATATTATTCTGTCCCCTTATGAAGTTAGCCGCATTTTGTATTTTCCTCCAGAGTTCGTCTCTCGAGTTAATTTCATTGGCATAAACTAGGGACTTCATATGTCCCCAAACATAAAAGGGCACCAAGGACTCCTTGGTGCCCATTCAAAATCACTTCCTCTCCCAATCCATCGTTGAGGAAATATGTCATTTAGATGATTTCTAACAACTAAAAGGAAATGAGGTGGAGCTCCATACTGTATAAACCACATTTTATTTGTTACAGCTAGTGACAAATTATCCAAAATATAGTTAGAAGTATTTAGCAAAAAAAAATAAATAAGAATCTCCATTTAAATTTAAACTCATGCTGGAAATGTCTTTCTTTCAGAGCATGCGAATTTTTTTCTTCCCAATAATGGCTGTTTCTCCAATTAAATACCCCTCGTCTGGTAAAAGTCGGTGAACACAATATTCTTAATAAAATTTCGGTCACCATTATGCTTCTTAAGAAAACGTTGGCAGAACTGTAACCGTCGTGGGATATCTCTTGGAAGCAAATTTTGAACATGAGTGAAGTGATACGGGTGGAACTTTTATTTTTTTAGAATTCCAATAATAGACGAATAGACTCCTGTTGCTGATGACAAATGACGTGAACTTACTGTAGGATTTTCATATATTCGTACCAAAATGTCATCTTCTTGATTAGGTAAAATTTGTTTCGGACGACCACCTTGAATTTTATTGTGAAATGACCTGGTTTCACCCAAACGATGAAATAGATTTGAAGAAGTATTGTGATTTGGTTGCCTTCTGCCTGGATATAACAATCCCTACCTTCTGGCTGCAAAGCGCCCGCAAAAATGTTCTTGTGCGTATACACAAATCATATCCCGCATTTCTTGATTCGTACAATGGTTGTGACGAGGCATTTCAATCGAAAAAGTATATGATAGCTTTTAAAAATGCAACAATTGATTATAAACTCGCAGAAAAAAATATTCACTGACAAGAAATGTCATTTACCAGCAACAACTATCTGATAGTCCAAAGCACACTATTCATAAATGAAATCCCCTTCCGATACTCTGAAATGTTCAATTGCGTTTTTCTCGAAAACGAATGAGAACATCATGTTTGAACAGGAGTACCAATATTACGTAGAAATGATGTTTATGTCATATTTTTTAATAAAAATCGCTATAAAGTTTCGCCAAAAAAAGTTACCAGTCAATTTCATCATCAGAAATCCTTCACGAGGCTCCCCCTGTAACAAAATATCGAACAATACATAAAATTATATTGCCTGTATAAAATTATGGCCTATGTGCCGATTTTGATAACAATCTATAAACATACAGTAAGATTATTAGCAAATAACGAAAATAAGATTTCAACTTCAACGCCCTTTATCTTTTTCCACAGCAGTATTTTATTGAGGTATATTTGGTCATATCGCCATATTTTGATCCAAACAATCTACCCTTAGCGTATGTCCCAATAGTTATGAATCACCCTGTATATGATCCTATCCACTTTTTTTGTAATTTCTCTGATACTCCTACTGTATTACTTAAGTCTTTGAGGTATACTAAGTCTCCTGTGTTGAATTCTCTATATTCTGTCGATTTGTTAAATCGTTTTATTTTGTCGTTTTTTGCTTTATCTATAATATTTTGTACTTTTTTCGTACACTCGTGCCAGTCTGGCTTCTAGCTCGGCTGCGTAATTTTCATCCATATAGTACCGTTCCCTTTTCGGCTCGATAAATTTGTCTATTGGTAGCGATTGTTCGCGACCGTGTAATAGGTTGATGTGTTATTGCTGCCCATATATGCCATAAGGACATATAGCATCCATCTTTATTAACTCTGTGCATTCTCTCAATTTGCCCATTAGATGTAGGTGCGTAGCTTGCAGTGTGAATCTTCTTTATATTCAACATTTCGCATACTTCTTTCATCAGTTTGGACATGAAGTTACTACCTCTGTCTGTGAGTAATTTTTGGGGGGTACCGTGTTTGCACACTATTTCATCTACAAATGCTCGGGCTATGGTTTGCGCCGTTTGATCGGGTACAGGTATAGCCTCTCAACATTTTGCCAGCTGGTCTTGGAAAGTCAGCAAATATTCGTTTGCCTTCTCTGACGTTACTAATGATGGACCAACTATGCCTATTGACGTAATTTGCCATGGTTTGCTTACGGGGGTGAATTTCTGTAGTGGTGCTTTCTTGAAATGCGGAGACGTTTAACGTCTGTTACATGAATCGCATTCTTGGCAATACTTTATAACATCCGCCTTTAGTGTTGGCCAGTGAAATCTTTTTTTATCGCCGTCATAGTTTTATGTTGTCCTTGGCTAAGCTGACTGATTCTTCTGTTTTTGCTTCGTGAACCTCCCTACTGTATCCAACCGTTTTCCCCAGTCCTCATTTTTGTTTATTCCATCATCTTGGACTGACACAATTTCTAATACTTCCTTAGTTGACCTCATTAGTATATTTTGTCCCCATAGTAGTAGCGACGGTTCTCTTTTGTAAGATATTTCCGCTTCTTGTTGAGCTAAAAAATCTCTCCCAAGTAATACGTCTACGTCCTTAAGCATTTTGTCGTCACAGACTATTAGTTCGAATGACGTTCCGACTTCTCCTGTTTCTGTTTCTATGTTTGATTGTGTTGTTCCATGTAGTCGTATTTCATGCCCCGTGATTTCTCTTAAACATAATTATTGAATGTCTGTACTATTCATTTCCGTTGGTTCCACTAGTGACTGTCCTATAAGTGAATAAAAGTCTCCTGTATCTATCAAGCGTGTTCTCAGCACTCCGTTAATTTTTAGGGACAACATGTATGGTATTTGTTTTGTCCTGTAGAAATGTGAAATGCGCCGTTTTTTATTCCCCCTGTTGTTTCTCTTGTGAGGCTCGCTGGATGGGAAATTCCTGCGGCCTTATTTAATCTTAAAAATGTTCCTGACACTCGTTGTTCCCTACATTGTTGTTGTTGGTAATTTGTTTGTTGTTCCACCAGCCGTTATGCCGGCCACTGGGATTTGCTACCGTATTTTTCTTTTGATGATTATCATTACTATTGGGAGGACGTCTGTTTTTATACTGGTTATTGTATCCCCTCGACGTGTTGCATCTTTAGCCCAGTGCCCTTGTTTCCCCATCGAAAACAAGCATTTTCCTGCTGACCTCTTCCTTTTTGTTCGTTTGCGCGGCACTCGGTTATCAGGTGATTCGTTTTTCCGCAGTATTAACATTCCCTTATTTGAGTGGGCTGTTCTGCTCTGCACTCGTTTGTCCAGTGGTATGTTTTGCCACAGGTGTAACATTTCCTTTGCCAATTGTGCTGTCTTACGATTCTGCAATTTCTTTTCTCGTGGTTATCTGTCCTTCATATGTTGCACCAATTTTTTTGCTTTTAAAAATAACTAATAATAATTTATTGCTTCAGAAACATGAGTTTACAGCAAGGGTATATGTGTATACACTAACAAACAATTAAACAATGTAGTAATAATTTTATTTAACAACAAACAAAATATTACTAAATGAAAATAACATGAACTATTTAAAATATATAATAATACGTAATCCGTGTTCGCTTCTACCCTTCACCATGCTACTATGTATAGGACTAGGTTACATCACTATCGGTGTGGTGTAAGGCGATTCGAGTGGCGCCATCTTACCATTTATAACAGAGTCTCAGACGTTGTGCGGGGCCTATCTACACGAAGGTGGTACTGTAGATAGAGCTGTATAGCCTGGTAGGGATCGTTTTGCTATAACAATAATAATTTATGACAATAAAAGACATCTTAAAAGATAATTATTTATTGACAATGAATGACCGTAATCTTATAATATTCCACACATATTCACAAATTTGCCTGGCTTCAGCAAGTATGATATTTTGCTGAGTTTTGATTAATGCTTCCAAACTCTGCAAATTAGAAATATTTTATTTCATGACGACGTAAATTGGACAATCAAAGAGAAGATGCTGCAATGTTTCCTTTTCATTCCGATTAAATACGGAGCATTCAATATCGGGATCTATATAACACGTAGTTCCATTTAAGGTGAACTTAATTTTAAAAGCATTTACCGTACGTAACTAAGCAAGTGTGCGGGTGAACTAATTGAAGTAAACAAGTAAACACAAACTTGGACTCCTGGAAACAGTAAACAAACTATATAGATATAAATAGGAATACCTAGAAACCAAAGACAAGTCAGATTCATACAACTGTGTATAATAATATAAGTTGTTCCACATTTTCATCTGATTTATTTTAATAAAAAATTGTTTCATTTGTACCGCCCTATTAAACTTGGAATCAGTACTATGGGATATACGAATTTGTTGTCTAAAGCAAAGAACAGGATATCTAGTATCATCAATTGCCAGAATTTTGAGCAACCAATTGAGAGATAATTTGAAGATTGAATATTCAAGTTTTCTTCTTCCTACCTCTAAACGTACTATGGCGTCAGGTGTGCTGATAGAAACAAGAAGAACTCTTTCAATAAACTGTACTGGGACTATCTCTAGTACATCCAATCACCTGAGACCCCAAACAGGTACCGAGTTGAACATAACACTCAAAGCCAATGTCTCAAATAACTTAATTCTTGGATACTGGGAGTCCGTCTTCGCTTTAACCATAATTGGCAATATAGGTCCAACGGCGCTTTTCTTTGTTTGCAGTAACTACTGGCATTTCAGCATATACTTCCTGTTGAGAAATAGTTGGATGTGGATGATCAACATATTGAAAACTAGTCAAGAGAACTAATTCAGGCGGACATAGATCTTCATTAAATTCTCCCAGCTTTAAACAGATAGAGATTTTGATGTAAAACTGCATCTAATCTGCCTAATCGTTGCCCAGAATTCCCTTGTATTACTTATATTTGAGAATTTTTCAATAATATCATTCTCATATCCTCTTTTCTTCAACTTAATTAGATTTTTATAACTACATTTTAGTTTCATGTATACATCTTTTAATTCATTCTCAAAATTATTTTGCTTGCAGTTTTTAAGTGCAATATTCATAGATGTCTTAGCTCCGATACAAGATTCATCAAACCATGGTTCATTTTCTCGGATTCTAGTGGTATTCAGTAGAATTCTTGTTTTGTCTTTAAACCCTATATTATGAGCAGCTTCAGTAATAGCTGCGCATAGGTTATTACAGGACTTGTCTGGGTCGGGGATAAAAAATACTCGACTAGAGTGTTGCATATTTTGCTTATAATTTGAAGACGAATACATTCGTGAAGAATTTAAGGTAACAGAACCAGAAACTTCTACGGAGTTGTGATGTTCTAAAATCAAATTTATATTCAAACCTTCCATGAAATATTATTTAATTGATGGTGAAAAATGCATCAAAGTCCGTTGTGTTGTTTATAAAAATTTTGCGGATGGACAGACAGACGAAAAACAATTTAATTCCGTTTTTGACAGAAAGTGGGATCATTTTCAACTCATATTCTATGTTTGAGAACAATAAAATCGTTTACTATGAATTCCTGGAAAATAATGACATGATACAAATGTTTAAGCCAGATTCATTAAATCAGCACACCAAAAATAAATATTAATAATGAAATTGACTGTTTCCACCCTTATTCTGTGGAATCATTTCAAATTACTTTTTTGAATGAAGCTAACTGTTAGTTTTATTTAAAATATATTAATAAGTTTCATTATGTAGAGCAGAGTTTTACTGAAAAGTCAACGCTTCTCATTCAACACGAGTGTAAACAATCCTAATGCGTTCTCCCCTCAAAAATTCAATTCAAAATTAATCATATTTCCTGTATAATTCCCCTTTATTTTCATACCGTGAAATGACGAGGGCAATGTGAATGTTGAAGTTCCAGTTTAGGGACCAAAATGTTCGGAGACAACCGTGTTTCGCGTGAAATTGATAAGGCTAAAAGGGTTGGTATTTGAAGTCATCCGTATACGCCCTAACATATCGCAAAAACAAGTTAATTTCTATCGCTTTCTAGTTTGCTAATTAGACGTGTTGCCGCGTATTTCCAGATAGGTAAAGGAAAATCCACATTCTCAATCAATTTCAATCTTTGACAATAAATCTTTCGAGATTTTCAAGGATAAAACTGATAAATATATTGTATGTGATCTGCACCTTTGGGTCTATTCCGAAGTGTCTGAAGAGAATAAATATGCAATATCTTAGTGAGTGTCTGTTTTCGGAAGAATTTTATATGAAATTTACCACGAGTATATGAAAAAATTTAAAAAAACTATGATTCATTGACAACAACTTCGGTTTGAACTGACCGTTTAAATTTTCGCAACTGTTCCGGTAAAATGTTGTAAATCACTGGCTATATTTGCTCATCACTGGCTCCCATAGTTGCGTGAGTTTCGACTATTAAGATTTTTTTCAATGAGTTAATCAAAGTACTGTGAATTATGAGTTATAGTTTCAGTATATGACAAACATTTGATAAATTCTCTAGATTAAAAAAGGCTGGAAATAGTTACATGGGAAATATTGTTAAATTCCAAAATGTGACCTATTTCTTCGGTTTTTTATTTTTCACCCCAACTTATCTAATATGCGAGAAAAGTTGGAATTTTGAAAAAAAAAAATTGAATAATTTTGACGTTTTTCATCAAGAACAACACGAAAAAACGGTTTTTAGAAAAAAAATCCTGTGTGTATGTCATCGCCGTTGTCGTCTGCCACTTTTCGTTACATTCCTTGTTAGCACAATACAGCCTCCGCAGTGCAACAAGTCACCAATTTTATGATTGAATATTTTTCCAGACATCTCACAAATGAACCATATTGATTTTCAGCTTACCCGAGCCTGTACAACGGGTGCTATAGTACTTAAAGTACGACATTTTTGTCATTATTCGAGAAATTTCAATTTGTTAGCACGATACAGCCTCCAGAGTGCAACAAGTCACCAATTTCATGATTGAGTATCATTCAAAACCTCTTACAAATCAACCCTATTGATTTTCAGCTCACCGGAGCCAGTAAAACAGGTGCTATAGGGAGAAATTTCATTTTCTTAACACGATACAGCTTCCGGAGTATATACAAGTGACCAATTTCATGATTGGATATTATTCGGAGCATCTCGAAGATAAACCCTATTAATATTCAGCTTACTAAAGCCAGTACAACGAGTGCTATGGTACTTGAAGTACCAAATTATTGTAATTTTTGGATGATTTTCAGTTTGTTAGCACGATACAGCCTCCAGAGTGTATACAAGTGACCAATTTTGTGATTGAATATTATTCAGGGCATCTTATATATGAATCTTATTGATTTTTAGCTCACCAATGTTAGTACAACGAGTGCTATGGTACCTGAAGTGCCACATTTTTGGTCCTTTTTATAATTGGATATTTTCCAAGGTGTCTCACAGATATACCACATTGATTTTCAGCTGAATAGAGCAAGTACAGCGGGTCCTATAAATCCAGATATAGGGGAAAGTGACCTGTGACGGCCATGTGCCAGTGTTGGCCCTGTTACTTTATTTCCTGTTATGTATCTTTGGTTGCCTATTTTATTTAATAGAAGGCATCAGTATTGGCCGGTTAGTGTACCATCGAGTTTGCTAGTTGTAACTGCGTTTAATGTGGCTTCTATGAAAAAAATGCATCCGGTAAGTAACTGATGTAAAAAAATACTATTCTGAAATGCATTTTGTGTTCGTATCTGTAGGGATTACTGAATACAATTTGAAGAGAGTAATTTTAGTAGGGTCTTCGTTATATATTCTATATTAGTTTAAAGTTTATGTTTTCATATGAAAAGTTTTTTGTAGCATATGCCATTTTGTCTATGATGGCCCCAGGCAAGTATTTAAATGATGGCCCCGGGGCCATCATAGGAATATGCATCATACGGCAATCATAGGAACAAACGTAATAAAAATAATTCCTGTTAATTTCAGGACAAGTCAAAAATAAGGCAGCGGTGGGATGAAAACAACATGGCTGAAGCCTTACAGGCATTACGAAATAAAACAATGGGCTATAAAACTGCCGTAAAAATGTTCAAAGTACCACGAACGATACTACGTAGGAGGTTCAAGAATGAACAGGGCAGTAGCAAAGGATATTAAGGTGGACATAAGCCTACTTTTGATATTGATACTGAAGCTGGAATTGCAAAGCACGAATTTATAAACCAGGCTTTTTGGACTTACCAGTACTAAGTTGAAAAAACTTGTTTTTCAAATAGCCAAGAAGCATAAAATGAACCACCGATTTGATAGAGAAAAGGGTATGACTGGTACGAAGTGGTTAAAAGGATTTCTCGCTAGGAACCGAACGATGACTGTAAGAACTACAGAGCACAAATCTATCGCAAGAGCATAGGCATTTAATAAAGAAAACATTAAGTTGTTTTTCCGTTCCATTGGAGAACTTATGGATAGAAATTAATTCTCTCCTGAAAATATTTTCAATGTTGACGAGACAGGGATGAGCACAGTTTCTACGAAATCTACCAAAATTCTTGCGACCAAAGGACGGAAACAAATTGGAAGTATAAGCAGTGCTGAGCGTGGACAAAATTATACCGCTGTGTGTTGTATGAACGTCATAAGAACCTTTGTTCCACCCGCTTTTATTTTTCCGCGGAAGCGATTTAAAGCAGAGTTAATGGATGGAGCCCCAGTACGCAGTGTGATATTTTGCCAAGACAATGGTTGGATGAACACTGAAACATTTGTCAAGTAGCTAAAGCACTTCGTCTTGCACGTTAGAGCATCAAATGAGTTTTTTTAATTCTTGATGGGTATAGTAGTCACAAGGGGTTGGAAATGCTGGAATATAGTTGGGAAAATGGAATAATACTATTTTGTATTCCAGCCCATTGTTCCCAACGCGTCCAACCCCTTGCACCGCTTCAAACTCTTTATAACATAGAAATCAAAAAATAGATGAAAGATAACTCAGGACGGACTGTGACTCACTTCCAAGTAACAAAACTTTTCAATAATGCATACCTCAAGGCTGCGACTTCATCAAATTCAATACATTCTTTTGAGAAAACAGGTATACATCATTTAATCCCGATGTTTTTGAGGACTGGGAATTTGCAGCTGCTTCAACAACACATAGGGAGTTGTAAACCACGCAAGACGAATCACAAAATATAAATACAAATACCGAAGAACGATCGCAGAGTGAAATTGATAACATCTTAAACGAAACTGACCATGTTAACGATACTCCAGTTCAAAAGATCTTACAGACTTCTCAGAGAAATACGAGTGACCAAGTTGCAAGCACGTCGAAATATTGTATGAGCAAAGAACAAATTGAAGAATTATCTCCTCTCCAAAAGGCAACAATGAAATTACCTACAAGGAAAGGGAAACGTGAAAACACTGGTGCCCTTAACAGCACTCCAGATATCGAAGAAATTAAGAAGTCCAGAAAGGAAGCATTAGATAAAGAGAGACGGAAAACAGCAAACGTTGCCAGAAAAAAAATTGGATAACAAATGAAAGGAGATAGTGATGAGGAAGTTGTGCCTGAACAGAGCGATAGAGATCAATCAGATGCAGCGTATCTGTATCGCAACGAGCTTTTTTCTAGTTCTCGTCGTAAAGAGATCTGGCTAAAGTGCCAGAGTTGCAACGGCTGGTGTCACTGCGAATATGCTGATGTTCCTAGGTCAACAAAGACTTTTATTTGTGATGTTTGTCAACCAGCAAAGCATTTTGAATTTTGAGATTACGCAAAAATTAATTTCCCTTTGTCTTTCAAAAAGTTTGGGTATAATTTTTTTTTGAAATGTATTCTCATATTTTTTATTGCTTCTAAGAAATGTAGTTCTTCTCCTTTTTAAGTATAATTGAAATACATAAATCTTTTTAATACAACTTTTTCAGTTTTAAATGCTTTTTAGTTAAAAAATACTAACACTTTTTTTTATAAAAATTGACTTTAAATTTTTATAAAGAGTGCTATTATAAGATAACATATGCCTATGATGGCCCCTTGATATTTTTTCAAACTTTATGTTTGACTCCAAATGGGAAGTGTATACAAAAGTTAATTCCGTTCAAATGAAGATAGCATATGATAACAACATATCTGGCTAAATTTTGTGATTATATTACAATTAGTTCTAAACAAAAGAAAAATAAGGGGAGCCATCACAGGTTACTTTCTTCTACTACATCTCTGGTTACTTTTAGATATATTTCGGTTTGTTAACACGACACATCCCCCGAAGTGACAATTTTATGATAGGATATTGTTGAGGGTATCTCACAGATGCGGGAAAGTCAGTTTTATTCTCTTAAACCGTTCATTTTTACTTTTGTTTTTGCGTTGAGAAATGGAACCATTCAGCCACGAATAAATAAATCATATTATATTTATATAAGAAAGAGAAATAAAGGACATGCTGCAGCAAACATATTCACTCACATCTAAGTCACACAACTTTAATTGCCATATACAACATAATTTCAAGAAAACTCAACAAGGAGGATAATAAACACGAAGACTCGTTTCACGCTAAGGTGCCTTTCATAGAGACTTTATTCACAGACAATGCAGGCGACTGTAAGGGGGAGCATAAATGTTACACGGGAAGAATAGTAAGGTATTGTAATGATTTATTATTCAATGATTAATTATATAAATTTTATATTTCATTTCTTATTTAGATTTCCGATCTTATCTCAGATTGTGTGATTCTGAGGTACTCTATATAGAAATAGACAAGTTATTTTATTATTGAAGTGAACTATTATAATTATTCATTTAAACAAATCACAATTATCAAGATTATGCTATTCTATAACTTCTAATTGAATAGTTTTTCCATATAAACCACAAACAATCCTCTCAGTAACGCAATATTTTCCTTTTCATAGTCCTGGAACACACGCAGGCATTGGAAACCCTTTTATACCCAAAAATACCATTATCCAATATACCATATACCAATATCTATTTTAATATAAACTCTCCACCCTCTTAAGAATATTATTTGTTTTTTAATATTTTCTACTTTCCCAAATCGACATGTTCACTTTTATAACAAAACTTTTTTCTACGATCGTGCAAAAAGTTACTATTTTCTAAGCTATGTACTGTGCCCAAAGTTAAAATTTTTGCATTAGTAGTAGTATTTTACTTTTTGCACTAGTGCAAAATACAATTCGAATTATCAGTGGATTGGATTACATATAAGAGGGGTAAATATCTAAAAAAGACAAAAATAGCTGCTCAAATTCTGGAAGGTGAACCAAGTGTCAGTACCGGAAGCTTCACAATTCTAAAAAGAGCTGTTTCAACTAAAGAACAACATGATGAGACATCCACAAGCAAAAATAAAACCAAACCTCAAAAAATCAGTGGAAATGAAGTTTGCCCGTCACTAATAATCGCTAATTGCGATATCAAAATTGAAATTATTTCAAAGAAGTAAAATAATTAGTATTTTTTGTTGGACCTGATGTAAAATAGTCTAATAAAAATTTATTCAAAAACATATTTATTTTGATCGTTGGAAAAATTTTATGTGTAACATGTGCAAAAAGCACATTTGTTGTACTTAGCATGGTTGCACCTCTCGACTTCGTCTCGAGCTGCAAACTTCATTCATTGAGCAATATATATGCACTTTTTGCCCTAGTTACACAAATATTTATTATTATTTAATACCACCAGTTGTCTTTTAATTTTTAATATATTTACAATGTAATTGTCTCTGTCAACGTACATGAACCCCAAATTATTTTCAATTGTCTCTTAACCTATGATCTTTCACTCGCGATTTTTACTTATCTGACACTTTTTACTACTATTAACAAACACCTTAATATTACCTTATCTAAGTTCCATTTAAATATCACAATAATATAATAATAACAAACCAATTATATTTATTTGTTACTATTACAAACATAATATACTAGTACTAACTTCTAATATTGAGGTGAAGCATTGATACTTTCTTACTTGAACAATTGTGATGTTGTGTATGGTACTTTTCTCAGTAGATCCGATGAGACAAGACTTAAATGGTTGCAAAATGCTTGTATACGATATATATTTGGTGATATAAAATACAGTCATATTTGTCATCATTACACGACACTGCAATGGCTCAGATTAAAGCAAAGACGAATAGTACATGCTGCTTGCTTGTACTCTAAAATTTTGCGGTATAAAACACCCGCTTATTTGAATGAAAAAATTACGTATCGATCAGACGTACCTACCTTGAATGTTCGTTTTAGGGAGACACTTCTTCCGCCATTATTCAACTGTATATTTTTCACATATTGCTTCAGCTATTCAATTGTCAATATACACAATAACTTGCCAGATAATATTCGTCATACCCTTTCGAGTGTTACATATAAAAATAAATTGTTTGTTTATTTACTCTCTCAACAAGAATGAAATTTTAATGTAGTTGTATGGATATATGTAGTCTCCCCTGTATAAGTTCCATATGAACATTTTTCATTACGTTGCTTAGCTTTTGCTGTGAATTAACTATGCTAAGGTTAGGTTCGTTTCACTCGTGACGAATGAATTGAACCTCGCCTTAAATGTATTTCCGTTTTGTTATTATTTGTTTGTTTCTTTTTCTTAAAAACTAATAGAGGCATTATTATTATTAATTTGGTCGCCGAATTTCTTCCTTCCATTGCCGAATCATCTTTAGCTGATGATCATTCTCCTGATCTTCTCTAATCCTGGTGAATTAACATTTTTCGTTGAATACAGTAATTCTTGAAACTGCAACTTCCTTAGATTCAGCCTTGTTGCAGTGAGAATAATCTGCTAGGCATGACCGTCTAGGCAGAAAGTCGGTATTCTGGTAACTCACCCCAGCATGATGTTCGCCCATGTCTAGTTTTCCCTGTGAGTTTTTGAGTTGCAGGAGTCCAGGGGCGCTTAGACGAGCAGCGTACGTGCTCGCCACGTTTCTGGCATTTGATCTCCTTCGGCTTCTTGTCTACCATACTATTTATCAAGTTGACGATCTGGTTCAGTCTGTCTTCGTCAACTTCTTCCTGAATGGTTTTAAGTTTGCTGTACTCCGGAGCCTTCGTGGTTGCTTCATATTTAAGAGGATCTTGATTCGCAGGTATCATAGGGCGCTTCTGCGAACTAAGTACGTGCTCTAGCTCGCTACAATTACAGCATCTGCTCTTCTTCTTCACCATATCTTTTATCAAGTTGACGATTTAGTCAAGTCTATCATCGTCACCTTCTTCTTACATGGTCTTACAATTGTTGTATCCCAGAGCCTTTCTGGCCGCTTCATATTCAAAAGCAGCGGTTAATACATCTACCTTGGTTTTGCGAATGAGCTAATAGAAGCGTCCTCACCATATCGTGGTCACATAAGCCGTCAGTAAAAGGCTGGATGCCCAAACATTCCATCATCTTCAGAAGTAGGGTAAAACGCCAGTAATTGACCGTCAGCCAGTGTTTGACCGTTTTCACGAAAAAATGTAAAAAATAATACTCTCAGGAATATTTCAACTAACATAAAAATATCGATGAATAGCCTCAAATCTCTTTTTCACCCCCTAGTACGTGAAACTTCCGCTTATAATACCGTTCCCACTTTTTTGTGGTTTAGTTCGACACTAACAGCGTTTTGTGCACGTCGTGTTAAGAAACGTAATTTTTTTGTTAAGAAGTTCTCCCCAATAAGGTAAGATTATTCAGGCTTTTCTGGATATTTTGTTTGTTTGTTAGTGTTCTGATAAATGTTCTCTATTGTTTTAGTCGAAAAAATATCGAATTGATTCATTCTCTACCAAAATACTGCCGGTCAAAGACCGATTACTCTAAATTTGGATAAAAATTAGTGTTTGACCGGTCGGCCAAATACTAGAGGAATTATGAGTTTCATAATCTAAAAACTATTGGAAATGGATTTAATAATAGAATAAAGTTTATTACCTTTTTTTAAAGTTGTATATTTTCTTTTGATGGTTTAGTATTCGACCAAACTTTTGAGCTCTATTAATAAGATAAAATCAGTTCAAATATGCGGTCAATAACTGGTTCTTTTTTTGGTCATTAACCGGGCACAAACAGATCAAACACAAGTTTCTTACAATGCTCCCAATCATATAAATATTTCAGTCTACTATAAATAATACCGTTGTTGTTTGTTTCTTATCAATTTTATTAAACATCCTTTATAACGATGAAAGTTATTGACCATAATTAAGTAGGAATTATAGCTGTAAAATATAAATCATAAATATTTGGTCAAACACGAGCCCCTATAGTGGTCATTCACTAACAATTTGAAAATATATGTATGTTAGAAGATTTGAATCAGGATTCTGTTTTTTTTTCAGTCAGTTGGTATGTCAACTAAACCTAAATTTGAATTTAGTGAAGAAGAACTTCGAAAGGTGCTCGATGCAAGAAGTAAGGGTTCATCTTATAAGAAAGCAGCTACGATGTTTAATGTACCAAAGTCAATCCTTATCAATAAAGAAAAAGGAAAAACGCCAATGGAGAGAAAAATGGGCACACCCCCATTTTTAAATCCTGATGAAGAGGATGTCTTGGTTGAATGGTTGTTCCATTCAGCTGATAGAGGTTCTCCCGTTACAAAAACCCAGTTATTGGATAGTGTTAAACTTTTGACAAAAGAGTTGAAACGGAATAATATCTACAAATTCAAGGATGGAAGGCCAGGGGATACTTGGTTTAAGGGATTTTTGTCGCGATACCCTAAAGTATCTATTCGATTATCTGAGAATCTAATTTTATCCAGAGCTCGTGTCACAGAATCCTCGTTGAAACGTTGGTTTGCAGAAGTTAAATCCTATTTGGTAACCAACAATTTATTGCAAATATTGAATGATCCTAGAAGAGTTTTCAACTGCGATGAAAGAGCTTTCATATGAACCCAAAAGAGGACAAAGTTCTTTCGAAAAAAGGAGAACGAAATAATTTTGTAGGGATCGATGAAAAAAATGTCCTACAGTATTGGTTACATGTAATACTGCTCCTCCTATGGTAATCTATGCCTATGTACGGTTGTCGATAAAGTGCCTGGAAAATAGGCAGAACAGATGGTTGGATGACAGGGCCATCTTTTTCTGAATATATCGCAAATATATTTTTTAAAAGGGTTAACACAAAAAATATAAAATTGCCCATCATTTTATTTGTAGACGGGCATGTGTCACATTAGACATCAGCCAATTTTGCAGGAAGCATCAAATTATTTTAGTATGCCTGCATCGAAATGCCACGCATATTTTACAGCCGCTAGATGTTGGCTTTTTTCGTCCATTAAAATCCAAATGAAAACAAGCAGTCCATAAATGGAGGACACCAAATATGGGTGAAAAGTTGAGTCAAGAAAATTTTGCTCCTGTTTTAAAAAATGCCCTTGACAGTGTGAATAATATAATAGAAGCAACACTCTTAAATACCTTCAGAGCTTGCGGATGGTGTCTGTTTAACCAGGACAACATTATTTTAAAATATATTTCAAAGAAGAAATTCCTGTCCCTATGGAAAAAAATTCACTAAAAAACAAGGCCCTTGATCTTACACAATATATAGAGAAGGAATTGGGACCGAATAAGCTGGAACGTTTTCTGGTAAATGGAGATATTTGGAATGGACACATAGAAGATACAAATTTATTTTATCTCTGGAAAGATTTGAAATTGAAATTTCAGGACCACTCGCTAGAAAACGTACAACAAATTCAAGAAAATTGCTATCAACCAAATAAACAAAATGATAATCATGAAGAAATCGGAACGGTAATGGTGCACCAAGAAGATAAGCCCGATTCTAATGGAGTAACTAACCTTCAAGCGCACGATAATAATTCTATTTATAATTTATCGACATTGTCTTCTGGTATTGATACATGCATTAATGCAGTGTTTGATAATGTTAATGATTCACTGCCAATTCTGAACATTGATTTTCTAGAAAAATCTGATATGGTAATACCTCTAGATAAAGATGAATATCAAGCTTGTGTCCAAGAATCTCTAGAAGAAAACCCGTTACAGTCAGTTGAAAGAATCCAATTATTATAAGCTGGTTACGAGTTTCAAAAAAACACACCACCAAACCCGACCCGCATAACCAATGTATAAAAGAAAACCCGCTTATGACAGTTGAAAACATCCAAATAATAGGAGTTGAAAGTTCAGAGAAGAATAACGTTGAGGATTTTGAATACAAGTTCCATGAAAACATACCACCGAACCCGACAGTGCAGAGCGTAAATGGGTCAATAAGTGTGTTACCTACATGATCAATAGGTAACAAATGAATGTTTGTTGATTATACTCATATATATAACCAGTTTGATGACCAGCTTGTTACAGTGGAGAAAGGGGTGGGTGAATCAATATTATTCACGTTTAGTTACCATAAAAGGTACTGTGTAACAGTTCTTAACTTTTTATTTTGCGATAAGATTGTGGAGGAAACAAGATGTTTAAGGAAAGTTGAAATAGTTTACGGTTTAACACTATAAGCAATTTCCCTATTAGTACTAATAAGTTCACAAGGTAAGAAGGTAGTAGATGTTATTTCATGAACACATTTAAAATATTAGTTCTGCGGAGTCCTCTACTAAGGTGGGGTGGAACTAAGTTTCTCGCTAGTCGCTATGCAAATGATGCGATAGAAAAAATAATAAACTATACTCTTACTTGCGGTCTGTAGTCTGGCTATATTAAAAGTGGTTATCTGTAGTGAACCAAGCAGATGGTCACTGCAACGGTACTACTATCAGTAACTAATGATCCGAAGTAGAAAAAAAGAGCCGAAGGTGGAATGGCTTTTAAGTAGACTAATTTATAAGATATCCCCTTGCGGGTTTTTCAATACGTGAAAACATAATAAATAGTCTCGGAAAGTGTTTCCTTTTTGGCGTCAAAAATCCGTGAAAGTTCGGTTTACCTCAAGCAGGTAAAATTCAGCAATAAAAAGACAAAAAAAGTGGGAGGGAAAATAAAAGCATAATGACAGTAGGTCAATTAGATAGATAAGTCAAAGTACCAACCTTAATTACTTACTGGTCATCAACTAGCCAGCTTGACTCTTTGGTAGGGTTAGCCCTTTATGTTTAGACCGGTTAAAGTGAGGGAACAATAAAAAAAAAATTTCTTCTATTATTTAGTAAACAAACAATGTGATGACTAAGTTATCGAAATTGAAATTTTTAATTTAGTTTTAACTAACTCCAATCAGTTTTCATCCGTAACAAGTGAGAGAAAAAAAAACATTCGAACACCTTTCAAGAAAGTATTATTTTGCCCTGATGTGAGTAAAATTAAAAATATCTAACGAAAATTCAAAGAAAAAATTCCCACCATAGCAGCATCTCAGGAATGGTAACATTACCACCGAAGGAACGAAGAGACGAAAGAATTACAAGAAAATGTGAAAGAAGGAAGGAAACAAAAGAGGATTACAAAAGTTAGTTCGAAGCCAGAAACTAGAAAAACATCAAAACAAGAATTGAAATCAGAGAGTATTGTGGAAGTTGGAGAGTAATGCATTGTGAACTATAACGGTTCTCAGTTTCCTGGCGAAGTTTTAGATGAAAATCCAAGGGAAATGAAAGTTAATGCTATGACACCTAGAGGAAAAACTGGAAATGGCCAGAGCGTGATGATGTTCTGTGGTATAACTTGACCAAAGACTTTTGTCAGAAAAATTCAGAAACCAAAACCAGTTAATAAGCGGGGAATTTATAAAATATGTGATATTAATTAAGTGAACATATTTTCTAGCCTAATGTCAAATTAGTTCAACTGCTTTTCTTTATTTTCTTATTCATTTGGTGCCCAAAGACATTTTTCCAATATGTTATTTATTATTTTACTTCTTTTGCCACTTTATCCAAACAATGATTTCCACCAAAGAAATTGTTCTATTTTGTTTAAAGAAAAGTTGTGTGTTATTTTATGTCCTATGCATTTTTAGGAAGTAAAAACTGTTGAAATTCCATTTTTTATCATTTAAAACATATTTTCTCCTATTATAAACTTGAAACCCTCAAAAAGTACAGATAAAACAATTTCTAAAAACAAATAAAACGGATAAATAATAGATTTTCCTGAATAGGAGTTTTTTTTATTCAAACGGTCAAATACTTGCAGATTCAAGGTCAAGAATTAGATAATTTCGGTCAACTAATATAATGATAGTGGTTAAGACCGGCATCCATCCGTCCGATGGATGGATGTCCGACCTCGGACGTCCACGGAACGCTCCGATTCACACCGAAAGCATCCATCCAGTGGACGGATGTTTCCCTGAATCTCTTCATCAATATTTTGTTCACTTGTGTCAGTAGCAGTGCAGTCAGTGCATAAATAATGTCATTTAATGTGCCTTGTTGTGAAAGTGATTTGTCAAAAGTATCCCGTGGCTTTATGACTGCAGCTCCAGTGACGATGATGAACTTATCTATTGTATTGTGTAAATAACAATCGTTCTCATTGGGTACACTCAATCAACCAGAGGAGGAAAAAGTTTGGGGAGTTTGATGACCGATTTGGAACTAGACGAAGAAAAATTTAAAGGATATTTCAGACTTAATAGCGACCAATTTGATGAGGTTTTGTCGTTCGTTGATGAGGAAATTCGAAAGCAAGATACAAACTACAGGAAAGCTATAACTAAACTAAACATGAATGAAATAAACATAATCAACGTGGTACAAAACTGGTATACTTGTGAAAACAATTTGAGAAGAGTATCCTACACGAATATGTTTTCAGAGAAACCATGTGGACTAGGGTAGTTTTGTCTGATACCGAGTGGAGCGCCTGTGACCGGATCCAGAGTTCATGCGCAGGAGAAACATCCATGCGGATGCGAAGGAAAAATCGCTCCCCCGGCGATTCTAAAACATCCATCCATTGGACGTTTTAAACGTCCAGCCGACGGACGGATCTCGGTCTGCGTTGCGCTATTTGCCAAGCTGGCGCGCGATCTTTTTCAAACATTCAGCCCGTCCATCCGAATAATGGATGGATATTTGGTGTGGCTTGGCCTTTAAACACTAAATGACAAACACTGTTCTCTTTTTTATTATTTAAAATTTTTACTTAATCATGGTATAATAATTATGTGGGGTAAGTAACCTTCAAAAGAATGACAATATGTTTTAATCACATTTTTGATTATTTTATTCAAATGTATGATTGTCTACAGTGAGATTACTATGGCTCGGGCAAACACTGGCATTAAAAAATGCTTAACTGGTCAATTATTGGCGTTTTACCCTACTATCCTACTTGGATAAGCAAATCGAACTAGCTGGGTAATATCCAGTTCATACTCGTTTGTCACGTTGCCGCCTTCGGTTCTTCAGCTGGAATCCGTACAAATGTTCGTGACCATATCGCATGTCCAATCTCTTCTTCAGATCCTCGAAATCATGAATTTCTTTAACGGGTATCATTTGTAGTACATCTAAGGTGCCTCCCCGGAGCGCGTTGTTAAGTTCACTGCCTTCTTCCTATCGGACCAATTATTCACTCTAGCGGCTGCTTCAAACTGACTTAAATAATTTGTTTACGACGACTTAATGTCGAGCGTTGGGACCACGACTCTTGAAAAACTGCATATATCTTCTATTTTGGGTTTTGTTTCTGGCTTGCAAGGTTTTATTTGTTCGATCTTCTTTTCTTCTGCTGGCGTGTATTGTGTTCTTAAATCTGTCATATTTCTTTCTAATTCTTTGATTCTGTCGTCCATGGTTGTCATTTTATTCTCCATTTTCTCGGCTATCGTTGTTATCTTTCCCTCATTATCTGATTCTAGGAACTAAATTTTATTTTCGACGTCAGCACCAATGTAACTTTTGAATGATAGGATATCGTGCTTCACAGCAGAAATCTTCTCGTCCATGTTAACAGAAATATAGTTCTTTGTAGCAGAAATATTGTTTTCCATATCAGAACAATCTTTCATCATGGTTAGAATCTTCTCATCCATATTAGCGGAAATCTTGTCCATATTATCAGAAATATCATTCTTCATAGTTGACATTTTCTCGTCCATATTCGTCGAAATATAATTCTTTATAGCAGATATATCGTTCTTCACATTCGTTCAAATATTTTCTTTCGTGGCAGAAATTGACGAGATCTAGGTGGAAGCCTCGTCATTGATTCAAAATTTTCCTGGATTCAAGCCCTCATTTTCCAGTGCCATTTTGAGCCTTTCTATTATTTCTCTTTTCTTCCGGACGTTACCAACTCGCTATTTTCCAATTCTGATTTTAGATCCGTCAGTTTCAGGTTACTCAGTCTCCTACCCATTTTTTACGTAACTTGTTATTTATACTTCCTCATATCTGACACCAATGTAATGTTTTTCTTATTTAGTTAAATAGTCTTAACCCTACCGGTGGAATAGAGTTATACACACGGTATATCTACTTACTTGATTTATCTATACATTTAATTATTCACTTATGCTTAATTTATGTACACACTTAATTCTAATTGATATAATATATACTGTTCACGGTTTAATCACAATTTATATTTTCACGTCTGTTCATTATCGGAGTGAATTCTAGACTTGTCCTGCTCCGTTAGCTTTGAAATCAAATTGTATACTGATTTACCGCTAGTAGGCAGTCTCTTGTATATTAAAACCAGCTTCTCGAATCTTCGAGTTCCGGAAACTTCTGGTATGCGGCTCCCAACAAACAGTCGATCCACTTGGAAATCTCTATAAAAACAATCACAAAAGATAAATGGCCCTTCTCAGAAATTGGTGGGCTCCGCCAAAATTTCAACTTTTATATATAGTATTAGACGGGGTCGGTTTCAGGGAGTACTCCAGTGTGCGATTTCCTAACAATAATATGTTAATGGAGACGTTTAAATTTGAATGTAAATCTTCAATTTTCTCCATTCAATTATGATATGTAACATATTACATATATCACATAATGGTAACAATAACTTGGTCTTTTTGTTTCTGCTGGCATGTTAGAATATTATAAAATATTCACTGAATTTTCGGAAATTCTCATGACTCGGGATGGGATTATGTTAGGAAATTACTTCTCGGTTCAGATATAAATTCATTCGGGATTATTCCAGATTTCCGTTTAATTAAATGGACTTCATCATCCGAAATAATGTTTGTATTATGTGATCTCCGTATAATGTTTTCGAATATATGAAACAGCGCCGATGACTTCGGTTGATTGAAATGACTGAATATTAAGAAACAGCAAATCGCTGCTCAAGTTCTGACAACGTTTATCAAAAATACCAGCTTTCCGAAAGTAAAAAACTGCCCAATTTCACTAAAATGCCATTACAAATGCATTTTTATTTTTTCTAGTAAATTAGTAATCGATAAGACGATGCTTGATTTTGATTTTCTAGTAAATGGCATCAACATGTCAGAACTGCCAAAAAATTCCTATAACTTGATCGATTTCCGAAAACATTGATTATTATGTCGGTTAACATACTAAAAAAATTGTTCTTATTGAAGCTCCCAATTGAATGAATTGATTAGAGGCGGCAACAATTAAGCAAACATTGGAAAATTTAATTCATCTTTATCTCACTAAATAATACACCGTTTAATTTCAATGTTTCAAATTTGCGAAAAATAGACACTGTAGAATAATTATTTTTGGCGTAGTTGTTATTTCAATGAATTACTATGAATAATTCTAAAATGTGAGTATGCTGTATGGCTTGATTCTCAATTTAGAGCGAACTTTAAGGATATAAGAGACCAACAACAAAACTTATTTTCTGATTTTCTAAACATATTGCAAAAGGCCATTAACAGCCGAGCACATCAGAGTGGGGGGAGACGTACAGTACAAGAGTCACGTAGATATAGCAGTAACAAAAGGGTGCAGCGCGCCAAATTCAAAATTTGCATCTTCTGTCTCCCCTCACCACTCCACTACTTTCCAGACATGTTTGCGCACCTTAGCTTATATAGATGGAATAAGAATAAAATGTGTTTAACTGAGCCCACATAACCTTACTAATGGCTTAAACTTGTCTCTCTCCTATACTTTGAATTCGAGTAGCCACTAATGAAGAGTACCTACAATTTCAATATTTCTCGGTGGCTTAATGTAGAACAAAGTAAATTAAACCGTTTTGAGAGATAAAATATAATACCACGGTTATTTTATTCCCCTCCTGAATAAATTGTTAACATTGCATAAACCAATATATTAAACTTATACAATTTCATAGTCGGAAAAGTCTGGATTGTGAAATATGTAGAATTCCGAGTAGATTTCGCTGTATCATTTTGTTGGAATAGCAAACATTTTCGATCAATTGAAATTACTAAAATTTAATTCACTTTGTAATAACTTAGTTCGAAATAAATGACCTAGAGCGTCGCTCTTCCGAATAATTAACTTTTGGATAATTGAACTACTGCCATATTTTCTAAACTAGATCAATTCAAAACTTCAGCTTTATTTGTATCTATATCTCAGATCTTTAAGAAACTTTCTAGATAAACTCAAGTTTCAAACTACATACAGACTGATTCAACATCAACTACCAAAACAGAGTGAATGAAAGTTTTCGTCAAAATATTGTCATGTGAACTAATATATTAGGGGAGAGTTGGACAAAACAGGATAGTCGGATAAAACGGGATACCAGCCAATAATTAAAAACAAGCAACGCCATCTGGCAACCATGGGAGTAATTCGGTAAAAATAACGTTTGTATATAGTAGGCGATTCTTCCGCTTAATTTGTGCTCTGTGGTGAGTGGCAGTTTAAAATATGTGGTTATGCTATTTACATCATCAGAAGTTAATTAGGATTTTTTTAGTTTAACTAGTTTATCTAGTTTAAGTTAGTTCAGATGCATAGGTAGGGTCCAAAAGACCCGCGGGGATATTAAATTTTCTGTATTTTTTGTTGCAATTTTAATTCAGTTTAGGAATGCTTTTAGTGAACAATAATGAACATAATTACAAAAAAAAATTACCTTGCAGAAATTTAAAATTTCCCATTGCTACTAAATTAATGCATAGGTAGGGCCTCCGAGACCCTCATAAATTTTGTACATGTTGTTGCTTCTTCTACCGACGGGACAAGGGCGTTGGTGACCTAACACGCAGATGTCGGTATTCAATTCAGACACAAACATATAATGTGCTTCATTTCATAGTGAACGTGAATAAGTGACACGTTGTTTATATAAATTCTAAAATTGTAAATTATACGCTTTGATTGAACATAACGTAATATTGGTAAGTTTTTCCGTTTTATATAGTCATTTTTGCTCTGTGCTGGAGATAGTAATTTTATAATTGATTTAGAAAAAAAATCACTTCACATAACCTCACTCCATGTACGAGTACAACAAATCTATTTATCTATAGATCCATCATTTTACGATTTATACATGATAACATTTTCTTAGAACAATGGCATCCGTTAGTAGAAAACGCGGCGTTCGCAGAAATGATCCAAATTTTGAAGTAACACTTTAACAGTGGTATGAAGAGGCGGATTCAGATGTGCTCAATTCCTGTATAGTTTCTGATGAGACACAAGATCCTGATATTGCAATATTAGATGATAATTACCTGATGCCTTTAGACTCTTCATCAGAAGATGATGGGATCAAGAAATAGTAGAGTCCAGGGCAGGTTCGAATTCTACTTTGATAGGTGCTAATGGTTCAAGTAAAAACTAGGTGCCACAATATTATCCGCTTTGTTCCCGGTCCAGCGAGAAAAAATCGATTATCTCCTCTGAAAGATGCCTGGAGCAGTTATATGACTAAACAAGTATTGGAAGAAATTATTTTGTGCACAAATGTGGAAGCAAAAAAAGAGTTTGATAAGAAAGGAAAGATGTGGCAGGATATTGAACTAGATGGAATGAATGCGTTCATTGACGTACTTCTATTCGCAGGAGTTGAAAAAAGTTGGGATGTTCCGGTAAGGGAGCTATTTCTGGATAAATGTTCCAATCCTATGTTCAAAGCTACTATGTCAGTTAATCGTTTTGAATATATGAGGCGATTTTTGAGGTTTGACTATAAATGAACTAGGCAAACTAGACTTCAAACTGATAAGCTTGCTCCCATAAGATATATTTGGGACCTATTAATAACTCAATGTAAAACTGTAATGATTCCTGAAAGAAACGTTACAATTGATGAGCAGCTGCTTGCTTATATAGGCCGCTGTAGTTTTATACAATATATGCCCAGTAAATTGGCCAAATATGGAATAAAATTATTCTGGTTATGTGAAAGTAAGAGTGAGTATACTGTCAATGGAACGATTTATGTGAATAAGCAACCAGGTCCTGAGACGCAAAAGAATATGGGAATTCACATTGTAGAGACATTGATTGTGCCATTTAAATATTCGTCGCGAAATTTAGTGATGGATAATTTTTTTACAAGTATTTCATTAGTTGAGCAATTGCTAGAGATAGGACTAACTACAGTTGGAACTTTACGTAAGAACTAGAGGGAAATTCCACCCCAATTTAAGCCAAATAACGGGAGACAAGTATCATCATACATTTTTGGTTTCAATGAAGGTCTTACAATTGTTAGCTATGTTCCTCAAAAAAAATCAGTTATTTTGCTTAGTTCAATTCATCACGACGCATCAGTAAATGAAGAAAACCCCAATAAAAAGCCAGAAATAATAGAATATTCTTATAATACAGAAGGAGGTGTTGATCAAATGGATCAGATGGTTGGCAACTATACATGCAAACGTCAAACAATCACACGGTGGCCATTTGCAATTTTTTGCAATATAACTGATGTAGCAGCATTGAATGGCTTATTGCTATATGGATGTGAAAATAAAGACTACCAAGCTGGACGAACACACAAACGTAGGCTTTTCATCAAAGACCTCTGCAAAGAATTAGTACTACCTTTCATGAATCGACGGTCTAAAAATCCTAGACTTAGCCTTGATATAAAAAGATGTAATCTGTTATAAATGTATAAAAATGTTTGTAAAGAACATACTCATGCAATTTGTATTAACTGTTGACCAGTTTAAGTTTTAAAAAGCGATAAAATTTTATTGAAATTTATCTTTGTGTTATTACATATGAGGGTCCGACGGACCGATTCTATGCATAGGTGTAAAAATTTTCACGTATGCGTCATAGGGTTAAACAAGCAAAATTAATAACAGGGAGTATTTTTAAAGATTCTGTAGATATTTAACTATATTTTGTTAAATTTGAGAATATGATAACTAGTTTTCTTTAAACATTTTAACAAAACATTTTGAAACTTGCAGTCGGGCAAAATGGGATACAATGCGGTCGGATAAAACTGGATACTATCCCGTTTTGTCAAACCAAAAACCGTTAAGATTTTATAGAGGATTTTGAATTTTAATTTTTTTACAGGCCTGTGACAAGATAGGAAAGTATAAAAGAACAACCGATCGGCAGTCTTGGAATGAGGAAAGTATGCACCAGGCGGTGGAAGAGGTTCTCGAAGGAAGAATGGGTTACCTTGAGGCTTCGAAACAATTTGGTGTACATCGGACAACTATATAAGCCCGAGTAAAAAAGATAAAAAATGAGTCTCTCGAATGATTAGATGCAGCAAAAGAGGGTCTAGGGTGTCACAGACCGGTTTTCTCTGCATAGCAAGAAGAAGAGTTGGTGCAACACCTTTTGTGTATGGAATCGCGATTATTTGGTTTTACTTTGAATGACTTTCGCAGTTTGGCTTTTTAATTAGCTCAACGCAATGGCCTAGCTAACCAATTTAACAGGGACAAAAAAATAGCAGGTGAAGCTCAGTTGTACAGTTTTCTAAGGATACATCCAAACGTTAAGCCACGCACCCCTTTGCCAACATCACTTGCTAGAGCCAGGATTTTAATAGGCCTGCTGTACAAAAATTTTCTCGCTACTTTCCGACGTGCTTGAAAAATATAAAATTCCACCCGATAGAATTTACAACGTCGATGAGACGGGTATAATGACAGAGCCAAAGAAAAAATCTAAATGTTTGTCACTGCGTGGGAAAAGGCAAGTTGGGTGTATATTCTCAGCAGAACGCGGCATTCTTGTCACTGTGGAAATTTACATGAGCGCTACTGGCGTGTTTATGCCGCTCACATTCATTTTTCCCAGATCCAGAGCCCAACCGGAGCAGCTAGATGATGCTCTTCCTGGAAGTGAAGCTTTTTATCATTTATCAGGATGAATGCAAAAAGAAATTTTATCGAATTGGAGTAATCAATTTATTGAGTTTTCCAAACCCTCCAAAGAAAACACTTTTCTCTCAATTTTGGACGGACATACCACACATACAAAAAACTTAGACGTTATAGAGAAAGCTAGACGTAACGGTGTTGTAATGCTCTGCTTACCACCGCATACGACGCAACGCTTGAAACCTCTCAACGTTAGTTTTATGTCGCTACTAAGCACATATTATACGTCAGAGATTCAAAAATAGATGCAGCAACATGCAGGGCGACCAGTTACAATACCCCAGATAGGTAAGCTTTTGGGAAACGCATATATGAAAGCTGATAGTATCCAAACAGCTGTGAATGGATTTAGAAGGACGGGAATTCAACCTCTCCGTTCAGAAATCTTGGAAGATTGGATGTTTGATCCAGCTGAAACCACGGACAAGCCGATAAATATTCTTGCAATCGGTCCGGTTGAAGAAAATAATGGACACCCTCCACCACGTACACCATCACCAATACTACAAAGGCTTGTTATACAACGATCATCAAAAACCCAAGTTGCAGGTAAAGAACCAAACGATGCAGAAAAATTTGATGACTTTACAAGAACACCGTCATTGCCTCCAGATCCATCCACACCAGGAACATCACATCAGCTGCTTCAAAATAAGGATAATTTTTGTAATACGTCACCTCATGTATCTTGCAGAAAGTTATATGCTAATGTGACCCCCTCCTGTTCATACACTATCACGAAATTTGAAGTTACACCTCAACAAGTTGTGCCACTTCCTCACGCAGAGAGAAAAATTAATGCTGATGATAAAAGAAGGTGAAAAACGGCTGTGCTAACTTCAACACCTTATAAAAAAGAACTTGAAGCATTCAAAGAAAACAAGCCTATCAAGAAGCCCAAACTAAATTTTGAAGAACAAAGGAAAGTAGGGATTAAGAATAGAAAATGTACCACTAACGTAAGAAAACAATTAGTTCTAAACAAAAGAAAAATAAGGGGAGCCATCACAGGTTACTTTCTTCTACTACATCTCTGGTTACTTTTAGATATATTTCGGTTTGTTAACACGACACATCCCCCGAAGTGACAATTTTATGATAGGATATTGTTGAGGGTATCTCACAGATGCGGGAAAGTCAGTTTTATTCTCTTAAACCGTTCATTTTTACTTTTGTTTTTGCGTTGAGAAATGGAACCATTCAGCCACGAATAAATAAATCATATTATATTTATATAAGAAAGAGAAATAAAGGACATGCTGCAGCAAACATATTCACTCACATCTAAGTCACACAACTTTAATTGCCATATACAACATAATTTCAAGAAAACTCAACAAGGAGGATAATAAACACGAAGACTCGTTTCACGCTAAGGTGCCTTTCATAGAGACTTTATTCACAGACAATGCAGGCGACTGTAAGGGGGAGCATAAATGTTACACGGGAAGAATAGTAAGGTATTGTAATGATTTATTATTCAATGATTAATTATATAAATTTTATATTTCATTTCTTATTTAGATTTCCGATCTTATCTCAGATTGTGTGATTCTGAGGTACTCTATATAGAAATAGACAAGTTATTTTATTATTGAAGTGAACTATTATAATTATTCATTTAAACAAATCACAATTATCAAGATTATGCTATTCTATAACTTCTAATTGAATAGTTTTTCCATATAAACCACAAACAATCCTCTCAGTAACGCAATATTTTCCTTTTCATAGTCCTGGAACACACGCAGGCATTGGAAACCCTTTTATACCCAAAAATACCATTATCCAATATACCATATACCAATATCTATTTTAATATAAACTCTCCACCCTCTTAAGAATATTATTTGTTTTTTAATATTTTCTACTTTCCCAAATCGACATGTTCACTTTTATAACAAAACTTTTTTCTACGATCGTGCAAAAAGTTACTATTTTCTAAGCTATGTACTGTGCCCAAAGTTAAAATTTTTGCATTAGTAGTAGTATTTTACTTTTTGCACTAGTGCAAAATACAATTCGAATTATCAGTGGATTGGATTACATATAAGAGGGGTAAATATCTAAAAAAGACAAAAATAGCTGCTCAAATTCTGGAAGGTGAACCAAGTGTCAGTACCGGAAGCTTCACAATTCTAAAAAGAGCTGTTTCAACTAAAGAACAACATGATGAGACATCCACAAGCAAAAATAAAACCAAACCTCAAAAAATCAGTGGAAATGAAGTTTGCCCGTCACTAATAATCGCTAATTGCGATATCAAAATTGAAATTATTTCAAAGAAGTAAAATAATTAGTATTTTTTGTTGGACCTGATGTAAAATAGTCTAATAAAAATTTATTCAAAAACATATTTATTTTGATCGTTGGAAAAATTTTATGTGTAACATGTGCAAAAAGCACATTTGTTGTACTTAGCATGGTTGCACCTCTCGACTTCGTCTCGAGCTGCAAACTTCATTCATTGAGCAATATATATGCACTTTTTGCCCTAGTTACACAAATATTTATTATTATTTAATACCACCAGTTGTCTTTTAATTTTTAATATATTTACAATGTAATTGTCTCTGTCAACGTACATGAACCCCAAATTATTTTCAATTGTCTCTTAACCTATGATCTTTCACTCGCGATTTTTACTTATCTGACACTTTTTACTACTATTAACAAACACCTTAATATTACCTTATCTAAGTTCCATTTAAATATCACAATAATATAATAATAACAAACCAATTATATTTATTTGTTACTATTACAAACATAATATACTAGTACTAACTTCTAATATTGAGGTGAAGCATTGATACTTTCTTACTTGAACAATTGTGATGTTGTGTATGGTACTTTTCTCAGTAGATCCGATGAGACAAGACTTAAATGGTTGCAAAATGCTTGTATACGATATATATTTGGTGATATAAAATACAGTCATATTTGTCATCATTACACGACACTGCAATGGCTCAGATTAAAGCAAAGACGAATAGTACATGCTGCTTGCTTGTACTCTAAAATTTTGCGGTATAAAACACCCGCTTATTTGAATGAAAAAATTACGTATCGATCAGACGTACCTACCTTGAATGTTCGTTTTAGGGAGACACTTCTTCCGCCATTATTCAACTGTATATTTTTCACATATTGCTTCAGCTATTCAATTGTCAATATACACAATAACTTGCCAGATAATATTCGTCATACCCTTTCGAGTGTTACATATAAAAATAAATTGTTTGTTTATTTACTCTCTCAACAAGAATGAAATTTTAATGTAGTTGTATGGATATATGTAGTCTCCCCTGTATAAGTTCCATATGAACATTTTTCATTACGTTGCTTAGCTTTTGCTGTGAATTAACTATGCTAAGGTTAGGTTCGTTTCACTCGTGACGAATGAATTGAACCTCGCCTTAAATGTATTTCCGTTTTGTTATTATTTGTTTGTTTCTTTTTCTTAAAAACTAATAGAGGCATTATTATTATTAATTTGGTCGCCGAATTTCTTCCTTCCATTGCCGAATCATCTTTAGCTGATGATCATTCTCCTGATCTTCTCTAATCCTGGTGAATTAACATTTTTCGTTGAATACAGTAATTCTTGAAACTGCAACTTCCTTAGATTCAGCCTTGTTGCAGTGAGAATAATCTGCTAGGCATGACCGTCTAGGCAGAAAGTCGGTATTCTGGTAACTCACCCCAGCATGATGTTCGCCCATGTCTAGTTTTCCCTGTGAGTTTTTGAGTTGCAGGAGTCCAGGGGCGCTTAGACGAGCAGCGTACGTGCTCGCCACGTTTCTGGCATTTGATCTCCTTCGGCTTCTTGTCTACCATACTATTTATCAAGTTGACGATCTGGTTCAGTCTGTCTTCGTCAACTTCTTCCTGAATGGTTTTAAGTTTGCTGTACTCCGGAGCCTTCGTGGTTGCTTCATATTTAAGAGGATCTTGATTCGCAGGTATCATAGGGCGCTTCTGCGAACTAAGTACGTGCTCTAGCTCGCTACAATTACAGCATCTGCTCTTCTTCTTCACCATATCTTTTATCAAGTTGACGATTTAGTCAAGTCTATCATCGTCACCTTCTTCTTACATGGTCTTACAATTGTTGTATCCCAGAGCCTTTCTGGCCGCTTCATATTCAAAAGCAGCGGTTAATACATCTACCTTGGTTTTGCGAATGAGCTAATAGAAGCGTCCTCACCATATCGTGGTCACATAAGCCGTCAGTAAAAGGCTGGATGCCCAAACATTCCATCATCTTCAGAAGTAGGGTAAAACGCCAGTAATTGACCGTCAGCCAGTGTTTGACCGTTTTCACGAAAAAATGTAAAAAATAATACTCTCAGGAATATTTCAACTAACATAAAAATATCGATGAATAGCCTCAAATCTCTTTTTCACCCCCTAGTACGTGAAACTTCCGCTTATAATACCGTTCCCACTTTTTTGTGGTTTAGTTCGACACTAACAGCGTTTTGTGCACGTCGTGTTAAGAAACGTAATTTTTTTGTTAAGAAGTTCTCCCCAATAAGGTAAGATTATTCAGGCTTTTCTGGATATTTTGTTTGTTTGTTAGTGTTCTGATAAATGTTCTCTATTGTTTTAGTCGAAAAAATATCGAATTGATTCATTCTCTACCAAAATACTGCCGGTCAAAGACCGATTACTCTAAATTTGGATAAAAATTAGTGTTTGACCGGTCGGCCAAATACTAGAGGAATTATGAGTTTCATAATCTAAAAACTATTGGAAATGGATTTAATAATAGAATAAAGTTTATTACCTTTTTTTAAAGTTGTATATTTTCTTTTGATGGTTTAGTATTCGACCAAACTTTTGAGCTCTATTAATAAGATAAAATCAGTTCAAATATGCGGTCAATAACTGGTTCTTTTTTTGGTCATTAACCGGGCACAAACAGATCAAACACAAGTTTCTTACAATGCTCCCAATCATATAAATATTTCAGTCTACTATAAATAATACCGTTGTTGTTTGTTTCTTATCAATTTTATTAAACATCCTTTATAACGATGAAAGTTATTGACCATAATTAAGTAGGAATTATAGCTGTAAAATATAAATCATAAATATTTGGTCAAACACGAGCCCCTATAGTGGTCATTCACTAACAATTTGAAAATATATGTATGTTAGAAGATTTGAATCAGGATTCTGTTTTTTTTTCAGTCAGTTGGTATGTCAACTAAACCTAAATTTGAATTTAGTGAAGAAGAACTTCGAAAGGTGCTCGATGCAAGAAGTAAGGGTTCATCTTATAAGAAAGCAGCTACGATGTTTAATGTACCAAAGTCAATCCTTATCAATAAAGAAAAAGGAAAAACGCCAATGGAGAGAAAAATGGGCACACCCCCATTTTTAAATCCTGATGAAGAGGATGTCTTGGTTGAATGGTTGTTCCATTCAGCTGATAGAGGTTCTCCCGTTACAAAAACCCAGTTATTGGATAGTGTTAAACTTTTGACAAAAGAGTTGAAACGGAATAATATCTACAAATTCAAGGATGGAAGGCCAGGGGATACTTGGTTTAAGGGATTTTTGTCGCGATACCCTAAAGTATCTATTCGATTATCTGAGAATCTAATTTTATCCAGAGCTCGTGTCACAGAATCCTCGTTGAAACGTTGGTTTGCAGAAGTTAAATCCTATTTGGTAACCAACAATTTATTGCAAATATTGAATGATCCTAGAAGAGTTTTCAACTGCGATGAAAGAGCTTTCATATGAACCCAAAAGAGGACAAAGTTCTTTCGAAAAAAGGAGAACGAAATAATTTTGTAGGGATCGATGAAAAAAATGTCCTACAGTATTGGTTACATGTAATACTGCTCCTCCTATGGTAATCTATGCCTATGTACGGTTGTCGATAAAGTGCCTGGAAAATAGGCAGAACAGATGGTTGGATGACAGGGCCATCTTTTTCTGAATATATCGCAAATATATTTTTTAAAAGGGTTAACACAAAAAATATAAAATTGCCCATCATTTTATTTGTAGACGGGCATGTGTCACATTAGACATCAGCCAATTTTGCAGGAAGCATCAAATTATTTTAGTATGCCTGCATCGAAATGCCACGCATATTTTACAGCCGCTAGATGTTGGCTTTTTTCGTCCATTAAAATCCAAATGAAAACAAGCAGTCCATAAATGGAGGACACCAAATATGGGTGAAAAGTTGAGTCAAGAAAATTTTGCTCCTGTTTTAAAAAATGCCCTTGACAGTGTGAATAATATAATAGAAGCAACACTCTTAAATACCTTCAGAGCTTGCGGATGGTGTCTGTTTAACCAGGACAACATTATTTTAAAATATATTTCAAAGAAGAAATTCCTGTCCCTATGGAAAAAAATTCACTAAAAAACAAGGCCCTTGATCTTACACAATATATAGAGAAGGAATTGGGACCGAATAAGCTGGAACGTTTTCTGGTAAATGGAGATATTTGGAATGGACACATAGAAGATACAAATTTATTTTATCTCTGGAAAGATTTGAAATTGAAATTTCAGGACCACTCGCTAGAAAACGTACAACAAATTCAAGAAAATTGCTATCAACCAAATAAACAAAATGATAATCATGAAGAAATCGGAACGGTAATGGTGCACCAAGAAGATAAGCCCGATTCTAATGGAGTAACTAACCTTCAAGCGCACGATAATAATTCTATTTATAATTTATCGACATTGTCTTCTGGTATTGATACATGCATTAATGCAGTGTTTGATAATGTTAATGATTCACTGCCAATTCTGAACATTGATTTTCTAGAAAAATCTGATATGGTAATACCTCTAGATAAAGATGAATATCAAGCTTGTGTCCAAGAATCTCTAGAAGAAAACCCGTTACAGTCAGTTGAAAGAATCCAATTATTATAAGCTGGTTACGAGTTTCAAAAAAACACACCACCAAACCCGACCCGCATAACCAATGTATAAAAGAAAACCCGCTTATGACAGTTGAAAACATCCAAATAATAGGAGTTGAAAGTTCAGAGAAGAATAACGTTGAGGATTTTGAATACAAGTTCCATGAAAACATACCACCGAACCCGACAGTGCAGAGCGTAAATGGGTCAATAAGTGTGTTACCTACATGATCAATAGGTAACAAATGAATGTTTGTTGATTATACTCATATATATAACCAGTTTGATGACCAGCTTGTTACAGTGGAGAAAGGGGTGGGTGAATCAATATTATTCACGTTTAGTTACCATAAAAGGTACTGTGTAACAGTTCTTAACTTTTTATTTTGCGATAAGATTGTGGAGGAAACAAGATGTTTAAGGAAAGTTGAAATAGTTTACGGTTTAACACTATAAGCAATTTCCCTATTAGTACTAATAAGTTCACAAGGTAAGAAGGTAGTAGATGTTATTTCATGAACACATTTAAAATATTAGTTCTGCGGAGTCCTCTACTAAGGTGGGGTGGAACTAAGTTTCTCGCTAGTCGCTATGCAAATGATGCGATAGAAAAAATAATAAACTATACTCTTACTTGCGGTCTGTAGTCTGGCTATATTAAAAGTGGTTATCTGTAGTGAACCAAGCAGATGGTCACTGCAACGGTACTACTATCAGTAACTAATGATCCGAAGTAGAAAAAAAGAGCCGAAGGTGGAATGGCTTTTAAGTAGACTAATTTATAAGATATCCCCTTGCGGGTTTTTCAATACGTGAAAACATAATAAATAGTCTCGGAAAGTGTTTCCTTTTTGGCGTCAAAAATCCGTGAAAGTTCGGTTTACCTCAAGCAGGTAAAATTCAGCAATAAAAAGACAAAAAAAGTGGGAGGGAAAATAAAAGCGACAGTAGGTCAATTAGATAGATAAGTCAAAGTACCAACCTTAATTACTTACTGGTCATCAACTAGCCAGCTTGACTCTTTGGTAGGGTTAGCCCTTTATGTTTAGACCGGTTAAAGTGAGGGAACAATAAAAAAAAATTTCTTCTATTATTTAGTAATCAAACAATGTGATGACTAAGTTATCGAAATTGAAATTTTTAATTTAGTTTTAACTAACTCCAATCAGTTTTCATCCGTAACAAGTGAGAGAAAAAAAAACATTCGAACACCTTTCAAGAAAGTATTATTTTGCCCTGATGTGAGTAAAATTAAAAATATCTAACGAAAATTCAAAGAAAAAATTCCCACCATAGCAGCATCTCAGGAATGGTAACATTACCACCGAAGGAACGAAGAGACGAAAGAATTACAAGAAAATGTGAAAGAAGGAAGGAAACAAAAGAGGATTACAAAAGTTAGTTCGAAGCCAGAAACTAGAAAAACATCAAAACAAGAATTGAAATCAGAGAGTATTGTGGAAGTTGGAGAGTAATGCATTGTGAACTATAACGGTTCTCAGTTTCCTGGCGAAGTTTTAGATGAAAATCCAAGGGAAATGAAAGTTAATGCTATGACACCTAGAGGAAAAACTGGAAATGGCCAGAGCGTGATGATGTTCTGTGGTATAACTTGACCAAAGACTTTTGTCAGAAAAATTCAGAAACCAAAACCAGTTAATAAGCGGGGAATTTATAAAATATGTGATATTAATTAAGTGAACATATTTTCTAGCCTAATGTCAAATTAGTTCAACTGCTTTTCTTTATTTTCTTATTCATTTGGTGCCCAAAGACATTTTTCCAATATGTTATTTATTATTTTACTTCTTTTGCCACTTTATCCAAACAATGATTTCCACCAAAGAAATTGTTCTATTTTGTTTAAAGAAAAGTTGTGTGTTATTTTATGTCCTATGCATTTTTAGGAAGTAAAAACTGTTGAAATTCCATTTTTTATCATTTAAAACATATTTTCTCCTATTATAAACTTGAAACCCTCAAAAAGTACAGATAAAACAATTTCTAAAAACAAATAAAACGGATAAATAATAGATTTTCCTGAATAGGAGTTTTTTTTATTCAAACGGTCAAATACTTGCAGATTCAAGGTCAAGAATTAGATAATTTCGGTCAACTAATATAATGATAGTGGTTAAGACCGGCATCCATCCGTCCGATGGATGGATGTCCGACCTCGGACGTCCACGGAACGCTCCGATTCACACCGAAAGCATCCATCCAGTGGACGGATGTTTCCCTGAATCTCTTCATCAATATTTTGTTCACTTGTGTCAGTAGCAGTGCAGTCAGTGCATAAATAATGTCATTTAATGTGCCTTGTTGTGAAAGTGATTTGTCAAAAGTATCCCGTGGCTTTATGACTGCAGCTCCAGTGACGATGATGAACTTATCTATTGTATTGTGTAAATAACAATCGTTCTCATTGGGTACACTCAATCAACCAGAGGAGGAAAAAGTTTGGGGAGTTTGATGACCGATTTGGAACTAGACGAAGAAAAATTTAAAGGATATTTCAGACTTAATAGCGACCAATTTGATGAGGTTTTGTCGTTCGTTGATGAGGAAATTCGAAAGCAAGATACAAACTACAGGAAAGCTATAACTAAACTAAACATGAATGAAATAAACATAATCAACGTGGTACAAAACTGGTATACTTGTGAAAACAATTTGAGAAGAGTATCCTACACGAATATGTTTTCAGAGAAACCATGTGGACTAGGGTAGTTTTGTCTGATACCGAGTGGAGCGCCTGTGACCGGATCCAGAGTTCATGCGCAGGAGAAACATCCATGCGGATGCGAAGGAAAAATCGCTCCCCCGGCGATTCTAAAACATCCATCCATTGGACGTTTTAAACGTCCAGCCGACGGACGGATCTCGGTCTGCGTTGCGCTATTTGCCAAGCTGGCGCGCGATCTTTTTCAAACATTCAGCCCGTCCATCCGAATAATGGATGGATATTTGGTGTGGCTTGGCCTTTAAACACTAAATGACAAACACTGTTCTCTTTTTTATTATTTAAAATTTTTACTTAATCATGGTATAATAATTATGTGGGGTAAGTAACCTTCAAAAGAATGACAATATGTTTTAATCACATTTTTGATTATTTTATTCAAATGTATGATTGTCTACAGTGAGATTACTATGGCTCGGGCAAACACTGGCATTAAAAAATGCTTAACTGGTCAATTATTGGCGTTTTACCCTACTATCCTACTTGGATAAGCAAATCGAACTAGCTGGGTAATATCCAGTTCATACTCGTTTGTCACGTTGCCGCCTTCGGTTCTTCAGCTGGAATCCGTACAAATGTTCGTGACCATATCGCATGTCCAATCTCTTCTTCAGATCCTCGAAATCATGAATTTCTTTAACGGGTATCATTTGTAGTACATCTAAGGTGCCTCCCCGGAGCGCGTTGTTAAGTTCACTGCCTTCTTCCTATCGGACCAATTATTCACTCTAGCGGCTGCTTCAAACTGACTTAAATAATTTGTTTACGACGACTTAATGTCGAGCGTTGGGACCACGACTCTTGAAAAACTGCATATATCTTCTATTTTGGGTTTTGTTTCTGGCTTGCAAGGTTTTATTTGTTCGATCTTCTTTTCTTCTGCTGGCGTGTATTGTGTTCTTAAATCTGTCATATTTCTTTCTAATTCTTTGATTCTGTCGTCCATGGTTGTCATTTTATTCTCCATTTTCTCGGCTATCGTTGTTATCTTTCCCTCATTATCTGATTCTAGGAACTAAATTTTATTTTCGACGTCAGCACCAATGTAACTTTTGAATGATAGGATATCGTGCTTCACAGCAGAAATCTTCTCGTCCATGTTAACAGAAATATAGTTCTTTGTAGCAGAAATATTGTTTTCCATATCAGAACAATCTTTCATCATGGTTAGAATCTTCTCATCCATATTAGCGGAAATCTTGTCCATATTATCAGAAATATCATTCTTCATAGTTGACATTTTCTCGTCCATATTCGTCGAAATATAATTCTTTATAGCAGATATATCGTTCTTCACATTCGTTCAAATATTTTCTTTCGTGGCAGAAATTGACGAGATCTAGGTGGAAGCCTCGTCATTGATTCAAAATTTTCCTGGATTCAAGCCCTCATTTTCCAGTGCCATTTTGAGCCTTTCTATTATTTCTCTTTTCTTCCGGACGTTACCAACTCGCTATTTTCCAATTCTGATTTTAGATCCGTCAGTTTCAGGTTACTCAGTCTCCTACCCATTTTTTACGTAACTTGTTATTTATACTTCCTCATATCTGACACCAATGTAATGTTTTTCTTATTTAGTTAAATAGTTTTAACCCTACCGGTGGAATAGAGTTATACACACGGTATATCTACTTACTTGATTTATCTATACATTTAATTATTCACTTATGCTTAATTTATGTACACACTTAATTCTAATTGATATAATATATACTGTTCACGGTTTAATCACAATTTATATTTTCACGTCTGTTCATTATCGGAGTGAATTCTAGACTTGTCCTGCTCCGTTAGCTTTGAAATCAAATTGTATACTGATTTACCGCTAGTAGGCAGTCTCTTGTATATTAAAACCAGCTTCTCGAATCTTCGAGTTCCGGAAACTTCTGGTATGCGGCTCCCAACAAACAGTCGATCCACTTGGAAATCTCTATAAAAACAATCACAAAAGATAAATGGCCCTTCTCAGAAATTGGTGGGCTCCGCCAAAATTTCAACTTTTATATATAGTATTAGACGGGGTCGGTTTCAGGGAGTACTCCAGTGTGCGATTTCCTAACAATAATATGTTAATGGAGACGTTTAAATTTGAATGTAAATCTTCAATTTTCTCCATTCAATTATGATATGTAACATATTACATATATCACATAATGGTAACAATAACTTGGTCTTTTTGTTTCTGCTGGCATGTTAGAATATTATAAAATATTCACTGAATTTTCGGAAATTCTCATGACTCGGGATGGGATTATGTTAGGAAATTACTTCTCGGTTCAGATATAAATTCATTCGGGATTATTCCAGATTTCCGTTTAATTAAATGGACTTCATCATCCGAAATAATGTTTGTATTATGTGATCTCCGTATAATGTTTTCGAATATATGAAACAGCGCCGATGACTTCGGTTGATTGAAATGACTGAATATTAAGAAACAGCAAATCGCTGCTCAAGTTCTGACAACGTTTATCAAAAATACCAGCTTTCCGAAAGTAAAAAACTGCCCAATTTCACTAAAATGCCATTACAAATGCATTTTTATTTTTTCTAGTAAATTAGTAATCGATAAGACGATGCTTGATTTTGATTTTCTAGTAAATGGCATCAACATGTCAGAACTGCCAAAAAATTCCTATAACTTGATCGATTTCCGAAAACATTGATTATTATGTCGGTTAACATACTAAAAAAATTGTCCTTATTGAAGCTCCCAATTGAATGAATTGATTAGAGGCGGCAACAATTAAGCAAACATTGGAAAATTTAATTCATCTTTATCTCACTAAATAATACACCGTTTAATTTCAATGTTTCAAATTTGCGAAAAATAGACACTGTAGAATAATTATTTTTGGCGTAGTTGTTATTTCAATGAATTACTATGAATAATTCTAAAATGTGAGTATGCTGTATGGCTTGATTCTCAATTTAGAGCGAACTTTAAGGATATAAGAGACCAACAACAAAACTTATTTTCTGATTTTCTAAACATATTGCAAAAGGCCATTAACAGCCGAGCACATCAGAGTGGGGGGAGACGTACAGTACAAGAGTCACGTAGATATAGCAGTAACAAAAGGGTGCAGCGCGCCAAATTCAAAATTTGCATCTTCTGTCTCCCCTCACCACTCCACTACTTTCCAGACATGTTTGCGCACCTTAGCTTATATAGATGGAATAAGAATAAAATGTGTTTAACTGAGCCCACATAACCTTACTAATGGCTTAAACTTGTCTCTCTCCTATACTTTGAATTCGAGTAGCCACTAATGAAGAGTACCTACAATTTCAATATTTCTCGGTGGCTTAATGTAGAACAAAGTAAATTAAACCGTTTTGAGAGATAAAATATAATACCACGGTTATTTTATTCCCCTCCTGAATAAATTGTTAACATTGCATAAACCAATATATTAAACTTATACAATTTCATAGTCGGAAAAGTCT
This sequence comes from Galeruca laticollis, assembly GCA_963921935.1. Taxonomy (NCBI): domain Eukaryota; kingdom Metazoa; phylum Arthropoda; class Insecta; order Coleoptera; family Chrysomelidae; genus Galeruca; species Galeruca laticollis. Next base: position 45,261,771 of record OY998183.1, on the reverse strand, counting down.
GGATTGTGAAATATGTAGAATTCCGAGTAGATTTCGCTGTATCATTTTGTTGGAATAGCAAACATTTTCGATCAATTGAAATTACTAAAATTTAATTCACTTTGTAATAACTTAGTTCGAAATAAATGACCTAGAGCGTCGCTCTTCCGAATAATTAACTTTTGGATAATTGAACTACTGCCATATTTTCTAAACTAGATCAATTCAAAACTTCAGCTTTATTTGTATCTATATCTCAGATCTTTAAGAAACTTTCTAGATAAACTCAAGTTTCAAACTACATACAGACTGATTCAACATCAACTACCAAAACAGAGTGAATGAAAGTTTTCGTCAAAATATTGTCATGTGAACTAATATATTAGGGGAGAGTTGGACAAAACAGGATAGTCGGATAAAACGGGATACCAGCCAATAATTAAAAACAAGCAACGCCATCTGGCAACCATGGGAGTAATTCGGTAAAAATAACGTTTGTATATAGTAGGCGATTCTTCCGCTTAATTTGTGCTCTGTGGTGAGTGGCAGTTTAAAATATGTGGTTATGCTATTTACATCATCAGAAGTTAATTAGGATTTTTTTAGTTTAACTAGTTTATCTAGTTTAAGTTAGTTCAGATGCATAGGTAGGGTCCAAAAGACCCGCGGGGATATTAAATTTTCTGTATTTTTTGTTGCAATTTTAATTCAGTTTAGGAATGCTTTTAGTGAACAATAATGAACATAATTACAAAAAAAAATTACCTTGCAGAAATTTAAAATTTCCCATTGCTACTAAATTAATGCATAGGTAGGGCCTCCGAGACCCTCATAAATTTTGTACATGTTGTTGCTTCTTCTACCGACGGGACAAGGGCGTTGGTGACCTAACACGCAGATGTCGGTATTCAATTCAGACACAAACATATAATGTGCTTCATTTCATAGTGAACGTGAATAAGTGACACGTTGTTTATATAAATTCTAAAATTGTAAATTATACGCTTTGATTGAACATAACGTAATATTGGTAAGTTTTTCCGTTTTATATAGTCATTTTTGCTCTGTGCTGGAGATAGTAATTTTATAATTGATTTAGAAAAAAAATCACTTCACATAACCTCACTCCATGTACGAGTACAACAAATCTATTTATCTATAGATCCATCATTTTACGATTTATACATGATAACATTTTCTTAGAACAATGGCATCCGTTAGTAGAAAACGCGGCGTTCGCAGAAATGATCCAAATTTTGAAGTAACACTTTAACAGTGGTATGAAGAGGCGGATTCAGATGTGCTCAATTCCTGTATAGTTTCTGATGAGACACAAGATCCTGATATTGCAATATTAGATGATAATTACCTGATGCCTTTAGACTCTTCATCAGAAGATGATGGGATCAAGAAATAGTAGAGTCCAGGGCAGGTTCGAATTCTACTTTGATAGGTGCTAATGGTTCAAGTAAAAACTAGGTGCCACAATATTATCCGCTTTGTTCCCGGTCCAGCGAGAAAAAATCGATTATCTCCTCTGAAAGATGCCTGGAGCAGTTATATGACTAAACAAGTATTGGAAGAAATTATTTTGTGCACAAATGTGGAAGCAAAAAAAGAGTTTGATAAGAAAGGAAAGATGTGGCAGGATATTGAACTAGATGGAATGAATGCGTTCATTGACGTACTTCTATTCGCAGGAGTTGAAAAAAGTTGGGATGTTCCGGTAAGGGAGCTATTTCTGGATAAATGTTCCAATCCTATGTTCAAAGCTACTATGTCAGTTAATCGTTTTGAATATATGAGGCGATTTTTGAGGTTTGACTATAAATGAACTAGGCAAACTAGACTTCAAACTGATAAGCTTGCTCCCATAAGATATATTTGGGACCTATTAATAACTCAATGTAAAACTGTAATGATTCCTGAAAGAAACGTTACAATTGATGAGCAGCTGCTTGCTTATATAGGCCGCTGTAGTTTTATACAATATATGCCCAGTAAATTGGCCAAATATGGAATAAAATTATTCTGGTTATGTGAAAGTAAGAGTGAGTATACTGTCAATGGAACGATTTATGTGAATAAGCAACCAGGTCCTGAGACGCAAAAGAATATGGGAATTCACATTGTAGAGACATTGATTGTGCCATTTAAATATTCGTCGCGAAATTTAGTGATGGATAATTTTTTTACAAGTATTTCATTAGTTGAGCAATTGCTAGAGATAGGACTAACTACAGTTGGAACTTTACGTAAGAACTAGAGGGAAATTCCACCCCAATTTAAGCCAAATAACGGGAGACAAGTATCATCATACATTTTTGGTTTCAATGAAGGTCTTACAATTGTTAGCTATGTTCCTCAAAAAAAATCAGTTATTTTGCTTAGTTCAATGCATCACGACGCATCAGTAAATGAAGAAAACCCCAATAAAAAGCCAGAAATAATAGAATATTCTTATAATACAGAAGGAGGTGTTGATCAAATGGATCAGATGGTTGGCAACTATACATGCAAACGTCAAACAATCACACGGTGGCCATTTGCAATTTTTTGCAATATAACTGATGTAGCAGCATTGAATGGCTTATTGCTATATGGATGTGAAAATAAAGACTACCAAGCTGGACGAACACACAAACGTAGGCTTTTCATCAAAGACCTCTGCAAAGAATTAGTACTACCTTTCATGAATCGACGGTCTAAAAATCCTAGACTTAGCCTTGATATAAAAAGATGTAATCTGTTATAAATGTATAAAAATGTTTGTAAAGAACATACTCATGCAATTTGTATTAACTGTTGACCAGTTTAAGTTTTAAAAAGCGATAAAATTTTATTGAAATTTATCTTTGTGTTATTACATATGAGGGTCCGACGGACCGATTCTATGCATAGGTGTAAAAATTTTCACGTATGCGTCATAGGGTTAAACAAGCAAAATTAATAACAGGGAGTATTTTTAAAGATTCTGTAGATATTTAACTATATTTTGTTAAATTTGAGAATATGATAACTAGTTTTCTTTAAACATTTTAACAAAACATTTTGAAACTTGCAGTCGGGCAAAATGGGATACAATGCGGTCGGATAAAACTGGATACTATCCCGTTTTGTCAAACCAAAAACCGTTAAGATTTTATAGAGGATTTTGAATTTTAATTTTTTTACAGGCCTGTGACAAGATAGGAAAGTATAAAAGAACAACCGATCGGCAGTCTTGGAATGAGGAAAGTATGCACCAGGCGGTGGAAGAGGTTCTCGAAGGAAGAATGGGTTACCTTGAGGCTTCGAAACAATTTGGTGTACATCGGACAACTATATAAGCCCGAGTAAAAAAGATAAAAAATGAGTCTCTCGAATGATTAGATGCAGCAAAAGAGGGTCTAGGGTGTCACAGACCGGTTTTCTCTGCATAGCAAGAAGAAGAGTTGGTGCAACACCTTTTGTGTATGGAATCGCGATTATTTGGTTTTACTTTGAATGACTTTCGCAGTTTGGCTTTTTAATTAGCTCAACGCAATGGCCTAGCTAACCAATTTAACAGGGACAAAAAAATAGCAGGTGAAGCTCAGTTGTACAGTTTTCTAAGGATACATCCAAACGTTAAGCCACGCACCCCTTTGCCAACATCACTTGCTAGAGCCAGGATTTTAATAGGCCTGCTGTACAAAAATTTTCTCGCTACTTTCCGACGTGCTTGAAAAATATAAAATTCCACCCGATAGAATTTACAACGTCGATGAGACGGGTATAATGACAGAGCCAAAGAAAAAATCTAAATGTTTGTCACTGCGTGGGAAAAGGCAAGTTGGGTGTATATTCTCAGCAGAACGCGGCATTCTTGTCACTGTGGAAATTTACATGAGCGCTACTGGCGTGTTTATGCCGCTCACATTCATTTTTCCCAGATCCAGAGCCCAACCGGAGCAGCTAGATGATGCTCTTCCTGGAAGTGAAGCTTTTTATCATTTATCAGGATGAATGCAAAAAGAAATTTTATCGAATTGGAGTAATCAATTTATTGAGTTTTCCAAACCCTCCAAAGAAAACACTTTTCTCTCAATTTTGGACGGACATACCACACATACAAAAAACTTAGACGTTATAGAGAAAGCTAGACGTAACGGTGTTGTAATGCTCTGCTTACCACCGCATACGACGCAACGCTTGAAACCTCTCAACGTTAGTTTTATGTCGCTACTAAGCACATATTATACGTCAGAGATTCAAAAATAGATGCAGCAACATGCAGGGCGACCAGTTACAATACCCCAGATAGGTAAGCTTTTGGGAAACGCATATATGAAAGCTGATAGTATCCAAACAGCTGTGAATGGATTTAGAAGGACGGGAATTCAACCTCTCCGTTCAGAAATCTTGGAAGATTGGATGTTTGATCCAGCTGAAACCACGGACAAGCCGATAAATATTCTTGCAATCGGTCCGGTTGAAGAAAATAATGGACACCCTCCACCACGTACACCATCACCAATACTACAAAGGCTTGTTATACAACGATCATCAAAAACCCAAGTTGCAGGTAAAGAACCAAACGATGCAGAAAAATTTGATGACTTTACAAGAACACCGTCATTGCCTCCAGATCCATCCACACCAGGAACATCACATCAGCTGCTTCAAAATAAGGATAATTTTTGTAATACGTCACCTCATGTATCTTGCAGAAAGTTATATGCTAATGTGACCCCCTCCTGTTCATACACTATCACGAAATTTGAAGTTACACCTCAACAAGTTGTGCCACTTCCTCACGCAGAGAGAAAAATTAATGCTGATGATAAAAGAAGGTGAAAAACGGCTGTGCTAACTTCAACACCTTATAAAAAAGAACTTGAAGCATTCAAAGAAAACAAGCCTATCAAGAAGCCCAAACTAAATTTTGAAGAACAAAGGAAAGTAGGGATTAAGAATAGAAAATGTACCACTAACGTAAGAAAACAGAAGATAGAAAATAAAAATGAGAACAGCAGTTCGGAAGATGAGGATAATGACGAAGAAGCTTGCATTTATTGTACAGAACTGTATTCTAAATCTAAGGCGAACGACGGTTGGGTAATGTGCCAGGACTGTCGACTTTGGGCTCACGGAGCTTGTGCTGGGATGGAGAACGATAGTGAACCGTACTTATGCAATTTTTGTCGGAGTTGAAGTGTTAGTTTGTTTTTTATATAAAAATAAAATGCATAATGTGTTCGGTTTTCAAGTTCAATAAATATATTTCACTTCAATAGTATTTAAGTAGTATACTATTTTACCCGACTAGAAGGGCAAAACGGGATACTTCACCTTTTTTAAAAAATATGACTTTCTCCATAGTATCGTCGAGATATTCAGAAATAAATATACTTAAACAAGGAAAGGGGTCAATGAAAATGTATCAGTGAAAAACTTGTAGATATCCATAGCTTGGTTATAGAGTGTCGGGTCAAAAAAGGTTAGCTATCCCGTTTTGCCCAACTCTCTCCTACCTATTATAATAGTAAAGCTCAATAAAGCTACAATTGCGAAGAATATTATATTATTATTTCCCTCCTCATGAAATAGACAAATCAGACTCCACGATTTTTTGAACGAAATATGTTTAAAGTGTTTAAATCCCAAGACCCGTTTAACCTCGGTTAAATTTTTGTCCTCCAAATTGTTTTTCGTTTTGTTGATTATCACTGATTTTTACTATATTGGCAGCAGTCTATGAAAACACATTAATTACTCAATCGTTCTTATGACGTAATATTGATTTACATTAGTAAATATTCTTTTTAGATAGATTTTTCATACCAATAATTTGACATAAGGCGATGAAAATACGTCAGAATTTGAAATATTTACATGCCTTCTTTGCTATAGAGGCTTTTCAATACTTTGTTCGGATGCGTAACCAAGAAGAAACAAAAAAATTATTAATTGACCATCATTCTGGAAAGCCGTTTGAGTTGATTCAACGATTTAGTGAGAATAAGTTGGTAATGTTTCGTGTGATAGAATATATCTAGCAATTCATAAAAGTTTACCAATTAACTCTGTAAAAACTCATGCCTCAACATGGCAACAGTTATCCGAGTCTTGTTAAATAAAAGGCTGCCATTTGAAAGAAGATAACAAAGTTGATGAATTGGATATAATATTGAAAGTCTGGGGGTTCAATATACGAAAGATGACGTATCAGAGTATAAAAGTTAAGTGAAGACAATATGTAATATCACGTTCAATATAATGTTAGTTTCGACACATTCAAATACGTAACTTTCAAAACTGCCAGAAATGCGAAGCGCTGAATTTTTCAACAAAAGCCAGTCAAAAGGAAGGAAATATCTTCTGCGTTAAGTGTTGAAGGACATCCGAAAATAGTTGAGTTGTGAGACGACAATACTCCCGAGGGATTGCAGTAAAAACTCCTATAATAGCTGTTGAGTTAGCGTGGAGAGGTGGAGATACCACTTTCTGCCTGATAAGTTAGTTCAGAGAAGAATTTGACCATTATGGAACTTCTACAGGTAAAATGTTAAAAATTATTTTTATCTGGAAGTATAATTTCTATCTTGTTGTAAGTAGAATAGAATATTGTAATGTTTTTCTTATTTATTAAAAGTTTTTATTACGGGTGGGATAAATTTCAAACACTTGGTATGGCTACTTACTAATTTATTTAAAACACTAAACTAATCACTAACACTTAATTTATATATACTCAGTATATTCACTTAAACTAATTTATATGGACACTTAATTTATATTTACTGTTTGCTATTTCGGTGTATTTATTTCACGAGATCACTTTTATCCACTCACTCTTCCGCTGATTGGTCCTTATTTATATTGAAGCCATTTTTACTAGTAAATTCTGGGCTGCGGCTTACACACACAAATAATTTTTCTCGCCATTTCTAGATAAGTCTGTTTACATAAGATAGTCTTGAACTCGTAAACAGTTTTTTATAACTGCGTATCCGCCAAAACTTTAACTTCTATACCTGGCTTAGACAGAGTCGGTTTTAGGGACTATACCAGTGTGCTGTTTCGTAACATTACCCCCTCCTTAAATGGAAGTTTCTCCTGGAACTTTTGTGTAGCCGAGACTGGATGTTTGAATCGGCAACTGGCCTCATTTCTACACTTTCCGATCTTATGGAAATAGCAGGGCACCGTCTTCATCGGATACTGTTAACGGGGGTTGTAGCTGCAAATTAATATCTGGACACCGGTATCTCTAAAGATAACCTCTACCATGTTCCTGATAACTCGCCAATCCAACTGGTTACTCGCTATCTCAGGCATAGCCAGTTTCTTCCCGCTGGATTCTAACACATGGTCTCGGAGGTTACGAAGTGCTTCCCACACATCGCGGTAGGTAGATCGATCTTTAAATTCATCTTTAGTTACCACGTAGAAGACGTACCGCGAATTATGTTTCAGTTTCAGTGTTTTCCCAGGGGCTGGAATCTGGTCTTCAAATATTTCTAATTGCCCGAACTTCTTTCGAAAGACGGTTGCGAATCCTCGTGCGTTCTTGATACGGGCGGGGATGTCGTATGCCAGTGAATAATCTTCCGGGAGAGTGAACAAATCTTGTGGTTGTTCCGAAGTGACTCCATATCTAGCTTTCCCGGTACCTCCATACGCGCCCATAAATTCATCGAAGGTGGGGTCAGACACATCTCGAATAAGGTTTACTCCTTCCTCTATGTCATGGTCTCCTTCGAATGGCGCTAGTCGGTTTTGGTGGACTACTTTTGGTTTTTCGTTGCAGATCTTGCTTATGCGATATATAACATCATTGATCCTTTTCTTGATTAAGTATGGACCTTCCCAGGATTTTTGTAATTTTGGAGAAAATCCTTTTCTTCTCGTCGGGTTGTGTAGCCATATTTTGTCCCCTTCTTTAAAACCGCCTTTTGTGGCCTGCGTGTCGTACCGACTTTTCATTCTGTCGCTGGCGACTTGAAGATTTGTTCGAACTAATTCATGAATATCATCCAGCCTTCTTCTCAATTGGATTGCGTAGTTTTCGCCTGCTAGATCTTCTCCAGGCCGGCAGCCAAATTCCAGCTCACAAGGAAGCCTCATTTCACGTCCAAACAGGATTTTCGCCGGTGTTTCACCCGTGGACTCATTGACAGCAGATCGATAAGCCAATGCGAATAGGTAAATATACTGGTCCCAATCTCTCTGATGGTTAGATACTACTTTGGACAGCTATTTTCCAATAGTCCTGTTCATTCTCTCGACCATTCCATCTGACTGTGGATGTAAAGCTGTTCTCCTGGTCTTCTTCATTCCCAGCTTCTCGCAAATCTCCTGGAATAGATGGCTTTCAAAATTTCTTCCCTGGTCACTGTGGACATCCAAGGGTACTCCATATCGGCTGATAAATTCCTTCACCAATACATCCGCGACAGCTGTGGCCTCTTGGTTCGGGATAGCGTAAATTTCCACCCACTTTGTGGAATAGTCCATTACAACCAGTATGTACTTGCTACCATTTTCTGTCGTCGGAAATGGTCCAGCGATATCTAAAGCAATCCTTTCGAAAGGGCTTCCAACATTGTACTGTTTCATGGGTGCCTTTCTCTTGCGATGTGGTCGTCGGAAATGCTCCAGCGATATCTAAAGCAATTCTTCCAAAAGGGCTTCCAACATTGTACTGTTTCATGGGTGCCTTCCTCTTGCGATGTAGTGCATTACTCGTAGCACAAGTCGTGAATTTCTTACACCAGTCCTTCACATCGTCGGAGCTGTTCATCCAATAAAACCTTTCAAGGACTCGCTGAAGGGTTTTATACACTCCCAGATGACCTCCCGATGGACTGTCGTGTATCTTCTTCAGTACCTCAGCTACTCTCGCTCTCGGGATAACTATCTGCCTTCTCTTCTCGGAACCATCATCATTCTCAAGGATTCTTTTCAATATGCCTTCTTCCAGGACAAGGGAGTCCCACTGAGCCCAATACGCTTGGAGTTTCGGTGAAAATCTTGACACTTCTTGCCAGGTAGGTCGCCGGTTTTCTTTCTTCCATTGCCGAATCATCTTCAGGTGAGGATCATCCTCTTGATCTTCTCTGATCCTGGTGGGTGACCATTTCTCGTTGACTACAGTAGTTCTTGAAACTGCAGCTTCCCTAGATTCCGCCTTGTTGCAGTGGGAGCAGTCTGTTGGGCACGGCCGTCTGGACAGGGAGTCGGCATTTCGATGACTCACACCAGCTCGATATTCGATGTTGAAATCATACTCTTGAAGTCGTTCAATCCATCTAGCGATCTTGCCCTCGGGATTCTTGAACTGCATCAACCACTTTAGTGCTGCATGATCAGTCCGGATTAAAAACTTCCTACCATAGAGATACTGGTAAAAATGTTCCACGGTCTTCACTAACGCAAAAAGTTCCGTTCTTGTGACGCAGTAGTTTCGTTCTGGTTTGGAGAGGACTTTACTGAAATATCCCAGTACTCTTTCTTGCCCTCCTTGGATCTGTGAGAGCACTCCACCAATTCCTACGTTGCTTGCGTCAGTGTCAAGAATAAAGTCTTCCTCTGGTAATGGATATCCTAATATCGGCGCCGTGGTTAAATGCCTCTTCAAGGTATCAAAAGCCGTTTGACAATCTTCGTCTCATTGGAAAGCTATTGCTTCTTCTGTAAGTCGAGTTAGAGGCTTAGCAATGTCTCCAAACTTCCTGATAAACCTTCTATAATATGTGCAAAGTCCAAGGAAACTCCTGATTTGATGTTTGTCGGTTGGTTGCGGCCATTGCTGAATGGAAGCGATTTTCTTTGGATCCACCGCCACTCCTTCATTGCTCACTATATGACCTAGATAGTTGACTCGGTTTTGGAACAGCTGACATTTCTTCGGGTTTAACATAAGCTGGGCAGTTTGAAGTCGTCTGAATACGTCTTCCAAATTCTTCAGATGTTCGTCAAATGTCTTCCCCAGTACTACGATGTCGTCCAAATAGACCAGGCATGTCTTCCAAGACAACCCTCTCAAGACATTTTCCATAAGTCTTTCAAATGTCGCAGGCGCATTACAGAGCCCGAATGGCATGACGTTGAATTGCCATAATCCAGATCCGGTGGTAAAAGCAGTCTTCTCTTTGTCTTCTGGGTCCATTTCCACTTGCCAATAACCAGACTTTAGGTCCAAGGTGGAAAGCAGTTTGCTGCCGGCCAAGGTGTCTAGCGTATCGTCAATACGAGGCAGAGGATAGCTGTCTTTCTTCGTCACGTTGTTAAGCTGGCGATAATCCACGCAGACTCTCGTAGTTCCATCCTTTTTCTTGACGAGCACTACTGGAGACACCCATGGACTAGTAGATGGTTTTATTACTTTTTATTTTGCCATCTCTCGAATTATTCTTTCAGCTTCCTCTCTCTTCGCTCGTGGAAGTCTTCGAGCTGATTGTCTAATTGGCTTAGCATTACCAGTACCGATTTTGTGTTTGACGGCTGATGTTCTGCCAGTCTTTCCTCCTTTTGGTACGAATAAGTCTCGATACTGCAAGATAAGTTCTCTCATTCTCTTTTTCTCAGCTTGATCCAAAGATTGACCAGCTACTGATAACATCTGTTCGAATCTGGCATTAGAATTGTCAGTGGTCGTTGTCTGACGAACTATAGACGTCACTGGTACGCAGGATCCAATCTTCGTTTCCTTCTTGATGGTAATTGGGTAATCGTTCACGTTTATCAATCGTACAGGGATCTCCGTCGCCGACGTAACCAATCCTTTCCCAATTAGTACTCCTTTGCCAACCTCCTCGTCGTGGTTCCTTGGTTCCATCATAACCGGTGTACCTTCCTCCATGATTCCCTGTAGCCGTGCTATTATCATTTTTTCGCTTCGTGCAGGTAGAACGGTATCTTCCTGTACAGCTGCCAACACCGCGCTGCCTTCATATGGATGCAGGAATACTTCCTCGGAACCCACTTTAATGGTTCTGTTTCTAAAGTCTAATTGGAATCCATGTACATTCATTACGTCCATTCCCAGAATCACGTCTTCTTCAATGTCAGCTACGATTACCGTATGCGTGAACTTTTCTGCGCCAATTCACAATTGGATTTGTGTTTCACCGTGAACGTTGGCGCTCTCACCTTTGGCGGTCCGCAGTCGCAGTCTCGTTGGTAAAAGCTTCTTCTTGGAGTTTATTAGTTCTGGTCGTATAATGGTTCTAGTTGCTCCAGTGTCAACCAGCAGAGCATATTTCTTGCCATTTACTTCGCCATCCACATATACACTGTCGTTGCAACATCTGAGAGAGGCTATCAGTATGAGAGGGTCTTTGGAACGATCATGGGTCGGTGCTGCCCCCTCGTAGCCGACCCGTTCTAGTTTTTCCTGTGACTGGGGTTCTTGGTTTGCAGGAGTCTTGGGGCGCTTAAATGAACTACGTACATGCCCTAGCTCGCCATAATTCCAGCATCTGATCTTTCTCGGTTTCTAGTCCATCATATTTTTCAATAAACTGACAAACTGGTCAAATCTGTGTTCGTCACCTTCTTCTTGGATGGTCCTGATTTTGTTATATCCTGAAGCCTTCGTTGCTGCTTCGTATTCAAGGGCAGCTGTCAATGCGTCGACTAATGTTTTCGGATGGGCTAAACGAAGCGTCCTCTGCATATCGGGGTCACGTAAGCCATCAATAAAGGCCTGTATGCCCAGACATTCCATCATGTTCTCTGGTGCTGACGGATAAGCAAATCCAACTAGTCGGGCAATGTCCACTTCATATTCTTGAAGGGATTCATCACGTTTCTGCCTTCGGTTCTTCAGTTGGGATTGGTACAAATGTTCTAGATGTTCATGACCATAACGCATGTCCAACCTCTTCTTCAGCTGCTCGAAGTCATCCGTTTCTTCCAAAGGTATCGTCTGGAGTACATCTAAGGCATCTCCGCGAAGCGCGATGGTTAAGTTCACTGCCTTCTCTCTATCGGACCAATTATTCACTCTAGCGGCTGCCTCAAATTGTTGCACATAATTGGTCCACGACATTTTTCCATCGAACGTTGGGGCCTTGACTCGGGTAAAGCTGCCAATGTCTTCAAACTTAGATACTGTTTCTGGCTTGCAAGGTTTCGTTTGCTCGGTCTTCTTTTCTTCCACTGGCGTGCTTCGCGTTCTTGAATCGGCAATCTTTTCCTCCAACTCCTTGATTTTCTCGTTCGTCTATCGTTGTAATCTTATTCTCGATTTCAGACTTTAGAGACGAAATTTCATTTTCAACGTCAGCGGCAATGTCGTTTTTCATTAATAAGATGTCGGCGGATATATCGTTCTTCAAAGTAGAAATCTTCTCGTCCATATTAACAGAAACGTCGATCTTCATAGCAGAAATATCGTTCTTTATAGCCGAAATATCGCTATTCACATTCGTAGAAATCTTCTCTTCCATGCCAGAAATATCGTTCTTCACATTAGTTGAGATCTTCTCTTCCATGGCAGGTATTGACGAGATTAAGGTGGAAGCCTCGTCATTAAATAAAACTGTTTCTGGATCAAAACCGTCATTTTCCAGTGCTACTTCAAGTCTTTCTACTAATTCACTTTTCTCACCGAACGTTTCCAACTCACGATCTTCCAATTCCGCTCGTAATTCCGCCACTTTCAGATCCCTTAATCTCTTGGCTATTTTTACGTAGATATTTATTTATATTACCCCACACCTGACACCAATGTAATGTTTTTCTTATTTATTAAAAGTTTTTATTACGGGTGGGATAAATTTCAAACACTCGGTATGGCTACTTACTAATTTATTTAAAACACTAAACTAATCACTAACACTTAATTTATATATACTCTGTATATTCACTTAAACTAATTTATATGGACACCTAATTTATATTTACTGTTTGCTATTTCGGTGTATTTATTTCACGAGATCACTTTTATCCACTCACTCTTTCGCTGATTGGTCCTTATTTATATTAAAGTCATTTTTACTAGTAAATTCTGGGCTGCGGCTTACACACACAAATAATTTTTCTCGCCATTTCTAGATAAGTCTGTTTACATAAGATAGTCCTGAACTCGTAAACAGTTTTTTATAACTGCGTATCCGCCAAAACTTTAACTTCTATACCTGGCTTAGACAGAGTCGGTTTTAGGGACTATACCAGTGTGCTGTTTCGTAATAATATAATCCCATATTCAGTAAAACAGCACAGGGGGCCGATAAAAATCTCACGGACAGCAAAAAGTTAGTTCGGAAATCTACAGAAACAAAGATATGTCCTTTGAATGAATTCTCGAAGTCAATAGATCACATTATTTTCATTATTATTGTCAACAGCTACTATTGTCGACCATCTTAAAAGTCATCATCAGGCTAACCGAAAATCTATTAGGCAATGAACGGAAGCCATTGAAAATATGTTATTCAAGTGCAAATTAGGAGGAACTCAAGTTATGGTGAAATTTAATGAAGTAAAAATGTTGGTTGTGACATATTCAAAATTAGTGGGAAATTAAGTATTTGAATAGTGCCTTTATACTTAGTTAAATTCACAGTGAGTGATCAAAAGTTACGAATTGGAACAAATAATATGGAGAAGGTGGACAAGTTGTTTCCCTGTGTCCACCTTATTTATATTTATTGTTTCAGTTTCTACCTTTTTGATCACTCACTGTGAGTTTACTTCAGTATAAAGTCACTATTCAAGTACTTAAATTCCCAATAATCCTTAATATGTCACAACCAACATTTTTATTTCAATAACTTTTACCATGAAATCATTTTCTCCTAATGTGCACTCGAATAATTACATTTTTAATGATTTGCGCTCGGTACCTCATAATTTTCGATCATCCTAAACATGGTCTTTGAGATGGCGGAAACTAGTAGCTGTTAATAATAATAATAATAATTCTGTGATATAGCTGAGTTTTATTCAAATTTCTTTTCAGTCACATTCGATATTCGGATGATATTTATCTTCTATAAATGTGTCCTGTAAGATTATTTAGAAAGCTTCTCAGCAAAAGAGGCCTCAATATTAAAATTGACAGGTTATTCTTAGCTCCAAATTATGTATGAATAAAGCCAAATCTACTATCTGGTACAAAAATTGACCGATATGCAAAAACGAAATTTCCAAATGGACCCAAGAAGCAGCACCGGGAATTGGAATTAAAAAAGAAAAAATAACTAACCACTCTATCCGATCTGCAGCAGTTAGTAATGTTGAAGCTTTAGGAAAATATATGAATCTACTGACTGAGGTGATCATTATATTCTGTTTATGTTGTTCTGACATCGTTAATGTCAGAAATAATGACATAATTGTCAATATACGAATGTATCGTTTATAAATATAACTAAAAGAGTTTACCTACGACCACCCCTGTAAGTAGTCAAAAACACACAGTCGGCAATCAATGTAAGACGTCTATTAGGCACTGTAAAACAAAACGCAATGTTGTAAAGTATATCGCACAGCTTCCATAGCAACCACTCAGCAACTGTCAATAGACGTAGCCATTTCATTCAAAATGTATTTCTAAGATTATTATTATTATTATTACTATTATTATTATATTTAGACAAGGGCAGAGGGACAAGTCCCTATAAAGTTGAAGTTGAAATTTATTCTATATATGAATGGTGGATAACATTTATTAGATATGAGATTGCATTTAATACTAAGAGTTATTGGGAATTATATGATAATTGGTTCCGTTTCATTCAATCCGCAGCTTTCAGCTGTCTGAATGTATCTCATATTAGTAAGCAATAGTATATTATACACCAAGCGACTAACGTGGCCCATTTAATATCGCGGGTGGTGTTTGATTCCTGTGTTTTAATAAAAATAAATACTACTTAGGACGGACTTTTACGAAACTTGGCTGGGCATCGAGGGTGAACTTCTAATCATCGAGGAGCGACTTTTATAAAACTTGGCTGGGCATCGAGGATGTACGTTCTTACTTGTACTTTAAATACCTTAATAAGATTATAAACACAAGTACAAGTGTGTCGTAGGTGAGGTATAGTACGTAACTCGTGTTGTAACGCATTTTAAGTACTCGCGAAATCACGCACTCGCCGCTACGCGGCATCGTGCGTAACTTTTCAATTCGTGAGTAAAATGCTTCTTACAACACACGTTACGTAATATACTATTATAGTACATCTCTGCCTTCTCGTTCTGCTGTAGTGTAAAATCCACATGCTACGGTCACGTTTGTAAAGCTTTAAGTGCTAAAGAAGCTTGGGAAAATCTTCAGACTGCATTGGAAGTTACAAGTATGAATCGTCGAATCGTCGGTTTGAACTGTAAAAGCGTCTATTTGGAAGCAAGATAGAAAAATTTTCCTGTGTAGAAGAATATTTAAATGATATATTAAGAACGGTTCATAAACTAGCAGATATTGGTATGTTATTGGATGAAGAATTTGTTGCATTTGTAATGTTAAATGGATTATCCTCAGACTACGATTCTCTAATAACGATATTGACTTATACGGATAATAAACTTTGCTCAGAAGTTATAAAAACCAAACTTCTTGAAGAGAGTGCACGTCGTAAGGCTCATTCAAATTATTCAGATTCAATGCTGTATTCAAAGGCAGGTTCAAGTAAGCAGACCTTTAAGCGGTTTCCTAAGAAGTTGATTTGTTATTCTTGTGAAGGAAAAGGTCATAAAAAAATAGACTGTCCAGTAAAAAATGAAAAAAGTGATACAGAAAAGAAGAAGGAAGCAAGTTCCAATACTACTGTAGTGGCAGCGGCTTTGGTAAGTCAACCAACTTTGAATTGGATCATAGATTCTGGAGCGACATCTCATATGTCGATGCATGGTGAAGGTATGTCCAATTACAAAAAAGATTCAGTTGGTGACATTGTGACGGCCAATAATCAGAAGATATTGTCCAAAGGTTCTGGGGACATTGAGGTGAATTTTTATCAAGATGGTAACATTGTTACAAAAACAATTTGTGATGTTATGTTAGTTCCAGATCTTGCATTAAATCTCCTGTCTGTCAGCAAAATGACAAAAAAAAGTTACACTGTTGTATTTGATAGGTTTGGATGTAATGTTTATAATGTAAATAATTTTAATGTTTCAGGAAATGTAGAACTTACTGGGAAATTATGCAATGGCTTATATACGGTTATTCAAGTTATTACGGAACCGATTAAAGCACTATCAGCAAGTATTTCGGAGCATGATTTATGGCACAAACGATTAGGCCATCTTAACAGGAGATCTATGGAAGAGTTAAGGAATGGTTTAGTTAGTGGAGTACATTTCACTAAAGAAAATCATCAGCCATGTGTAGTATTGCAAGGAAAGAAAGCAGTGCGAACGTTTTCAAGGCAAAAGGCCAAACGAGCCACACACTTGCTAGAATTGGTACATATAGATCTGTTAAGGCCTATGGAAGAATCATCATGGGGAGGTGTAAGGTACTGTCCTACTCCCATAGACGATTTTAGTACGAAGGTAACTGGTTACATGCTTAAAGAAAAATTTGAAACATTTAGTAAATTTCAAGAATACAAAGCGTGGGCAGAAAATCAAACAGGTGAAAGAATTAAATGTTTGCGATGTGATAATGGAACAGAGTATACGAACAAGAATTTTGAGACGTTTCTGAAGAAATATGGAATTCGCCATCAGACTTCTTGTCCATACACTCCTCAGCAAAGTGGTGTTGATGAGAGGATGAATAGGTGTTTAGTAGAAAAGATCAGATGTTTTTTCTTTGAGGCTAACTTAGGTAAGAAGTATTGGGCTGGGGCTATGAACACGGCTATTTACCTAAAAAATAGAGTTCCTACAGGAGCTGTAAAAGATTGTGTACCTGAAGAAAGATGGACAGGAAAGAAAATTGATCTGTCGCATATTAATATTTTTGGTAGCATAGGCTCATATCCCGAATCCAAAGGAAAGAAAACTTGATCCTAAGTCTGCAGACTACTGTAACATGTCGCTGAGACATGTTACTATTTTCATCAATTATTTTGGAGCGTTACTTATTCGTCGGCTACTCCCACCTCTAATTCCAATTCCTATTATTTCAAATATTAGGAACACATCGATAATCGTTTTTGCCATCGTTAAAATATCTACTCAAACTACGATTGAAGTGAAACTCGCTCTTTTGGTTCATTTCTTCGCTGAGAAGTATTCAGTATTCTCCTTTTTAATCATATCATTTTGTGTGTGATTTTTTATTTTCTTCGCTGGTAAGTTATCTATATATTTTCAAATTGTAATTGTGTGCTTACAAAGGATTTTATTTCGTTTTTTTTATTTAGTTAAATTATTTCGTTTAAAAAAAAACAATGTTTTTGTTATGGCGTTTACCTTTTTTTATTCGCCTGTTATATCTTTCTTTAAAAAAAACAGATTCTTTATATGGTTATTTTCCACCGATTCAAATTTGCTTCTCCTGATTATTTTGGGAACAGGACGGATAAGAATCAACAGTTTTCTGTGGTTTTATTTTGAAAATTAAATTCAAATTTTCGTATGTTTTGGAGTATAAGCTCCTACCTGTTCATTTTATTCCTCCTTTTCAATTTTCAATTTTTTACTGTCTCTCCTGTTTTTTTAATTCTTTCCCTACAGCTCTGCAGCCTGTACCGTTTACCTTAAGAACCACTGTAAGGACCGTTTACAAACTTAACCTCCACGGACTTACCTTTACGGACGGCTACGGACTCTTCAGACTATCCATTCCACCGGATCATACAGCGTCCAAGTCCAGACAACAACGTCTCAACTTCTGACTAATGCTGCGAGCTGTACGTCCCGAGTCTTCCCATGATTAGTCCTCAACTTATTTTTGATATATATATAGAATATTGAGTTGTACATTTTTACTGTATAACTAATATTTATTCGTATTTGTATCGGGAATATACGGTTTTTGTAAATTTATTATTGTGTGTAAAATAAATCCATTTGTCCAGAAATTTTGTTTGTTGATCCACCTTATCCCAATTGAGGTAATAAAAAATAGTGTAACTAAGGCCGAATTCACTACCTGAGCGGAGTCACAAGGCCGGGTGTTTAGGTTGTGACAAATTTGGCGCCCTTGTTCTGCTATTTTTTTACTGATATTGGGGTTTTGTGACATCGAGATATAAAATTTCGTTGTTACTAAAACATTCAATATAAATTTTTATCTAATACAAATACTGTGAAATTTGCTTTTTGGAATATCTTTTGAATATATTTTTCAGGCAAATTTTCTTTTTTTATTCTGTTAATAGTTGATGGTTGATTTTTCGGTTCTTCTAGTTTGTTTCTTTGTCAAGGTCAATTGCTTGTTGGCTTCTCAACACGTTTCGTTGTAATTAAATTTGAATTTTGTTTTTAAAATTGATCGTTCTTTCAGACTTTCAATATTTTTGTTAAAACATTTAACATACAGGGTTATTCAAAAGTAATTGAATAATTTTGTTTTTTTTTTGATTTACTTTAAAAATCAACTTCTTTATTTTTCTTAAATATATTTTTAGTCAAATTTATTTAGCTTTTTGGTTACAAATTTTAAAATTTTTTCCATTCGAAAATAAAATGCAGGCAAATCATTTGAAAGCATATGAACTATCATATAAAATTAAAATCAGAGATGAAATTGTACCTGATACTGTTGATGAAAAACGTAGGCTTGTTAATGGTTTATTGTTTCGTGAAAAAGCTAACCGTAGTGTTTCATTGCCAATAAATACTTACACTTTTGAGGAAGATCATTTAGTGATTCTTAACACTATTAAAGATTTGACTGAAGTAATAAATAATTTCAATGGAAATAAACGTGAACCTGTTTTTAGCAGAATAAATTCCAGGTTAACTCATTTAACTAATAGAATAAATAGATTAAATATTGACCCAGATGATGATCAACCAGTTCAAGTTAAAAATTCATTGAATAGGGATGTACTTTTACTTGAACCTGATTTTGATATGAAAACTATTCCTTTGATTTCAGTTGATAGTGAAGAGTCACATAATAATCATGTTCCTCTTGCTTCGTCTTCTTTGTCTTCTCCTTCAGTCCCACAGTCTCGTCATGATCCAGTATACAAGTGGAATATTTCATTCTCTGGAAAGGATGAATCACTCCATCTTTTTTTAGAAAAGGTTGAATTACTTAGAGTTTCTAGAGGTATTTCTGATACCGAATTGTTTTTACAGTCTTGTGAGTTCTTTCGAGGCAGTGCTTTCACCTGGTTTCTCAATAATCGTAGTAAATTCAGTACTTGGTCTGATATTGTTGCTAAATTAAAAGCAGATTTTCTTCCGTATAGTTATGAAACAGATTTAGAATTAGAGATTTTAAATCGAACTATGGGTGAGAATGAACCCGTTACAATTTATATTTCTTCTTTTTAATCGTTTAACGAATGTTGTAGATGAAAAATATCGTGTTCCAAAGATTCGTAGAAATCTTTTACCATTTTTTGTTGCTGCTTTGGCATTACATAGTCCCAATACTATTGATGAACTTACTGAGCTTTGTAAAAGAGTTGAAGAATCCAGAGTTTGGTCTGATCGTTACCTACCACCTTCTTCGCAAAATTGTCTACTCGAACCTGATTTGGCTTGTCTTTATGTTTCACCAAATTCTTCTTCTAAAAGAAAAAGTTCTGTTGATGTTTCCGTTTTGTCTTCTAGTTTATGTTGGAATTGTAATAGGAGTGGTCATATTTTTACGAAATGTCGTTCTCCTTAGTCTATTTTTTGTTATGGTTGTTGTGCTAAAAACACTACAAAACCAAATTGTAGTTCTTGCAATCTAAAAAACGAGGTTCGGACTGGTCCTGTGAATCTGACGACAGTCTCCGGTCCAACACAAACCACTTTGGAAGTAAAGTCAGGAAGTTCAAATACGCAAATCCAGCAAACCGTCAACAAGTCAAAATTAACTTCAAGTTTTTCTCCTTCGGCTACTGAATGGCAAGCTTATCTTAGTTTTGTCAGGGATTTCTTATCGTCTTCGTGTTATCGTTCTGTAAATCTTGACAAACAATTATCTTCTTGTACCGTTTCACTTGTCAATCCTGTACCGGATGTTGAATTATCTAATGATGTTTGTAGTATTGATTTAGATGTGCCTGTTGTCTCTGTGTTACCTATGTTACCCACTCCTGTGGATCATTCTTTGTATGAAAATATTGTCAATTCGGTTACTACCAATATTTGTCCTCTGTTTGTTAGGAAACCAAATGATAATCGTCCTTATATGATTATCAAGGTTTTAAATACTGATGATGTTGCAATGATTGATACCGGAAGCAATTTTACTATTCTAGAAAACCCAGGGTTTTCGCTTATTAATTCTCTTCATGTACCTATTTAATTTGATGCTTCAATAAGTATAACTACTGCTGATGGCGTACCGCAACAATGTATGGGTTTTATTACCGTTCCTGTTACTGTACATGATGTCACAAAAACAATTAAAATTCTTATTATTCCTTCGATTAATCATCCTCTTATTTTGAGCATGGATTTTTTGAGTCTATTTCAAATAGACATTAACTTTCATGATTTATCTTACTCTCTGTGTTATAAACACAATTCAGTCAGTTACTAGTCTCAAATCACTTGAAAAAGATGAACTGGACAAAGTTATGGCTTTATTTTCTACACTTGTTCCTTCGGACCGAATTGGTCGAACTAATTTCGTTGAACATGTTATAGACACTGGCGATGCAAAGTCAATTGCGCAACGTCAATATCCTTTGTCTCCGGCTATGCAAAAACTTCTTGTGAATGAAATAGATGAGATGTCAAATCTCAAAGTTATTCAGCACTCCAACTCCCCGTGGTGTTATCCTCTGTAGCTTGTCCCCAAGAAATCCGGAGAATATCGGGCTTGTTTCGATGGTCTAAAATTGAACAAGGTCACCGTTTCTGATTCATATCCTATGGCGCAAGTCGATATTATTCTCAGTGAATTACGCGACGCAAAATTTCTTACGTCTATGGATTTAAAGAAGGTTTTTCTACAAATACCCCTTTCTGAATCTTCCCGTCCGAAAACAGCTTCCGCCGTGTACGGTGTAGGACTGTTTGAGTTTGTTACAACCCCTTATGGTTTAGTTAATGCTCCTAAAACTATGGCTCGTCGAATGGACATGGTTATAGATCCTTCCCTTAGGCCATATTGTTTTTGTTATTTAGATGACATTATTATCGCTACCCCTACCTTTGAACTTCATATGGAAACTCTCAATAAATTGTATCTTAGGCTAAATGCAGCCAATTTTACTGTCAATCTTGAAAAATGTGAATTTTGTCGTGAATCTCTTAAGTTTTTAGGTTTTGTTGTTGACAAAAGTAGTCTTCGCACAGATGACGACAAAGTCTCTGCTATTTTGAATTATCCAGCTCCAAAGAATACTACTGAGATAAAACGTCTCATAGGTCTTATTGGTTGGTATCGTCGATTTATTAAAGATTTTTCTACTATTTGTTCTCCAATCACTCATTTTCTTCATAGCAGAAAGAAAGGCCAAACCATTTCTTGGACTCCGCAAGCTGAAAATGCTTTCACTGAAGTTAAGAAACGTCTTACTTCTAGTCCAATTCTTGCAAGTCCTGATTTTTATAAACCTTTATCATTCAAACTGATGCTAGCGAAACTCGTCTTGGTGCTATCCTGTATCATGCGATGGGTTGGAACACCCTATTGCTTATGCAAGTCGTACTTTGAATAAAACTGAGAGAAAGTACAGTACAACAGAAAAAGAACTTTTAGGAGTTATTTTTAGTATTGAAAAATTCCGAGGCTATGTTGAAGGCACACATTTTACTCTTGAGACAGATAATTCTTCCTTGCAGTATCTTTCTGAACTTTCGAATCCCTCAGGTTGCTCAGCACGTCTTTCTCTTAGGCTCTCCCAGTTTGATTTTGAAATCAAACACAGAAAAGGAACCACAGTGGTGGTCAGTGATGCTTTATCTCGTTCTTTATCTGAAATTTCTGTTATTGACGTAAGTACCATCAAACCAGATGCTTGGTATACTTCTATGATTGAGAAAGTTTCGAATAATCCCGATTTATATCCCACATTTGAGGTTGACAATAATGTTTTGTATAAACATATGTTTTCGTCGGATCCAATATCTAGTAATCCATCTAATTGGAAAATTGTGGTTCCTACCGCCAACCGAATTGACATATTAAGGTTATTTCATGACAATGAATTAAATGCTCATTTAGGCATATCTAAAACCATTTCTCGTATCTCTGAAATTTATTAGATATTGGCCAATACTCAGAATTTCTGTATCTCGCTACGATAATAAATGTTCTGTTTGTAATTCTTGTAAAACCCAAAATCTACCTAAAGCTGGTGTTATGGGTAAATACAAAGATATTAATTTTCCTTGGCAATGGATTTCTGCTGATATTATAGGTCCATATCCAAAGTCAAAATCTGGTAACAGATTTGTTTTAGTAATTACCGGTCTTGTTCATCCAATGCCACACGCAACTGCTAAGGGCATTGTGAAGTTTATAGAAAATCAAGTTTTTCTCTTTCTTGGTGTTCCACAAATCTTTTCTGTTGACAATGGCACTGTTTTCACATCTTCTCTTTTTAAGAATCCAATGTCACAGTACAAAGTGCAAAAAATTTTTTATAACGCTCGTTATCATCCCCAAGTAAATCACACAGAACGAACAAATAAGACAATTGTTACAGCTCTAAGGTGTTATATTCATGAAAATGCGTCTCACAATAACTGGGACATTTCGTTACATAAGGTTGCACAAGCAATTAGAACCGCGAAACAAGACGTTACGGGTTATTCCCCAGCTTTGCTAAATTTTGCTCGAAACGTTCCGTTAAGTGGAGATTTTCACGGTGCAATTTCTGAAAACGTGAATAACATTATTAACACTGGTGAAAAGTTACAATTAATTAATGTTGTTCAAACACTTTCTAGACTTTTTGTTAAGGTTCGTAAAAAGTTACGAAATGCATTTGAGAAAAATGCAAAACATTACAATTTACGAAAGAGAGATTTGCAATTTCATGTTGTTGACAGGTTATGGAAAAAGAATTATGTTCTTTCATCAAAATCTAGTAATTTTGCAGCTAAATTTGCTCCTAAATACATACATTGTATTGTCAACAAAGTTATCTCGAAATTAGTGTATAATTTAAAAGACCTTTCCGGTAATGATTTAGGTAATTGGCATGTTACAGATTTAAAAAATCAGTTTATTGACATAGATGAAAATCTTCCTGATGATGAGTTTTCCGATCAACATTCTGTTGATACGAATTTATCAGGCCATGGTTATAATTTGGGAATCAGATCAGAAAGTGATTCTGATTAGTTTGGTGATTTATCCCGTTTTTCTATATTAAGTTTTTGGATTAAAATTTTTTGACGTGACTATTCTTCTTATCTTAATTTTGATTTAATATAAAAATGTTTCTCAAGTATTTTGTACTTGTTGTTGTCAACAATTGTGTTAGGTCACAAAGGCATTTTGTGTCTTTATTTAGTAGAATTTGCTTTTCTACTATCGTATGTCATAGTACCTCTATACACTATCTTTTGTATTTATCTTTACCGTTGTGCAAAAGCACTGATATATCTATTTTTTGTATGCCTTATGTTTTCTCTTGATGTTGTATCTAGAGTACATTATGTTGGATCGTTGCTATTATGTTTTGTATAATACATTCATTTGATGTATTATGTTTCTGTTTTTTATCGTATCTCTTTTTTGATTTTGAGTTTTTGAAAAAACGCCAAAACTTTTTCCGCGAATATTTCAAATTTTTCGAGATTTTCTTGCGTTATGCTTCTTTAGAAATCAGTTTAGTTTGGAACAACCTTTATACTGAAATATTTTCTGAAATTTCTTGCTTTAGACAAATTTTGAATTCAGTTAATTTTGAGTAGTCCCCTATCTCTTTTGTTGTGTGTACTGAGAAATTATATTTTTGCTTGGTAGCGTTTTCGTTCTCAGTATACGCTTGATTTTTATCGCCCCTGTATGTTGATACAAGTAAAACACGCTCTTTTTGTTACATGACAATTTATGGATCATTTTGGTGTACTGATACATACTGCTAGTATTTTTTTGCGGCATACTTTTGTTTTCTCTTTCCGTTGTTGACAAAACTATTTTTTTGTACGACTTTCTATGTGGTTTGCAATACCATAGTTTATAATTTCGTACTTTCATGGTTTTTCCGATTTAAGTTCTATATAACTTTCTATTTTGAATTTAGAGTATTCTATGTGTGTTATTGCTAAATTTTCAGCAATTGGTTCTGTCTAGGTGGGTTTCTTCTCTCCAAACTTTGCGACAGTAGGAAAGGAGGGGGAAGGTCATGCCTTGTTTTTTTCCGTATAGTTATATAATTTATTTTAAATACACACACACATTTTTGGTCACGTTAAAAAAAATTTCTTAGTACATTTCTGTCCCTTACCGTGTACTTTTTTAAACAATATCTCGCAATAGTATTCCCATGATGGAATTTTTGGAGGTTTTCGCTTTCCTGTTAAAAAAGATTTCCGTGATTTTGTTTTTTTTGTTAAGGACTAGTTCTGTGACAGGCGTGATGCTAGTCTTGTGACATCTTTAAGTGGAAATCTGAATTTCAGAGGTGTGTCATGGTGTGCCATCATTCCATAACGTATCGTACCTACGGGACGCCGTTTTTCCGAAAGGGTGGTTTGATGACTTGTCATGTTATCGCACTGGAAGGATGTGTCGCATGGGCATTGCATCACGGTGTTATACATCTAGAGGCTCAGTCATTTTTTCTCTAAGGAATTTTCTTTGGAAATTTCCATTTTAGTTGTGGCGTTTCTACATAACGCCGGGTTTGTTAATTACTTTTATTTTTTATTTTCTTTTCTTTTTTGATTCTGCTAATTCTTTTGTTTCCATTTGCAAGGAATGTTGTTGTTGGACGATCATGTCTACACTCCAGTAGTTGTAGAGATGCGAAGTTGATTGTGGAGAATAAATAACCACGACGCGATTAACATCTCTCGCAAAGTTTTTTTTGCATGATTGATGCTCTCATCCATCTATAACTCTGAGTTGGTCTTGCTCACCTAATACTTCTTCCTTATATCTTTTTGTTAACTAGTTTTTTCTTTTGAGGTTAGTGTACCTGTGATCCTAACCACCCTATATCACATTTAGTGATTATTTTTTCTAGACGAAGAATATAGTTATTCTCTTGTCATATCGTTGAGATGTTATCATTTCATATTTTGGTAGAGGCTACCCCTCTAATTTAATCCTTTGGTTATTTTTGAATCTCAGTACGGTACCCATAACTGATATCGTTTAATTTTTGATTAACTTCCGTTATTAGGAATGAGCTCCTATTATAATTGCTTACTGCATTTTGTTTACATTTATTTTGAGCATAATTGCGCTTAACTTGCAATTATTGTTATTGATAATAGGCATAAGCACCTATTATATTTTTTTTACTTCTGTTAGTTTTCAAAATGAATCGAAGTCTTGAGTTACAAAGCAACAATTCTTGGACTTTCATTGAATATGTTCCTTTCGTCTTCTTATTTTTTCTTATCTTCTTTTCATTTCTTGAATTTGAAAGCACTACATCTTCTTTTATCTGGTCACCACCTTCCTGTTGTTTTGATGTTTTGACTACTTCTCTTTGTAGGCTGTTCAGGTTTACAAAAAAGTAATTCTTCGAATTCCTTTTTTTCTCCGAGGAGAGGGGGTGTAACATGTCGCTGAGACATGTTACTATTTTCATCAATTATTTTGGAGCTTTACTTATTCGTCGGCTACTCCCACCTTCAATTCCAATTCCTATTATTTCAAATATTAGAACATATCGGTAATCGTTTTTGCCATCGTTAAAATATCTACTTAAACTACGATTGAAGTGGAACTCGCTCTATTGGTTAATTTCTTCGCTGAGAAGTATTCAGTATTCTCCTTTTTAATCATATCATTTTGTGTGTGATTTTTAATTTTCTTCGCTGGTAAGTTATCTATTTATTTTCAAATTGTCATTGTGTGCTTACAAATGATTCTATTTCGATTTGTCTATTTAGTTGAATTATTCCGTTTTAAAAAAAAGCAATGTTTTTGTTATGGCGTTTTCCTTTTTTTATTCGCCGGTTTTATCTTTCTTTAAAAAAAATCTGGTGGCGCCCTAAGTTATTTTATGAAGCGAATTGATAACAGATTCTTTATATGGTTATTTTCCACCGATTTAAATTTGCTTTTTCTGATTATTTTGGGAACAGGACGGATACGAATAAACAGTTTTCTGTGGTTTTATTTTGAAAATTGAATTCAAATTTTTGTATGTATTGGAGTATAAGCTCCTACCTGTTCATTTTATTCCTCCTTTTCAATTTTCAAGTTTTTACTGTTTCTCCTGTTTTTTTTATTTCTTTCCCTACATCTCTGCAGCCTGTACCGTTTACCTCAAGGACCACTGTAAGGACCGTTCACAAACTTAACCTCCACGGACTTACCTTTACGGACGGCTACGGACTCTTCAGACTATCCAATCCACCGGATCATACAGCGTCCAAGTCCAGACAACAACGTCTCAACCTCTGACTAATGCTGCGAGCTGTACGTCCCGAGTCTTTCCATGATTAGTCCTTAACTTATTTTTGATATATATATAAAATATTGAGTTGTACATTTTTACTGTATAACTAATATTTATTCGTATTTGTATCGGGAATATACGGTTTTTGTAAATTTATTATTGTGTATCAAATAAATCCATTTGTCCCGAAATTTTGTTTGTTGATCCACCTTATCCCAATTGAGGTAATAAAAAATAGTGTAACTAAGGCCGAATTCACTACCTGAGCGGAGTCCCAAGGCCGAGTGTTTAGGTTGTGACACTACATATTGGTAGGCTACTGTGAAGATTCAAATGGATATCGCCTTCTAAATGTTGCAAATCCTACGAAAATTGTTATATCTAAAAATGTTGTTTTTCTAGAAAATATAAAAACAAATATGAGTTCAGAATGTATAAATCAAGAAGAAAATTTAATTAGTAATGAAGTAGAAAAACAAAGTTGGACATTTAATAAGAATATTAAAACACAAGAAAGTATAGATCAAGAAAATTTCTTAATATATAATATAAATATAATATAATTTAAGACCACCAAAACCAAAAGATTCTGAAAATAATGAGTTTCTTCCTAATTTTTTGGTAAATGCTAATTCAGATCGACAAGATTTGAATGATGCTTTGTTAAGACCCGGCATTATGTGAGGGAACTAGCTGAAAATAACGAAATAATCGTATAATATTTATGCACTGAAGAAATGCCTGCAGATGTGTTAACTAAAACGTTGTATAAGCCAAAGCATAATTTCTATATTGAATATTTTGGTGTTTTAAGACCTTAAATTTAATTTCAGGTAATTTTCCGTATTTTTATTTTCTTAGCCACTAGATTCAGTGAGGGTGTTGAAGCTTTAGGAAAATATATGAATCTACTGACTAAGGTGATCAATATATTTTGCTTATGTTGTTATGACATCGTTAATGTCAGAAATAATTGTCAATGTACGAATGTACCGTTTACTAATATGAATAAAAAGGCATATCTGCCTTTTCGTTCTGCTGTAATCTCAACAGATATATCCAGAATACCGCTAACTCCAACAAGTAAGCTGTCTAAAAGTGGAGCTCAAGAGCAGCAACTGATCAAAATCACAGTAAATAACAAGGCATCTTCAATTAAACCATATTTCCAAATAGATTCTACTCATCATCTGGATATTATCAAAAAAATGAGAAACATCCATGATAATAAAACTACTAACTATCCAGCTGCCGAATCATCTTCATTAAATAACAATGTCTTATGAAATATACATAGCAATGAGAAACAACCATTTATTACCTACACAAATTGCCATTTTTAGCAAAATTGTATGGATAGAAAGGGAAAATTATTATGCTTTTTATTTCTCCCACTTATAACCTAAAATATCAAATTTAGGATTCATTGTTCATTGAAAATATGTTACAAAATCTCAAATTTTATTATCAATGAAGTTATTTGGTGTTGTTCTCAATCTAAACTATTTTTAAAATAATCTAGCCGTATATCCCTCGACCAATAAATTTAAATCGATTAAACTCATATGTCTTGGGATAGGTTTAATACATTATGAAAAAATCTAAAATTCATTCCAACATTCACATCCTGTACACTTTCGTTCCAACACTTTATGAAAGTATATTTGTCCTAACTTTCGAAAATCAACTCACTATGTCAATTCTGATTTCGATTAACTATCAGCACTTTGCTATAGGGTCCTTGCCTTAATTGGATTTTTATAGGATTTAGCTTTGCGAAATTCTCTTCGAATATAGTGGTACACAATTCATTAGAGCTATGGAATATTTGACGTGTGTTATTGCAAAAATTTCGAAATGAATTGTCTGAACAGAGAAAACAATATTTGTGAACCGGATTACAGAATATATTATATTCATGCAGTATATTTTATCGGAAAAAAATGGAATTTTCATGTTATCAAAAATTTTCTTACAAACCAGAGCTTACAATAAAACTACAAAAACTGTATTTCAACTTATTTTATTACATGAATGGCAGATATATATTGAAAGATGATATATTATAAACCATTAAAAACTATATACAAAAAACAAAAAGTTAGGTCATTAATTGAACCATATACTCTGGGCCCAAAAATAACTGGAACCTGATTAACTTAAGTACAAATTTTTATACGAAAAAAGATGTGGCTCCCGTTAACAACCAATCGCAAAATCCCAGTCTTTCAATATAATCTCCATCAAATAACTATTGAACGGTTGTTAGATGATACAAATGAGCAGCTGTTCCTTTACTATCATGATTTGCAGGATAATTAAAAAGAGGGCGTATCTCGATGATAACTAATATTTTTACATAGAAGTAGGTGGTAAAACATTGTTCGTTCCACTAAGACTCCAAAATTAAACGTATGGATAACCCTTGTTTACCAAAGAAAGTATTGAATGGCAATATATACAACCCGAGAAAACAAGAAGAACAAAAATGAGCTGGATAGACAATGTCACAGATGATCTGCAAACCATCCAAGTCTCAAGATGAAGTTCAAAGGCAGAAGACAGGACGCCGTGGAGTTATATAGTTGAGGAGGGCAAGGCCCACACAGTGCTGTACCGCCTTTTGGTAAGATGAGGGTAGTAGGTCAAAGAAAATGTGGTTAATTTACGGTGCCAAAATAAGCATTACATTCTAACGTACACAGGCATTTGGGGTTTAAGAAGATCTCAGCTCCTATAACAATTTTTGCGATGTACAATGGTTTCGTCATTATAGTTGTAAATGGTGGACTAATTATAACATAGAAATCTGAAATTTTTTATTATATCATTATATCCAACAACTTCAAAATCTTTCGAATCATCAACTTGCAAGCGGTAAATTCAAAGCGCTGTAAGTTTTAATGAACGTTTGAAGTGAACTAATTATTTTTACTCCAAAATATGTGGTTAAACTTGCAACGTACTTTTCCATTACACCCTGTATTAGTATAAATTTGTGTCATACTCTTTGATGAGAAGTAATTCACGCCAGTTGTACCATATAGTTCGTGGAAGGACGATGTTTAACGTTAGTTTGTATAGAATGAGTCGCTCATACTATGATTTTGAGGTCAGCGCTATTTGTGAGTCAAGTTCTCTCTTCACGTTTTCCTTAATCATGTCCTAAAACTACATAACAAAGTCGTTAAATTTGTTTTGCTGTTTTCTCAAAGAGAATACTTCATTGGCAAGGCATTTCCCCAGATTTGTGAATCTTCTCAATTAGTTTAAATACTCTACTGCGGCTCAATCCTGCTTTGCTTTATGCACAAACTACATTTGAAACTTTGACAAAAAGATTTAATCTCTCCAATTTCGTCTCTATTTGCAATTCATATCAGTTCTTTTTTTAAAATCAATATCGGTTCCACATTGTATTGTAACTTTTTCGAATGCAGTTCGATAACAATAGCAAAGAGTGAATGAAAATATTTGAGACATTTATTTTAAAAGCAACATATATTATAAAAAATCCTTTAGCTTATATTTTACGATTATTAGATTTGATCAAAGATGTTTTCCTCATGAATGATAGAATGTAAAAACTATCTTCCACTTTAGTTATTATTTATTTCACATGAAACAACACAAAATATCCTATTCTCCACCAGTGCTATTATCCTCGCTGATCATTTCAGCATCTGAATCAGATGGACCTTCTTTTGACTGATTTCATTCCTACGTTTGTTGGGTAATATTGTTAATGTTCTAGCCCCATTTTTTTGCTTAATTTGTATGATAAGCCCACGGATCATCATAACGCAGTAGTACTTGAACAGGGTGCTGTTTAGTTATTCTATACATCCGCGCTGGTTTCAGGGAAGTTTGAGTTTAGGAGCTGTTTGAATGTGTGAAGTTAGCCCAGGAAAACAATTGTGTATTCAGAAACATTAAACGCATTCAGCCTACTGTGGGTACCCGAAAGTGAAACTCTAAGAACAACTTCGGTGAGTACACTTTTCTTCATCAAGTAAATTGTGTGAAAATCGTTCAGAATCTTATCAATGGCAATTATTCAACAACTAATTCAAAATCTTCGCGGATATGAGAGAATATGATATAGTCTACGTTTTTATTGTCTTTTTATCGTCAGCTAGTACCGTGAGCGAACAGATGGTTCTACGAGCGGATTTGATATACTTTTGGAAATAATGAATTCATAGCATAACCGGTACTTCATTATCCATATCCAGTTGTTCTTGCCAGGGAACGTCCATAGTAGCGCACGCCGTACGTCGTCAAGGGAACAGTGTAAACAGATCCGACATCAAAACCATCAAATAAAGCAATAAAAATGCATTATAGACTAATTAGCTTGCTTTTTACCAACTTTCTAAATAAATGTCAGTTTTTGGCAATCGTCTAGCGGTGTCTAATACTAATATTAATTATTTATCAATACCAACAAATTGGTATTATACGTATCTCGACAAAAGCGTCACAGTATAATACTAATAATAAAATCGAAAATTCGTCTAAACAAAATCATTATAGATCTGCTTTTCAAAAATAAAATCATGCCCGACCTAGGAAATACCTATTCCCAAGCACTTAGACGATTTTTGCTTTTAGAAAAACGTTTTGTCAAAAGCCCTGAGTGGTATATTTCCTATTCTAATTTTATGAAAGACTATAGCGATTCAAATTTCATGCCGTTAATCTTGCCTACTCAACAAAAATCAAATTTTTCATGTTACCTACCCCCTCACCCCTGCGTCTTAAAACCAGATAGTATGAGTACTAAATTACGAGTCGTTTGGGACTGTTCTGCAAAGGGCTCGAGAAACATCAGCCTAAACGACACGTTATTATCAGGGCCAAAACTTCAAAAGGATATTGGCTCGTTGCTTCTTCCTTTTCGTCTTAATCCAATCGCCTATGTCACAGACATAAAACAAATGTGTCTTATCAGTACTCAACATCACCCTTTCCAAAGAATTTTGTGGCAATTTTCCCCACAAGATCCGATATCGCAATGGGAACTCTCAACTACCACTTTTGGCATGACATGTTCACCTTATCTTGCAATGCGAACTTTAAACGAGCTTGCAGAACAAGAAAAGGAGCGCTTTCCTAGAGCTAGTACCGTCCTGAAAACGTCAATTTTCGTCGACGATCTTTTAATCTCTAGCCCTTCAATCTCTGAGGCAGTTTCCCTTCAAAAGGAACTTTCGAATTGTTGAAATTGGGAAGTTTCAAGTTGAAAAAATGGGCGTATAATTGTCCTGAATTGTTCGCCTCATTGCCTGAATCGGACCCCCAAATGTCGCTATCCTTTGATATAGAGGAACAACATTTTATCAAGGTCTTAGGTTTGCACTGGCTCCCCAAAAATTTTTCCATATTAATGATAAATTAAGGACAAACCTCCGACAAAACGATCTATCTTGTCTATCATCGGAACTATTTTCGATCCATTAGGTTCTCTCTGTCCCTTATTGTTGCAAGCGAAGTATTTGTTGCAACAACTTTCGCTTTCCAATACAGGTTGAGCCAAAAAACCTTACCAAAATATTGTCTAATCTTCGACTAATCTATATTCTAATTCCCACTTTCATCTAACTTCAAAATGCCCAGACAAATAAAACTGTTAAAAACTCAATCTTATCAAATCATAGGGTTTTGCGACGCCTCGAATAGAGGTTACGCGAGCGTCATCTATTTTCGCGTAGAAGAGGAAGAAAACATTTCTATCTCTCTCATCTGCGCAAAATATAGAGTCGCACCTATCAAGACACAAACCTTAGCTAGGTTGAAACTCTTAGGTGCTGTTCTTCTAAGTGACTTAATTCAGTATGTTTCGTCTTCCTACGAAGGTAAAATAACTTTCACAAATATCCATGCATTTTGCGATTCTCAAGTAGTTCCTGTCCTCCGAATCGTTGGAAAACTTTGTCGCGAATCGAGTCAATCACATACAAGAAATCCATCCATCTACTTCTTGGCATTATATACCGTCGTCCCAAAACGCTGCAGATATAGCTTTTAGGGGGGTATACCCTTCGCAAGTTATTTCCCACGAAATGTGGTTGAATGTCCCTTCGTTTTTGTGGTCACCAGAAAACGATTGGCCCGACTTCAAAATTACACAATTTAAAATTGACGATATTGATGTCAATTTGGAAGAGAAGCCACCTGTTTGTTTATAAACAAATATCATTATTAACTTTCTAGATTACCATTTGGAAAGAATTTCATCCGTATCTTTTGTTATGTAGTTCGCCTAACTAACATTTCCAAAAATCATTCATACAAAAGACCCTCTAGCATTCCCGATATTCAATGTTTATTCAAAAAAAACTAGTACATCCTGATCCTGAGGAAATGAAAAATCCACTTCTCGTTCTTATTAAACGAGTTCAAAACACTTGTATTTTGGAGCTTTTTTCCACCCTATCTTAAAACAAATCAATACCTAAGCCTTTCAGAAGACTTTCACCATTTCTTGAGAGAATGGGGCTAATAAGAGTGGGAGGATGACTTCAAAATTCACATCTTTCATCCTATTCTGCCAAACATCCCCTGTTACTGCCAAACAGACATCGATTAACAACCATCATTATTGAATCTACGCATCGTCAATATTTGTATCCAGGACCTCATATCATCTAATTTTTTGGATATTGTCAGCTAAAAGAGCCATTCGACGAACCGAATCCAACTGTTTTTAATGTTTTAGGGCAAATCCTTAACCTTATAAGCCACCAACTATGAGCTATCTGCCCTTTCACCCCATCAATCAATTAAAACATTTTTGTAGCGTGGCTTTAGATTTTTGTGGACCCTTTTTCGTTATTCCCCACCATTATCGAGGGGTAAATCTTTAAGTCGTATGTCTCTGTGTTTGTCTGTATGACCACACACTGCGTGCATTTGAAAGGCACCATGCAATTGTCGACTGAAGGTTTATTCGCTGCCTTTAATAGGTTCGTGTCTAGGCGCGGTAGAGTACTCGATTGTTGGACGGATCAAGGAAGTAACTTTCTCGGATTTCGAAATCAACTTCTTGAGTACGCAGAACAGGCGTCAAGTAAACTTTCAATCCGATAGAATTTAAGCCCTCCGTTAAGACCTCATTTTAACGGTCTTGCGGAGGCCGGAGTTGAAAGTTTTAAAACCCATTTTGTTCGAGTTGTAGGCGAACAAAAACTAACACATATGGAAATGTCCACACTAACATATCGTATTGAGGCTGTCCTTAACTCACGCCCTCTTTCCCCTTCTTCATCAGATGCAAATGATCTAAACCCCTTACTCCCGGGCATTCTTTGACTATAGAACCCCTTAACTCAAATATACCTGAATCAGATTTATCGGAGGTATCTCTGAATCGACTCGCGAGATGGCAGCTTATTCAAAGACTTCACGCAGATTTTTGGAAAAAATATTCGCGCGAATACTTGCACACGTTGCAACAACGGTATAAATGGAATAATCCGTCTCCGGAGGTTAAAATCAATGATATAGTCGTTATTTCGAATGACAGTAATAAAAAACTTTTAAATTGGCCACTAGGGAGGGTAGTCGATATACACCCTGGAACGGACGGTTAAGTGCGAGTTGCTACAGTTCATACGGCTGCCGGTATTTACGAAATGCCAGTCATCAAACTATGTCCTTTACTTAAAGAAGATTAATTTGTTTATCTTCTACCTATTAAATTTGAATGCTTTTTTTCTTTTCATTTATTCTTTAGTTAGTTTAATTCTTACGTCCAATTCAGTCGTCATTAAACTTTTTAACTTTTTCTCTAATCATGTGAAATCAGCTCAAATTCGTGTGTTTTGGAGGCCGGTATGTTTGTTCACGACCTATTTTTCTCGGTTATATGAATTCAAAACACACACCATGGTGGCGCGAGAAGCAACGTGTGTGGTGAGATGGCTGACGAACTGAACTTTTCGGTGTGTACTGAAATAAAAATTGTGTGAAGTTAGCCAAGGAAAATAATTGTGTATTCAGAAACATTAAACGCCTTCAGCCGACTTTGGGTACCCGAAAGTGAAACCCCAGGAACAAATTCGCTGCGTACCCTTTTCTTCATCAAATAAATGGTGTAAAAATCGTTTAAAATATTATCAATGGCAATTATTTAATAACTAATTCAAAATCTTCGCGGTACAGAATATATAGTCCACGTTCTAATTGTCTTTTTATCGTCAGCTAGTATCGTGAGCGAACAGGAGCTTTTAAAAATATGCTGTGTAGGCTCTTATCCAATCAGAACCATTGCGAATCAATTCCGACATGTATCGCATAGACAGGAGTTGGATTGGATCTTGCTTTTCGAATCAATTAATTCCATTCTTCAGAGGTGACCACGACTATTTTCTCTGAAGCAAATATAAGACTGAAATCACTACCGCATGGTAATTATTAGTGCCTTCGTACTATATAAACATGTGGTACTTCAGAAACCAACTTTAACACACGTACAAGAACATATGCAAAGCGAATAAAGACGTAGTTCTTGTTCTGGCCTGTTCCTTCATGATATGTACACATATCGACATCATAGGAGCCAATGTCGTGAATACCAAAAGCCAAACCTGCCTTCTGTAAAATATTCTGTTTGTAGTTGGATTGAGTAGCGGAAGATTTTGGATAACGCTATGGCAGTTACTTGAGGGTTGCTTTGGCAGCTAGTTTTAACGCTTCGCTTAATATCACAAAACGCCTTTGCCTTAGCCTGATGAAGATACCTAGTTCATTTTTCTTATCCATTCGCTTCAGTTGTGTTTCTGTTTCGTTACGAAATGTACAAGTATAACATCTTGGGTTAGAAAAGTTAATATTGAATCGAGTGCCAAATATTTCATAACAAACAAAATATGTTGGATGGAGTTCCTTTAACATATTGTACATCTTCCATATATTTAACTCGGAAGGTTAATTTTGTCTTCGTTTAGTCTTCTTGTGTGAACAAATATGCGCTACTACTGCTTCAATATTGGCGGGCTTCGTCTTTAGGGGTCTATTCTTGAGTTTTCCACGGGGATCTTTTGGAGAAACACCAGTAATAGCTAGATTTTTTCTATTTGTCCAAATTCTCCTCTCACTAACCACAAAAACACTAAGTATTACTTTAGCACATACCTATACTACTCGTACAGGTACCCTATTGATTTTCAGTTGACTAGAGCGAGTACAGCGGGTCCTATAAATCCAGATATACCAAATTTTTGGTTATTTTTGGAGAAAGTTCGGTTTGTTAGCACGATACATCCCCCGAAGTGTATACAAGTAACACTTTCATGATAGAATATTGTTCAGGGCCACAGATGCGGAAAAGTTAGTTTTAATCTTTAAAACCGTTTATTTCGTGTTGATCTTGATAGAAAACGTGAAATTTTTTTTTTTCAAAATTCGAACTTTTTTTATGGTAAACTAATACTTTTCTCGCATATTAGATAGGTTGGGCGGAAAAGTAAAAATCCTGTGTGTATGTCGTCGTCGTGTTCGTCGTCGTTGTCGTCTGCCACTTTTCGTTACATGTCTTGTTAGCACGATACAGCATCCCGAGTGAAAAAAGTCAACAATTTTATGATTGAATATTGTTCACGATATCTTACTGATGAACCCTATTGATTTTTAGCTCACCAGAGCCAGTGCAACGGGTGCTATAATACTTAAAGTATGACATTTTTGTAATTTTTTGAGAAACTTCAGTTTCTTAGCACGATACAGCTTCCGTAGTGCAACAAGTCACCAATTTCATGATTGAATATTATCCAAGACATCTCACCGATGAACAAGATTGATTTTCAACTCACCAGATCCCGTACAACAGATGCTATGGTACTTTAAGTAGGACATTTTTGTAATTTTTGGAGAAATTTCATATTGTTAACACGATACAGCCCCCGGAGTATATACAAGTGATAAATTTTATGATTGAATATTATTCAGGGCGTCTCAAAAATGAACTCTATCGATATTTAGCTCACTACGTCTAGAACAACGAGTGGCTATGGTACTTGAAGCACTAAATTTTGGTCATTTTTGGAGACTTTTAAGTTTGTTAGCACGATACAGCCTCCAGAGTGTATATGAGTGACAAATTTCATAATTGAATATTGTTCACGGCTCCTAATATATGAAGCTCATTGATTTTTAGCTCACCATAGTTACTATGGCAGGTGCTATGGTACCTGAAGTGCCACTTTTTCATCCTTTTTGGAGAAATTTCGGTGTCTCACAGATGTATCCTATTGATTTTCATCTGTCTAGAGTGAGTAGAGGAGCTATAAATCCAGTTATACTACATTTTTGGTTATTTTGGCAGAAATTTTGGTTTGTTAACACGATACATCTCCCGAAGTGTACACAAATGACAATTTTATGATAGATTATTTTTCAGGGCATCTCACAGATGCGGAAAAGTTAGTTTCTAATCTTCAAAACCGTTTATTACTTTTCCGCCCAACCCGCAAAAAGCTGAAATTTTTACGTTTTTCATCAAGAACAACACGAAAAAATGATTTTCAGAAAAAAAATCCTGTGTGTATGTCGTCGTCGTCGTTGTCGTCGGCCACTTGTCAATAGATGTATTGTTAACACGATACAGCCTCGGGAGTGCCACAAATCACCAATTTTTTGATTGAATATTGGTCAGAACATCTCACAGATGAACCCTATTGATTTTCAGCTCACAAAAGCCAGTACAACGAATGCTATGGTACGTGAAGTACAACATTTTTGTCTTTTTTGAGAATTTTCAGTTTGTTAGCACGATACAGCCTCCGGAGTGCAAAAAGTCACCAATTTCATGATTGAATATTATTTAGAATATCTCACAGATGGACCCAATTGATTTTCAACTCACCACAGCCAGTACAACAGGTGCTATAGTACTTTATGTACGAGATTTTTGTCATTTTTGAGAAATTTCAGTTTGTTAGCACGATACAGCCTTCGGAGTATATACAAGTGACCAATTTTATGATTGTATAATATTGAAGGCATCTCAAAGAAGAAACTTATTGAGATTTGGTTCACTAAAGCCAGTACAATGAGTGCTATGGTACTTGAGGTACCAATATTTTGTCATTTTTGGAAAATTTTCAGTTTGCTAGCACGTCACTGCCTCCAGAGTGTATATAAGTAACCATGTTCATGATTGAATATTGTTCAGGGCCCCTTATGTATGAACTTTATGGATTTTTAGCTTACCAGAGCTACTACAACGGGTGCTATGGTACCTGAGTGCCGCATTTTTTATCCTTTTTGTAGAAATTTGGGGTTGTTAGATACAGCCTCCGGAGTTTATACAAGTGACCAATTTTATACTTGAATATTTTTCAAGGTGTCTCACATATGTGCCCTATGGATTTTCATTTGACTAGAGCGAGTACAGCGGCTCCTATAAATCCAGATATACCACATTTTTGGTTATTTTGGGAGAAATTTCGGTTTGTTAACCGATACATCCCCCGAAGTGTGAACAAATAACAATTTTATGATAGAATATTATTCAGGGCATCTCACAGATGTGGAAAAGTTAGTTTCTAAACTTTAAAACCGTCTATTTTACTAGTTAGATAGATTTCGGAAAACTAAACGAGATTATCCCGATTGACTGTAAGTTTGAAATAAAATCGTCAAAACTAATTAATCCTTCCATTATTGTTCAGTTTGTTTCAAATTGTTGATGTATTTATTTAATAACAAAGAAATGATAATTGCGTTATTTCTGAGATACTATCAAATAAATAGTAAACTTTTTTCATTTAGTCGGCAGTGGTAAAATCCACTTTTGATTAAGCAATATCAGTATTGTTGAAACCTCGAAATTAGACTACTTATCTTTCGTCGTTTTTCCGTACCGTGTACTGACATGGAACGTTATTTTTATGTTCAGAAAATTTCAGAGTAGATGAAAAAGGTAAAAACTCCTCTTGACATATGAAGAACAGAGATTTCTCAACTCAAGCATAGAATGAAGGTGAAAACACGGTTTGGATATTATATGAGGGATGAAATGGGATACGTAATTGCTTTTATAGCGGTCAGAAATACGAGGTAGAATCTATTTAGAATTCAAACACTTTATCAAGTACTTAAATTATGTTGGGTGAAAGTTAAACTACTGGTTAATATATTTGTAACATGAATTATCAGTCAAAATTGGTTACTCAACCAATTAGTCTAATTTATTTTCTCAAGTTCTTGATGCTTTGTGATCTTCCAAATATACAACTGTCAAAACTGTACCATTATTTCTTCAATCAACTGTGCATTTTGGGCTATATTGGTATGCAATGCGTACATAATGTAGCGCATATATTTATTACTAGCTATAAACAGTAAGATGAAAAAATCCCGAAACAGGTTGAATTTTGATTTCAACAAACTTTTTTTAAAAGATGAACCTATGATACATGATGAATAAATAGCCTTTGAGTGATGATGTCGCCAACATGTTTTTACTTTTTCGCTCAACCTATCTAATATGCGAGAAAAGTATTGGTCTACCCCAACAAAAGTGCAATTTTGATTTTTTTTTTAGTTACTTTCACGTTTTTCATCAACAACAACACGAAAAAACGGTTTTTAGAAAAAAATCCTGTGTGTATGTCGTCGTCGTCGTCGTTGTCGTCGGCCACTTTTCCTTACATGTCTTGTTAGCACGATACAGCCTCCGGAGTGCAATCAGTCACCAATTTTATGATGGAATATTGTTAAGGACATGTCACAGATGAACCCCTTTGATTTTCAGCTCACTAGATCCAGTACAGCGGGTGCTATGGTACTTGAAGTACGACATATTGTCATTTTTCGAGAAATTTCAGTTTGTTAGCACGATACAGCCTCCGGAGTTCAAAAAGTCACCAATTTTATGATTGAATATTATTTAGGACATCTCAATAATAAACCCTATCGATTTTCAGCTCACCACAGCCAATACAACCAATACATTACTGGAGAATTTTCAGTTTGTTAGCACCATACAGCCTCAAACATGAATCCTATTGATATTCAGCTCACTAAAGTCAGTACAACGGTTGCTATGGTACTTAAATTACCAAATGTTTGTCATTTTTGGAGAATTTTCATTTTGTTGGCACGATACAGCCTCCAGAGTGTATACGATTGATCAATTTTATGATTGAATATTGTTCAAGGTGTCTCACAGATGTACAATATTGATATCCAGTTGACTAGAGCGAGTACAGCGTATCCTATAAATCCAGATGAACTAGATTTTTGGTTATTTTTGGAGAAATTTCGGTTTGTTATCACGATACATCCCCCGAAGTGTATACAAGTAACAATTTTATTATAGAATATTGTTCAGGGCCACAGATGCGGAAAAGTTAGTTTTAATCTTTAAAACCGTTTATTTTATATGTACATTGCTGACGAATATACTTCACAAGTTTATTCAAATTTATACACGGTGGACAAAATAGCAATAGTTGTTAATGCCAATTTACCTTTAACAAAATAATTTATAAAGAATAAACGTATACTCTAACAAAAACATTGGCTTGACAGGTAGGAAATTCGTCTTCAACATTTTGTAACATATCCGGTGTTACGTCCTCCATTTCCTGCCGAGTAGTTCGCATGAAACCAACGAGACGAGATTTTCATAAAGTCTTATCTCGTCTCGCCGATAAAAAATTTAGTCTCGTATCAAGTCTCGCCTCGCGGCCTTCACTCTCGTCTTTTGTCGCTTCTTGTACGAGAGTCTTGTGAAAATATCTAAATATCGTCATACAAAATTTTAACGTTTTAGTGCAATAAGGAATACTCAAACACTTGCTATAATGTGAGAGTGAAAAGGGAAAACTATAACTGTTGGAAGAACATCATATATTTGAGAGGTATACATCTAAACAAAATAAAAACTTAACATTATTATTATTAAAATTGGATGAATATAGAAAATTGAAGTGAAAAAATAGCCCTCAGCCGTCTCGGTGGCAAAATATTTTTTTCACCCAGTCGATTAGACATAACATAAATCGTGCACATTTATTATTAAGGCAATTTCGATTATTTCTTATAGTTAACGTGAGAACAATCTTTCCGGCGAGACTGAAGTAGCTGGTATGCTTAAGAGATCTTGTGTCTTTAAACTTGGAATAGGAAATTCAGAAGCATATGGGTCTTTATTACACATAGGCATCATTTTACTTTTCCACCCAACCTATCTAATATGCGAGAAAAGTATTGGTTTACCCACAAAAAAGTAGAAATTTTGAAAAATAAGTTTTAGTTATTTTTATGTTTTCCATCAAGAACCACACGAAAAAGTTTTTAGAAAAAAAATCCTGTGTGTATGTCGTCGTCGTCGTTGTCGTCGGCCACTTTTCGTTACATGTTTTG
This sequence comes from Galeruca laticollis, assembly GCA_963921935.1. NCBI lineage: Eukaryota > Metazoa > Arthropoda > Insecta > Coleoptera > Chrysomelidae > Galeruca > Galeruca laticollis. Next base: position 45,220,834 of record OY998183.1, on the reverse strand, counting down.
TTAGCACGATACAGCCTACGGAGTGCAACAAGTCACCAATTATATGATTGAATATTATTCAAGACATTTCACAGATGAACCCTATTGATTTTTAGCTCACCACAGCCAGTACAACAAGTGCTATAGTACTTTAAGTACGACATTTTTGTCATTTTTGGAAAAAAATCATTTTGGTAGCACGATACAGCCTCCGGAGTATATACGAGTGATCAATTTCATGATTGAATATTCTACAGGGCGTCTCGAAGATGAACCCTATCGATATTCATCTCATTAGAACGAGTACAACGAGTGCTATGGTACTTGAGGTAGTAAATTTTTGTCATTTTTGGAGAATTTTCAGTTTGTTAGCACGATACAGCCTCCAACGTGTATAAAGGTGACCCATTTTATGATTGAATATTGTTTAGGGCGTCTTATAGAGGAGCCTTATTGATTTTCAGCTCACCAGAGCTAGTGCAACGGGTACTTTGGTATCTGAACTGCCACATTTTTTGTCCTTTTTGTAGAAATTTCGGGTTGTTAGTGCGATACAGCCTCCGGAGTGTATACAAGTAGCCAATTTTAAAAATAGATATTTTCCAAGGTCTCTCATTGAAGGAGTCTCACAGATGTACCCTATTGATTTTCAGATGACTACAGCGGATACAGCGGGTCCTATAAATCCAGATATACCGCTTTTTTGGTTACTTTCAGAGAAATTTCGGTTTGTTAACACGATACGTCCCCCGAAGTGTACAAGTGACAATTTTATGATAGGATGTTATTCAGGGCATCTCACAGATGCAGAAAAGTTAGTTTTAGTCTTTATAACCGTTTTTTAACACTTTTCCACCAAAACAAATTAATGTAGTGTATATTACTTTTCCGCCCAACCTATCCAGTATTGGTTTACCCCAAAAAAAGTTGGAATTTTGAATGAAAAATTTGAGTTATTATCACGTTTTCCATCAAGAACAACACAAAATAACGGTTTTTATATAAAAAATCTTGTGTGTATGTCGTTGTCGTCGGCCACGTATCGTTACATGTCTTGTTAGCACGATACAGCCTCTGGAGTGCAACAACTCACCAATTTTATGAATAAATATTTTTCCAGACATCTCACAAATGAACCATATTGATTTGTTCAGGATATCTTACAGATTAACCCTATTTATTTTCAACTCACCAGAGCCAGTAAAACGGGTGCTATGGTACTTGAAGTAAGACGTTTTTGTCATTTTTTGAGAAATATCACTTTGTTAGCACGATACAGCCTCCGGAGTCCAACAAGTCATCAATTTTATGATTAAATATCATCCAGAATATCTCACGGATGAACCCTATTTATATACAGCTCATCAGAGCCAGAACAACAGGTGCTATTGTTTCCTATACGCATGTGTCAATGGTACTCAACTCAAAAGTCGCCTGGATCTTAAAATAGTATTACGGATTCTCCTTATTGTTGAGATCTATACAGAAACACCTCTAGCATTAAAAAGCTTTCTTCTGTGATTCTGTAGGTGTTAAGAGGATTTATACGAGCCGTAAGTCCCAGGTAACGATCATAAATGGCAGTTGTTACTCCGTGTCTTTCATTTCTACGTCTTTTGGCAACAGTTCCAGCTTCCAGGAATCGATTAAGAATCCTAGAAATGACACTTATGGACACATTTAGTCGATTTTCAAAATTAGGGATGACTCTCCGATAGTTTCCTCATAGCATTATTAAAATTAACCAAACTCTTTAAAAAAATTTTACAGCTCTTCAATATTTTTATACAAATAAAAATAGACAATTCTGAATTCAGACTGCATATCACAGATCCAAAAAATCAAATAAAAAATCTACCAAAATGCAAGTCCAAAATAAAACTCATTGATTTTTGCTCGAATCAAAAGAAATTTCAATGAATAATTACGAATAGATCGGTTTAGCTCCGAATACGGCGATGTAGAAATATCCTTAACTTTTGAATAGGTATTTACTATCCATTCCTTAATTCAAAATTAATTTACTACCCGGACCTTTGAAATAATCACGAACCGATGCACCTTCAAACCTTTCGCTCAAAATAGCGGATGCTCTATTCTCAGCACCACTTATTTAAGTTATCAACGATAATTCTCAAATCTTCCAATTACAAGTATGCTGACTATATAATCATCTATTGCCACGGCAAAAACACAAAATCAGCCTGCGACATCTTACAAACAGCAAAAAACTGGTCCTCTAACATCGGACTAACCTTTTCTGCTAATAAATCTACAATCATCAAGTTTAGTGGGAAAAATAATATACAAATCCCTAATCTAAAACTCAATGAAAACACCTTCTCTGGACTTACCATAAAATGCTGGCCTTAACGTTTGACAACAAACTAAAGCTCAAACAACACATTCAAGAAATGAAAGCCAGCTCAATAAAAAGGCTCAACATACGGAGAAGATGATCCCGTCATCATTGGGGAGGCGACGAAACAGTAGTTCTCAGAGTGTACAAAGCTGTAATCAAATTAGAAATAGATTACAGTAGCAGCATTTATCTCTTCTCTTCAAAATCCTATCTAAACACGCTTTACACCATCCACAACACGGATATGCCTAGGTGACTTCAAATCCAGCCCAAACGACAGCTTATATCCTGAAGCTATGGGACCCCCCACTTTACCTGAGACGTCAATATTTTTCACAAACATATACACACACACGTGCTCACAATGATATTTTTGATGTTATTCCATAGTGATTCTATATATTTGGGTGGTTCTCCTGCAGAACTGATAATTTTCCGTTTATTTTATCGCCAACAATATGTCTAGTTTCGGGGTCATTTAGTCTCGTTACATCAACTGTACTAGCTGGGCGTGTTGGCTTTTTCGCTAACAAGTTTAACGACAGTTCTACCACAAGAAGACTGTGATCCGAGACAATCTTAGCTTCAGGATAAGTCTTGGCATTTATAATTGATGATACCGTTTTGCTAACGAGCAATCTTGAAGACGCACAACACCTTTTAGAAAAATTGAATGAGCGATGTAATGAATACGAACTAAAAATCAACTTTAATAAAACCAAGTTAATTGTAGTTACAAAGTTCCCTCAACCTTGTAAACTGACGGTGGCAAATACCACGATAGAGAATGTGCCGACTTATAAATATCTGGGAAGATGGAACAAATTGAACAAACAAGTGATCATACAAGAGAGATAAAAACCAGGCTACACATAAAAATTGACTGTCTCGACCCTTACTTCGTGGAATATGCTCATATTAGTGTTTTTGAATGAAACTCAAGGTCTCTAGTCAATTCCACAATATAATACAAGTTATTGAAAATTCAAAAAAATTGACAATTGTTTCGATAAATCAATAATATTTTTCAATAACTTGTACTATATTGTGGAATTAACTAGAGACCTTGAGTTTCATTCAAAAACACTAAGGCTACACATAGTCAGAACAACCGAAGATTACTAATGCCGAAGTGCTGAACTTGATGCGGAAGGAGTGCGAAATAGTCAACAACATAAAAAAGAGAACGCATCAATATCTGTGTCATAAAATAAAAGGACAGAAATACACGCATCTTCAACTGATAGTCCTGGGAAAGATTAGTGAAAAGCGGATCATTGGCAGACGTGGTATATCCTGGCTAAAGAACCTTAGATATTGGTTTAACTGTAGCAATGTTCAGCTGTTCAGAGCTGCAGTCAACAAGGTCGGAATTGCTGTGATGATGGCAAACCTGGAGATGCACTATGAGAAGAAGAATCATCATCAATTCAAGAAATTAAACAAGTCATCTCTAAACATCCACTAATACAATAAATCCACAAAAAATGCGAGTAAGTCTTCTCTCAAAACACCACGGTAACGCTGATCTGGACCCATCATATATTGGAATCATAGGGAATGAAGCAGCCAACAACGCCGCTAAGCGGGCCGCTACAACTAATACCCAAAAAACAAACATACAAATCCATACCGACCTAAAATCTCTTTCTAAAAAACAGCTCATAGACTACTGGCAATTATACTGGGACACGACAGACAGAAATGAAATCCAGCGTACCATGAAATATTAACATGACTCCACACTCTCCAGAAAAGAAAAATATGAAATTGACTGTCTCGACCCTTACTTCGTGGAATATCTCATATTAGTGTTTTTAAATGAAACTCAAGGTCTCTAGTTAATTCCACAATATAATATAAGTTATTGAAAATTCTAAAAAATTGACAATTGTTTCGATAAATCAATATCATCGTCAGAATGCCAGAAGTTACATTTCATTTTATGCCTACCTGATGTTTAGTAGTTAATTTTGGCTAGACCAAGAAGTAACCTAACTTGTGATTGGCTTAATATATGTTTATAGAAAAAAGAAGAAGATGTGATATTACAAATATTGAAGCTTAGATATTATTAGCTCTATGGTGATATCCTGGATATCATTTTTCCAATTAAGATCAGTATAACTGTGCAATGATATAGAAAACCAGGAAAACTATATCTGCTGATCTTTACAATTATCACTTAAGAATACAGTTTATTAGTGGAGAATTCCCTAGATTTAACTGTTCATTGACAACTTCATATTGTGGATTTCTTAAATGTCTTCTAATTTCCAGTTCTTCAAGGAAATCCAGTTCTTGTTTCTTTTCACAAATATGCAGTACTTCTAGTTCTGTGTTAGGTGTCAATGAATGATTGGTGTCAAGTAGATGTTTTGCGTAGTGGGATTTATCTGGTTGTTTTAATCTGTATGCTCGTGAGTGCTCACTGTATCGTACTTCAAAATTCCTAAGGGTCTGACCCATATAGACAGCATTACATTCTGGACATTTGAGTTTATATATACCTGACTTCTTTAATAGTGGTATTTTTGTTTTTACATTTAACAATTTTGTACTAACGTTACTTCCTGTTTTAAAAGAAATTGTTGTATTCGTTGCTGAAGATATTATCTTTGAAATATTATTAGAAATATTTCCTGCATATGTGATGGTTTTATAAGTTTTAATTTCATCAGCTTGTTTAGGATATATTAGTTGTAATGCCACTTTTTTTCTCTTTTTTACTAATTAGCCTATTTATCATATCTAATGGATAACCGTTAGATGTTGCTATTTGTCTAATTGTATCAATCTCTCTATCAAAATTACATTTGTTCATAGGAACTGAAAAAGCTCTAGTATCATTGAATTATATGCCGCTAGTCTGTGTGAGACAGGGTGATTAGAACTGAATGGAATTGTCACATCAGTCTGTGTTGGTTTTCGGTAAATTGAATAATCAAGTACATTATTAACTCTTTGAATTTTTAAATCAAGAAAATTGATTGAGCTATTTTCTTCAATTTCTAATGTAAATTTAATTTTCGGGTGTAAATTATTGATGTGGTTGGAAAATACATCTAATTGTCGTTCACTACCCATAAAACAAGCTAATATGTCATCTACATATCTATACCAAAATAAAATATTTTTCGAAATATTACTTTCAAAGATCTTTCTTCCTAAATTGTCCATAAAAATGTTTGCTAAAATAGGTGATATAGGGCTTTCCATTGGTAAACCTCCATTTTGAATATATATCTTATTGTCAAAAGTGAAATAATTCTGATTAATGCATAAATCAAATAAATTAACTATATCTGATATTATTCCTGGATTAATATTTTTATCTTCTAGTAATTTTCTTACAAGTATTAGACATTCTTTAGGAGGAATTTTAGTAAACATATTAGTTACATCGAACGATATGAGTTTATAGTTATCTTGCAAGTGGATTGATTTCAACTTTTTGATTAGTTCTATTGAATTTCTATTTGAGTACTGAGATTCATATCCGTAAGTATTGAGTATATTGTTGAGCTTCTTTGCCAATATATTATTAGGAGCATTAACATAAGAGACTACAGGTCTAATTGGTTTCGTTATTTTATGTAATTTAACTGTTCCATATAATTGTGGACAATGAGGATTCTTATGTATGATAGACCTCTTTTCGTAATCATTTAAAAGATAATTTGAATTATTAACAATATCCCTTACATTATTAGAAAACTTCTTTGTTGGGTCTGCTTTAAGAACTTTATGAAATATAGCGATGTAAAAGTTCTTAAAGCAGACCCAACAAAAAAGTTTTCTAATAATGTAAGGGATATTGTTAATAATTCAAATTATCTTTTAAATGATTACGAAAAGAGGTCTATCATACATAAGAATCCTCATTGTCCACAATTATATGGAACAGTTAAATTACATAAAATAACGAAACCAATTAGACCTGTGGTCTCTTATGTTAATGCTCCTTATAATATATAGGCAAAGAAGCTCAACAATATACTCAATACTTACGGATATGAATCTCAGTACTCAATTAGAAATTCAATAGACCTAATCAAAAAGTTGAAATCAATCCACTTGCAAGATAACTATAAACTCATATCGTTCGATGTAACTGATATGTTTACTAAAATTCCTACTAAAGAATGTCTAATACTTGTAAGAAAATTACGAGAAGATGAAAATATTAATCCAGGAATAATATCAGATATACTTAATTTATTTGATTTATGCATTAATCAGAATTATTTCACTTTTGACAATAAGATATATATTCAAAATGAAGGTTTACCAATGGGAAGCCCTATATCACCTATTTTAGCAAACATTTTTATGGACAATTTAGAAAGAAAGATCTTTGAAAGTAATATTTCGAAAAATATTTTATTTTGGTATAGATATGTAGATGACATATTAGCTTGTTTTATGGGTAGTGAACGACAATTAGATGTATTTTTCAACCACATCAATAATTTACACCCGAAAATTAAATTTACATTAGAAATTGAAGAAAATAGCTCAATCAATTTTCTTGATTTGAAAATTCAAAGAGTTAATAATGTACTTGATTATTCAATTTACCGAAAACCAACACAGACTGATGTGACAATTCCATTCAATTCTAATCACCCTGTCTCACACAGACTAGCAGCATATAATTCAATGATACATAGAGCTTTTTCAGTTCCTATGAACAAATGTAATTTTGATAGAGAGATTAATACAATTAGACAAATAGCAACATCTAACGGCTATCCATTAGATATGATAAATAGGCTAATTAGTGAAAAAGAGAAAAAAGTGGCATTACAACTAATATATCCTAAACAAGCTGATGAAATTAAAACTTATAAAACCATCACATATGCAGGAAATATTTCTAATAATATTTCAAAGATAATATCTTCAGCAACGAATACAACAATTTCTTTTAAAACAGAAAGTAACGTTAGTACAAAATTGTTAAATGTAAAAACAAAAATACCACTATTAAAGAAGTCAGGTATATATAAACTCAAATGTCCAGAATGTAATGCTGTCTATTTGGGTCAGACCCTTAGGAATTTTGAAGTACGATACAGTGAGCACTTACAAGCATACAGATTAAAACAACCAGATAAATCCCACTACGCAAAACATCTACTTGACACCAATCATTCATTGACACCTAACACAGAACTAGAAGTACTGCATATTTGTGAAAAGAAACAAGAACTGGATTTCCTTGAAGAACTGGAAATTAGAAGACATTTAAGAAACCCACAATATGAAGTTGTCAATGAACAGTTAAATCTAGGGAATTCTCCACTAATAAACTGTCTTCTTAAGTGATAATTGTAAAGATCAGCAGATATAGTTTTCCTGGTTTTCTATATCATTGCACAGTTATACTGATCTTAATTGGAAAAATGATATCCAGGATATCACCATAGGGCTAATAATATCTAAGCTTCAATATTTATAATATCACATCTTCTTCTTTTTTCTATAAACATATATTAAGCCAATCACAAGTTAGGTTACTTCTTGGTCTAGCCAAAATTAACTACTAAACATCAGGTAGGCATAAAATGAAATGTAACTTCTGTCATTCTGACGATGATATTGATTTATCGAAACAATTGTCAATTTTTTAGAATTTTCAATAACTTGTATTATATTGTGGAATTAACTAGAGACCTTGAGTTTCATTTAAAAACACTAAAGAAAAATATATTTTAAGAAGACTGCGTATAGGACATACACGTATACCCATGGTTACTTTATGAAAAAGAAGATCGTCCCCTGTGCCAGTTATGTTCCGTACATCGAACTGTTAAATACCTCCTACAGGAATGTCTTCGCTACCAAATCTACCAGCAGAAACACAACACAAAAGAACCACTTAGTGATATCCTGAAATTTAGTGAAATGAACAGCGTGCTGACCTACCTAAAATTTAATATTTCATATTTAACAAGTTCTACGTAAATTGTATGAAATGTTGTAACTGTGTCAATGCCCTCTGCAGTCGAGACACGTTAATTTGAATTAGAAAAACATCCAACTGAAAATTTCAAACTGATATATTTCTTTTTTCAACATTAATAAACTTGAGATAAACATTTTTTAAGAAGTACAAAAAATTTTAGTCTGCTTATTTTTCTACCACTTACGATTTTTTAAAAATTAACGACCATCCCTTAAACTTAAAACTTCCCTAACTCATATAATTTTGAGGTAAGGAAAAGATCGGGAGACATTTTTATGTATAATTTTAGGCTCTACAAGTTTTGAATAAGAACTTTTTTGTCTAACTTTTACAGTTTTCGAGTAATTGCGAAAATATACTTTTCAAATTTTTTTCCAACGGTTGCGGGGGGTTGCAGACACGAAAACCTTTACATATTGTTATTCTATCTTGAAAACTACATTATATTTAAAATGCAAAGTTGTACCCAATTTTTTTATTTCACGCCTTATTTTACTGGACCACAATTTGGTAAAGGCAGCCAAACGTACACTTATTTGTATAAATCTGACTTCTCTAATAGGTTATTACGGTGTGTCTTTTAGAACTAATACTTTATTGAATTAATACTTAATTATTTTTTAATCAGCTCAAATTAAATACAATATCAAAATTATTACAAATATTCGCTAATTGAACAAGTAGTCACAGCATTTCTTTTATTTAAAATTCTTGAAAGCCATTTGAAGATTTTTCTTTTCAACTGACCCATAATAAAAACGTTGACAATCGATTCAATTTATATAACAAATTTGAGAATATTTTTAGCCTAAAATGAATTTTAAATGTTGTATAAAACGTTATTAAGTTTCACCTACATTTTAAACCGTCTCATCCAATGCAGTTTTCTTCCATTTATACAAACTTTTGCTTACCTCATGAGAGAAAGCTCACATCTTGGGGCGTAACTTTTCCCCAAACTTTTCAAATTTCATTTATGTTTAAAAAAGTATTTGGTTGTTTCAGAAATTTCGTTAGAAATAGGATTCCTCAGAGGAGAAAGCTTAATGGTTTGTAAAATTGAGTTCACATTTTAGATAAGATACGTTATCATTTTGACATTTCAGATTTATTATACCAAGACCACTTTATTAATTAATTAACGACTTGAAGGGGCCAATGAAGTACAGTATAGTGAAAATGAACATTAGCGACTTAGTTTCAAGAAAATTTGTTGTTTATTGTCGTGTAATGTGATAGGAGTAAGGAATGTTACGTCTCCTGACGGAATAACGGAACAGAGTAAAAAAAGTGAATTGTCAAGAAGTCCCATTAATAATAATTTTGAGATATAATATGCCTATGTATTGAGTTTGCAATAAAAAATATATATTTGTACCAAAAATATACCTACAGTCCATTCAACATCATCATTGGTCCTTCAGAATCGGATTTCCAGTCCAGAAGTAATAAATAATATAGGTACAAATAAACAATTAAATTTACTGCCAATCATAAATAAAGTGTTTCAGTGCCAAGAAAAGAAAGATCTTCAACTACCTGTAAGTTTATCCCAATTATTCCTATTATTACTATCCAACAAATCATTATCTTTCTTAAACATTTTAACGAGGTTCAATTTGTGTAAAACGGCGAATCTAATAATTGCCCGTGGTCAAATTATATCAAAATTGGTTCGATTTAAAAATTAATTTTATGTGATAGATAAAGATAATTTAACAGGACAAGCAATCTCACGATTATCAACTAGATTACATTTGAATTGATGTTAGAAGAGTTTAATGGAATTGGAAACCAAATCGGAATTTCTGACAGTGTAGAGTATCAACGGGTAGCTACTAATGCTGACGAGAGAAACCAATTTGAAGATGATTATTATGATTGTTTAGCAGATGCGCAAGCTATTTCAAAATTAAGCCCTGCTGGAGGTAGCATTAGCATCAGATAATAATAATGCGCGTAGTCGAATAGCTTTACCTAAAATAACGTTAAAAATTTTAAAGGAAAACCGGGTAAATGGCTAGAATTCCGAAATGCATTTGTGACCTTAATCGATTCACATGATTCACTTTCTAAGTACGAAAAATTTTATTATTTAAAAAGTGCATGCAAAGATGAAGCAGCAGATATTTTACAAGCCATACAAGTAACGGAAGACAATTATAAAATAGGTTGGCAAGCATTAATTGATAATTATGAAAGTAAAGCTCAATTAATTCATGACCATATTCAAGCTATACTAGATATTTCCAATATAAGCTAAGAATTATATGTAGAGATTAAAGGTTTGTATGTAGAATTTAATAAACATTCACGTTCACTCAATAATTTAGGAGAAAAAAATCAATATTGGGATAGAATTCTAATTCAAATCATTTCCAATAAATTTGATAATACAACTGATAGAGAATAACAATCATATAAATATAATAATGAGTTACCTGAATTAAACGATTTAAATAATTTCTTGAAGGAACGAATTAAAATTCTGAGTAATATTGACTCGAAAAGCATTCTTATAAACAGCCACAAAATATTAATTTTCAACCAAATGATCAATATAAAAGAAAAAAATTTAATAGTATACATCGATATCAAATATGTATAAATGTTTGTACTGCAGTAGTAAAGATCATGTCATTTATACTTGTCAACAATTTTTAAAATTATCAATAAATCAAAGAATTGCGAGAATCAAAAAATTAAGATAATGCCTAAATTGTTTAAAGGGTAACCACGCTTCATGAAACTGTAATGTTCACTAAAGTTAAAAATGAAACAAGCCTCATAGCACATTATTACATTTGGATTTCTCAAATTCTGACCGCAGACCAATTCAATCAGACAAAGTAGCTGGTGAGATCTTGACAATTACATCTAATACCAATGAAATAAATTTTGATGGCGTTGCGTCCGGCAATGTTGCAGATCCAACAGTTACAAATCATGCTTCTACAAAAGACAAGGTGCCATGTCATGTACTTTTGTCGACTGCTTTAATCCACATAATGGATATCGTTCATTATTGTAGAGCTTTATTAGATAATGGATCTCAGAGTAACTTAATCACCGAAAAATAATGTAAAAAACGAAATTTGACTCAAAAAGAACTAAATTTTTCAATTACAGGGGTCGGTCAAAATTTGAAAAATATCAATGAGCAAGCTAACATTAACATAAAATCATGTTACAATAATTTTAAAGTAAACATAAATTGTCTAGTACTACCGGCAATACCAGAAAAACTACCACTAGAATCATTTCATATTAATAAATTGAATATTCATCAACATTTAAAATAAGCAGATCTCAAGTTCAATGAAGGTAGTATCACCACGAATCAATAGGGAGCTGTGAAAAATTTCATCGAACGTTCAACGAGTATGTAACAAATTTTATAAATGAATCTAGAGATAATTGGTGTGAATTTGTGAAAATGTATGCATATTGCTTTAATACAACACCTAAAACGTATCACGGATACACTCCATTCGAATTACTGTATGGTAGGAAGCCTCATATACCGGAATGGTTGCATAGAGAAATTTAACCTTGTAATAATTTTTAAAGGTACGATAAAGTATTGAAGGATAAAGTACAGGATGCACACGATCGATATGGAGAGTTTTTGCTAAAATATAAGTTAATTGGCATAGATTAGCGTGAAAAACAATCTGCGCCCGTAAATTTCAAGATAGGAGATTTAGTAATAATAAAGAGAGAGGAGAGAACAAAGTTTGACACCCATTACATAGGCCGATTTAAAATAACAAAAAAATAGGTCTAAACTGTGAAATTTCATCTCATAATGATAAAAAAACAGACCTTTCATAAAAACCGACTGTATTTGTAAAAGAATCCTATTATTTGTACACAAAGTGTGATGGAATAAAAACAAACAGACAACTACAATAAACAAGTGAATAAAACAAACAAACAATCAATGTAAGACATACAATTGAGTAATTAAAATAACACACTCTAGTTTTAGTCTCGGAAAATTATCAGGGATAATGTTGCTCCTCCATGAAGGGATGATGTGACGGTTATTGAACCAGAAGGTCACTAATAAACTTAGTAAGGTTAAGCAGTAAGAGTGAACCTCGATTCTTTAAGGAAAACGTTTATTTGGGTAAATAATAAATCACGTTCAGAATAGAACGCTAATAAATTGTAAAACAATCAACCCAGAAAAGGTTAATTATTTTCAATGTAAACGGTGTTGGTGGACTGAAGAATATTTTTTCAGCATGTATGAATAGTTTAGTTCTGTATAGTAAACATCAGTTATATTTCTTACTCGTAAGTGTAACTCTGGTCATCGACATGTTGACGGTGGTCATGGTTAATGGTTATTTGTGTTAAATGTAATATATCCCTGTGAGATTTTGATCATATGGTATTATTTCGTTCCCACAGATTGGAGGTAAGTGTTGTTCTAATTATTGGTATGGAATATAAAATGGTTTAGAATATGGTACGCTTACCTCTAACCATCACACATTGTTTCACCGATCTTATTACTGTTGGACACACCGTTATATTCACGCTCCTTGCACTAAATTTTGATTTATGCAGCTTGTAAACATTTATGAAGCGTTTCAATCCTTTTGTCTATTTCGTACTCTCTGACTTTCTCACTTCTTATTATCATTTAAATATACGACAAAACTGTCTTCCGGGAACGGAAAAGACGTATACACACTAGGCAACAACAATATTTTTTTAACACCGATAAAGTTATACTCAACCCAACTGAACTTTTTTCGAAAATCTCATTTAAGGTCGAGACACACATTACAATACCGTTTCTGGCAGTGGCGTAGCCAGGAGGGGTTTTACGGGTTAAACACCCCCCCCCCCCGAGATGGACGTCCAACATAAATTAGAACTGCTAATCTTGGTAAAAAAATATTCTTGGCAATACTGCGCCACGCCCACAGGCGCCAAGTCATCCATTATAATGAATTATTGTCAATATGGTGGTCACATACACATAGTTCAGTTGAGTAGTTCAGTCATAACGAAAATTATAGATACACTGAATGATGGATAAATTTGAATAAAAAAGCTGAAATTGGACTCCTCTGCTACACAGAGCAACAGTATAACTGTAAGTATTTTTATGTACGATGCTAGTGCAACAATGGCGAGACGCGAAGCGTGAATTGCAGCCCTGCCGCGTTATAGTTTCAAACAGGCTTATATATTTAAGCACGCTACACATGGCGAAGATAATATAATATTTTATCTAAAGATGCCCTATTTACCATAATATTAAATATTATAGTATATTAGGGTATCACACATAGCTAATATATAAGAATTTTAAAAAACTGTTTATTTTCTTACGAATATATCTTGCTGCCTTTAAGATAAGATTTTGAGATAAGAAATACATTTTCATATTTCTCCTATCGTTCGGTATGGTAAGACACTGAAGATAAAATATAAATTAACTTCGTCGTGTGTGATATGGTTCGGATTTCTATGGTATGGTCAGCCATATTTTGAAATATGCTCTAAGATAATATATATTCTATATTATATTCATCTTTATTATAGATATGCACTAATATTTTTAGCATTTTTAGCATTTCAAACGCAGCGTAGTATTTTGAAACAAATTTACCGCTTTAAATGGTATTTTGAATGTGGATAGCCGATTTCTTTTAGAAACACTACATATTATAAAATTGAGTTAAAATACATATAAAATGTAAAATTCAAATAAACATTTATTTCAGGTAACGTCGGAATTATCTGGCTCCGATAACAATAACACAGAGGAGAACAAATATTCAGCATCTAAAAATGTTGGTGAACGACAACTACACAAAACAGACAATTATTGGCTACTTGATTTTGGGTCGTATTTGAGGAAAAATAATCGATGATGTTACAAAGCTGAAACTTCTAGAAAATCCTTGGTCGCCGGATTTGTCTTTTAAATTTTCATCGTCAGGACCTAGAAATTTGAAGTTCCAGATAAAATGGCTTGATAAGTGGAAGTGGCTAGTTTACTCCCTTTCTCTAGATTCTGTTTTCTGCAAGTATTGTTCGGTATTTTCCACTGTTGTCGGGCAACAAGCTAGTAAGGGTGGAAAACCATCAGTTAAAACTCCATTCAAAAACTGGAAGAATGCCAGAGAAACATCGGAAAGAACGAATAATTCATAATCGGGAAAGCCTGAAACCTGTGATTAAAACTGCGATGTATCTTGCTAGGTTAGGAAACTCATTTAGAGGTCACCGTGGCCTGGACCCCTTAATGCGAATGAACCTCCAATTAAAGGAGAAGGCAATTTTCGGTCTTTACTCTAATTTCGAATGGATGCAATGGAGATAAAATTTTGACTAAACACTTAACTACAGCAGGTGCTAATGCAACATATATTAGCTGGCAAATACAGAATGAAATAATATCCTCGTTTAATTCTATTTTATTAAGAAAACTTGTTGACAAAGTTAATGCTGGAAAGTACTTCTCAATTTTATGCGACGAGACCACCGATATAAGTGGTATAACTCAAATGTCACTATGTGTAAGATTTGTGGAAAATGGCATGCTGAGGGAAGAATTTTTACAGTTTATTCCTGTTTCGGATGTTACAGGCCCTGGTTGAGCAAATACCATATGCGATGCCATGATTGGAGTAGTGATGGATTTAAACAAATTGGTTGGCCAAGGATACGACGGAGCTAGTGATAAGAGTGGTGCTCTAAGAGGAGCACAAGCAATTGTTCGGAGGAGGTATCCTAAAGCCCTGTACGTTCATTGTTCGGTCCACTGCTTTAATTTAGCATTTTCTGATAGATGTTCAGTGCCAGAAGTACGAAACAGTTTGGTTACTATTGAAATGACTTATATTTTTTTTAATTTTCCTAAACGACAACGTGTGGTGGAAAATGAAATCGATAAATTAGTACAAAAACCAAAAATAGACAATCTTAAAAGACGGTGTCCCACCAGATAGATTCAGAGACACGACGCCGTAAATGCATTTATGTCGCTTCTAAATCCTATCGTAAGTGCCTGGTCTGAAATTACCACATGGGCCGATAAAAAAACGCAACCGATGCTCAATTACTTTTATCGGCAATGTGTCAAAGCAGTTTTCTTTTGTGTACTTTTGTGATAAAGGCTGTGTTTCCGTTGACGTTACCAGTAAGCAAGTACTTACAGACTGGACTTGACTTTAGCTCTTGAGTCTGCTGAAAATGTCAATAAATCTTTGAAACGAATGAGACAAGACGATGAAGAGTCATTTTCGAATATTTATCAGGAGACCAAAATGATTTGTGACGAATTTGTAATCACAATTTCACAACCGAGAACTACTAATCGGCAAGCTTATAAAAATAATGTTCCAGGATCATCGCCGCAAGAATACTATCGAAGAGCTAATTATATTCCGTTTCTCGAGCAAACAATACAGGCAATAGATGAAAAATTTCTTAATCACACAATATCCTTGAACCGTTCCAAAAACGTTTATTTAATAATAATAGTTTAAACATCAAAGAAATTTTGAATTCTATCCAACAACTCTTGGAATTTTATGAACTAAATGAGTCGGGTGCTACGGCAGAAGGAGAAGTGACACTTTGGGACCAGTTTATGAAAAGTAAAATAGACAAGCCACAAAATGCGATTGAAGCTTTGGAAAATTTGTTTCCCACAACATGTGAACTTTTAATTATCATGGCAACTTTACCAGTGACCACATGTTCTTGCGAAAGGTCATTTTCTTCCCTAAAATTTCTAAAAAATTATTTGCAAAATTCTACTTGGGATGATAGATTTAACGGCCCTGCTTTGATGTACATACATCCAGATGTTCCGATTCTGGAAGACGAAGTTCTTGATGTCTTATCTCTCCAATTTGGACGTACTAATATTTTACTATAATTTATGTAAATTTGCATATTAATGATGAACTTAATTTCAATTGTTCTTATAATGTTTGTTTTTTGATTATTATTCTTTAAATATTTTTTATACGTACATTGTCTTAAGTATAGGTACTCCGTCCCTGGCTATTTATTCTGTTTATATTTTTAAATATACTTTACCTACGACCACCTCTGTAACTAGTCAAATACACACAGTCGGCAATCAATGTAAGACGTCTATAACGCACAGTAAAACAAAACGCACGGCTGTAAAGTAAATCGCACGGCTTCCATAGCAACCACTTAGCAACTGTCAATAAACGTAGCCATTTTATTCGAAATGTATTACTTAGATATTTGAGGTTCAATTTTATTCTATATATAAATGGTAGATAACATTTATTAGATATGAGATTGCATTTAATACTAAGAGTTATTTGGAATTATATGATAATTGGTTCCGTTTCATTCAATCCGCATCTTTTAGCTGTCTGAATGTATCTCATATTAGTAAACACTGGTATATTATACACCAAGCGACTGAAGTGGCCCATTTAATCCCGCGGGTGGTGTTTGATTTCTGAGGGAAGTAATCCACCTAAGGGATTAATGTCACTTTAGTCGAGAGGTGTATACGCTATTTTATGCAATTCCGGTAATTCTACGTACATTTTTAATAGAAATAAATACTACTTAGGATGAACTTTTACGAAACTTGGCTGGGCATCGAGGGTGAACTTCTAAGATGCTTGGCTGGACATCGAGGAGCGACTTTTATACAACTTGGCTGGGCATATCGAGGATGTACGTTTTTACTTGTACATTAAATACGTCAATAACATTATAAACACAAGTACAAGTGGATCGTAGGTAAAGTATAGTACGTACGTGCTGTAACGTATTTCACGCACTCACGGAACTTTTCCGTTCGTGCGGAATATGTTTCTCACAACACACGTTACGTAATATACTATAACATGTTCGTTACGTTTTGTGTACTATCTTATATTATAGATTTTAAAATTCTTCCTAATTTCTTTTCAAAACCCCTCCTAATACAGGATGCTGGCTACGCCGCTGGTTCCTGGATAAGACTACTGCAGTGTACCTGTGCAATCTCCCTCCTGTATCATGGGTCGGCACCGTTTTAAGTCAACTTCCTGGATAAGTCAGAACAGGTACACTTAATTTCTCATGGCTGGTAGCTAACCCTGCGACACACTGCAGTAGTCCTGTCCTGACACGGTCCTGTAATGTGTGTCTCGACGTTCATATCAATATCATTTCGGTTGCGAGAAAACAATAACAAACCGTCGTTAAGTTGGCGTCATTATTCCTCGTGCATTATGCGTTGCGATGCTAGGCCCATCTTTTTTATTCGTCCAAAGACTGTGTAAGTGTGTATGCGTATGTGAATTCTCCGCGTATTCTAATGTAAACCGTTCAAAACGTTTTACCTATCTTTGTTCTGAATTATGAAATAGTAGTTTTCAAATTACGAACAAAACTTTTTTATTATTTTCGCTAGAAAATACTTTGACTAGTAGGTGGCCTTTTATAGACATTAGACCTGGATTTTTGCGCGCCATATACAGATACACTTCACGCTTTTTTCATACATCCCATAATTTCCATTTATTTTGTTTTATAGCGAAATTTTTCGCTTTTATGGTATCTTAAGTGGAAATTGATAATCGGAAATTTTTTTACAATATCGATATTGAAGTACCCATTTTTTTTAATTTGAAATAAATAAATTCACTTATTTCCATCCTCCTAATTGATTCTCGCTTTTAGGGTGAATAACGAAATTTCATTTATTTTTGTATATTCTCTACAAGGTGTGCGGGAACCGACTACACAATTTAATTTTTTTCTCCCTAAGATTTAGCCTTTTTTTATTCCTTTTTGCAAACAAAAAATCAATTTTTCTCACGTTTTATCAATAAAACGAACAATTGTAAGTGAAGTTTCGATATTTTCACAAAAAATCAATTTTTTCTCACATTTTGTCCATGAAACGAATAACATTAAGTGCAATTTCGAATTGTCACAAAAAATCGATTTTCCTCTTGTTCATGAAACCAATGATATAATGTAAAATTTGAATATGATTTTTCACACGTTTTCTTCATAAAACGAGCAAGGTTTAGTAAAATTTTGGTATTTTTTGAAAAAACCTAATTTTTGATGAGCCTCTGAAATCATTCGAAAATCGGTTATAGTTATGGTAAAACGGTTCCCGACCACTTTCTTCGATTCAAAATAGATAAAAAAAGCATAAAAATTGATTGAAGATCGAAAAACCGAAATTTTTATAATAACGAATTATTACACTCAGATGGTCGTTACCTGTAATGTGCACTAGCAACACGTAATATTCTATCTTTGCCAATGGAAACTTCTTGAAGACAGCTACAGAAAGCATATGGGTTATTTTTTCTCCATCTGTGGTTGCAAACAGTGATTATTGGAAAAACTTGATAAAACGAAAAATAAAACAAAGTGTGGACCGTTTATTTTGGCTATAACTTCACAAGGCTACACCGAAAATCTCAAATACTACATACTATTAGAGAGGTCGTGAATAGAGCCACAAAAACATTTGGATTGTTTTTTCTCCATCTGAGGTCAAAAACGTATAAATTGGGAAAAAACCTAAAAAACCCATATTTCGAAATTTGGGATGGCCGGGAAGGATTTCTTCAGGGATCGAGATATGATAACTTTTCGAGCTCTATCATCCTGCAAAGTTTCATCGAAATTATTAGAGCCATTGCAAATTTGCCACAAATATATATATATACTGAAAAACTACCTAAAACAAGGTACCTGTATCTCAGCTTTGAGTACAGCTTGGAGACTGAAAATTTCACTGTAGCATCACCACAGCGCTCCAAGTCAACTGACATTTGGTATGAAAAATGAATTACGTTATATATAGAGTGAATTTTCATGGTTTGATTTACATGCCGTTGACAGTTTGTATTGGGCTGGTTCGGTGTGGTGGTTTTTGTGGAGATGTACTTGCGTCACCGTTGCCTGTGATATGTATTAACGTTTAATTTTGACTCGCAACTGAATCTTGCAAATGGAGTATACTTTCCTTGCCACATACCGCGACGACTATTGAATCATATTTATCCCGGGAAACATCGCAGTTGTATATTCAGACCATCCCCTTGGACATGCATAGGAAATGAGAATTACGTGAAGTATAGACTCTGAACGAGGAAGCATGATGAGACCCAAGAAGGAAAAACCTGCGTGAGACTGATTTATTCCTCTTTCTAACTAATGAGCCATAATAATAGTTCGATTTGACGGTAGAACCGATGACTATCACGTGTTCCGGAGGGAACATGACTCAATATTAAAAGATCCAAATATCCAGAAATCTAGTGTTTTTCTTTTTAGGCAACCGATGAAGAGCTTGTTTGAGAAATCTTTATTTCCAAAAACGTTGAGGTGTTAAGTAGAATTCCATCTTTAAACATATTGTGGAATCTCATTATTATTTCTATTATTTTTAATTATTAGTAACTATTAGGAATAATGTTTTAATTTATTCATTTACATTGGCCGCATGTGACAACCTTCCTATATATGTCGAAAACGTGCTAAATACAATAAGCAATATTTGTATCTGACGTCCGTCATCATATTTCATATTGATTTTTACGTGTCACTGCAAGAAGTTCGTAATAAAACTAGTTAAAAACTGAACAAATAATAGTTTCAATTAATAATATTGAATTGAACCAGCATTATTCGAGCGAATAGTTTATCAAAGGCGATAAACATCACGAGATTTGACATTTGATCCTTTGCATCCGAATATATGTTTTCATACATCAAATCAAACGTTTGTGGCAGTGAACATCGAACAAGCAAGTTGTGGAAGCTCGGTGAGTCCATTCCAATTTATCCCTCAATTAATTTGCTCCAATTTGCAATTTATCACAGTTTTCTATCTGAATTCTCAACATATCAAAAAATTGTTAAGATCTAACGCTAATAAAAAATCCAATTTTCAATTCACATATTTACTGAAGCCGACAACCACAGAAGTTCGTAGAGCTCAGCAATAAGCAGTGTTTCAATTTTTTGTCCGACTCACAATCTCTTTCTCAAAACAATATATCTACTTACGTAGACGACAGACGTTTAGTATTCCAAATAACCTATTAGTCTGAAAGATTAAAATTTCTATTCACTGTACATTCATGGAATATTTTTGATCAATAATATTTTATACATTCAAGTTTAAAATAAATAACAATGTCCAAAAACGGCGACGAGTAGCAAGCTATCACGAGAATGAGTGCACGTCGTGGACAATTGAAGGCACAATTAACACGCTTAAAAAATTTCATTACCGACCCAATTAGTTTCTCAAAACACCAAGAAATAAAAACGCGACTTCCAAAAATCGAACTCCCATTTGACGAATTCAATTCGGTACAGTCCGAACTAGAGCTTTATAATGAAGAAACATACAGCGAACAGAGAATCTCGTTTGAAGACGAATTTTATAATAATGTTTCAAGGGCAAAACAAATTATAGATCGTTATCAAAATCAAATTAATATACAACAAAATACAAATTCAGGTGCACAGCTCGCGACATCAAGCCAAACTTTGAATGTACAACTTCCCCCTCTGAGTTTACCGGAATTTGACGGCTCTTACGATAAATGGGGAACATTTTATGACTCTTTCACAGCATTATTTCACAATAATCCCGTTTTGTCAAACGTTCAAAAATATTATTATTTACAGTCTTCTCTAAAAAAAGAAGCGTCCAATGTTATCGAGTCATTGGAAATTACCCACTCGAATTACACCGTAGCGTTATCAAAACAAAAAAATCATTATGAAAAGTCACACAAAGCAAATTTTTGAGTCTTTGAGGTAATTTTAAGATAATTTTTAAAAACACTTTCGAGCTCTTAAAAACTTCAACGAACCCGTGGAATCATGGAGTACGATTTTAATACATTTGCTGCTTACTAAATTAGACATTAATACTGAACGGGAATGGGAATTTGAAACAAAAGACGTCACTTCCCCACAAATTGAAACATTTATTAGCTATTTACCAGAAATATGTCAAGTTTTGGAATCAATAAGTAACAAACCTTACATTCAAATGCATCTACCGGCTAATAATCGCAAATTTGTTGTAAATACAGTACAATCGAATATTGCAGTTAATAAAATTTGTATATTTCGCAAGGACAATGATCATCTTATATATTTTTGTAAAACATTTCAAAATTTGTCAGCATCTTCAAGAATACAAGAAATGCGGAAGCTAAAGGCTTGTACAAACTGTTTACGACTAGGACACTCCAGTCAAGATTGTAAATCAGGTACTGTAAACGGAACAACGGAAAATTCAGGCACAGCTAATTCAAATACTTCTATAATTTCTTGCTCACAAAATATAAATAGCGCTACGAGTACTCAAGGTTATGACAATACATTCGTGATCCTATCAACAGCTCTTGTTAAAATGTTCGATAAAGAGAACAAACCTATTGTTTGTAGAGCTTTGTTGGATGGAGGTTCTCAATCAAATTTCATAACTAGCATCTTATTTGACCGACTATATCTCAAATCTTTCAAGGTCAATACACATGTCATAGGTATTAGTGAACAATCATTCGACATTCTCCTGCTGACAAAGGCTAAAATCAAATCTCTCACGTCAAACTATCAGGTTAGTCTCAATTTCATGATCACTGACCAGATCACTGGCAATACACCCCAAGTTAGCTTCGATTTTTCTCATTTAAAATTTCCTTCGGATATGAGAGTGGCAGATCCCAAGTTCAACATATCAAATGAAATCGACGTCCTCTTAGGAGCAGGTGTCTTCTATAATCTATTGTCAGCCGGTCAAATAGGTAACGGTGACAATCAACCGATTCTGCAAAACACCCAATTGTGTTGGATAGTCGCTGCTCCATGTAATATTTGTTTACCACAACACAGTATTTTTTGCAATCTATCAAATACTGCAATTATCGAAAATCAAATTGAAAGGTTTTGGCTTCTTGAGGAATGTCATTCCAAGGATGCAAGTTATTCAAGCGGAGAGATGCAAGTTGAGGAACATTCCCAAAATACGTTTCAGCGCGATGAATCGGGCAGTTTTGTAGTACGATTACCCTATGAAGACAATTATACGGAGTTGGGCGAATCCATGCAAATAGCATCTCGTCGCTTCTTATCACTAGGAACCGAGTTCTTCAAGAATCCCGCGGGCTTATTCTGTAACTTGCAACTGCCGATAATTGCGCAATTGTCGCTGTCAAACGCAGGTTTCGTATTCTCGAAGAAGCAACTGCGACCGCGATCGCAATTTATCTGTTAACTGCCTCTAGTGAGCAATTGGTTAACTAAAAAAGTGCATTTTTCAGTTGTTCATGTGGAAAATACGTATTCTATAAGCAATTTTTTAGCAATTACAACGCGATTGCAACTGTTGAATAGCAATCACAATTATAGTAGTTGTAATTGAGTTGTTTGATAATTAAATCAAGTTTTCTTAATAGAAATAGAAGATAAGTAATAAATTATAACATTTTGTCAATAATAAACATGTTTTATTTGTACAAATAGTAATTTAGTGTGCTTACTACCTGCCCTCAGAAAAGTGGACACAACTACCTAATATTTAATAACAATTACTTATCACCGTAATAAAATAAATAATAGTCATTATTTGTTTTTACGTATTTAGTAATGGCTCGTGCATTTTGGCAAAATCATTCCATTCTTTTTCAATGGTCTCCTTAGATCTTGCTCCAAGACCTACCCCTCTGGCCAGATTAGGATGACTAGTTAAATAGTCCAGCAACTCTTCCAAATGGCTATTGGAAACTCTGTGTTCTCCCATTTTCTGTATGTACATCAAAAACAATTAATAGTAGCAGTACCCATTCTCAAATTATTTTACTAACCTTTTTTTTAAACAAATCATCTAAAAAAGTATTTGGAAACCCATTTCCAACGGCTTTTAGTTATGTAAAGAATTGTTTCGTACAGAATAATTTATTTGATATTTGTGTTCAATTTCAGTAATGATGATTTTTCGACGCATCCTTGGTTCTTTATGCATATTAAATATTTTTTAAATTTGTTTCTGTTCACCAGCTGATTTTACAGACAATTTATAGTTACCGTTCATTGCTATCCGATTGCAAGTGACGCTAGTTTCATGACGTGAAAGTGCATCTTGACAGCAACCAGCAATTGCGACGCGACTACCTTACAGAATACCAAATTGTGCGACCGTTGTGCAATGGTTGCTAGTTGCAAAATAATTGTTGTTTCCACAGAATAAGCCTGCCGTTTTATATCAAAAATCATGGAAGAATACCTACGAATGGGGCATATGTCAGAAATTTGTCACTTCGAGATATCAAAACAAACTTCAAACTACTTTCTCCCACACCATTGTGTGATCAAAGAGTCTTCTGCCACAACTAAATTACGTGTTGTATTTGACGCTAGCGCAGAAACAACCACAAATCTATCATTAAACGACTCATGTCTTCTCTGATGCGTCTCAATCCGCTTATGGAGGTTGTGTCTATTTCCGATCGATAAATTCCCTAGGACAAATCATGATCAAAACATTGGCTTGGATTCGTTCAGATCTCAGCCGTCTCAAAACGTTTGTCGCTAACCGTGTGGCCAAAATACAGAATCTATCTGACCCATCTCAGTGGCGATATGTTCCTACCAATCTGAATCCCGCAGACTTCGTTTCACGCGGAGTTAATCCCAATGAGATGAAGCAATGGACCAGAATTTCCATATAATAATGAAGAAGACTGGCCTATTTTGAAATCCTTGCCATCCGAAAACGATATACCTGAAAGCAAAACGACTACTGTCAACCAATTAACCAATACTACTATTCAAAATCAAATAATATCGAAATATTCCTCATACAACAAACTTATTCATGTAGTTGCCTATCTACTTAGGTTCCAACTGAATTGTCTTCAAAGGTCAAATGATTTGAGAATTACTGGTAATCTTTTGCTGAGCGAATTAGACGACTCGATTCACACGATTTCTAAGATTGTTCAGCGCGAAACGTTTTCACAAGAAATCAATTCTCTGAAGAGGTTAAACTCAATACCTCGAAACAGTAAATTGATATCTTTAGATCCGTTTTTAGACGAATTTAATATTTTGCGAGCAGGAGGATGCTTACAAAATGCGGAATTAGATTACGAAAACCAACATCACATGATAATACCCTCGAAACATCATTTTACAAACATTCTCGTTCGTCATGACCATTTCAAAAATTTGCATGCGGGCCCTCAAACACTACTGTCTATAATCCGTCAAAGATTTTGGCCGCTAAGTGGTCGACGCACAATAAGAGGTTTGTTAAGTAAGTGTATTGTATGTTTCCGCGCAACTCCATCTATTACCATCAAAAAATGGGCGATTTACCTCCCGCTCGAGTAAGACCTGCTAAACCATTTGCTACATGTGGAGTTGACTATACCGGACCGTATCTCATAAAATAAATAATAAAATAGTTACTTAAGAAATACAAAATCACTCAAGGTATATTTAAGTATATTTGTTTGTTTTGCGTCGAAGGCAGTGCACTTCGAATTGGTGAGCGATTTAACTCTGTAGTAATATTTACTCTGATAATGCTACTAATTTCGTAGGTGCAAAAAATAAACTTGATCATGTCAATAACACTAAATTTCAGACATTTCTCTCAGAAAATAAAAATTTTTGGAAATTTATTTCCCCCGATCGCCTCATGTCGGTGGCCTGTGGGAGTCGGTGGTTAGACTCACAAAATTTCATTTGAAAAGAAAATTGAAAAATAATTTACTTACATACGAAGATTTGTACACCGTGTTAGTTCAGGTGGAGGCTGTAATAAATTCTCGACCCCTTGTTCCCCTCACCGTGAACCCAGAATATTTTAATATTCTGACTCCTGGGCATTTTTTGATTGGTAGCTCGTTGCTATCTTTACCTAAAGCTACAACTAATGAAGCTAACCGCACTCTTACCAAACGATACAAACAGATGCAGCTTCTGTTTCAACAGTTTTGGGTTAATAAGTCACGAGATTATCTACACACGTTACAACAAGGACACAAGTGGCAGCATTCTACTGATATTTTCAAGATTGGACAGTTGGTGCTTTTACAAGAGGATAACCTACCCCCACATCAATGGAAGATTGGTATAATCAGTGAAGTTCACTCGGGACAAGATGAAGAAATTCGGGTAGTGACAGTAAAAACTGGTACAAGGTATTTAAAACGATCAGTGTCCAGACTAAGTGTATTACCTATTGAAAACGAACTGTAATAAGTTAATCATCTTTGAAAGGTATGACCTTTCAGGGCCGGCAACTATGTAGAATCTCATTATTATTTATATTATTTTTAATTATTATTAACTATTAGGAATAATGTTTTAATTTATTAATTTACATTGGCCGCATGTGACAACCTTCCTATATATGTCAAAAACGTGCTAAATACAACAAGCAACATTTGTATCTGACGTCTGTCACCATATTTCATATTGATTTTCACGTGTCACTGCAAGAAATTCGAAATAAAACTAGTTAAAAACTAAACAAATAATAGTTTCAATTAATAATATTGAATAGAACCAGCATTATTCGAGTGAATAGTTTATCAAAGGCGATAAACATCACGAGATTTGACACATATGTTGATATGCTCTTCGAACTAAATATAATTTTTTTTATATCTACTCCTTCCCAATTTTTCAATATTCTTTGAAAGATTATGTGGCACAAACAATAATTAAAATTTATTGTTTCCTTTGTGTCACCTGAATTGAGGAACAGTCAGTATTTTTCCCATTTAATCGTCTATCTACCTTTTACTCTCGCCAATTTGAAGTTACTCAACGACTACAATTACAACGATATGCAGATTTTAATTTATCACGGCATGATAAACAGCAGTGACAAAAAATATTCTAGAGTTATGTCTATAGCGCTATCAAGTGGGCACTTGTAAAACTGCATAATAGACACTTTTATACGATATTATATATTCTGTCTGAACACCATTTCAATTAACTCTTTGTATAACTCTCAGTACAGTTTTTATACATTGTTTGTATTATTTCTGCTCTTTGTTAAAATATATTTTTGTTATAGTTAATTTTTTTTTAAAAAAGACATTTTTTATGAAGAAAAATAAAACTCTAGTCAGATAATTAAAACGGTAACCAATAAAGTTTTAAACTACTGACAGTGAACAGCCGTTTTATTGGAAGTAACTGGAATTGTTGGCATTACGTGGTATATTTGTTGACATCGTTCTGTTGTTATCACTAAGCCCGGATTGAAGTATTTTCCAGAATTTGAAATCGATTTTCGACGACATAGATGTGGAATATTATTTTTGTAATAATTCGAGATAGTATTCTATGATTTTTATTTTGAAAAATTGCATCAACTCGTGGATCATAAGCAAAACTTTTACTTGTCTACAGTCTATCAAGAAGTATTTTGTATTTTAGTTTGCGAACCTGGCAACTCGGTTATCAAATGAAGATGTGTGAAAAAATTGCTTTTGTTTTTTTCATAAAACTGTTCTATTTTCGTACGTGAGAAAGGTATTGAATAGAAACAACTAGTTCAGTCTATAATGTTCTTGGAAGGTTCAGCACTGACCGAATACAGAGAATCTGTATTCAACGTGGGCTACAATTATTTCGAAAGTGTCAACAAAATAATAATTGGGAATTTTTTGGAGGGATACTTTTACAACAGTGAGTGCATTTGCTGATATCTTCAAAATTAAAGTATTCACAACAAAATGGACGATAACTGTGTATTAAACAATTTCAGTTTCATTCATTTTATATTGTTATTTATGGGAAACAGGTTTCATTAGCTGAATAATTACTATCGCATTCCCATACACCTGTCTTATCAGGTGACAGGGACGTATTATTTTCCATCACATACGTCATCATGAACCCTAACCAAAATGTTTCGACTCTTCCACATTCTCAATCTATATAAGATATTTCTCGAACCTATTCGTCAGCAGTTTCAAGCCCCATCTTCCCTTCAAAAGAACAAGCAATCGTCTTCAGTGCATTAGAAACCACTCATCTTCAATATAACCTCTGGGTAGTATAATTCAGCAAAAAAACATAATCTTTCCATCTGGGTTATCAAACAACCGGATATGCATGTATTTATACAATGAACAACTATTAGATACTTTCACGAATGATACGGACAAATAGAAGTTAATGGAACGGTAGTCAGTGCTAGAAAACTAATATCACCAGCAGAAAGAATCGTTCTCTCGAATGTTTGCCCATCTATACCTCATAATATACTGATTACTGAATTACAAAAAATTGGTTTTTCCCCTACTTCACCCATGACATTCTTGAGAATAGGTGCATCTCTACCGGAATATTCAGAAGACAAGTATTCGTCAGCCCACTCAACCTACAGGTCCCAGATTCATTTATACTTGATTTCGACAATACTTTCAACAGAATATTCACTTCTCAAGACAATATAGTTTGCTACAATTGCAAAAAACAGGGCCACATAGCATCTCAATGTTCTGAACTTATAATACAACCTACAGTACTTCCACGTGTATCAAATGGAATCCCCTCAGCGCAGTTTCAAACAAATACAGTAACGCAACCAACAAATACAAAAGCAGTCTCTGATGACCCATATTTACAACTATGGACACTTCTCTAGCAACTGTCGATACAAGCCAACTGAAACGAAATTTTGACGAAATCGTTTCACCTGAAGTGAGTCCACCTATCACACAGTGCAATGAATTCCCTGTATCAAAAGATAAGTCAAAAGCAAAGAAGCCAAAATTAAACACTAACTCAAAAATTGAAGATAGCAATTTAAACCCAATACAATCACTTTAACCGACCAAAACATTTATCTAAAACCAGTCTCCTCCATTAGTGCTCAATTTCGATCAACTAATTCTTTATTAGTGTTTTAAATGTTTCTAGCTTATTCCACAATATAATGAAAATTGTTTAATATTCTAAAACATTGACAATGGTTTCGATAAGTCAATATCATCGTCGGAATGACAGAAGTTACATTTCATTTAATGCCTACCTGATGTTTAGTAGTTATTTTTGGCTAGACCAAGAAGTGACCTAACTTGTGATTGACTTATCATATGATAATAGAAAAATGAAGATGCGATATTACAAATATAGAAGCTAAGATATTATTAGCCCTATGGTGATATCCTGTATATCATTTTTCCAATTAAGATCAGTATAACTGTGCAATGATATAGAAAACCAGGAAAACTATATCTGCTGATCTTTACAATTATTACTTAAGAAGACAGTTCATTAGTGAAGAACTCTCTAGATTTATCTGTTCATTGACAACTTCATATTGTGGGTTTCAGGAATGTCTTCTAATTTCCAATTCTTCAAGGAAATCCAGTTCTTGTTTCTTTTCACAAATATGCAGCACTTCTTGTTCTGTGTTAGGTGTCAATGAATGCTTGGTGTCAGGTAGATGTTTTGCATAGTGGGATTTATCTGGTTGTTTTAATCTGTATGCTCGTAAGTGTCCACTGTATCGGATTTCAAAATTTCTAAGGTTCTGACCTAAATAGACAGCATTACATTCTGGACATTTACGTTTATATATACCTGATTTCTATAATGGTGGTAATTCGGTTTTTACATTTAACAATTTTAAACTAACGTTACTTTCTGTTTTAAAAGAAATTGTTGTATTCATTTAAAACACTGATATGAGTAGATTCCACGAAGTAAGGGTCGAGACAGTTAATTTCATAAACTAATTCTTTTGCTAAGCATTCTTAGCGGATCTTCAGATCCCATTAGTATTATAAAAGAATACACCGCAGATATTTTAGCACTCACTCGTATGCTACGTCTAATATATCCCCACGTAAAAGACAAATCAACGATGCGCAAACTAACTTTACTTAAAAAGAAAATTTTCGCTCAGCTCGGTAGTAATTTCTCAGATGACGAAAGCGACGCGTTTCAGTTAAGCCAGAACTAACTTATACAAATCAATTCCTCATTAAATTAACGTCAATACTACAGTGAAATAATAATAGATTTTTCCAACGCCTTACTATGTTTCAACTCCTTATTGCTGAACAAACTACGGACATAATATGTTGCAAGAAACCATTTTAAACCCTCAAAAAATATATGACTCTGTTTCATTCAAATGCTTTCGAAAACATATAGTCGCAACCTACAGTATATCGAGTGGTGCCGTAGCAACATTAGTTAAGGAAATGTTTCAGAACTGAAGTACACACCAATATTATCTCGATTGAAGATTAATTATGCCTCTCCTCAGCTAATTGCCGACGCTCCAGCCAATTACTTTAAAACTTTGTCTTTAAACCGCAATTATGATAAGACCTTCCTCGAAAACAGATTAGTGGTGGAAAAGTCAGAGCCATTTCAAGATGAAGACGAAAATTAACCATTGAATCTACCCTCCTCTATGGAGGAATTTGAAAATGCACTTCATAGCTTGAAATATACTAGTCCTGAACCAGATGATATCCCAGTTATATTCTTAAAACACCTTCCTGAATCTGCGTAAACATTCCTTCTCCAACTATTGAACTTTGTCTGGAAATTTAATCAATTTCCTTCAACATGGTCAACAGCGTACACTCTACCTTTCCCGAAAAACCAAGTCAAGTCTTGAACCTAACTCGTATCGACCTATAAGTTTAGCCTGTTCAATGTGCAAGTTAATGAAGAAAATGGTTGATTACAGACTAATGTGGACCTTGGAAACAGCAAAACGGTTAATATCTGAACAAAATGGTTTTCTACAAAATCGTTCCGGCATCGATAATATTCTTGAACTGGAAAGTGATATCCATGAAGCACTGTCGACTTAACAATCATGTATATATATATATATATATATATATATATATATATATATATATTCGTGGTAATTGCCTCAGATTTATTAATAATTTCCAAGACAGATCAATAAGAGTAAGAGTCCATAATTCATATTCCGAAAGTGAAACTGAAGGAAACGGAACTCCTCAAGGCTCAGTCCTTAGCCCAAAACTGTTTGTAATAGCTATAAATAAGATTATTAACGATACACCAAAGCCGCCTCTTAAGGCTCGCTTATACGCCGATGACCTGGTAGTTTATTGTAAAGGCAAAAATACCACTCTAATGACAAATATATTTCAATCATTCCTAACCTTATTAGAACAATGGTCTCAGCACACCGGCTTCAAATTCTCAGTTTCAAAAACAACAGGAGTACTATTTTCTAAATGGATTCCAGAATCTTATCCAGAACTCATTCTATATGATGAAGTGATTTGGTTCAAGCCATCAGTTAAATTTCTCGGAATGTGGTTGAACCAAAAAGTTTCTTGGGAAGAATATATGAAGCAAACCATATTATCCTGTCATAAAAGGCTAAACATAATGAAGATATTAAGTAACAAACATTGGGGATCTAATTATACTATGCTGCTAACTATTTACAAAACTTTAATAAGATCTAAAATAGACTATAGATCAATTGCTTCTGCATCTGCATCTAAAACAACATTAACATTACTTGATACTGTGAATAACTATGAGCATAGAATTGTTCTTGAAGCTTCTAGAACAACACCTGTCGATAGTATTCATAGTGAAACGGGTGAACTTCCTCTACATTATCGAAGGATGTATCTAACATTGTCACATGCTACTTCGATTGCATCGAATAAAAACAAGCTCTTTCATAATAATACCTTCATCAATAAATATCTACATCACTCCAGCAATAAGCCCCAAATAGCTAAACCTTACTACGAAAGGATAAGAATATTCCTGAATAAAATTTGGACATTCAATTACCTCCTGTATTTCCTGTTGACTTGGATCATCCTCCACCCTGGACCGTCAAAACCCCTAGTGTTAATGCAACATTAAGTATATTTAGAAAACACGTAGTAAACTCAGCAATACTAAGAGAGGCATTTAATTTAATTTTTTGACAATACAGCGACTGCAATAAAATATTCACTGATGCGTCAAAATGTGAAACATGGGTAGGGGCTGCCATTGTAAATTCGGGAAATATTTTGCAATACAGACTTCCTTCCAGCCTCAGTATCTTCTCTGCTGAACTTTTTGTTTTATACAAAGCTCTCCAACTCGTCACCAGCCTAAATCTTAACGACTCCCTCAGTGCTTTAAAAAGTTTGCAGCAAATATACCAACAAAATCTTATTGGAAAAATAATAAAGACTGAATTACTGGAAGCTGAGTTGAATTCTAGAAGCGTTTATGTGGATCGCATATTGGAATCGAAGGCAACGATAAACCTGATGCTAGTGCGCGTGACGCGATCTTTAATACTAATTTGGCAAGTGAGTGTCGAAGCTTTGCTGGTGATTTTAAATCATTAATTAAAATGAGAGTGTATAGTGCGTGGGAACGAGAATGGTCGAATTCCTGATCAAAGCTAAGGGAAGTTGAGAGTGATATATCTCCATGGCCACCTACTACTAAAAATAGGAAAATACGAGTAATATTAACGCGACTTCGACTGGGACACTCAACATATACCCATTTCTATTTTTTCACAAATACCCTCGATTTGTACAACGTGTAATGTCGTAGATAGCATAAAACATATTCTTATCGCATGTCCAAAATATACAGTCTATAAACTTATTCTATAAGATCTAATGGTTTTGGTATTGATTCCATTCAAATGAGCACGTACTATGTATTATCAATAATCTTTTTTATTCACGAGTTGACTCTCTTAGTAGACGGACGTGTTTTATTTTCCTGTTCAATGACCTCCGTTTTTCAGCCGACCTGGTAATTTCCGAGTGTTTTTTCTTGGGTTTTGTGAATTTAAATTGACAAAAATAGTCCAGTAAGTGTTTAAACTTTATCCATCGAGCGAATATTGGTATATTTGCCGTACTTTATACTCCCCTGCCCTCATATCTGCGATTTTTTAACCAGAATCGCAGTATGGCTAATTTACCGTCTCACTCTTTCAACATTTCCACCGTCAATGAAATTCAGAGTACATCTCAAGCCATAAACGCAACTCATCGATCATATGCTGCTTCTACCCTCAGTAAAGCGCCCCCGCCCCCAACACCCTCTAAAGATCAAGCTATTGTGATGCAATCTATTGCCAACTCCATCATCTTCGACTATATTAATGCAATTGGCACATTGTTTCTCCCAAAAATGTTCATGATGCATCTCGTATTGCCCATGGCCCTATTTGCATATATTTATCCTCTACCGAACAAATTGAATATCTCCTAAAAACCACTTCCAACATTACAATCAACTCTCAAATTATACCTATCCGTAGACTTATTTCTCCACCTAAAAGAATTTTAATTTCCAATGTTTGCCGCTCGATTCCTCACTCTCTGATTGAAAAAGCTCTCCTCGACCTCGGATAAAAAAACATTACGCCCATCACTCATGTTAGATGCGGCACACCCGACGATGCGTATGCTCATGCTATGAGCTTCCGAAGGGTGACTTATATAATCCCGGACCGCGATGATTTTTCTCTCCAAACATCCTTATTCATCAAACATGAAAACACCCCTCACCGACTTTTTATTTCGACTGATGAATTGGAATGCTTTCTTTGTAAGCAACCAAATCACACCTCTGAATCTTGCACCAATTTCACTTTATCCTCCCCTTCCCAATTAAATGATGCATCCATTGAAGCCTCACATGATCTTCCCCTCTCTTCTACTGACTGCACTGTAAATATTACCCAAACTTCCACCGATGACCTCCTTGATCCTCCTAACCCATCCCACGTACCACCACCAAAACCTGGTGAGAAAATACCGCACTCTAATGATAGCGGCCTGTCTTCCCCAACTCTTTCACCACACGAAACCAGCAACATTCTCCGCCCAAATGCAATCTCCCCCTCTGCACTCAATTTATCGCAAACCCTTGAAAAACCTTCTGAAAAGAAAATCAAAAAATCCAAATCTGATATACCTGAGAAACATGATTTAGGCTCTACAACTCGTTCCACTATTCACAAAATATGCTCTGATTTGTCTAGTCGTCTCTCACTTTCTGGAACCCAACTGACTGCTTTTCTTGAAAATACTATTGGGATGTATGATCCACTCACTAAACTCAATAAATTCACTCCTGATATTCCCTCCTTACTCCAAGACGTGAAAACTCTCTACACTGCTTCCAGTGAACGCTCCTTAAACAATCGCTTAACACGTCTACAAAACAGAATTAAATCCAAACTAGATCTTAGATTCTTACACTTATTCCGGTGACCCGACAACTGACGACTACAACTCATCTGACTCCTCGATAATATCCCACTAAACGTTATAGCTTCCCTTATCCTGTTTAAGTATTCACAGTCTTACAATGGAATTTCGATGGATTTTATCCTCGCATAGAACGAATTCAAAAGCTCACTTCCCTGCACAAACCCGATTCTCTTAGTCTCCAAGAAACTAATTTCAAAATCAATCACAATCCTCTCTCAAAACACTTCGAAGGGTATCACTACGTTAGAACCAACTGCATTAGAGCCAGCGGTGGTGTATCAATATTTGCCTCAAGCGATATTTATTCCGTCCCTCTTACCCTTACCACAAGCCTTGAAGCTATTGACATTACCGCCTGGTGCCCAAATAAAATTTCAATATGTAGCTTATATGTTCCCCCTGACCACCAACTAGAAGAAAAGGAGCTTGTCGATTTGGTATATCAGCTTCCCCAACCTTTCATACTTGTTGGTGACTTCAATGCCCACAACACGGTGTGGGGATCCAAACGTACATTTGGGAATGGCAAAGTTGTTGAAAGTTTTTCAAACATATACGGTGCCTGTCTTTCAAATACTGCCTCGAACACACATTCCAATATCTCCTCCAATAGCTTCTCAGCTATAGACTTAAGCATCTGTGACACTAAATCCGCCCCTTCTCTTACTTGGAATACACTGGACGATCTGAATGACAGCAACCACTTTCGCATTCTCATCTCCAGCCCATCTAAACAAGAACGAATTACCCGCAGATATTGGAATTTGAAAAGTGCCAATTGGCCAGATTACACACTAGCCACTCAAAATACACTCCTCTCATTACATCCTTTAACGAATGCCAACAGTCACCTTCAAATGATAGTCGATGCTATTAAATCTGCTGCAGACCTGTCTTTGCCGCTACCCATAAAATTGATCCCTAGTGGAATCCCGCCTGTAAAAATGCCGTGCGCCAATCGAAAACTGATCTTAATAGACTGCGCCGAAATAGAACTCCGGTGAATTTTCTTTTACTCAAAGCAAAAGTAAATACATTATAAAACAAAGCAGAAAGTCCTCTTGGCAAAACTATGTCTCCTCCCTGACAACCGACACTAATCCTAGTCAAGTCTGGAATAAAATTCGACAAATACAAGGTAACAAGACCAACCTCAAAATCCCCAGCCTTATCTACAACGACTCGCTTATAAGTGATAGCCAAGCCATTGCAAACACTGTCGCAGAATAGTTTGAACATAAATTCCAAATGGTTATTTGTATCACAAATGACTTGTTTGCGCAACGCCCCGGTAGGTGGTGAGTTGCGCAAATCACGAGTACTACAGAGTCATTGTGGCACAAGTTTTATACAATATTCTTCATAATTCGCATTCATTTAATTTTTAAAGTAAAATAGAATCACATATATAATCCCTGTTTTTAAACTAGGAGGAGTGGTTTGAATTTAAATTGGCAATTCTATAGATTTCTGATTGGTCAGATCACAGATGGTTTTATTCAGCACTTCTGACTTTTGTCATATTATAACCGAATAATTGTGTGAAATGTAATCAAACTTTCATTTAAGCAAAAAGAGGTTGATTATTTGTTTAAAAAAGAGCTTCTTCCTATATGCTCTTGCGATCTATTTATATTATATTATGAATAGAATTATTTCTTTAATACATCTTCACATAGATATCTGGTAATTTATCCCAAAAATTAAACGTTATGTACTCGTATACCTTTTATATTGATCCTATACAATATAAAAATAAACAATTGACAAATCATTGACAAATGAACGTTAGCGTACTTTATTCATTATTATTTTTGATATATAAATCATTCTAATTCACTTTTAGGAACATTTAATATAATAATTTGCTAGCTAGAACAACGCTAGACCATTTTATTCATAATTTATGTCAAGGTTAAAGTCAAATGTCAAATAAAAATATAACTAAATACAATAACCAACTGTACACTAAAAATTACTAAAACAGTGTTCAAAGAGCTTCATTGTGACACTGTAAACAATGTTATAACAAAGTCTCTTTTATATCTTTTTCTTCAAGTGCCCTCTTCAGTACTGAAGTTTGGAGACAATACCAGCAAACTCCTCTCTATTTCTTGCTGCTCTCAATAGGGTGCATGTGTCTAATCCTGTCCACTCTCTTATATTCTTAAGTCATGAGCATTTTCGTTTTCCGGGTACTCTTCTGCCCTCTATCTTTCCCTCTATAAACAGTCTCAAAAATTGATATTTTTCTCCTCTGTATACATGTCCCAGAAAACCAGTTTTGCGCTGTTTCACATGTTGTAAAAGTTCGCTGTCTGTTCCCATCATTCTCATAACATTTTCATCTGCCATTCTTCGGGTTCATGGTATCTTCAAAAGTCTACGGAAGATCCACATTTCAAATGCTTCCAGTCGCTGCATTATCCTCTTTCCCATTGTCCAGGATTCCGTGCCATATAAGAGGACAGAATAAATGTATGAGTTCACGAAACGGTATCAAGTATCGAGTAACAGGATGGCATTCGTTGGAAATGTCTTCATTCTCAGGAACGTGGCTCTCACGTTTTCAGTTTGAACTCGAATTTCGGTTTCTGGTTGCAGGTTTTGGGTAACCCAGCACCCCAGATACTTGAATTTTCTCACTTCTTCCATTGGAGTACCATATATTCGTATATTGGCTTGTGGATTTTGATTTCTGCTGACGACCATCGTTTTGGTTTTTGCTGTATTTATTTTCAGGCCGTGTTGGTCACCTGATTTCACAATCTTGTCTACTAGTTCCTGTAATCCTTCTGGAGTGTCTCTCTCTTTTATATGCGAATTATAATAGTATATTACGTAACGTGTGTTGTAAGAAGCATTTAACGCACGAACGAAAAAGTTACGCACGAAGCCGCGTAGCGGCGAGTGCGTAATTCCGTGAGTGCGTAAAATGCGTTACAACACGAGTTACGTACTATACTTTACCTACGACCTACGTGTACTTGTATTTGTGATCTTATTAAGGGATTTAATAGGTGCGTCCTTTTTGACTGAGATCTCAGTTAATCTCAGCTCACATCAGTAATGTCAGTGTTCTTTTTGTTTTACTCACTTTAAGTGAGCTGAGATTTTTCCTCCTCCTTCACCGATGCTAAATATGTTGTAAGGGGGAATCGGTTGGACTTGAGTCGGAAATAAGGTGGAGGGGATGAAGACATATTTGATTTGCTTGGGTTATTTGTACTTTTAACCAAGGTTATCTATAGTTTCAACCATTGACATATAAACACACATAACCTATTTTTCTTTTGTTACAAATTATGGATACGATAACATTATTAGATGCTGATACGAATCATTATAATTATTGTATGTTTTGTTTCTTATTCACGCATGCGTCGACAGATCGCGCGCTTCAATTGAGATGTCGTTCTTTTTGGTGTTTACTCACATCACTTCATCTCAGATCATCTTAACTGAAGTGATCTGAGATCTCAGTCAAAAAGAACGCACCTAATGTACAAATAAAACGTACATCTTCGATGCCCAGCCAAGTTTTATAAAAGTCGCTCCTCAATGCCCAGCCAAGCATCTTAGAAATTCACTCTCGATGCCCAGCCAAGTTTCGTAAAAGGCCAACCTAAATAGTATTTATTTTTATTAAAAACGTATGTAGAATTACAGAAATTGCAAAAAATAGCATATACACCTCTCGGCTAAAGTGACATTAATCCCTTAGGTGGATTACTCACCCCATGAATCAAACACCACCCGCGGAATTAAATGGGATACTTTAGTCGCTTGGTGTATAATATACTGTTGTTTACTAATATGAGATACATTCAGACAGCTAAAAGATGCGGATTGAATGAAACGTAACCAATTATCATATAATACCAAATAACTCTTAGTATTAAATGCAATCTAATATCTAATAAATGTTATCTACCATTTATAGATAGAATAAAATTCAACGTCAAATATCTAAGTAATACATTTTGAATAAAATGGCTACGTCTATTGACAGTTGCTAAGTGGTTGCTATGGAAGCCGCGCGATTTACTTTACAGCAGTGCGTTTTGTTTTACTGTGCGTAATAGACGTCTTACATTGATGGCCGACTGTGTGTTTTTGATTACTTACAGGGGTGGTAGTAGGTGAAAATATTATTTTGACATCAACCCTTATCTCTTCTCCAAAATCCGCTTTACTCTCTTGTAAAAATACTGCTTCTGGTCCCGATAATATCCCATACATCTTCCTTAAAAAACTCTCCAATGTTTCTTTGTACAAAGTGTTCAACCTATATAATATTTTTATTGGTTAATTGGCAGTATGAAATTTTCAATTTATATAAAATTAATGGTTCTTCGCCAAATTTTTCTTATAAGAAATGAAACTTCAAAAGTTTTTGTTTTTTACCGACGTTTCGAATCCTTTATTTATATAGTTTCATTATCAAGGCTATTCGTATAATATACATAATGATGTTCCATTACATAGTTCAATTCATAAGACAATCTACAACAATACATTACACAATAATAGTACATTGTTTACCGGGTAGGAAAAGCTTATCATTCCTGGACGACTGTGAAGATTGCTAAGTCGAGGCGCAAGCCGAGACTTAGCAACACAGAGTCCAGGAATGTGGCTTTTCCTACGAGGTAAACATACTATTTTTCCGCAAATCGTTTAAAATTCGACAGATATTGATTGATTTTAAGAAAAACGCGATAATTTTATTCCCAAATAAATGGTGCTTTGAAATTCCTAATAAAATTACTTGGGTTACTATGGAAACGTATTGAGGTTGAATTGTCAAACTTGACGCTTATAAATTTAAGTGCTGGTGTTCTCGAAAGTAAAATGATAAGTGATGATGGAATTTCCATTCCTGGGACTCCTCCAGAGCTGGTTGAGGCAGTGAATACTGCTTCATTAGAATTATTGCCAAAGAAATCAAGAGAAAAGTACGAAAATGCATACAGACGTTTTATGGATTATCGCATGAGTAAAAATACGAGTTGTTTCTCAGAAAATGTTGTAATGGCATACTTCCTAGACCTTTGTTTAAAGATGAAATCTTCAACATTATGGGCCAATTATTCAATGCTGAAGTCAACCCTTGCACTTAAACACAATGTAGATATATCTACATACTCAAAACTTCGTTCTTTATTGAAACGGCAAGCTCAAGGTTATAGGGCAAAGAAGTCTAAGATTTTAACGAAGGAAGAAATTGAAAAATTTATCCAGGAAGCTCCAGATAAAGAAAATTTA
Source organism: Galeruca laticollis (assembly GCA_963921935.1). Classification (NCBI taxonomy): domain Eukaryota; kingdom Metazoa; phylum Arthropoda; class Insecta; order Coleoptera; family Chrysomelidae; genus Galeruca; species Galeruca laticollis. The sequence continues at coordinate 45,181,962 of OY998183.1, read as the reverse complement.
ATGATTAAGGTAATTTACAAGGTTTTAATTTCTATTTAGATTATACCTTTATTTATTTTTTAGGTGGCTGTAATATTTGGTATTTCTGGGGCCTGTAGAATGGATAAGTTATTCCGAATGACTGTACACGATATACAAGACTTAGAATCTAAGCTTTTAATCAGCATACCTGATTCGAAAACCAACAAACCAAGATCATTTGTAATTAATCAGATCTACTTGAATGTTTATCGAAAGTATGTTTCGTTAAGACCAGAAAATATGAACCGTGACCGATTTTTCTTTAAATATCAAAGCGGAAAGGGTTGTAGACAAGTGGTAGGAATTCATCAATTTAGAAAAATGCCCAAAATAGTTGCTACTTATTTGAACTTGGTAAATCCGACAGAATATACTGGTCACTGCTTTCGTCGGTCTTCTGCAACAATATTGGTTGACTCTGGTGCCGACATAACTAGTTTAAAGAGGCATGGCGGATGGAAGTCATCAAACGTTGCTGAAGGATATATCGAAGAATCGCTTAACAATAAGGTTGAGGTGGCAAATAAAATTTTCACAGTACAAAATATTCAACAAAATGACCCTACCACCCTGCATGTTGTCCAAAATGTTTCTCATAGTTCTAAGAGTGTTCCTCCAATGTTCAATAATTGTACTAACTGTCAAATTACTGTAAATATAACAAATTGATCTTAAAAATGTATTCAGCAATGACTTGATGTTTTCAAAATATAAATTAATTCCTTATAAGCAATGTGTTTTCAATCATTTATGTAGAACACTAACAACTGTACGGAAATATCATTTCCTTACAGTAATGAAATGACATTTCCTTACAGTAAGGAAGTCCTGACATTTTCTTCAAGAAATTTTGACAGGAATGTCAAAATTTCCTAGCGATTTGCGGAAAAAACTTTTCTTATATTTATTTAAAGATGATATTGATATTATTTAATCAAAGTTGAAAATATATATTTGAGAGTTTACACAAACATTTGTTAAATATCCCTATCTTTTCTTATATTATAGAATTTAAAATTGAAAAACTCACCAGTTATTTTTTTACCTCCATTTTGGTGTTTTAAAAGCAATTATAATAAAACATACATATAGGACGAGGACAATTGATCATTTGAGTCATTTTCAGTATAAAAGTGTGTTAGTTTTTATAGTTTACACATTTCTATTGTTTAATTCATATTATATTTCAAATAGTAGAGATATCTTTACTGTGTAAATCGTTGGCGATATGAAATAATTTCTTTTTTAAACTCAAAATGTTTTAATATACTGATGTTTTTTGTGTTTAAAAAAGAAACTATTTCATATCGCCAACGATGCACACAGGAACAATGGAAATGTGTAAACTATAAAAATTAACACAATTTTATACTGACAATGACTCAAATGATTTTACAAAATCAATTGTCCTCGTCCTATATGTATATTTTATTATAATTGTTTTTAAAAAACCAAAATGGAGGTATAAAAATAACTGTTTTTAAATTTTAAATTTTATAATATGAGAAAAGATAGGGATATTTTCAACTTTGAGTAAATAATGTCAATATCATCTTTAAATAAATATAAGAAAAGTTTTTATTGTGTAATGTATCGTTGCAGATTGTCTTATAAATTGAACTATGTAATGGAACATCATTATGTATATTATACGAATAGCCTTGATTATGAACCTATATAAATAAAGTATTCGAAACGTCGGTAAAAAACAAAAACTATTGAAGTTCCATTTCTTATAAGAAAAATTTGGCGGAGAACCATTAATTTTATATAAACTATATAATATTATTTGGACTTCCCAACAATTCCATAATAAATGGCACGGATCCACTCTCATTCCAATTAAAAAAGCAGAACAACCTTCTTTAATACCAAGGTCATTTCTTCCTATTTCCCTTACTTGCACCACTTGCAAACTTCTAGAGAAAATGATTAGCAAAAGACTTTTATGGTTCCTTGCAAAATACCAAACTATTCCACGCTTCTAATCTGGTTCTCGACCTAATCGGTCAACCCGAGATAATCTTGCTCTCCTCCAAGCTAACATATCTTCAGCACTTAACAGTCAACAGGAAGTTGTTGCCGCTATCTTTGACATCGAAGGTCCTATTGATACTATCCCTAGGAGAGCGGTTTTAAATAAACTTTCCCTCCTTAACCTCAAAGGAAATATCTACCACTTCATCGAACATTTCTTACTACCCAGGCGCTTCAGAGTCTCTAATAATGGTAAACTTTCCGTCTCTCGTCTACAAACTGATGGTGTTCCCCAAGGTTCAGTCTCAAGTCCCACATTGTTTATACTTTCTATAAACGACATATGCACCAATTTTCCAGTCTCTGTTTAATACGCACTGTATGCTGACGATTTAATTATTCATTGCCATGGAAAATCACCTTCACTTCCTGCCAACTGCCAACTCCTACAAAATGCTGTAAATCTACTACAAAACTAAATTCATAACTTGGGCTTATCCTTATCTCTAAATAAGTCTGAAATAATTAAGTTTAGTAGAAAAGCTGCATCTTCTGCTCCACTTATCACTCTAAATAATTCCACCATAGCTGTTGTCAATTCCTGCAAAATCCTTGGAATGATTTTTGATTCGCGGCTTAACTGGAAACAACATATGAACGATGTCAAAGGCGTTTGCCTGAAACGCTTAAATATTATCAAAACTCTCTCGCACTTCGTCTGGGGCGCTACATGAACGTCCTTCTTAGAGTCTATAGAGCACTAATTCGTTACAAAATGGACTATGGCTGCTTCATTTACATGACAGCTCCCACATATTACTTAAACTTACTTAACTCAGTCCACAATACTGCTCTTCGACTTTGTCTCGGCGCTTTTCGCACCAGTCCTGTAGACAGTCTATACTGTTAGGCCGATGAACCTCCTCTCTTCCTTAGACGACAATCCCTACTCGTAGCATACGCCGCTTCTGTATCTTGCAGCCCGTCTAAACTTGTATTTGACATTTGTACCTCTGTAGCTAATTGATCTCCCAACGACTCTCCTCGCTCCATAAAATTTTCTCCCCGGCTTATAGCTCCTCTAAGAAACGGCATAGACTTACGTTCAAATTTACCATTTCCATCCCCGCATACCGCTCCTTGGAATAAGTACCTACCCATATTTAACACCTCTCTCACCATTTATAATAAACACGAATTCCCCGCTGCGCTTATAAAGAAAGCATTCCTTGAAATTCTACACACAAACGCTTTTGATTTAGTCCTTTACACAGACGCTTTCAAAACCCTCACCGGTGTCGGATCCGCCGTCACTACTACAAACGATATTATAAGTGCTACTTGGTTGCCCACTTCATGCAGCATACATACTGGAGAGATGTTTAGTATCCTTCAGGCTTTCAAATATATTCCATCTAAACATGTCGCTATCTGCACTGACTCCCTATCCTCCATAAATTCTCTGAAATCTTAATTCACCGGCCATCCACTAGCTCAAAACGTACATGACTTATACCAATCCCTTTATGCTCGACATACTAAAGTTTCACTTATCTGGCTTCCATCACACATCGGCCTCCATGGCAATGAAATTGTTGACCAACACGCCAAAGAAGCTGCGTCCCTCGTTACCACTGCTACTACAGTTCAACTAAGCCAAGATCTGAAATCCTTATTCAAGGCTGTAATCCACAAATCTTGGCAAATTCATTGGACCAACAAGAATACAAATCTTCATGGAATTCAACCCATCCTTATTTGCCTTCCAATTACCGATTTTTCAAGACATGATGCAAGGATTGTGAGAAGATTGCGAATTGGCCATACACGTTTGACTCATGGTCACTTAATGACCACCGATAATAGCCCAACATGCCACGCCCGCAACTGTCCTGTTACTGTTAAACATATATTGATAGACTGTCAATTCTACATCGACGTCAGGGTGAGAAACAGTGTGAAGCCTACACTAAAAGATATGTTAAGCTCTCCCAGTGAACTATCTAAAACTATACAGTTCCTTGAAGACATTACTACTTTTTATAAACTATGATATCATGTAATGTACCGTACCAATGGCCATAGCTGTCGAAGCACTTGAACTTGAATAAAAAAAATAATCTTTTAACAGATGACAACATGTTTTATTATTAAGTTTTGTTGCCTACTCCGAACATCAAAAATTCCTCAATTTGTTACGGATTTCATGTTAACATACTCGTATATAAAAAAATTTCCTATCTGACAGACATTCCGTTATGAAAAAATTTTGAAAATTGAGAAACCTTACTAGTAAAATAATATTTGATGTAGCTATTTGTACTAGGATAGTATTCGTATCATTGGCGTAACTGCCTACGGGCTAGGCGGGGCAGTGCCCCGGGGCCCTCAAGCTCAGGGGGCCCTCGAATCCTTACCAGATGACAGGTTGCAACCCCACTTCAATCATGAGATCTCAGTTGAGAGAAATTCAAAAGTTATGCCTAGGGAAGTCCCCTAAATTCTTTCTGTAGGTTGGCAGTGTTGTCAATTCAACGGATAGTGATATGTGCGTTTTATTATTCATCGATGTGCGTTTTATTGTGAATTCGAAAGGTTTTTTTTTCGAGAACGGTTAAAAAATTAATGCTGTATCAGGAGTAAGTAAGCTAATGTCAATAAACTTTTTTGTACTGGTCAATTTAGAATATAGAATTTTTTTGATTTTACCACTCATATTGATGTGCGTTAAGTCAATAACTCGTGTCAAATCTATAGATTTCGGCTAAACTGGCAACATTGGTAACACTAACGGTGATAATTTTTTTTCCGGGGATTCCCCAACAACACTTGTAGCTTGTAGCGTATCATTGTGTTTCTCTCTCCGTTTATTTTACTTTTAACTTCGTCAGTGAACAGTGACTACAGTGAGTTGAGTACCTACCTCGAGCACAATCTAATATTGTATTGTTTCAATAAATAAGAGAACTGAAATTATGGATAACAAGAAGAAACCCAGTGATGCATTTAAACGCAAACAATGTCAAGAAAGAGAAGATAGTGAACAAAAATTTCCCAAAATTGACAAGTTTTTTAGTCAGCCTTCTGCAAGTACATCTGGCCAAAATATTTCTATTGATAGTGACTTAAATAATGTGGTAACTGCATCGTTGGTTGAGAAGCCTACTGAAGAAGATTCGGCAATTATTGCAGTTGGAGATACATCCGCCGCCGATCATGTGAACGTGGATGATGTTTGCATGACACACATAAGAGCGGGTTTGGAGGAACCACAGACCTCTACATTTTTCGAAAATGTGTACGACAAATCTTCTTATGACTTTGTTACGGTTTTAAAAAAAAACATTGGTACAAAATTTATTGGGAATGTAATCATGCACTTATATACAAATGGTTGACATAATAATTTATTTCAAAAATATATTGAAACTCACCTTTTCAATGATTAGAGTAAAATCAATAACTTCAACATTCAACATTAACCAAAAATCAATGGTTTATTTACATTTACAACAGAGCTTTATTTAACTAAATCATAATAAGATATCGTATCCTTTATCATTATAAGTTGAAAACTCTAATTTACCTGGTTATAAAAATATAATTAAAACTCGAAGCACTTTTGTTTACTCCAATTTATTGTTTTAATCTCTTCTTTCCAAATTGAATTGTCATTTTATATTTTGATATTTGATATCTATCATATACATGGAAAACAATCTATTCTTCTTTTTTTACTATTTCATACCAATCCAACTTACTATTTCGCTGAATGTTCTGTGTTCTGTGACTTCACCTGAGTTCTGTGGATGGCCTACAAAACCTACTTGATTGGACTTTGACCCTTCCTTCTTTTTATATCAGCTTTGATTCGGAGCACATGGTTCCTTAATTTTCGATTGTAAATCGGATCTTATAAGCTGGTGTAACCCTTTCTTGGAGTTACAAAGCTCCGGTAGCTCTTCGTCTGGTGCGCGATGGTCGTAGGATCTTACGTATTATCAGAATTGGCAGGAATAGGGCGCCACTTATTTTTTGGTATCATTTCAAAAACAAGAAATTACTAACCTTAGCTACTTTCTTGGCTCAATTTAACCTAATTTCGTAGAAGAAAATAATATTAAAAATAAAAAAAATAAAAAACCAGAACCTTCGTAATCACATTTAATCAGCTACTTATGATAGAAAAATAAAAAATATTTGGTAAGTGCATTTGATATAAACAAGAACCATAAGAACCCCTAAATACAGCTGTATTTAAGTTCACATTGTGTGAACAATTTATTCAAATTGAGAAATATATGTATATAGAGCATATGCCTTGTACCAAAAAATATATCAGTTTATTAAGGATTAAAAAAAACAAACTTTTTCTCCGTTGAGATATTTAGTGATTAAGTTAAGAATTAAGGTTATAAAAAGTCCAATAAATCACTGTACTACACTAAGAATATAGTATTACGTAATCAAATAGCAGTAAGGGTATGCCGGTGCACTTCCTTAGTAGATTTTTGTGATATTGGAATAGACTCACCAAAGTTTGAAGACGACTTGAGACCTTCAGACCCTATTTTTGAAATTAGATTCATTCTTCCGAGCCCCATCCATCTTGAAGGAAAAATATCTAGAACATGCGGTGAACACGTGCATCAACGAGATTAATTATATCGGCAACTCGAGTCCAGGGTGGTGAATGGCTCAAAACGCCGCTTCCTCTAGGATTTCCTCCCTCAAAGGTCTCAGGCGGATTGTCAGGGTGTCGATGTAACTATTTCTAGTCATACAAATATACTACGTGTTCCGTGTTCAGGTCCAAAATGGCTACCTCAATATTAGATTTGTGTTGGAAGAAAAAGTTACCGATGAAATGACATTGAAAGGTCGGCGAATCTGGAATTAATGTACCACTTAACGACTGTACTATTTGAAGAAAATATTACGCTTACCTCCTTGTTACAGGAAAACCTTTTAACCAAATTACAACGGCAGAAAACAGTTACTTAAGGATGCCAGCAAACGAAAAAACAAAAATCTGCTACTTCCTTTCGATACTTCTAAAACTGGAGAAGGTAACCCGAAACTAAACGAACTGCAACTTTTTGTAAACTTCAACGACCATTCAAGTTCTAATAATCCCTATAATACCTTCTTATTTTCGGCTGACCAATGGAATATCTACAATACATTAACTTTTAATTATATAGTTAATCAACGTTTTAATTTCTTTTAGGAACTTGTGTAGCTGTTAACTAAATTACTGTTCAAGATGCCATCACCTGTGTTAATTAATAACAATACTTTGTGTAGATAATTTAGTGACTGTTTAAGCTGATTACTGATTTAAAATAAAATATATTTCAAAGTAGACACACATTCATTTCTTAATGCTTAAGGTAAGTCTGAATGTTACACCCCCCTACCTTGGGAAAATAAAAATAGTTGTCTCTTTATTTTAATTAATAGCAACTATTTTTATTGGGCCGTAACACCAATACAAAATGATATGAATATCTTTAAAGACTTTTCAACAGATATTTGAAATATTTAATTTAGGTTTACTTAGTGATTAATTGAAACTGATATAATGAGAAAAAATTTCTTTATATTATACTAACCCCCATATGATCATGATCAAGCGCAATTTTCTAAAGATATCTTCAACCTATTTCCTATAAAAAATTGACTAAATCTAACTACTAATACTAACTTTGTACACTATTTACATTTTAATGTGGCTTCACTGATCCCAAACTAGTAGTTACATTAAAGAATTATGTGAAAACTATTCAGCTTCCCATATTTATTCGTCATCAGAGGATACTATTTCATTGTAAGGTTTCAAATGTTCAATGTGCCATGTACCCGCATCACTACCATCCTCTTTCTGCAAAATGTATACTAATTTTGACTTTTTCCCAACTATTTTGCAAAGGATATAACGAGGTGCTAACTTTTTGGTAAAATCATTGGCAGCGTCTGATAACACAATGTTTCTTTTCCATACAAATTCACCCACATGGAATTCTTTATCTCTTCTTCTTAAATTGTAGTATTTTGTATTTTTTAGATGTGCTGAATGTATCCTTTTTTCTACGTCTTTGTATATTTCTTTTAAATCTGTGACATTATTTGCCCAAAATTCGTGACTTTTTGGAAGTATTTCAGTACTATGATTTTTCCCATAATAACTTCCCGAACAAGGAACAACTCTACCAAAATTCAAAAATGCTGGGCTATACCCAGTCACTTCATGAACACTGGTTCTGAGTGCATAACCGATTTTTGCTAACTGTTTGTCCCACGATTTGTGATTTTCCGAAATGTAACATCTAAGAGCTGTGCATATTGTTCTATTCCAACGTTCTACAAAATTTGGAGAAGGATGATAAAAAGGAGAATAAGATATACGTGATCCGTAATCTGAAACTAACTTTTGTATAGCTTTACTAACTAATTGTTTACCGTTATCACAAATAACTGTTTGAGGTACACCATATACTAAAAATATATCATTTTCTAAATGTTTAATGATATTTGGTGATTTTGCATTTCGCAAAGGAAACAAAACTGGATATTTAGTGAACCAATCACTAACTACTAAAAGATATTGATAGCCGTTCGATGACCTAGGTAACGGACCTAACAAATCTAAAGCAATGACTTGCCATGGAAATCGTACTACTTTTTCTGAACCCATTAACCCAAATTTAGCATCATTTATCGGCTTTTGTGCGGCACATTCCTTACAATTTCTAACGTACCTATAAACATCGTGGCGCATTTTTGGCCAATAGTATGTTAATGAGACCCTGGAATATGTTTTCCAAAATCCTGCATGTGATGCAGTGGGCTCATCATGACAAGACCTAATAATTTTTGATCTCTGACTTTTCGGAACTAGTAATTTCCAATCAGAAATGTTTGTATTTAATGGTACTCTAGAAGGAATTAGTTTGTACACATAATTATTTTTTACTAACCATTGAGGATAATTTTCAGGTGAATTTTCAATTTTTCCTCTCATTTTAACGTAAAAAGTATCAACATTATCTAAATCTATATCTAAAGAAATTATATCATCTGGGTTTTGAATAATCAATACTTCCTTCTCTGAAGTAGGTGACTCTACTGTACTTCTACTTAACGCGTCGGGTACTACCATCAATGTGCCTTTTCTATGTACTATTTCAAAATCAAATTGGCTAAGTTTACAACTCCATCGCGCTAACCGACCAGATGGTTCCTCCATTATAAATAAAAATTTTAGGGCAGCATATCTGTTATCAAACTGAATTTTGTACCTTCTACATAACCCCTAAATTTTTCACAAGCGAAAATACAAGCTAAGCATTCTTTTTCTGTTGTTGTGTAATTTTTTTTTCAGCTTTACTTAATCCCCTAGATGCAAATGCAATTACTTTTTCCTCATTGTTTTGAATTTGTGTTAAGATTGCACCTAAGCCGGTATCACTTGCATCACATTGAATAAAAAATTCTAATTCAAAATTTGGAAAACTTAAAATTGGGGCTGAAATTGATAATTCTTTAATTTTTCTAAAGGTTGATTCGGCTTCAAATTCCACTGTATTTTCTGACCTTTCTTTTTATTTCTCAGCAAATTATTTATGGGTGCCATGACGCTGGAAAAGTTTGGAATAAAACGCCTATACCAACTACACATTCCTGTAAACCGTTTTATTCCAGTCGTTGTTTTTGGAACCGGATAGTTTACAATTGATGAAACTTTTTGCGGATTCGTGGAAAGTCCACTAGAATCTAGGACAAAGCCTAAATACTTTAATGATGGTTTAAAAAATTCGCATTTGTCAAGATTGACTGTTAAGTTTGCATTTTTCAGACGACTAAATACTTCATGCAAAAGTTTAATATGCTCATCAAAAGTTGATGAAAAAATAATTAGATCATCAATGTATACAAAAATATTTGGTTCTAATTCTGCACCTATTATGGCATCCATCAGCCTTTGCTGACACTGCGCTGCGTTTGCTAAGCCGAATGGTAAAACTTTAAACTGGAATAAACCACGACCCGGTATCGAAAAAGCAGTTTTTTCCTTTGATGTATCGTTTAAAGAAATTTGCCAAAAAGCTGATTTTAGATCTACCGATGAGATAAACCTAGTGTTTCTTAACATTTGCAAAATTCTATCTACATGTGGTAAAGGATAACTATTCTTTTTTGTAACAGAATTTAATTTTCTTCCATCGAAACACAATCTAAAATCCCCGTTTGCCTTTTTTACTAATAAAACTGGACTACACCATGCGCTATTTGATTTTTCTACTACATCTAATTTAATCATTTTATCTAATTCAATATTTAAATTTTTTAACATATAAGGTGAAAGAAGATACTGTCTTTGCCTAATTGGTTTTGCGTCCCCTGTGTCTATGTCATAAATCAATTTTGAAGTACGTCCCAATTTGTCACTTCCAGATATTTCCTTGAATTTATTTGTAATTTCTTTTACTATTTTAATTTGTGTATCTTTTAAATTATCAAACGTCTGAACATGGTCCAAAGTAAAAATACATGTCTCTGATCCGATTGATACGATACTACTTTTACCCTGGATTTCCCACGTATTGTTTTTAAAATCTACCTGCAAGCCAAAATGTTTGCAAAAATCGCTTCCTAAAATAACTGAATACTCTAAGTTTGGAACTACTAAAAATTTTAATAACTTACAAGTTTTATCAACCACTAGTGGCAATTCTACATGACCAGTAACGTTTTGTTTCGTACCATCTGCTGTAGTAACAAAATTATTTTTAGTTCTTGACATTTTTACCCCAAAGTGATCAATCATTTTCAAACTATTTTTCCCTAAAATTGAATTATTTGCACCAGAATCCAACAAACAAGAAATTTTTCTATTAAAAATATTTACATCAATATATGGTCGATTATCATTAAATTTTTGTTTGAATATGGGCATCACATTTTGCGTTTTTAAATTTTCAAAGTAAGTTTTAATAAACTGAAGTGTTTCCCGCTGTAGTGCTTTTTGTGATGTGATAGCCAATGGTTTTTGAGATAAACGGTGGCTAGCTCTATTTACCTCCCCTGTACGTTTCCCGAACATTTTTCACAGTTTTTAACCACAACCCCAGGCTGTCCGCACTTATAACAAAATTTATTTCTTTTCATCGTACAAGACTGAAAAGTATGATTAGGACCTTTGCAATTCCAGCAAATAACCCTACCATTTGAATTTAAACTGCATGCTTGTGTAACTGAGCTAAATGGTTGTGAATTTTCCTGAAATTTTCGTCTATTTGTTTTCTTCCTATTTGAATTATTGAAAGTTCTAGTGTTCGAAATATTTCTAAAACTACTGTTAAAATTAGAAGAACTACTACTGCATGGCAAATATAACTCATTATTGATTTCCGAACGCACAACAGTACAGTTATCACCTGATTTAGGCTTGTGCTGTTCTTTTGAAAACGACTCTAAAATTTTTGCATCTTGTACTAACTCATCTACTGAATTATAATCTTTTAAAGCTACTTTACCACTAATGTCTTACGTAAGATTCTTTTTTATCCATTTAATTCTCGTTACTAGTGCAGGTTTATTTGAAAGGCGGTTAAATAAAGATTCCATAACTGCCACGAAGACAACTACTGACTCGTCGCGTTGTTGTTTTCTACTTTTTATTGTTTCCCAGAGGGATTCATCATAATCAATATCTAAAAAATCTGTTTCTAATTTTGAAGCCAAGGTATGCCAATCTTTGATTGTTCCTGACTCTTTTAAGTGTCTAAACCAAAGCAAAGCTTTCCCTGAGAAAAGATCAATAGCAGATTCGTATAACATTTGTTTGTTTACATGCCTAGCTTCTGAAAGTTCTTCAACTCTTTCTAAAAATGCTTTTACCCCTAAACCTGTTGTAGAACCATCAAACTTTAAGTCCCATTTATAAATAGGAACTGCTTTATTGGAGAAACCATACGGTGAACTAGTTGAAGGTTTATTGAATGCATAAGTTTGAGATAAATCAGCTACACACGGTGGTGAAACATCATCCGATTGAACTTTATCGTCCAAATCAGCTTCAAGAGTAATAAAAGTTGCAGTAGCTTCATTCTTGAATGTAACTTCCTCTGTCTTACTAACATCAATTGGCATTCTCCCTATTCTAGCTTGAATATGAATTAAACGAGACTTTGTTCTTAAATATAAAGAATCTTTATCTGTACCCTCGAAATCTGCTATGTTATTTTTTATATTATCAAGAATTGTGCTTATTTCATTTTTTTCTGTTGCAAAACTATACTCTGGATCTACTAGAACGATAGGTGCAACACCTTTTTCTTTCTGCAAAAGTTTACCTTATATTTTCTGTTTATCGTTTCTGTCCCTAGAAGTTACTATTCCCCTAATGCGTAGTTCATAATCTAATTCAGATATTAACAAGTGTCTTGCTTTCATTTCATACATTTTGGGAAATGATTTTATTGATTAAAAAGCTTGTAAATGTGATAGTCTAATATTATTCAAAACTAATATTACTCAAAAATAATGTAACAGATGGTATTATGTATTAAAAAAACAGTAAGTACGGTAGTAGTAGTGTCCTAAAACTATGTTTCTAGCAATTCTCCAAAAATTTTCCTCAATTTAAAATGTATCAACAGTAATATCTATATATTACTCACTATTAATATAAAACCAAGTTTACCGACAGTAAACAATATTTTTATATGTAATTGTGGAAACAAAGTCCTAAAAAATTCCTTCTACTTATTCATAAAACTAGTTTCACGATGCAGCGGAATATACCTATTTAATACTAAAAACTAAAAATAAAACCCAAAACTGGTTTACCATTTTTGTATGTACATTGAACAACAACACATATCGAGTTTTATCAAAATGTTTTCATTCTATCTAGCTAGACTATATACCTACATTGATGAAATAAATGTATGTCTCTTTTGTATACCTTTTTGGAGTGCAGTATTAATAGGATATCTCGAGGTCAAACAAGTTCATTTAAAACATTGTGAAAGTGTACTGGCTGTATTACTAAAATGTGATAAATTTCCTGCAATTCTGTAACTGACTAGTGTATATTTGTCAGATTGAAATTTCCAAATAAATTTAGGCTAAAAACCAATATTTCTAAACACACGTTGGGCGCCAATTTTTTGTAACCCTTTCTTGGAGTTACAAAGCTCCGGTAGCTCTTCGTCTGGTGCGCGATGGTCGTAGGATCTTACGTATTATCAGAATTGGCAGGAATAGGGCGCCACTTATTTTTTGGTATCATTTCAAAAACAAGAAATTACTAACCTTAGCTACTTTCTGGGCTCAATTTAACCTAATTTCATAGAAGAAAATAATATTAAAAATAAAAAAAATAAAAAACCAGAACCTCACTATATGGTTTTTTAATCAAGTTACTTCGTAATCACATTTAATCAGCTACTTATGATAGAAAAATAAAAAATATTTGGTAAGTGCATTTGATATAAACAAGAACCATAAGAACCCCTAAATACAGCTGTATTTAAGTTCACATTGTGTGAACAATTTATTCAAATTGAGAAATATATGTATATAGAGCATATGCCTTGTACCAAAAAATATATCAGTTTATTACTTCTTTAGTAGATTTTTGTGATATTGGAATAGACTCACCAAAGTTTGAAGACGACTTGAGACCTTCAGACCCTATTTTTGAAATTAGATTCATTCTTCCGAGCCCCATCCATCTTGAAGGAAAAATATCTAGAACATGCGGCGAACACGTGCATCAACGAGATTAATTGTATCGGCAACTCGAGTCCAGGGTGGTGAATGGCTCAAAACGCCGCTTCCTCTAGGATTTCCTCCCTCAAAGGTCTCAGGCGGATTGTCAGGGTGTCGATGTAACTATTTCTAGTCATACAAATATACTACGTGTTCAGGTCCAAAATGGCTACCTCAATATTAGATTTGTGTTGGAAGAAAAAGTTACCGATGAAATGACATTGAAAGGTCGGCGAATCTGGAATTAATGTACCACTTAACGACTGTACTATTTGAAGAAAATATTACGCTTACCTCCTTGTTACAGGAAAACCTTTTAACCAAATTACAACGGCAGAAAACAGTTACTTAAGGATGCCAGCAAACGAAAAAACAAAAATCTGCTACTTCCTTTCGATACTTCTAAAACTGGAGAAGGTAACCCGAAACTAAACGAACTGCAACTTTTTGTAAACTTCAACGGCCAATCAAGTTCTAATAATCCCTATAATACCTTCTTATTTTCGGCTGACCAATGGAATATCTACAATACATTAACTTTTAATTATATAGTTAATCAACGTTTTAATTTCTTTTAGGAACTTGTGTAGCTGTTAACTAAATTACTGTTCAAGATGCCATCACCTGTGTTAATTAATAACAATACTTTGTGTAGATAATTTAGTGACTGTTTAAGCTGATTACTGATTTAAAATAAAATATATTTCAAAGCAGACACACATTCATTTCTTAATGCTTAAGGTAAGTCTGAATGTTACACTGGAAAAAAAGTAAACGTTATTAGATTTTATTGGTCATATTTGTCAGTGTAGACAAAATTATCTATATTGGATCTGGACCAAAATCTAAAAACCTCTTTAAGGCCACCCTACAACTTGGGTAAGTAAAAATCATCCATCATTCACTTTTATTAAATTCATAGCTAATATTTCACATATTTCTTACTTTTTTTTAGGCCTTCTCCTTCTCTTCTAATTTTCTTCTATCTGTTTCTATCTCGCTTACTATATGTGCTGAACTTCGCTGTATCACTCACCGCTTTTTATAAGTATCGCTTCCTCTAAGCTGTCTAACCATTTCCACATTACATCATTCATCCGTAGCAGAATAGTAGATGTAACTAGTAACCCCGTACTGCATGAATTTTGATGCATGCCAGGCGATTCATCTCATTAGATTTGAAACCTAGGAGGATCCAGGTCGAGTCAAACCAACTACCGCAAGTATTGACGTTGAACTTACGGCCAATCATACAAGTAAGAAATTTCCGATTTATATTTACATTCACCATTTACAAAGGGTTGCTATCTGAAGGACAAGCATCTGAACCTGAAATTTTAACATAATTCCGACAAGTTATACATTACTAACTAACCTCTACTTCAAACATTATTACCGATTTATCTTTAAACTTACCTGTAAACACCAAGGGGTACCACTCGGTCGTGCAAAGATCATATGTGTGATTTACAAATTAAAATTTCAATGGTTTCAATCTAACAATGTTTGATTTATGAATCCACCCCTACTCTACCGTTAAATAACATTTTTGATTCTTTTGAGCTAGCTGGAATCGAGGTTCTTCACCATCAGTGAAAAACATTTAAGATAAACACGTAAAAACTTGGGAAACTTCACGAAGAAAATATTAAGTGATAACGAAAAACGTCAAATTTTTGATATGGGGCATTTACAGCCTTGAGGACCTTTTCCAACAGACATCAACCAGAACAATAGGTGTTTCTCAAAATCGTACTACGTTTCGTGTTCTAAATATGGGCTAGTTAATCGTTTTTGGTTGTGTTATTCCAAAATACTAGACGCTGCCTATTGTCAACCCTGTTATTTGCTTCACAAAGGAATAATGTTTGGTGTACGGGATTTCGAGATTGGAAGCATTTATCAGAAAGAATTAAACAACACAGTTGTTCGAGTGGCCATTCGGAAGCATGTGCTGTGTATGAATTTTAGAAAAAAAAACGATACTTATACTATTGACAAGGAGCTTGAAAATGAAATTCGCTAAGAAGCATCATTTTGGAAAATGGTTCTTCGAAGGTTATTCGATATCATACTTACCCTAGCAAAGAGTTCTTTGGCTTTGAGAGGACATCAAGAAGACTTAAGTCAGGAAGAAAACCACGGAAATTTTCTGTCCTTTGTAAAGCTTGTCGCCCGATATGATCACATTTTGCGGCAAGTTCTGGATATGCCCAAAGGTAATAATAATTATTTCTAAGTTTTTTTATTGTTTTATTTTGTTTATAATTATTACCTGTTTAATTTCAGGAAGTTTTCGAAATTGTGTTTTTTTATGTTTTTAGGATCTACAAGATATCTGAGTGCAACAATTCAAAATGAAATGATTGAGAGCTTGGGGACCAAACTCGAAACCCATCTACTAGAACAAATTAGAGCGTCACCGTTTCTTGCCATCATAATGGATACGACACAGGACATATCGAAGGTAGATCAGCTTAGCATTGTTGTGAGGTATGCAGTAATAACCAGATCGGAAAATGGACAGTCAATTGATTTAGAAGTAGAAGAAGTGTTTCTAGGCTTTTATGCAGCCTTCAAACATGGCGCAGTAGATTTAGTCAACTAAGTGACAACATTATTTATCGACAAAAATATTGATTTAAAAATAATGTATGGGGCAAGGCTATGATGGAGCCAGTGTGATGAGTGGTGTGTATAATGGTGTACAAAAACATATTAGGGATATCCAGCTTAACGCAGAGTACGTACATTGTGCCACTCATAATTCAAATTTGGTGATAAATGATGCCGTTAGCATTTGTGTGGAAATACAGAATTTTTTCGCAACGTTGCAAAATTTGTATAACTTTTTCGGAAACAGAATAAAACGTTGGGATCTACTGTCAAAATTTACTGGCGAATCGGACACTACTCTAAAAAAACTAAATCCAACTAGATGGTCCAGTAGGGTCAATACGATATCTGCAATAAAACTTCGTTATTTCGATATTATCAAAGCATTATCAGAAATAGTTCTAAATAGTCCTAATAAAGATGAGCGTAGTGAAGCAGAGACTATTAAAACAAAAATGCTAAATTTCGAGTTCGTGTTGCTTTGCGAATTCATGCACAGTGTATTGAACAACATCAATTATGCATCCAAAACTTTACAAAAATGCGACATCAATTTGGACAAGGCGAGTAAAGTTTTAGCAGAGACCAAAGCAAAGTTGCAAATTTATAGAAATTATTTCGAATTATTCAAGTGCAAAGCCAGTGAAACTGCAAGAAAATATGGTATTGATCCCCATTTTCAAGAATAAAGGCAAAGAGAAGTTAAGAAACATTTTGATGAATTAGCTGGTGATCACCGATTTCCAAACCGAGAAAAAATATTTGAAATTAAGATTTTCAATAATGTACTAGACACAGTAATATCTCAATTAGAAACACGTTTTATTGGTATGAGTGCAGTCTGTCATAAATTCGATTTTCTAACACCAACATTTTTATTACATGTTGATGAAGCAACTTTATTACAAAAGTGTGACGAATTCCAAAGAAAATATTCAGATATAATAGGCCCTAGTTTTTCACTTCAATTTATTAATATTTACCACCTAGTTTTACCTCAACTAACTCAAGCATGTACTGCTCACCAATTATGTAAGGTAATAATGAGCAACTATGGAATGCTAGAATGCGACCTAACGGAAGTATTTACAGCAATGTTATTATTCTTCACAATTCCTGTCACTTCTGCATCAGCTGAAAGGTCATTCAGCAAATTAAAATTCATAAAAAATTATTTAAGAAATAATATGGGCCAAACTCGACTCCGACATTTTTCGCTAATAGCAATTGAAAACAGAACCGCTTCAAGCCTGGATTTAAACGAAGTCATTGATACTTTAGCGAAAACTAAAGCTGGGAAAAAATTGTAAATATAATTGTTATTTAGTCAGTTATATATATTTATATAATAAACCCTTGAATCTTCTCTATTTCGTTTTATTAACCAAACCTACACCAAGTATTAATTGTAATTTATGTTATTACTGTTTAATATTTTTATTACCTGCCCTGCAGTGCACAAAAAGAGCTTAAGAAGTTAAGTAGCTTAGCATTTTTAAAGTATTTGTATATTTCATATTTTTATTTGATAAAACCTAATCAGTTTACATAGCAGTGGGGCTCCACTTTTTAATTTGCCCCAGGGCCCTTGGTTCCTAGCTACGCCACTGATTCGTATAGGTAGTAGAACATTTTTTATTATAGAAAAAAATTTAAAACACTGATGTTCCTTAATGGTGTCTTGAGTAATTTTTATTCATCCAAACATTAATTATAAAAGTAATTGATAGTTCCATTTTTCATGTAATTGGAATTAAATATATTTGATGGAAATTTTTAATGCGTGTTCTCTTTGTATTTGTAATTAGTTCCTTTTTTGGAAAAGTACATATTCTGGTCTGGTATTCACGAAAGTGCGAGATTATAAAAGTATGATGCTTTTAGAAGTTATTTATAAAGTATTGGCCAAAGTTGTGCGAAACAGATTGAAAGAGTATCAGAAGAGAATAGTAGTGAAATATTAAGGAGGTTATAAAAGATTAAAATAACTGTGGAACAGATATTTTCCATCAGTGATAATGTGTAAATGTTGTAGGTAAAATAATGTTCGTAGATTTTGACAAAATAGATAGGAGAGATTCCTGGGAATCCGAAAATTATTCGAATTAGATTAAGACAACACAGTCAACATGATTGAATAGTTTCAGACCAAGAGTTCTAGTGTTCGAAAAAAACAAATACGCCTTACATTCACATAGAATGTTAGTTTGGAGTTTATTTCAATTAATTATGAAAAAATTTTGTCCGTATAATGTTGAAGCACATTTGAAGCTGTCTCAATTTTGTAGTACCTTTTATCTACCAACTCCATTAAATTAGAAAACTTGTCTCTTGAAAGTTAGGCAGTTTGTAATGAGTAACCAGTAACGAAGTTACTCCGCTATAGATTGTGAATTTTCGACGAAGTTTCAATTAATAAATTATACACATTTCCTCTTACAAATTACCTGTTATAGGAAATCTTCTGATAGGAGAAAGCATATTCCAAATTACCTGCTACCAAATATGACAAATTTAGTTCCAACTGCATGTTATTTCAATCTGAGCTAAGCACTTATTAAAAAAAATAGCATAAAATAGTTTCTCTTAGTACAAAGTTTTCATAAAATATGTTTCTACTGTTAACTACATTTATTAAATACTTTAATAGTAATAAACGTCTGTCTTGAAATAATTCGAAATTTTGTAGGAATATTATAAGCAAAAATTTTGTAAATAAACCAAAGTGTGAAATTAATTTGTATCAATCACAGAGATGAATTAACAAAACATTTACTCAACCCTAAGTACAAAATCATAAAAATACATCTGAAACCTGTTTAACAATCCAGAACGGTTCTAAAAACAACTCATTAATAAACAATTGGCAATAGAACTCGATAACCAGAATAAAATCTATAAGAAGGTAAAAGCGAAAGTCTGACTATCAAATAACCAGATATCACAAAGAAGGCAGGGCCGGAGCGAAGAGAATTTAGAGGTGAATTACCTCAACGCATCCTGATGACAACGCAGTGTAAACGCCAAGTCAGCAGAGTGCGGAACCGAGGACATAAAAACAGTCGTAAAGAGTTTTTTGTTGTTGTTGTTAATTTGAATTTAAAGTAAACGTAATAACTGTCAGAGAATATATTTGTAACTTGAAAATAAAGTTTTCAAAAATAGAATTTAATGCTTGAAGCAGTTCATTGGCGCAGTCAGTAGGATATCGTGGGATTGATTTGTATCGAACAAACCAATTTCGTGTCGACGATTAGCCCGATATCGAACCGTATAAACTGTCAGTAGTGGTGACGCCGACGGATACGTTAAAAAGTGAACTTTAAGTGAAGAAGTTTGAGAATTGGAATCATATCGTCCACTTCTGCGAGGGACCAGTGTTTCGGAGAAGACAAGATTGCTGAACCGGACCTCTACCTCATAATTGGAATGCTGAGAGTCATTTATTTACTGTAAGTGCAATTTATGTCTGATATACTTGAATTTTTAACAAATAGTTTACAAAATTTGTCTATTGAGAACTCTTTAATTGACTCTTCGGTGACGAATACAAACTCAAATACTACTAATATTGACAACAACCAAAGTAATAATATAATGGCAGAAAATTTTAAATCTGAATATTTGAAATGTATTCCACAATTCGATGGAAATCCGAATGACTTAAATCAATTTTTATCAGTTTGTGATAGTCTTATTACCAATTTTTAGGATAGGGTAAACCGAAATAATTTTCATAATGTATACTTGCTGCAGTCTATAATAAGTAAATTAGTAGGTAGTGCAAGAACTGTAGTTAATATTCAAAATGTCGATACTTGGGATCAGTTGAAATCTGTCTTAAGACGAAATTTTGCAGATCAACGGGATGAGACTTGTTTGAATAGAGACTTGGTAGTAATGAGGCAAATGCCTAATGAAAAAGCCCAAAATTTCTATGATAGAATTTTAAATATACTAAATTTATTATGCAGTTATGTAGAAATTCACGAAAATATACAAGCTTCAAGGGATTTAAAGAAAAAACTATACAATGATCTAGCACTCAAAACATTTCTTTGTGGACTAAGGGAACCTTTAGGCACTACAATTCGATGTATGCGTCCTGAAAATTTGGCTGTAGCATTACAATTTGTGACTGAGGAAGAAAATACTCACTATTTTCAAAATTCAACAAATAAAAATCAATTTAAACCAAATAACTCAACAAACAGATTATTTCAACAAAATGTTCCAAATCGTAATTCCAATAACCCTCAGTATTTATCACAAAATAGAAATGTCTTTTCAAATCAGAATTTTAATAGAAACAATAATCAATTCCCAACAGGTCCAATTCAATTTAGACAAAATGTTCCGAGCCAAAATGTTTCCTCTAATGCACGAACTTTCCGAAATACATCAGTAGAAAATGTTTTCAAACCAAATCCAAATAGAACATTTCCAAAACCGACACCAATGTCATCATCAACAAGGTATACTGGAAGAATAAATAATAATTATAATAATAACAATCAATCTTTTAATAATCAAAATAGAAATAATCATTTTGCACAGCCTAACCATTCTAACTATAGACCGCAACAAAACTATATAGCCGAAGAATTATATAATACTGAAATAGAAAATACTAATAGAAACTTTTGCGAGGAAAGTGAAATTAATGAAAGAACTCATGAAGAAAATCTTGAAACAATTGAAAATTTTCATATCACCTCCGATCCAATGCCGGAGATTTGACACCTCTTACTATTTCGTTAAATAACGTAGATTGTAGTGAATTAGCATATATAACTTTTCCGGAATATAACATTAAACTTCTTGTCGATTCTGGGTCGACAAAATCCTTTTTAGATCCAGATATTGCTAGGAAATTATTTCCAAAAATAATTAAATATGATCCATTTATTGTATCCACTGTATTCCAAAAATCATCCCATAAACATAGTGTAGAAATACCAGCGTCAGAAATTTTTCGCTTGACAAATAAACACTTATTAAAATTTTATTTATTTAAGTTTCATAATATTTTTGATGGTTTGATAGGATTAGATAATCTCAAATTACTGAAAGCTTCAATAGATTTTAATAATGCATGTCTAATTACACCTTATGCAAAAATAAAGCTTAAATTTCAAAAAATTAGTAACACGAATAATACACATGTAATTAATATAGAACCTCGTACAGAGAAAGTAATTCAAGTAAAAACTACAATAAAAAACGGAGAGATTGTAATTCCTTATCAAAAGATAAAAAACTGCGAAATTCCAGAATGCCTGACGGTTGCTCGTAATGGCCTTGCTATTACAACAATAATAAACAACACTACAAGCCCCACTTGATTTCTCGGAACCGTTGACAGTAGAAAAATTTGATGTCGACAATATCTCAGAGTTCAACATGCATAATTTTGATGACTCGGATAAATGCGAATTGGATTTATCTCAGATTCGGACCGACCATCTGAATAAAGAAGAAAAGGATGCAATTTTAAATTTATGTTATAAATATTCAGATATTTTTTATAGAGAGAATGAGCCTTTAAGTTTTACAAGTAAAATTGAACATTGTATTAAAACTACGGACGAGGTGCCAATTTATTCAAAATCATATCGTTATCCATTTATCTATAGACAAGAAGTAAAAAATCAAATTCAGGGTATGCTCAATCAAAATATAATTAAACCGAGCAGTAGCCCATGGTCGAGTAATATCTGGGTGGTACCGAAGCGAAAGGATGCATCAGGCAAACAAAAATTCCGCGTTGTGATCGACTATCGTAAGTTAAACGAAAAGACGATAGACGATAAATACCCTCTCCCAAATATAACTGATTTATTAGATAAACTCGGCAAATGCCAGTATTTTACTACTCTCGATTTGGCCAGCGGATATCACCAAATTGAAATGAATGAAGCTGACATAGAAAAGACGGCGTTTAGTACAGAACAAGGACATTGGGAATTCCTGAGACTTCCCTTCGGTCTAAAAAACGGTCAATCAACGTTTCAACGCGTCATGGATAACATACTAAGGGGCATCCAAAATGAGAAATGTCTAGTCTACCTTGATGACATTTTAATTTTTTCCACGTCACTTCAAGAACATCTAGAAAGACTTAAGGCCGTATTTGAAAGATTAAGAGAAGCCAACTTCAAAATACAACTAAACAAATCTGAATTTTTGAGTAAGGAAGTGGCCTATCTTGGACACGTCGTAACTCCGGAAGGTGTTCGACCTAATCCGGACAAAATTAAGGCAATAAAAGAATACCCGTTACCAAAAACTACAAAACAAATAAAAGGATTTCTTGGTTTAGTGGGTTATTATAGACGATTTATAAATAATTTCGTAAAAATAACTAAACCATTGACTCAGTGTCTAAAAAAGGGTGCAAAAATTGAGCATAATGCAGAATTTTTAAATAGTTTTGAAACTTGTAAACAGTTACTGACGAACGAGCCTATATTACAATACCCTGACTTCTCAAAACCGTTCAATTTAACAACCGACGCCAATAATGTAGCATTGGGAGCTGTCCTATCACAGGGACAAATCGGTAAAGACTTACCGGTCGCATATGCATCGAGAACGTTAAATGATTCTGAAAGGAATTACTCTACGATTGAAAGAGAATTATTGTGTATGGTTTGGGCTACTAAATATTTCAGGCCATATTTATATGGACGTGGGTTTTTCATAATAACTGACCACAAACCATTACAATGGTTGTTTTCGTTAAAAGATCCCAATTCAAAACTCTTAAGGTGGGGAATTAAACTTGAAGAATACGACTACACTATAATTTATCGGAAGGGATCATTAATAGCTCATGCCGACAATCTGAGCCGAATTGAAATTCACGCAAAAGAAACACAAAGCGACATTTGGGACGAAATAGATATAATCACAGAAGAAGTTGAAAATAACAGAGACGAATTAATTACACCGGATATTGAAGATATTTTTAAACCGATAACTGTTACCACGTCAAAATCTCCTAGTCTGGACCTGGACAATATTTCACTCATAGTTCACCCAGAGTCTGACATAGAACAAGAAAACGAAGGACAAACTATTCACTCAAATGCGGAGGAAAATCCCGTAGTTGGCATTCCTATCAGCGAAACACCTGTTAATCATGGTCAAAACCAAATAATTATACAATCTGTTTATCACTCACCATCAAAACCAATAATTACGAAATTATTTGAAAATAAGCAGAGAATAACATTACAAATATCAGACAATAATTTCGAAAACGATATAATTAATTTCATAAAAGAATATATTGCCCCCGGAGTATCATATTACTTGTATTTTGTAAAAACTGAAATGTTTGAACCGTTCTGCGAAGTTGTGAGAAAAAATTTTAAGTGGCCGTCATTAAAATTTCGTAGATGTACAGAAAGGTTAATAGATGTAATTAGTAAAGCCGAAATAATACAAACCTATCACGAATCAAAAAGCAACCATAGGGGAATCGACGAAACACTTAATAGAATCAAAAAGATTTATTATTGGCCGAATTTAAAACAATCTATTCAAACTTATATAAATAATTGTGAAATTTGCCAACAAAGCAAATATGAAAGGAACCCTATTAAAATGCAAATGAATATTACACCCACAGCAAATAAACCATTCGAAATAATTCATATGGATACATATACAATAGAAAAAGCTAAATTTCTCACTATAATCGACACATTTTCTAAGTATGCTCAAGCTTATCATCTAAATTCAGTAAATTCAACAGACATAACGAATCACCTGGTGACCTTCTTCTCTCATCATGGTGTCCCTAAACAGATAATTACGGATAACGATACAGAATTCAGAAACTCGGTAATCACTGAATTGTTAGCTCTACATAAGATAAAAATCCATTTTTGTTCCCCAAATCACCCCCAATCTAATTCGCCTGTAGAAAGAGTTCATTCCACATTTAACGAACATGTCAGATTACTTAATACCAGAGGGTTTTTGAAAACACCTATACAAGTTAAAATGAAATATGTTATTTTAGCATATAATCACACCATACACTCATCAACCAAATTCAAACCCATAGACATAATTAACGGTCATTTAGATGCCGAAAATCCATTTGATTTAAATATGGATATGATTTTAACAAGTAATTTTATAAACGAACATAGAGAAATAACTCGCGAATTGTATTCTAAAATTAATGAAGCTTTGGCCAGACAAAAGCAAAACGTAATTCAAAAAATTAATGAGAATAGAGACACACCAGATACTTTTAAAATCGGTGATAAAACGTATATAAAAGATAATCGGCGACCTAAAATTGCGAATAAATTTTCGAAATCAACAGAAATAATTGATATAAATGAACAAAGAAAAACAGTGAGTACAGATCGTGGTGAGAAGGTCCATATGGACAATCTCAAGAGACCGCGAAAGAAAACATACTTATTTTAAAAATTTTTACAGGTTTCCCATTACGCTCGGGCTTCGGGAACAAATAAAGATAAACCCATTGGACAATAATTAAGGATTAATACCACTTAGGTTAGGAACCGCTAGAATAGAAGAATATTCCTATAAGATGATACATTATTACGATTTAACCTCAATTATCTCGAAAACTGAAAAACTACAGCGAAAATCACGATATATAATAAAAGTAGTATGCACAAACAAAAACTATTATTGGGACGTTTCAAACGATATGAAAGTATTAGAATAAATTGAAGAAAAGGTGGAATATAAAATTTTAAATATACTACCACATAAAAAACGAGTAAGAAGGGGTCTAATTGATGGCTTAGGTTCAATCTTCAAATCAATATCAGGTAATCTAGATGCAGAAGATGGTGAAAGATATGAAAATTTAATTAATAATTTACAAAAAAATCAAGAGAGGATTGCCTCGACATTAAAATCTCAAATTTCACTTTCAATCAACACTATCACAAATTTTAACCAGACAATTGAGAAAATTAAACATAATGAGAAACTATTGGAATCAAAAATATATGAAGTTATCAAAATGGTTAACTCCGTAGATGATAGAGAGAACTTGATTTCCATTAAAGATATTATTAATCAAATTATAAATATGTTCGAAATTATTCATTCCACACTTCAAGATATAGAGACTTCTTTAACCTTTGCAAAAATAAAAGTAATGCATCCCAGTATAATTAAATCTACAGATTTGTATACAGAACTAAAAGCAATAGGAAAACAAATACCAAGTTCACAGCTACCATTTGATGTTTCTTTGGAAAACATTTCACGATATGAAAGTATCATGAAAATTCAGTGTTACATTTATAATAATAAAATAGTTTATATCCTTCATTTACCAATAATGTACATAGATAGTTTTGAAATATACCGTTTGTATTCGACTCCGATTCCATACAAGAGTCAGTTCAAGGTTATAATTACCGAAAATAATTACTTGATAAAAAATAAATTGCACTACATCCTTCGTAATGACCTATGCACCGAAGTTTTGCCTCAATACTACTTATGTGAGAATCAGACGCCCAAGGAAATACAATCGCATCCACCTTGTGAAGTGAAGATTTTCAACGCAGCAGACGCGTCAGAATGCAAACAATTCCTCATCACCCTCACAGAATCAAGGTTCCACCATCTAGGAGACACAAATAATTGGTTAGCTATAATCCCAGGAAAAAAGAGTATTACGTTTGACTGTCAAGATCAGCATGAAGTAAAACAACTCAAGGGTACTTATATTACGGAAGTTCCCTTAGGATGTAAAATCAAAACTGATATAGAAACCATAATAAACAAAGAAAGTGTTATTCAAGGACAACCAACATTATTCCCAGAAATAAGTTTGGAGAATGATACGTTACCAACATTAACATCGGAAATAAACTTAGAAGATATAAGCCTTGAACACTACTCAGAAGCTATACGTCATCTGTCACTAGAACAAACTCAGTTCAACAACGAAATTTCCTATACTCCTAGTGTTTGGACAATATTATTGTATACCCTGATAATTGGAGTAATAGCCACTATAATCTACAAGAAATTCCGCCCAAGGGATAATCCAGATTCCAGTTCAAGTACACAAGTTCCAGTAGTCCAACTCCCTCGTCTACCCTCATGAGTTGGAGCTTCGGGGGGAGGAATTACCTCAACGCATCCTGATGACAACGCAGTGTAAACGCCAAGTCAGCAGAGTGCGGAACCGAGGACATAAAAACAATCGTAAAGAGTTTTTTGTTGTTGTTGTTAATTTGAATTTAGAGTAAACGTAATAATTGTTAGAGAATATATTTGTAACTTGGAAATAAAGTTTTTAAAAATAGAATTTAATGCTTGAAGCAGTTAATTGGTGTGTAGTATTAGGAAAGGTCAGCCCGGGAACATATCAGTTGCTGATCTGAGTAAGCGCTGATTATTACGTTTGCGGGACGCTGATTCTATCACAACACACACGGAAAAAGAGGAACCTCTTGAGAAATTATTTAATGGAGAGCGATTCCACGGATGAGGGGTATGGAAGAAGAAGAGATACGGGAGAAGAAGAACAAGAACCGACCGGGAAAAATAGGAAGACAATGAGAACCCCACCACCAATTAAAAAGACGAAAGAGGAAAAGATTGATCATATTCTAAAATTGATGTAGGAGATGAAAACATAAATGAGGGAGATGAAAAATTAAACTAAAGAAATGCGGAAGTAGCAGCAGAAATTTAGGGACAAGATTCAAATAATAAAACAGGAAAGCGAGACCCATAGAAAAATGTACGAAACAATACAGAAGAAGAATGGAGATATTAAGAAAGAAATAAGAAATATCAAAACTGCACAAGAATGGATAGAAAAAGAAAGAAGGAAAAACAATGTTGTAATTACTGGTCTAAAAATAGACATGACGGATTCAAAGGAGTTAACAAAAGCAGTCACTACTTTCATGGAAAAGCAACTGAAAATCCAAATACATGTTGGGAACAGCACGTAAGTTAGGTAGATAATGCAGAGGATGAAGAGAAGATCATGCAGAATAAACAAAAACTAAGAAATATAAAAGATGATAGAATTTATATAAATCATTGCACTATGCAAATAAATATTACAGTTATGTTAATTCAACATCACATTGTGATAATGTTCTTCCTTTTTTCTTTCTCTTGTTTTCATCACATGTACATCTATACAACCGCTTATGCCCAGCTTGTGGCTGTTAACTTCTGTGATGTTTCAACTTCACTTCTCAGCGATGTTGAAGCGCTGCCTTTTTTTACATTACTGTGATGTTGCTAGAACTTCCTCAAAAGGAAGTCTTTATAACGAACTGAAAACAACATTTCTGTTACATTCTGAAATGCCTTTTAACATCTTGTAGATGTTAATGCAATGTCTAGAAAATAACATCTTACCAATGATCTAAATGAAACATTTCAAAAACAATACAGTGTATTCTCTTAGATGTTGTATGGACATTACGTAAACCTCTAAATAATATACCTCCAACATTATAGATTAAATCCTATAGATGTTCCTGTGCCTAATCAGCAAATACAGGGTGAGCAACTAATAACGCCGGGTGTAGGCCATATTTCAAAAAATAATCATGGTACAACTTTAAAAAATTACCTTCAGGAAAATTACCCTGAAAATCGCTGGAAAATATTTTTGAGTTCCTGAAATATCTGCTATGGGGTGTAATGAACACTTAAAAACATAATACTGTGATTATCTCCAAAAAAGACATACTAAAGGTATCCTAGAAGTACAATTTTTGATATATTGATGAGATTATGAAAAATGTAGTTAGGGACTTTTTGTCTTTATTCTTCAAGTGAATGGTGGGGGAAGGTTCAACCTAAAAAACAAATGTTGTAACACTTTTTTGTTTTTTAATCGATATCAATGTTTTTGGCGTCATTTAGAAGAGTTACTCCTCTTTAATAAGATATGCTTAACAAAAATAACAAAATTGAACAATTTTGTCAACGCTATATGAAAAAGTCGACAATTTTCCCATTTTTCTCGGAAATTTCAAATGTATTGAGACATTTTTTGAATTCTGAGGAAAAGGGATTTACGTTATCAGATATGAGAATTAAAAAAAATACTTCAATTTACATTTGAAATTTCCGAGTGAAAATAAAATTATCTAATTAATAAAGTTTAACGGATACACATACATTACATCTAGATCACAGAAACCTTATTGGAATAGTTTTTTAATTATATTAAAAATAATAAAAATTTCACACCATAAAGATTTTATGGAACATTACGTTAAATCTACAGAAATCCAATCTGATTTAAGAAAATTCTATCGTTTACTTACGGTTACTTTTTCTCACGCAAGAGTGCCTCAACCATTCCATAACGTACACTTCAAAATCCTTATCTTTGGTACATTTAAGGGTGTTCTGAACAGCAGCTGATAAAACAATTACTTCAGATCAAATTGTGCTCATAAGGACCTTTGATCGATCATCATAAAACACATCAAACAATATTCAGCCAATTGACTGGAACTCATTTTCCACAAGATACATGCGGGGCTCTTCAAAGGAATAACAACATATTTTATTTTGAGAAGTGACTTTTCATGATTCACCTTCTATTACATGCCTTACTCCGTTTCGCAGGTGAATACAGGTGTGCCATGAAAATTCATACTCCTTTTCTGTATAAAATAATATACTATTCTCATCTTGTTATTTTCATCCTGGAACATATTGTTTATTAACATAGTGGAATTGTAACTTAATCAAAACTAAGCATTATTAATATACTGTATACAAAAAAACTACTTATGAAGAAGAGATAACAAGACATTATCGATTTAAATGAATTTATAATTAATTGTATCCAATTGAGTATCCAATAACTGTGTTTCTACAATAATAGATTATTGAATTCTGTTTGTTATCTGGAGCATTCAGTGTCATAAGTTACATATTCTTCAACTAGATTGATAGATGTACCATTGTAAGGGACATGTACAGCTTATTTATTGTATTCAGTGTATTTTCAAATGGAAATGAGCTTTTCGACAGAAATTTTTGTTTTTAAAGTCCTAAACAGTATCTAATTGTTCATAAGAATTGTTAGTATCATTGTTAAAATTCTCTCAACCTGCTAAACTATATTGATGGCTATGAACTACTACAAAAACTAGAACTATAGATACTCGATTCAATATTTTTTGTACTGTTTAATACAATGTCTGTATCAGACTATCTGAAATATTTATTCCCCTTTCTTTATCTCATTACCAACTTTTAGTTTTTCATTTTATTTATGTAAGTAGCTTCTGAAACATCTCGAACATTGGAAATATTTTCTTCTAGTTTTAACAATCTGCCAACATATGAGCATGTTTTATTATTATTAATAATATCTACCTTATTGCAATATCAAGTTTTTTGTAGGGTATAATGCATATCTAGGATTTAAAATATTGTGAATGGTTTTTAAAATATTCTAACTAACTAAAATATTTTAAAAGTTGAAAAAACCCTTGTTTTGTAAACTCTATTATATAATGTTAGTGTACAATCCCGCCACCTGGAATTTCAATGTACAATAGCCGATTGAAGTCTTGAATGAGTATTAAGTTTCAATAATTATGATTTTGGAATAGGTACTTACCGATAACAATTGTTGTTCGTCCATTATAACAAGAATTATAACTGAGTATAGAAACTGAAGCTAACTAGGAACTAACGAAAACGAATACCACTTTATTCGAGTACTTGCAAAAAATGTGCTTCCTGCAAATAAAATATAAAACAAAACTGAAAACCATCCGCCATTTCATGCTTGTCATTTGATCGACAGATTAGAGTTCCTCTTCTGCGATGTTTAATATGAGATATTACTGAGAGTTTTATGAACTAACATCGTACAGACGTAATCACACGAATTTACTAAAAAGTATTTCGAAAGATGTAAAAGTAACTGCAACATGTGATCGTCATAGAAACATGTTAATTTGTAATATTACAGTAACGTTCTGTATGTGATATTAATGAGAAGTATACAAATTAACATCGTATGAACGTTTCATATAGGAAGTTGCTAAAAAGAAGTTCATAGGATGTGTATGTAACTGCGAATTCAAGTATTATTGTGTACGTCAATAACATGTTTTATTTACATGACATGGATGTTAATAGACTTGGTAATAAAATGAAGACATCTAGGAGATATCTTATCAACGTTTTAAATAAACATCACAAAAGGTCTCTAAAAAGAACATCACAAAAAAGACTTGTCTCTTGTTTAGTGAAATGGCTTAAGCAATAAAGAAAGGCAAAGACAAAAAGCAATACGAGACAGAGCACAAAGTGAAAGAAATAATGGAAAAACAGTGAAGATTGGTTTTAGTAAAATAATTATTGATGGGGAAGAGTGGAAATGGGACAAATTAACGGAAAAATTGGTAAATTCAGAAAACGAATAAAATTAAAAGGAATGTAAAATACGCATACCAACCAGGTAACAAAAATGGCGATGAAAATGAAAGAGGAAAAGTCAAACAAGGGAGGTACAATAAATATACTTAAGCAAAACGGAAATAAAGAAACCATAATTCTAATCAAAAAATGAAGCTGATAAAATCGCGAGGGGGCATTTTCTAGCAAAAGTTTCAAATAGTATAACCGAAAATCATTTGAGAAGAAGACACACTGATCAGTACCTACCCAGATCTATGAGAACACGAATAGAAGAAATAACAAAAATACCAACGGAAGAGCCGCGAAGAGATTTTAATAAATCACCACGTAGAGGAGGTTGTTTGGAATGTACATCCCAAAAAACTGCAAGACTAAATACTTCTGTACGTAATGTATTTCTGTTGTAAGTTTATTTATCTGGAGCCTTCGAATATAGATTCTGTTTGTTTGAATATTGTTGTTTAGAAAATATTTTTTGTAATTTTCTGTGACACTGATTTTTCTTTATATAATGCACAAAATTTTTAGTTATTTAATCTATTGAGTTAGCTTCAGTTAGTGTTCGATATATTAACAATAAAAGTTATTATACGTACTATTACTTTTCCGCCCAACCTATCTAATATGTGAGAAAAATATTGGTTTAACTACAAATAAGTTGAAATTTAGAAAAAAAAATTTGAGTTAGTTTTACGTTTCTCATCAAGAAAAATCCTGCGTGTATGTCGTCGTTGTCGTCGGCCACTTTTCCTTACATGTCTTGTTACCACGATACAGCCTCCGGAGTGCAATATGTCACCAATTTTATGATTGAATATTGTTCAGGATATCCCACAGATGAACCCTATTGATTTCGAGCTCACAATTGCCAGTACAACGAGTGCTATGGTACTTGGAGTACGACATTTTGTCATTTTTTGAGAAATTTCAGTTTGTTAGCACGATACAGCCTCCGGGATGCAAGAAGTTACCAATTTTATAACTGGATATTATTCAGAACATGTCACAGATGAACCCTATTGATTTTCAGATCACCACAGCCAGTAAAACAGGGGCTATAGTACCTTAAGTACGACATTTTTGTCATTTTTTGAGAAATTTCAGTTTGTTAGCATGATACAGCCTCGGGAATATATACAAGTGACCAATTTTATGATTGGATATTATTTAGAGCGCCTCACAGATGTACCCTATTGATTGTCAGCCGACTATGGCGAGTACAGCGTGTCCTATAAATCCAGATATACTGCATTTTTGTTTACTTTTGAGGAAATTTCGGTTTTTTTGGCACTATACATCACCCGAAGTATATACAAGTCACAATTTTATGATAGAATATTATTCAGGGCATCTCACAGATGCCCAAAAATTAATTTTAATCATTAAAACCGTTCATTTTTTCAATGTTCATGATTATTAGAGATCATTATGCAAGAAAACTACAAAGTCGGAGTGTCGGACCCACGTCACCATCATCTGATTTTTTACCATGTTACCTGTAGAAGGTTAATAACTCATCCAACGCTCTTCCACCAACCGTAGCATTTTTCTTTTCCATATCTGCTTTAATATTTGAATCCACGTTTCATATTCAAAAGAGTTATGGTTCCAAACACTTTCATTTTTACTGCTTTGGGTATATTCTTTCATCGTAATAATAGAATTATGGTTTCCAAAAAACTCCTAACAATCAACAACTAAACTAAGAAACAATCATAGATAAGAAACAGTCCCCAGTGTAAACAGCTCAAAATCTAAAAACCTCCTTCCATAACCTATTTACACTTTCCATGAAAAACAAATTAGAAATTTGATAGCTTAAAACAAATGTTGCCATTGCGCATGATTCCTAATTTCAGAACTTTTTGTACTCGCTATCTAGCAAGAATCGTTTCAACGGTAATTTTACTGGTTTGCAAACGAGATGGAACAGAAAACTGATAGTAATCGAAAATTCTGAACCAGTAATGTCAGGTGGTTGGAACGATTTATTTCAACTGCGCATGTGTATTAGTAATATTACTGTAAATTGCTGGTGGTTGGAACGAACCTATTACTTTTCTCAAGTCTACTGCTAGTTATTCCAACATATTGCTCAGCATTTACTCGTGTATCGGTCTACTTCTCTACCGAATGAACAAATAGCTTGCGCACTCTCTCTCATCTGGCGTTCGCGGCGCGCGCATCTGCAATGCCTCATTCAAATCAGTTTTTTGCAGACAACCCTATATCATCATGTTCGCAATAAAATAGGTCTTATTTTGATATAATTTTTTTCATTAAACAAGTGGGTGAAAATAACTAGTATCAACATACCTGTTTATACCTGCTAACCCAGTAGTTACGCCAAGAAAAAAATAAACAATCCAACATTTATATATTCTATAGGCTTGATTCTTTCGGTTGGTATTGCATTTATTCATTAAACTCATGAGAGCTATGTTTAATTAAAAGTCATTCTTCGATTTTTTTCAATCACATTAGGCAACACACTCGCAATATAATTTTTAACAAACTAAATTTGGTATAAAATACTTTTCATACATTAAACAGATGGGTGAAGGTCATTTCTAATTTGGATCCTCTTGTAACAATTTTAGACCTTGTCACCTAGTGTAACCAATTGGTCCTTATTGTTAAGCTTTGTATTTCCCCATTTTTTTCCTTCCTGCAACGTTGCTGTCATTAGTGCCGTAGGGCACAATAGAGGCGGAAATCCCCTGATAAAGAACCTCGGGGAAGGATGGTTTTCCTGGCTCGAGCGGGAGGGTATTCGTGGGCGCCCTTGGGCTTATACGATGTGCCAAGTCTTAGTTCTAAGGTTCGTCGTGTCGTCCAGCCGCCTGTACGTCCCCAGGGTCCAATCCACCTATTGCGGTTAGAGTGATTTGCTGGGTGTAAAGGAAACAATCTGGGTAGATAATATATGTATTACGAACAAATAAATCTAAAGATTAAAAAAAATGACTCAACTCTGATGCCTACGGTATATGATATAATATTATAATAATGTTGTCCGGCAATCAAATGAAACTCGCGAGGGTTCCTAAATAGATTCGCCCTCTGTTCCAGTTATCGTCCGGTAACGACAACGAAGATCATTCGTCAGAGACAGTGGCCAGGGTTTTCGTAAGCAAAAAAACGATATAGCGTCTCCTTACTAACCTATAACGCCCTGACCTAGCTAACGGTTACTTCAGTGGTTTCCATAACCTTTGAAATTACGTAATACTAAAATAGCTGATTTCGTATACCGGCCTTTCTGCTGATCGAGTGGGAAACTCCGTTGCCTGACAAAGTTCGAATAAACAATAAAATCTTATTGTTCAAGCGAATATAATTTATGTTACAATTAAATATATTCCATGGATTGTTATTGAAAATATTTCTCCCTGATTACAGTGTGAACAAACGATTAGCATAAATAAATATCTCCGAATAAAACATTAGAAAGCAATAATTGATACTAAGTTTTGAGAGTGTGATCGGAGTAAATTATCTGTCTCCGGTTTATGGCCCACTAATCAAGAAACAAAACAAGTCTTTTTTGTGATGTTCTTTTTAGAGACTTTTCGTGATGTTCATATAAAACGTTAATAAGATATCTCCTAGATGTCTTAATTTTATTACCAACTCTATTAACATCCATGTCATGTAAATCAAACATATTTTTGATGTACACAGTAATACTTTAATTCGCAGTTACATACACATCCTATGAACTTCTTTTTAGTAATTTCCCATAGGAAACATTCATACGATGTTAATTTGTATACTTCTCACTAATGCCACATACAGAACGTTACTGTAATATTACAAATTAACATGTTTCTACGATGATCACATGTTGCAGTTACTTTTACATCTTTCGAAGTAATTTTTATTAACATCGTACTTATTACGTCTGTACGACGTTAGTTCATAAAACTCTCAGTAATATCTCATATTAAACATCACAGTAACATAAAAAAGAAGAAAACAGAAGAGGAACTGATGAACGAAACATACAGTATCCGTGGAAACAAAAATGACAAGCATGAAATGGCGGATGGTTTCCAGTTATGTGTTATGTTTTATTTGCAGGAAGCACATATTTTTCAAGTAGTACTTGAATAAAGTGGTCTTTGTTTTCGTTAGTTCCTACAGTTTCTATACTTAGTTATAATTCTTGTTATAATGGACGAACAACAATTGTTATCGGTAAGTACTTATTCCAAAATCATGATTATTAAAACTTGAAACTCATTCAATACTTTAATCGGCTACTATACATTGAAATTCCAGGTGGCGGAATTGTACACTAACATTATATAACAGAGTTTACAAAATAAGGATTTTTTCAATTTTTAAAATATTTCAGTTACCTATTACGTATATTTTGAAAACGATTCACCATATTTCAAATCCTAGATATGCATTATACCCTACAAAAAACTTGATATTGCAATTGGGTAGATATTATTAATAATAATAAAACATGCTCATATGTTGGCAGATATTTAAAACTAGAAGAAAATATTTTTAATGTTCAAGATGTTTCAGAAGCTACTTACACAAATAAAATAAAAAACAAATAGTTGGTAATTATGTAATGAAAGGGGAGTAACTATTTCAGATAGTCTGATACAAACATTGTATTAAACAGTACAAAAATATTGAATCAATTATCTCTAGTTCTAGTTTTTTTAGTAGTAGTCTTAACCATCGATATAGTTTTGCAGGTTTAGAAAATTTTAACATTATTAATAACAATTCTTGTGAACAATTAGAGACTGTTTAAGACTTTAAAAACAGAAATTTCTGTTAAAAAGCTCATTTCCATTTGAAAATTCACTGAATACAATATATAATCTGCAGGTGTCCCTTACAATGGTACCTACATTAATCTAGTTGAAGAATATGTAAGTTATGATACTGAATGCTCCAGTCAACAAACAGCATTCAATTATTTATTATTATAGAAACACAGCTATTGGATACTCAATTGGATACAATCAATTATAAACTCATTTAAGTTGATAATGTGTTCATATCTCTTTCTCATAAGTAGTTTTTTTGTATACAGTGTAATAATAATGCTTAGTTTTCATTAAGTAACAATTCCACGATGTTAATATAAAATTTGTTCCAGGATGAAAATAACAAGATGAGAATAGGATATTATTTTATACAGAAAAGATGTATGAATTTTCATAGCACACCTGAATTTACCTGCGAAACGGAGTGAGGCATGTAATAGAAGGTAAATCATGAAGAGTCACTTCTCTAAATAAAATACGTTGTTATTCCTTTGAAGAGCCCTGCATGTATCTTGTGGAAAATGGGTTCCAGTCAATTGGCTGAAAATTAAATTTTATGTAGTTTATGATGATCGATCAAAGGTCTCCATGGGCACAATTTTATCTAAAGTAATTGTTTTATTAGCTGTTGTTCAGAGCACCTTTAAATATTTCACAGATAAGGATTTTGAAGTGTACGTTATGGAATGGTTGAGGTACTCGAAACAGCGACTCTTGCGTGAGAAAAAGTAACCGTAAGTGAACGATAGAATTTTCTTAAATCAGATTGGATTTCTGTTGATGTAACGTAATGTTCCATTGAATCTTTATAATGTAAAATTTTTCTTAGTTTTAACATAATTAAAAAATTATTCTAATGAATTTTCTGTAAACTAGCTGTAATGTATGTGTATCCGTTGAACTTTATTAATTTACTTTCAAAGTATGGTACGTTATGGTAACTACGGATTAATATACCTTTTTTTATTTCTTGCTTTCACTGAATGTGTTCAATAGTTTCCACTTTCCAGACTTGTTATGTAATATGCTTACACAATTTTATTTTTTTTTAGGTTGGATTGCTGGACAAGATATATTTGTTTCTAATCTTGTACCTGTTTTTTTCAAATTTACTGTACTGTTCATTAATAGTGAATAAACGTTTTAAATCCTCTATTGTTTTTTTGCTATTTTATTTTAAATGTACAGGATGAACAACTAAGAACGACTGTAGGCCATATCTCACAAAAGAATCATGGTACAACTTTCAAAAAAATTACCTTTAGGTAAGAGATCCTGAAAAATTGCTGGAAAATATTTTGCAGCCTCTAAAATATCCGCTAGGGTTGGAATGAACACTCGAAAACATAATACTCCAAAAAAACATACTAAAGGTGTCCTAAAAATACAATTTTTAAAATCTTGATGAGATTATGAATAAATTTAATTAAGGAGATTTCAAATGAAGCCAAAAACATGGATGTCGATTAAAAAAAAAGTGTTATGACATTTGTTGTTTGGGTTGAACCTTCCCCCACCCCTTACTTGAAGAATAAAGACAAAACGTCCCTAACTACATTTTTTCATAATCTCAACAATATATCATTGTATTTCTAGGATACGTTTAGTATGTCTTTTTTGTAGATAATCACTGTATTATGTTTTTAAGTGTTCATTCCACCCAATAGGAGATATTTTAGGGACTCAAAAATATTTTCCAGCAATTTTTCAGAGTCATTTTCCTGAAGGTATCTTTCTAAAGTTGTACTATGACTATTTTTTGAAATATGGCCGACAACCGGCGTTCTTAGTTGTTCACCCTGTATTTGCTGATTAGGCAAAGAAACATCTAAAGGATGTCATCCAGAATGTTTGAGGAATATTATTTAGAGGTTTATGTAATGTCCATACAACATCTACGAGAATACACTGTATTGTTTCTGAAATGTCGCATTTAGATCATTGATAAGTTGTTATTTTTTAGACATTGCATTAACATCGACAAGATGTTAAAAGGCAATTCAGATTGTAACAGAAATGTTGTTTTCAGTTCGTTATAAAGACTTCCTTCTGAAGAAGTTCTAGTAACATCACAGTAATGTAAAAAGACAGCGCTTTAACATCGCTGAAAAGTTAAGTTCAAACATCACAAAAGTTAACAGCCGCAAGCTGGGCATAAGCGGTTGTATAGATGTGCATGTGATGAAAACAAGAGGAAAAAAGGAAGAACATTATCACAATGTGATGTTGAATTAACAAAACTGTAATATTTATTTGCATAGTGGGGGGATGTATCCCTCGCAAAATTCATTGGATAAAATTTTATAGTTATAAGAGAAAGAACAATTTACGAAGCATAATCTTTCTGATTACGGTAGTATACGGTTCAAGCTAGAGTAGTACACTTATATGGTGAGAATGAATAGTCAGACACACAAAATAAAAAAAAAAATAATACCAATATGATTTTCCCAAAAAAATAATACAAAAGAAGATTTGTCAGGTTAAAAAACTTACGGTTTGGAAATTCTTGTTTGAATGTCACAAAAAAAAGAGATTAACTCTGATAGGCTATCTCCGTTTCCAGCACTTCGCGGCAATTACTAAAATTCACTGTCAAAACGCGGACCGTCGTGAATAGGAGTACCAGACGGCACTGTCGCTGTCCGACTCTCCCTTATAGTCCAAGGTTCCTCTATTTATTTCCAATATTTTGGGACGAGTTAGTTATTCAAAACATCAAACGTAGCTGTGTTTTTGTGCGTTATTTACTTGTCCTCGCTTTTATGTTTTTCATTGTCGTAATTGAAGGTTAACTTTAATTAAATTTCTCTATGCTAAGTTGCATGATTCGTCTGTATTTTTATGATATTCAAAACATCGATGTTTTTTGATTTCGACTTATTTGCGTGACGACTAGAGAAAACAGGTCCAAATAAAAAAAGTTTCTAGAAAAAAATCGCTTGCTGCAAATAAATTTTTATTGGTGATAGAAACATTATTCATCAGTAGTTGAAAAAATCAGATAGCTAGTTTTGTCCGTTAAAGCGATCGACAAACCTTAGTCAGCAGGTAATTTGTACTTAATATAAAAGTTTCTAGAATTGAATCATTTACCCTTAACTGTCTATCCTTTATCGTAAGTGAGCTCAATATTACTCTTTAGTTATCTAAGTATTTGGAATCACGTCTTCGATACATTCCGATAACACTCGGGTTGATCGGCTGACTGTTAAGTTGGTTTCAGACAAGAAATTGCATCATTTAATTTTTAAAATTCGGGAAGACAGCAAACAAACAGCACGTGTGGAGTGTAGTGAATGTCTGAACGATTATTTGTGCGGTGAGTGGTTTCTGGTTTCACTATTAGGCGAAGCCTACAATGGAATACAAGCAATGTTATTTCCTTTAATGAACATATGTTTGCATATGAAGTTAAGATAACTGATAATCTATCTTGTTTTTCAGAGATTCAATTTTATTTTCAGATGGTCACTTTGAATGTACACTCTAATAGCAGAACTTACATTACTTTTTTTAGATATTTTCTCATTTTTTTACGTGAGTTGAAACAAATCTTTAAGCAGGGTATCCCACAACGATTTAGACAAGCAATATCTCGGATCTGAAGAGTATTACAGAATTGTAATTTTGGGGATGTATATTAGAACAGATTCTGCAGCTT
Organism: Galeruca laticollis; assembly: GCA_963921935.1. Lineage (NCBI taxonomy): Eukaryota > Metazoa > Arthropoda > Insecta > Coleoptera > Chrysomelidae > Galeruca > Galeruca laticollis. The sequence continues at coordinate 45,142,662 of OY998183.1, read as the reverse complement.
TTTTTGTTATTATGTTACCAATTATCTCCTAGTACCTACATCACATTCGAATTTATTAATGGGGCAACTTGTATATGTTCACATTTCTCTGTCGCGATTCAAACAAACTATCACACTTGTGGTGTAAAACGACTAATTTGAGAGCTACCGCTAATTAAAAATGTCTGTCCCATCATGGTTAAGACAAGCAATACATCGGCAGTTTATTTTGAATTTATAAATTAAATACAATTATAATGTTGCAGGATTGTATTTTAATTACAACTTCAAAATGAACTGTCTAGTTCTGAGAGATTGCTTGTCTTATTTGTCGAGGGGTAAGCATTTCTAAGCAGCTGTACCTGTAATTAATCGTTTTAGACCACAATTGTGCTAGTTTGTTGGAATCGTGTTATCGAGAAAAACTTAAAAATGTAAAAATACGCAGGGAGTCCCATTAAGTTTTAATCTGATGTCACGTAAGCCAAAACAAAATTTTTATTGTATAACATAATAACAAAAGAAAAGCTGCAGCATGTGTTTTATACCACAAAAATTATAATTCTGTACCACTGTCCAGTTCCGAGATACACTGCTCGTCAATATCGTGTAATTAGCATGTCCGAAATATAAGGTTGATTAATATTCACTTTTTCGTTTACTTCAGGAAAATTGAAAATTTTAAAATTTCTTACAGTTTGCAGCCGTCGATTAGAGAGATCTCTAAAACCAATTTTCAGATTTGAAATCCTTTTGGATTTCAAGATTTCTCTAAGCGACGGTTTTATCAGCCGCACCCTGTATAAGATTTTTTGTATGAAAATGTTCCTTATCATTTTTATTTTTTATTTTATATGATTTAAAAAAATTAATAATTTTAAAACTTACGTGTTCCTATATGATTTGTACTGTACTTAGACTGAAAACTGTTCTCATACTATTTTTAACTTTTATTTTCGTCTTTTTGGTAAATTTAGTGAAATTAATCATTTCAAAACCTAAATGTTTTTGTATGATTTGTATTATTGTACTCAGACTGAAAACGTTTCTTATTATTTTTAACTTACTTTTATTTTTGGTTACTTTGAGAAAATTGTATATTTCGAAAAGTTATTTTTTAATTACTTAAAAAAATACATATGTTGATTTTTTATAAGTTTAAAATAAATGTTTTTTTATAAATTTGCGTTTTTATAACCCATTTCTGAGTGTATCGCAAATATAGAAAACTAATGATGAATATGAAATTTGAAGTTTGTATTCCAAATCTGTTAATTTATAATTATATTTCATAAAATACATTTGACATACCTTGTATATAAAATTTCAACTTTGCATTAGTTTTCAGTACCGGGTGCCCACTTATAGTTTCCCCCAATAAACTTTAAATGCCTATAAATTCTAAACGGTGCAGAATAGAAATATGCGGTTTTTACTGAAATGTTTCATTTTAGTAGAAGTTTTGGTCCAATGAATTGGATTTTTTCCATCGCTTCCGATTACGTCAAAACAAAAATGGCGGATTTTTACAATTTCCGTCAGTTGCTAACCGATTTTGAAACGTTTCCATCGCTATATAGGTGAAGATCACTTATCAAACTACAAAAAATATACTGGTCGTTTCATTAACAAAGTCAATGAAAAAAATTGTCAAAAATTCGCCATTTCGTTGTTTCGTAAACGAAAACGATAGAAAGAAATCAATCTATTCAAACGAAACTTGTAGCTACTAAAATGAAACAGTTTCGTGAAAACTGCATATTTCCCTCCTGAACCGTTTAGAATTTATAGGCAGTTAAAATAGGGGAAATATAAGTGGACACCCTGTATAAGCCTTAATGTCAAGATTTAGGTTAATAAATAAATCGATTACTGTAAATAAACTTTTCAATTAGTCGTCATAACCTGTATTACTAAGGTAAATATACATTTTATGTATTATAGGTTATAAAGTTATTAGAGATTAATAAATAGATCACTAAGGATAGGTATACAATATGTCAGATTTGATAAAGGATATTATAATAAATAGCTAGTAGCAAGTTATCTAGGTCGATAACTGTGAGCGACTAAATAATTTACGGTGAATAAAATATATCTATGATAAGTGATCTCTATATTAACTCTGAATGTTTAATTTTAGCAATAATGTTTTTTTCTGTGGTAAATGAATTAGTCATTTGTCCCCTATTTAATCGATTTTTTTAGCTACCGCAAGTGAATATTCGCTAATGGCTAGCGAATTTTTTTCTCTGTGGAGTTTGTTGATTTTTCATAATTGGTTAATTACTATTTTTCTAGCTCTGCTATCGAAACTAGGTCGCTTTTATATTTATTTCAACTTATATTAAATTTAAAGAAAATTTATATACAAAGTAGTATTTCAATTTAAAAAGTGGGATTTAACAAATAAAAAAAGATCTTTAGACGAATTATTGAGCAAATTTCATGAATATGGACATCACTGTATTGTATAGTGACTAATCTGCCATTACCTGATTTTTTCAATAAAACGAAAGACAGAAAAACAACATATCATACTATCCTTTCATCGATTCAAATTACTCCACTTCAATACAAATCCAGATCTACTTGACTCGCTATAATTGGATTCAATTAAAAATAATTCACCTTAAGCAAACTCAATTCTATAGCAGTAGGGCTTCTAGTGAGAACTATATTTCCTTTCCACAATAAACCTGAAAGCCTCTTCAGATCATGTAATTGAGTCGGAAAACAGAAAGCGAACTGCAATATCGCTCTCTCGTAAGTACACTGACGTCACAAATTGCCCCAGTGAATATCAATATGTATTAAATAGGTGACAATGGTATAGAAAATTGCAAATCGAACGGCACGGCATAATATACGAGATAGTGGCATTTTAATGGTTCTGAATTTATAGCAGCCGAACTTGTGGAAACCCAATTCCAAAAAATCAACTTTATCATTTTGAAGCCTACTGAATGGAATCAACGTGATATTATTGGAATTAAATATACCTATTTTCAAGAAAATGAGTCTTAGCAAATTTAGTGTACTGAAAGCTTCTGCATTGGAATATTGTAAGCGTGACTGCAGTTTCTGTTGATTTGAACACCGACAATTTTTGCTTTAGTTTCAGTAATCCAGCAAGCTCATGAATATAAGTAGTAGGTAGATTCTTCACTAATTTTGTATATACAGGGTAATTCCTAAGTAATCTAAAATATTGTCGTGGGCACTTCGGCACTCCATTTAGAGACGAAAAGTTCTTATAAATATGTGTGATAAGTCTTGTCGTTATTGAGATACAGGGTGTTGAATTGTTTTATTATTACAATTTTTATGTTTTCTAATTCGGTTTGTTATGCAGGTGGAAAAGTGCCGTATTTTTTTTGATTGATTGTTAGTAATTTCATTCTTCCCTATTAATAAACGTAGCCGCTACGAATTTTTTTAGGGTGGCTTAAATTTTTTGATAAAAGCATCCTAAAGAAATTCGTAGCGGCTACATTTATGAATTGAAAAGAACGAAATTAGTAAAAATCGAATGAAGGGACTGAGTACAATAATGAAAAACTATGGCACTTTTCCATCGGCATTACAAACAGAGTTATAAAACATCAAAATTGAAATAATAATACAATTCAATTTACTGTATCTCATTAACGACAAGACATATCACACATGTTTATAAGAGCTTTTTTCCTTAAAATAGAGTGACGAAGTGCCCGCTACAATATTTCAGATTACTTTGGAAACACCCTGTATATAACAAGAAACAGAAAATAATAGACTTTGTTGCGGTGAGATCTGCATATAGTAAAATTGAGAACGTTCTACACTGAATCAAAAAGGAGCGTAATATTAATAAAAATACATTGGCTCAACGAACTCCAATTATCGTTTTTCGTCTAATGAACGAGTTCTTTGGGACAAAAAATACTTCTACATTAGTAGATATTCATAATTTTATCACTAAATGAACCTTATCAAGGAGGTGGATAAAATGAAATTTACTGTCTCGACCCTAACTTTGTGGAATCTACTCATATTATAATATGAGAAGTATGGGTCGAGACAGTAAATTTCATTGAAATATTTTCGAGAGAAAATGTGACCCGACTGTACCAGAAGTTACTTCAAAAACGTTGCAAAGCATCACATTACATTTGGTTTAACCAAGAATGCCATACAAAATAAGTAATAGCAAATTATGTAAATATAAAATGCCATACTAAAACGCCTCAAGCACAAAACGCTAAAAAATGTGCTCAGCGAGTATGGCTTAAATGAGAATGTAAAAAATGGTTTAAAATAAGAGCCTCCCTAGATAACTACATAAAAGTTGTCCATTCTGAACTCACATCCCAATTACATCCAGCAGAATTTGACTGTTTAGATGACATGAACAGGGAATGGTCAGGACGAAAACAGCACGATGAAGTACAAGAAGTTTAAGACAGAAGAACAAAAACTACAAGAAGTTGAACACACACAACATAGAATTCCATACTCTAAACATCATGAATCTGTAAGTACTTACATACCAACACACTTTGCACCACGATTTGAAAAATTTTCAGACACTGATTTTATAAATAGTGAAATAGAATTTTTAAATAAAGGCCTAAAGTACAGCATACCCCCAAAATTAACGAATAATATGAAACAAACACTAGCTACCTAATCAGACATAGCTTTAAAATCTAATTCAATCAATTTTTTTCATAAGAAATTAAAAATTGCCAATTCAATCAAAAATGTTGAACCTTCAACGGTTAACTGTCAAACAAAAAATGACATTACAGTTTTAAATTCAATCAAAAAGAAAGTAGAAAATAGTAACCTAACAATCACAAAATCTGATATGGGATACGCCACTGTCATATTAAAATGGGAATATTATAATTCAAAAATATATAACTTTATAGAATCTAGCGATGTACAAATTATTAGAGTAGACCCAACAAAAAAGTTTTCTAATAATGTAAGAGGAATTGTTGATAATAATTCAAATTATCTTTTAAGTGATTATGAAAAGAGATACATCGTAAATAAAAACCTTCAAGCTCCACAATTATATGGAACCGTTATATTACATGGAATATCGAAACCAATTGGACCTGTAGTTACTTATGTTAATACTCCTAATATTGTATTACGAAAAAAACTTGACAATATACCTAATAATTACGGATATATATCTAAATACTCAATTAAAAATTCAATAGAACTAATGAAAAACCTTCAACTTACCAGATAACTCTGAACTCATTTCATTTGATGTTACCAATATATTCACCAAAATGCCTCCTAAAGAATTTCTAACACTTGTGAGAAAATTACTAGAAGATAAAAATAATAATCCAGCAATAATATCAGATATACTCAATTTATTTGATGTATGTATTAATCATAATTATTTCACTTTTAACAATAAGATATATATTCAAAATGAAGGTTTACCAATGGGAAGCCCTATATCACCAATTTTGGCAAACATTTTCATGAACAGTTTAGAAAGAAAAATTTCTAAAAATATCTAATTTTGGTATAGATTTGTAGATGAAATATAAGCTTGTTTCGTAGGTAGTGAACGTCAATTAGATGTATTTTTTCAACCAAATTAATAATTTACACCCAAAAATGAAATTAGCATTAGAAGTTTATGATAATAACTCAATCAACATTCTTGATTCAAAAATTCAAATAGTTAATAATGTACTTGATTATTCAATTTAGAGAAAACTAACACACACTGATGTGACTGTTCCATATAGTTCCAATCATCCCAAGAAACATGAATTAACAGCAAATAATTCAATGATACATAGAGCATTTTCCGTTCCTTTTTTAATAATATTTCAAACATAATATCTTTAGCAACAAATACAATAATTTCGTTTAAAACAGAAGGTGATGTGAGTTCAACATTGTTAAATGCAAAAACAAAAGTATCCCCATCAAAGAAGTCTGCTATATATAAACTGAAATTCCCAGAATGTAATACTGTCTATTTGGGTCAAACCCTTAGAAATTTTGATATTCGATACAGTGAACACTCACAAGCATACGGATTAAAACAACCAGATAAATCCCAAACCGCAAAACATCTACTTGATAAAACACATTCAATGACATCTAAAACAGAACTAGAAGTACAACATATTTGTGATAAAAGACCAGAACTGGATTTCCTTGCAGAATTGGAAATTAGAAGACACTTAAGAAACCCACAATATGAAGTCGTCAATGAACAGATAAATCTAGGGAGTTCTCCAAATTAAACTGTCTTTTTAAGTGATAACTGTAAAGATCAGCAGATATAGTTTTGATATTTGTGATATATCTTCATATTTTTTCTAATAATATATATTGTCAATCACTTATTGGTCTAGCCAAAACTAATTATTATACATCAGGTAGACATCAAATGAAATGTAACTTCTGTCATTCTGATGATGATATTTAGTATCGAATCAATTGTCAAATTTCTTAGAATTTGTAACATTTTATCATCATATTCTGGAATTATCTTGATACAGTTACTTTCATTTAAAATGGTGAATAACATGTTTATTCATCCAATGACATATTATTATTAGATTGATGTAGATGTAGGTAGAATCAATTAACTTATTTATTGATACAATAAAAGTATTCGGTAATTCAATCAACACGTTTATTGATTCTATGAAAATATTATTTGATACAATAATCAAGCTTATAAATCTATGAACACTTCCATAAACTCAATCATTTTTGTCCATGAAACCAACAAATGTATTGATTGATGCAATAAACAGTTTTATTGATCCAATGAAGACATTCTTTAGCTCAATCCTCTTTGTTCGTGACACTAACGAACGTGTTAATTGATCCAATAACCATGTTTAATCGAATCAATCACATCAACACAGTCATTTGTTTAAGCATCTCTATTTATTAAAATAATAAACGTATTTATTGCCAATCAATTTAGATGATACGGACTTGAATTGTATAAACGCAGATATTTAAAAAAGGGGTAACCATGTAGTATAGTAGATATGTACTATTAGCATCATAGGAGCGGCAAATTTCTATTCTAGGTTAAATATAACAGTGGTAACTTAGGACTGGGCGCAGTCCTCTTTTCAAAAAGGAGAGGAGGGGCACATGTCACGTTTAGAAATAACACCCAGTATATGGTAGGCCAAACAAAAGTAGGTCAATGTTTGAAAAATGTTTGTTTTGCTAATTACTTCAAAGTAGAGCAGAATGTTTTCTAATATAAGAGACAACAAAAAAACAACAAACTCGGCATTTTCGAGAGAACATTTTCTTGGTTCGAAAAATATTTTTTTTTTCGGGAGTTGATCTTCGGAACGAGTGGGTCTTGAGAAAACCTAGCGACCAGTGAAGTGAATCGAAAAAGGCCTACCTGAGAAGGGTATACCGTGACTGAAGACAAAGTGCCCCTTAGAGTAGAGAAGACATTCCCTGTGAGGATGTTTATGTAAGTAAATAGATAATTATATATATTTTGTATAGCCTGGTTAATTTTGGGATTGGATATTATATTGCCCCTTGAGCATTATTGAGTATATGCCCGGAAGGGCTGGTTATATTTGTTTTATATTTATTCTGTACATAGTTTGTTAATTTTGGTAATCTGTATTCTCTGCAATACATTTGGTAAGTTTTAATGAGTGGTTTCTCAATTGACATCCCAGACCCAAATAGTGGATTCAGTAGCTATATCGTCGAGGTTGGTAGACGGGTAGGAACCCAACCCGAAATCCTAGCGTTGGGATGAAACCGTATATCGTAGCATATGGTGGAGGCGCCGGCTTGTGCCTGTTGAGTTGTTCTCCGTAACGCTCAAAACAAGTTGGAAAAGGAGAAAAAATTCTTATTATACACAGATTATAATATTTTAATATTAAAAGAAAAAAAGTCACAATAAACTATTTCTTTCAGCAACAATAGATAACCTTGTAGAATGTTGATGAGTCGACACGTCGGCTACTAATCACATATACAAATTATATCGTGGCAAGGTAAAGGTCAATTGATCGGGGCACCCACGGAAAAAACCATACACAACTGTTTTTTACTAGGAGAATTCAGCATTTCGTAATATAAGTATTGTATAATGTATAATCGTAATTTTATTTGACAAAGGTTGTGTTGTGTTGTCTAGGAAACAAAAATCAGACTAACAACTCTTAGGATGCAATGTGCATTATGCGTTGTAAGTACAGTAGGCACAAAAAAGAAACGGAGGAAATAGTTAGTTGGAAAGATATATCAGCCACAATAGTGAGCCAAAAACCAGCGGCAATAGGCATTTATTCATTTTTGTATTTCATTTAATTACTCTTAAGTTTCATAATGAATATAATATCGTGTAAAATTAAAAAAACAACACGCTAGTTACGAGGTAATAATTCGCTGCACCTGCACCGTATCATATATCATTAGTTGGAATTCATGTATACTTGTTATCTTAGTTCTTTAGTTGCTTTATATTTGTAAATCAGTTTTTGTATAACCACTCCGAGAATAACATCTCTCTTTGTAGTAATTAAATAAAATATCTTTTTAAAAATAGTATTTCTGTTTGGAAAGACATATCTGGCGCAGTCAGTAGGATAACGCGTGTTGTCCTAACGTGTTTACAAAATACGAACTTACATCCCTTCAGTGGAGCCCATCCCTTCAGTGGAACCAGTGCAAATCATCCCTTCTGTGGAAATCGTCCCTTGTGTGGTACAGTTACGTGGTGGACAAAAACTCGAGGAAGGTACAACTAGCCAGAAAACCATCGAGGTAAGTGCTAAGTTTCCTTTTTGCCTTTTCCTTATTTTTCATTAATTCGGGAAAGATAGTTGTTAAGACAATTTTATTTTGTAATTAATTAAAACATTTATGATTGATACTGATTCCATAGTAGAATCTCTTAAAAGTTTGAATATCAGCAGTGAAAGTAATAATAGTAAAGTTAAAATGCCAATCGGTCAATTAGAACCTCGTCCTATCAACTGGGAGTTGTTTAAGTCAAAAATTTCAAATATCAAACCTTATGATGGGGATACGAATACTCTCAACAAATTTATTTCTCTTTGTGATAACCTAATCGCGACGTATAAGGATTATAATGATAAAGATTTGAGCGATCATATTCTTGAATGCATTCAGGGTAAGCTTGTCGGAAAAGCCGAACTAATGGTCGGGAATAGAGTAGAGTTGAATAGTTGGGAACTGTTAAAAGATGCGCTTAGGCAATGTTTTTCGGACAAACGGAATTTAGAATGTTTAACGCAAGAGCTCACGCGAAATAGGCCTCATAAAAATGAAAGTTTGATAGAATTCGGGAATAGGTTGCAATTATTCAGAAGCAGCATCATACAAAGAATTAGTAATGATAATAATCTTAACCAAAACGAGAAAATTATACATATGCAATTTTGTGACAATACGGCATTAAATACCTTCATTGCGGGCTGCACCGGTACTTTACGAAACAACATGCATTTAAAGCAACCAGCATCACTGGAGCATGCTATTGCTTATGTTAATGAATTTGAAAATTTCGAAAAGCTTTATTCTCATTCAAATGATCAAAGGTCCTACCAAAGCAAAAATAATTTCATAAATCAGAATTACGGCCCCCGAACTCATCAACACCACGGCAACCAATATTATCATCAGTCAGCTTCTTCTTATCCCTTAAACTCTAATTCTAATGCGTATTTATCTCAAGGCCCTTCGTGGCCTCGTCAACCCATTAACGTTCAACCCCAACAATTACCACCCAGAAAATACCCAACTAATTCAGAAGTTTTCGGACCTCCTCGTAATGTTTTCAAACCTAATCAAACTCCTATGCATCGTCTTCCAAAACCTGAGCCAATGGCTATTTCTACAAATTCAAGACTACCCCCATCGTATAGTAGAAGATCCAATAATGTTAGAAACAATTATTTTCAAAATAACGGCCAAAGGTCGAATTTCATAGCTGAAGAATTATTTTCTAATGACTACATTGGGACGGAATGCGAACCGACGCATGGCGACGTCGACGCAAACCCCCATTTTCGCGAGCAAGAAAACTATAAAGATTCTGATTATGTTAGTGAAAATTTTCAAGAGAATGCCTCAGTAAACCCCATAACTTAATCGAACTGAACATTACCTCTAATAATCCCTTACCCTATATCAGTATTTCTAAACCCCCATTAAATCTGCTAATAGACACCGGAAGTACTAAATCAATCTTAAAGCCTATCATTGCCGAAAAATTCTATCCCAATTGCATATTTAATTCAAATGTATCACTCTCAACCTCTTTGGGAACCAAAAATGTGCAGTTTCAAGCCGACATACCAGCTTTCCAAGAATTTAACAGGAATCATATGTTAAGGTTCATATTATACGATTTTCACGAATTCTTTGATGGAATTATTGGTATCAACGATCTAATCTTCATGAAATTTAATATAGATTTGAATAACGAGTGTCTTGTTAGTGATAGGGCTGTAATTCCAATTAAGTTTAGAAAACCTTCCGATATTAAATTCCAAATATCAATTGGTCCTAGTGAAAGAATCGTAAAGCAAGTCCCTGTTACAGTATCGAACGGAGAAATATTAATTGATAAGATAGTTTTAGGTGATATATATGTACCCGAGATGCTAACCATAGCCAATAATGGCTTAGCACTAGTAGAGTTTATTAATGAAACAAATAAAAGTTTAGCTATAACGTAATTAGAACCCTTAAGTGCAACGCCTTATAACCCTAATTTTTACGAATGTTATAAATTTGAAACTTTTAATAGTCCGGATAAATTTGAAATAAATAAAACTCAAATCCAAAACTTGATTAGAGCTGATCACATGAATCCGGAAGAAAAGTCGGAAATAATTAAGTTATGTAAACAATATAAAGAATTATTTTTAAAACCCAGCGATCCTCTTACGTTCACTTCAAGAGTTAAGCATTGTATCAAAACCACCGATGAAGCTCCAGTACACGTAAAATCGTATAGGTACCCGTATGCCCTTAAGGAAGAGGTGCAACGGCAAATAAATGATATGCTAGACAAGGGCATAATTAGACCGTCGTCGAGCCCATGGAGCTCTCCCATATGGCTTGTAAAAAAGAAGCTAGACGCATCGGGGCAACAAAAATGGCGGCTTGTGGTAGATTACCGCAAGCTGAATGAAAAGACTATTAGCGATCGGTACCCCATCCCAAATATAAATGAAATTTTGGACAAATTGGGGCGTGCCCAATATTTCAGTACCATCGACCTTGCTAGCGGATTCTATCAAATAGAGTTGAGCAAGGATTCGATAGAAAAAACGGCATTTAACGTAGACCATGGTTACTACGAGTTCTTACGTATGCCCATGGGTCTAAAGAACTCGCCCAGTACCTTTCAGAGGGTAATGGACGAAGTTCTTAAAGATTTGCAGAACAGGGTGTGCCTTGTGTATATGGATGATATAATTATTTTTAGTACAGGGTTGCAAGAGCACATACAAAACCTTAAATTATTTTTCGAAAAATTAAGACAAGCGAGACTAAAGTTACAGCTAGATAAATGCGAATTCGTGCGTAGAGAAGTAGAATTCTTGGGGCACGTTGTGACGCCCGACGGGATTAAACCAAATCCCAAAAAGATCGAAGCCGTGCAACGCTTTCCCATGCCTAAAACGCAAAAAGATCTAAAATCCTTTTTAGGGCTCTTAGGATACTATAGGAAATTTATTCGCAATTTTGCTAGGATTACAAAGCCGTTAACAAACTGTCTCAAAAAGAATAATAAAATAGAACACTCACAGGAGTTTATTAACTGTTTCAATCACTGTAAAAATCTATTAATTTCCGAGCCTATCTTAACTTATCCAAATTTCGAGAAACCCTTCGAAATAATGACGGACGCATCAATGTACGCCATTGGAGCTGTCTCAAGTCAAGACAATCACCCCATTTGCTACGCCTCCAGAACTTTAAATTCTGCGGAGATCAACTACTCTACTATAGAGAAGGAGCTCCTAGCAATTGTGTGGGGATGCAAATACTTCCGCCCCTACCTTTTCGGACGACAATTCAAAATTTTAACCGATCACAAACCGTTAGAATGGTTGTTTTCCTTTAAGGAACCAAACTCTCGCCTGATGCGTTGGCGATTAAAACTAGAAGAGTTCGAATATACAATAAAATACCAAAAAGGAAAGCTTAACAAGGTAGCGGACGCACTTTCTCGTTCACCTCCTAAATTAGATGTGAATGCATTAGAAACTAGTTCCTTAGATGTAAATATCGACGATATAGATGAAATAATAGAAAGGGAAATCAAAAAAATTGATAATCCTCCCTTAGTCAATCAGAACCTACCCGATCTCCTTGAGTTAGACATAGAAGAATTAATTAACGATAACAGTAAAATAAAAATTCTTCAGGATATTCAAATCCGCCCCCCTGATATCGGAATTACTCAAGATACTGATCTAGACACGGTTCATACTTCCGTAGAGAATCCGATTTTATCCATACCAATTTCCGAAAAATCTGTAAATCAGCATAAAAATCAAGTAATTATAACAACAGGAGAAATAAACTCTTATATTTGCAAACAAGAGAAAATATTCGATAACACTAGATTCAATGTCACTCTTCCCTCTAGAAATCTAGAATATAACATATTCACTTTCGCCAAAGATTTTTTAAATCCTAAAATTACGTATGCTTTATATTTTAGACAAACTAATTTACCCGAAATATTTGTTACAACCTTGCAAAAATTCTTTAAAAATTCAGCTTTTAAATTAATTCACTGTACAAAATTTCTTAAAGATTTAGTAACGTCAGAAGAGCAATGCGAAAAATTAGAGTATTACCACGTTTACAAAAAGGCTCATAGAGGAATCAATGAGTTAAAAATGTCTCTTACAAAAAATTACTATTGGCCCAAAATGTCTGGGGACATAGAGGAATTTGTTAATAGCTGCGAAACTTGTTTAAAAAATAAGTACGACCGAAATCCACCCGTCATCAAATTTAATCTCACCCCAACAGCTTCTAAACCATTTGAACACATTCACATCGATGTTTTTCGAATCTCAAATACCCCTTTCCTCACAATAATTGATTCTTTCTCTCGATACGGCCAAGCCTATCCGATCGAAACCGTTACCGACATATCAGTAGTAGACACCCTTCTTAATTTTGTAACTCATCACGGGTTACCTTATAAAATTACAGCCGACTGTGGTAGTGAATTTAAAAACAAAGATCTAGAAGACTTTTGTAAATTACACAGAATCGAACTACATCTCACAACAGCAAAAAATAGCAACTCAAATTCACCTGTAGAAAGATTCCATTCGAGCCTCATTGAGCATTTTAGATGCCTGCGAGAGGAAAACCCGGAACTAACCCCTATTCAACTAACGAAGCATTCGATTTTAAGCTATAACAACTCCATACATTCTGTTACCAAATTTACCCCATTTGAAATCATTAAAGGGCATATTGGAAGTCCAGACCCCTTCGATCTAGACGATCATCTTGTTCTTTCTTACTATGTTTACAACCACAAAAATATCAGTAAACAACTATATGAAATGATAAAAGAACGGAATGAAAAAGTGAAAGAACGGAATATAAACAAAGCTAACGAGAAACGCGATGAACCGCCAGATTTTTCCAACCAACATATAGCTTATGTTCGAACGAAACATCGAGATAAAAAAATGCCCAAATTCACAAAAGCCGAAATAGTTGTAGATGATAACTTAGTTTTAAAAACTAAGAAAGGAACTTATCATAAAAGCATCGTTAGAAAACCGAAACCTAATTCAAATATTTTACAGGGCCAGCATCGGAAGGATGAAAACGATAGCCATCCCGATTTACCTGGTCCTAGGCATAGTTAGTATTAATTGTTTCACGGAAGAAATAACTGTAACGCCTTTAGAAAATCTTATTCTTCCGATAGATTTAGGTAAAGCTAGGTTAATTTACTCAAAACATACCTTTATTCATTACTTAGATGTAAGAGAAGTGGTTAATCAAATAAATATCGTTAAAACACACTTTTTAACAGTAAGAAAATTAATTCTAGATACTAATAGTTCAAATCCCATTTCATATCAGGGTCTTAGCGAAAATATTTTAGTACGTACAGAGTTTCTTATTAATTCGTTAGAACGTAAATTCGACAATTTATATCCCCATATGCGTTCAAGAAGAGGTCTAATCAATGGTATGGGAAAAGTCAATAAATGGTTGTTTGGAAACCTAGATTCAGACGATGGCATTCGATACGATAATGCTATTAGGTTACTGCAAACAAATCAGAAAAATATCATTACCGAAGTTAATCTACATACCTCTTTATTTAAGAAACTAATCGATCATTATAATCAATCAATAACAGTTCTTTTACAAAATCAAAAACTTCTCAAAAATAATCTAGTAAAATTTGAAGCCGCAATATCAAATCAAATAGATTCTCTAAGCAAATATATAACTTTTCAAGGAACAATTAGTCAAATCAATCTCGATTGTCAAAATTTAATATTATTCGTAGAAAATCTCGAGAACGCCTTGCTATTTTCAAAACTGAATATTCTTCACCCGTCCATGATATCAAGTAAGGAAATTCTTGACATGATAGAACATCTACATAGCATTTATGATAAAAATCAAATTCCCAAATTCAAGAATGTCTTAACATACTACACCTTTCTTGGAACGCAAGCAACTTTTACCGAATCAAAACTAATCTTTGCTGTCCATATTCCTATTCTGAAAACTAAATCCCTAGACTTTTACCGTATTTACCCTATTATCCAAGCTAATAAAATATTTGTCCCTTCACACCCTTACTTGGCACGTAACGAAGAAGACGTCCAGGTTGCAAACCAAGAATGCGAAAAACTGGAGGAAATTTACTATTGTACCCAAGAATCAATCCCCATTGATAACTGTACCGACGAATTGATAAGAAGCGGAAAACTACCAGACAGCTGCTACGCCACCGAGGTCCATATCCAAAATCCTTTAATCGAGCAGATAACGGCTAATGAAGTTCTAATAATCCCTGGGAAACAAGTAGAAATAAAATCAAACTGCCGAAACAACAAAATATTCGAAGTAACAAAACCAACCCTTATCAACATACCAGAAGGATGCGAAATCTCCTCGAAAGAATTAAAATTCTCCAGAGTCAAAGGAATTAGCGAAGGAAAGCCATTAATTTTACCAAAGATCGAATTAGAACAAATTAAGATCAGAAGAAACTATCAAACGCCGAATATGTCAGAAATAAAATTCGATGAGTTATACGAAATCCATAGAATCGCAAAACAACTAACGCCGATAGAAAAACAGCATAATACACACGAAATCCGAATCCTATCAATATTTCCAACAATCTTAATCATTGGATGTATCGTCGTAACCTTCTACGTAATTAGACGAAGACGCGAAAAATCAAAAATCAAGAAAGAAAAGGTCAAAATTAACGAAGAAATCCCCTTGGAGACATTTCGCGAAAATCACTCCGTTATTTTCGCCTCTTAAGGACGGAGGAGTTACGAGGTAATAATTCGCTGCACCTGCACCGTATCATATATCATTAGTTGGAATTCATGTATACTTGTTATCTTAGTTCTTTAGTTGCTTTATATTTGTAAATCAGTTTTTGTATAACCACTCCGAGAATAACATCTCTCTTTGTAGTAATTAAATAAAATATCTTTTTAAAAATAGTATTTCTGTTTGGAAATACATATCTCGCTTGATCTAATAACTATATAAATAAATGCCTATTTCAGCAAATAAGTACTATTTTAGTACGGAGGTGAAGTTCGCTTTTATTAGGAGAATTTCCTTTCAAAATATTTTTTTTTGTCAAAGACGTTAATGGATGTTTTTTTGTATATTCAGTGAAGATGGTTAGGCCAATTCAGATATTGACAAGTAGATTTTGTTATTTTTTTTGTTAATATTTGCAGGTAGCGTATAAAAGGGTTTATTTGTTCTCATATTATAATTAAGTATATTTATCACAATCTTAATTTGATTTCGGTTTTAGCTGACTGTTGAAATTTTATGAATAATGTTGACAGTATATAGTTTAATTATACAAGGGACTATCAAAATTTTCAAATCAATTCAATATGGTAGGTAAAATTGGGTTTAAACGGTTTTGTTCAGGACTATTTGTGGAGGATTAATAGCGGTAAATCAAATGAGAGTACATATGTGAATGATAGAATTGAAATTTAGTTAAGTTCATAACGCTGTGTTCTGGATGATAATATGGATAGCTCGGTTTTGTACATGGTTTGCAGACACGTTTTTAGAATTTGGATTTATTGTCTGTTATGAGCGAAGAATTGAGGTGTGCAGCGGGCGGAAGTTCTGGTCATACACCAAATGAGTGTAGGCAGACCGCAAAGTGATTGCAGATGGTCACGGGACCACAAACTGCAGGACATGAAATTCACCAAAGATGTAGTTCAAAAGGATTGGTCGGAGGAGCCAAATAGAGATATTAAGGAGCAAGAAGTACCAAGGAGTACGTAACGGAGGAGTTTTGCCAAAGTAGGCGAAAAAAAGGCTCAAGACGTGCCGAAGAGCACGTTACGAAAGAATTGAGGTGAACATAGTGACCAAAGGAGTCACAAACGGGAAATAATGTGAATAAAGACGTACCGAGAGGAGTACGCCACAGAGTTATGCAGAATATTATAGCCAAGGAGCTATAGAAAATAAAAATTGAAACGAAGCATGTCGATGGGTACAAAACAGAAAAATCACGAGGAAAAGAGGGCATTCAATAGGAAGAAGCCATCCGTATATAGAAGAAAGGAAAGAAGTATTTGAACGAATAAGAACACATTTAAATCCAGAACAAATAGTCGTGTTGAATTGAAATGAAGAAATATTTTAAGTTACGTTGCAAATGAACATAAAAAAATAAACAATTATACCCACAAATACAGGTATAGTTTTATATTAAGTATTTGGAAATATGTTTACTCACATTTTTTCCTATGTAGGTATATAATATTTTTCTTAGAGGTAATTAAGTCTATCGTTTAATATATTTTTCAGACTCCATTGAAGGGACATTAGTAGTAGTATTATAGCTTGGAAGTAGATAAAGAGTATTACGTGTACCAAGGGATATTACTACGCAACAAAGGCGTCACAACTTTCAAATTCTGGATAGAATTTTTTTGTAAATTCTTTGCCCTGTTAGATAGGATCTGGCATGTGGGGGCTAACTAAAATTGGTTGTTAGCACTTGGACAACAAATTCTCAGACACTACAAACAATGTGTACGGAATGGTCCTGTTATAGTAGGATCTATTTAAACTAATAAGGGATTAACATTTTTTTGCATTAAGAACTTGATGTAGTGAAATGGATATTAAAAATGTAACTTATTCATATTTTCTGTGTAGGTTATTAAGGACAATCATGCTACTACAACCAGTAGTCACTGGTAACGTAGTGGAAGTAACTGCAGGCGCCGATTAGAGAGCATTACCATATGTTGTAACGTACGAGGCAACCAGACCATAGTGTACGAAGCCGAAAGGTGCGACCAGGAGGAATACATAGAAAAATATGCAATTACGAGTAATATAAAAGAAGTTTCCTCCTGCTCCACAAATTACATCAGGGATCACCATGTGGATACGATCTCCATTCTAGGGAACATACTGTTAACTTCAGGAGTAATATATTTATTTTTTTCACAGGGGCAACATTTTCGCGTTCACAGCGGGATCAGAAATGTACGAGAACGTTCAGTTTTGGCTGGTACTGACAGCGGTCGGAGTCTTCGTGGGATACATGGGTCTGAAGCTACTCCACAGATGGAGATGTATCCCTAGATGTACCCAGAGGCAGACAAAATTCGGAATCGAAATAGAAGAACCAGCAACGCTGGAGGACGGCCAACCACATCGATGTGTAATACGAATTGTGCAGGATGAAGGGCCACAATTATAATAAAAGCTAAGTCTTTCTTTGAGCACTACTATTAGGCGGATGAGTTAGGGGCCAAGTCAAATAAAACTAAGATAATTCCTAGATTAAGTAGTTGATCATTTTATCCTCCTAAAGTGTGTGGTGAGCTTTACAATGAATAACCTATAAGAATTTCTGTGTTCAAATTGGTATGTAACAAAGCAAATCAAATTGTTTTAAGAATAGATACAGATCATATGCCCAACCATTAATAAGACATGAACAAAAATATCATTCAAAACTCATAATTCACGACAAAATTAACAATTAGCCTTGTTTCTTGGCACATTGCTTCCGTAGTTTTTTACACCAGTTAGTTTTCTACACCAGTTTTTACCATACAGTACACTGAAATAAATACAGAATAAAGCAGACCATACACTTTAGTTTTATTTTTCTCGAATAAAATAAAATGAATGAAACAATTTTCAAAACGTGGAAACAAATTCAAGAAGATGTAATTAGTAAAAAGGAGTTGAAAGCAGCAATAGATGATAATGAGAATAGGATGCTGACAAAGTTGGGTGTATTGAGTGAAAGAATAATTCAACTAGAAACAGAAAATGAGAAGCTGAAAAATAAGGTAGATGTAGGTACTTGAAAAAACTTTAAAAGGGAATATTATTATAGTGTATGGCTTAGATGAAGCAGGAGAAGAAATAGCTACTCTTGAGTTTATCTGTAATCAGCTAAATAATTTATTAGGCTTAAGTATAACCGAATCAGATATAAATGATTTCCACTTTTTCAAGAACTGTCGAGGTAACCCCATCAAACTAGAATTGAAGAAACAACTGAAAAAAATTGAGAATTCAAAACACTGCCGGAAATTGAAGGGAACAAACATCAGAATTGCACACGATCTTACACAGAAGCAAATAATAGAAAATAAAGTACTGAGTACTCATTTGAGAAGAGCTCGAGGAGATCCAGAAGTCCGATCGTATATCAAAGGAACTAAACTTTACATTGACAACAAATATCTGCTGAGGTAGATAAAGGGCAATCAAACAATGCCCCAGCTATACCCAATATAAGAAACATCTACCAAGACCTGGAATCACCTGAAGCAGAAGGGGAAAGTTCAGTAGAAAATCAAGTAATTAATCCAGTATCCGAATCTCTCGCACGAAAAACTAACGATGTACAAAGCATACAGAAGCAGACAGAAGGAAGCACTTTCAAAGATAAGAAACCAACTATAGTTCCTGTATCAGTTTCCAAATCCAAAGTCAGATTGCGATCTGGAAGAAGCTGAACCCTTAATAAGAAATCATATATGTTAGTTTATAAGTCATTTCGTAAATGATCTATATATGTATGTGTGTGTGTGTGCATATATGTGTATGTATGTGTGTGCATATATGTGTATGTATGTGTGTATGTATATTTTGGATTGGTTTTGTTACATTCCATTTCACATTTATACATGTCAAACTAAATTTTAAATTCAGATAATGGATCAATATATAAGAGATTGTTTGCATAAACCAGTGGAAACTTGTGAAATAGGTAATATTGAGAGGTTGAAGGAAATTATATTTCAGGGTGGGACAAAACACTTTAACTTATTACACCAGAATATTACAGGCATACAAAAAAAATTCGATTAACTGGAAATACTAATGAACCAATTGAGAAATGACTTCGATTGCATCATTCTGACAGAAACGTTCAGAATAGAATATGAGAATTTCTATCAAATAGACAATTACAACATGTTTTACAATCATGGCGGGATCAATAGGAATGACGGTACTATCATTCATTTGGAAAAAACTATTACATCTTCTAACAAAATCATATATATATATATAGGGGAATGTAAAATAATACAAACAAAAATAACGCACGAAAAAAATGCTATTCTTATAACAGCGGTTTATAGACCTCCATCAATAGACGCTAAGGCATTTGTAACAAACTTGAAAGAATACCTGGAAAATTGTAAAAATATGCCAATATCTTGTCATATCTTTGCTGGAGACTTAAATCTTAATCTGAATGATGATAATGAAATAATTCCGGAATACTTATACACACTGAGCGAGTACAATTTCATATCAATGAAAAATTTGAATACGCGTGTTGATCGGGGCTCCGCGACCTGCATAGATAATATTTTTGTCAATGTAAAAAATGATGAAATTGTGAAAAAATCAATCTTTGGCGTCTTCGATAGCTCAATTACAGATCATGAAGCAATAATCTCAATTACCCCGCTAACACTGAGATATGAAGTCGACCGCGAATACATACAAACATTTATCAACTATAGCAATCCAAAGAGAGACTTGCATAATTACGGTTGGGAAAATTATTTCAAAATTAATGATGTTAATAAATTAGCAAAATCATTAATGAACACTTTGCAAAACTTAATAAAACAAAATACCAAAGAAATTAAAATGAAACGAAGACATATAAAATGTAAAAAATGGATAACAAAGGGGCTTATCACTTCAATCAACAGAAGAAATTAATTACACAGAGAACATAAAGGACATCCCGATGATATTGATAAAAAGAATCGATATCATTACTACCGGAATTATGTTAATAGACTCATAAAAATAAATAAGGTCAATTTTTACAAGAGTGAAATATATGAAAATAAAAACTATTCCAAAAACTGTGGAAGATTGTAAACTCAACAAAAACAAAAAAGTCTGAGACTGTAAAACAAGTACTTACAAAAGACAATAAATTAATATCTGATGAAAAATCAATCGCAACAGTTTTCAATGAATATTTTGTCGATGTTGGTGAAACATATGCTGGTAAAATAGAGAAACCATCTGGACCCCTACCAAAAAGAACCTCCATAGGAAATAGTTTGTTTCTAGAGCCCGTAACAGAAAAAGAAATACTAAACATAATAAATTCATTGAAAATAAATAAATCTCCAGTCATAGACAATATCACTGCAGAGACTTTGCAAGCAGTATCAGTAGAAATATCTAAACAACTAGAACATTTAATAAATCAAATATATAGAACTGGTACATGTCCTGCAGAGTTCAAAATGTCGATAGTAACTCCAGTATTCAAGGAAGGGGATAAATGAATAACATCCAACTACCGCCCAATTTCTTTGATTACATCAATTGCTAAAGTGTTTGAAAAGACATTCAAAAGTAGATTAAGCAACTTCTTTATTAAAAATAGTATAATTTCGCCCTCACAATTTGGTTTTAGAGAAAATTTGTCTACTAATGATGCTATTTCGAAGCTAATCGGAGGTATTTACAAATTATTGGATGAGAGTAAACCAACAGCTTGTGTGTTTCTGGATCTTGCAAAGGCCTTTGACACTATCAGTCATGCGTAGTTGTTGGATGCCTTGCGGGACGCAGGTATACGAGGTGTAGCATTGGGGCTTATGGCAAGTTATCTAAATTGTCGTAAACAACGTGTGAAAATAGGCAGAGTGCTTAGTGAAGAAAAAAATATCAAATTTGGGGTACCACAGGGGACAGTACTTGGACCACTATTATTCTCCCTATATATTAATAATCTACTTACTTCTCATAAAAGTACGGGACAGATTATCAGTTTCGCAGATGACACTGCCATTCTGTATAGTGCCGAAAATTGGGATGAGCTAAAAAGGAAAATGGATTTGAAACGTACCGTAAACTGGCTCAATCACAAATTACTTACAATGAACTTTGGAAAAACATTTCACGTACCTTTTTCGAGTTACAATGTAAACCTACCCCTATTTCGAGAACTAACTTTGGATGATGAAGATTTAAGGAAAACAATAAGACACACTGACAAAATAAGATATTTGTGTGTTATTATTGACTCTCATCTCAGGTGGGACCAACAAACTAACGAAATTACCAAAAGCCTCAGATTATTGACATACAAATTTAAATGCCTGAACAAAATATTAGATACCGCACACCTCAAAGTTTTGTACAGCGCTCTTGTGGAGTCCAGACTAAGGTACGGTATCCTTAGTTGGGGTGGTGCATTATCCAATGATAAAAAAATATTCAAAGAGTATCTTCTGAATTTGGAGATAGACATTGTTATACAATTCATCGAAAGCAAATCGTGATATTTATATTCCACTGGTTGTTTTACAAAGTAAAAAAAAAATAAAAAAAAAATCTCTTCAATTTCAATTGTCTATGTACAGTATGCTTGTAATATTGTTTCATGATGATGATGAAACTGTATGTTGGTTTATTAGACAAGAAGTAATAAGCCATGCGCAACCTACGGGTTCTAACGGGTCTTCTCAATGTTTACAATCCTAATCAATATTCTATTGTTATCGATATGAAAATTTATTATAATCTTCGAAATTTGTAAATAAACATATTATTATATTATTTACTAGTATTTGCTAAGGTAATTACACTCAACTTATATAATTATTCGAAGGATATCAACCAAATAAAAGGCTAGCCCAACCACGTACATTTTAAATTAGACAAAGTAGATATCAATTAATATTATGTAGAAAAAAGGGATAGTAGGGAAATAAATAATGAGTAAGGGAATGGTTGCCCCAATACTACCTTTGTTTTTATTCCTTTTTCATGTAAGAGTGATAGCTGCCAAAACTGGGTTGAGTCCGGTCCAACACCGACGAAGAATTCCACTGGCTGAAGCACAACGGCCCCTATATGATCCATACGACCCCGATGACCAGGAGCAAGAAACACGTTGGAAGTTCCACACCAAAGTTTCTTCTGCTCAACAGAGGAATGGATGCTGCAGAGTTCCGCCCACATCAAAATCAAACAGATAAACTTCCAGTAGTTGTGTAACATCCGGCAGAGACAGATTCCAGCTAGAACTAGAATTGTTGACACATTATGGGACTACCAGATGCCACTTGCCGGGTAAATCCTGGGACAATATTGATTGACTATCAGACCCAGTAAACAGACCCGAGTAATCAGTCGAAGTTACAATTCACGAATCGTCGTATATGGTCGAACAGACTGGTTCCAATCCACCAAACCCGATTCAGTGGAGGAAAAGGGCAATCTTGATGCAATGCGCTAAAATCGAATAAGTACTAAGTAGCGCAAAGTCCAGAAGAAAACCGAAGAGTTTAGCATGCTGAATACCATTCTGCCCAATCAGCCAAAAGTACAGAAGCACCGGAAATTCCAAAAAACGGTGTAAATCTGCTTCCATAACATACCGTGAGTTTAGCCGGAATGTAAGACGATTCCAGGAAGAACCACAACTCCAATTCAGCGCATGTTTAGCCACCATGTAAAGAAAATGACGTACTGCCAGGCCCAGGACCGGACTCGCCCAGAGAACAGTAGGAAGAAGTTGTGTGAACTGTGCTATTCGGACAATAAATTTAGATGATAGGGACTTGAATTGTATAAACGCAGATGTTTAAAAAAAGGGTAACCATGTAGTATAGTGGATATGTACTATTAGCATCATAGGAGCGGCAAATTTTTATTATAGGTTAAAGATAACTTAGGACTGGGGGCAGTCCTCTTTTCGAAAAGGGGGGGGGCACATGTCACGTTTAGAAATAACACCCAGTATATGGTAGGCCAAACAAAAGTAGGTCAATGTTTTAAAATATGTTTTGCTCATTACTTCAAAGTAGAGCATAATGTTCTCTAATATAAGAGACAACAAAAAAACAACAAACTCAGCATTTTTCGGGAGAACACTTTCTTGGTTCGAAAAATATATTTTCTTTTCGGGAGTTGGTCTTCGGACCAGCGAAGCGAACGAGTGGGTCTTGAGGAAACCCAGCGACCAGTGAAGTGAATCGAGAAAGGCCTACCTGAGAAGGGTATACCGTGACTGAAGACAAAGTGCCCCTTCAAGTAGAGAAGACGTGCCCTGGGAGGATGTTTATGTAAGTAAATAGATAATTAGATATATTTTGTATAGCGTGGTTAATTTTGAGATTGGATATTATATTGCCCCTTAAGGATTAATGAATATATGCCCGGAAGGGCTGGTTATA
The DNA here is from genome assembly GCA_963921935.1 of Galeruca laticollis. NCBI lineage: Eukaryota > Metazoa > Arthropoda > Insecta > Coleoptera > Chrysomelidae > Galeruca > Galeruca laticollis. The sequence continues at coordinate 45,118,684 of OY998183.1, read as the reverse complement.
TTTGTTTTATATTTATTCTGTACATAGTTTGTTAATTTTGGTTATGTGTATTTTCTGCAATGCATTTGTTAAGTTTCAATAAGTGGTTTCTTAATTGACCCCCCGGACCCAAATAGTGGATTCAGTAGCTATATCGTCGCGGTTGGTAGACGGGTAGGGACGCAACCCGAAATCCTAGCGTTGGGATAAAACCGTATATCGTCGCAAAACCATCCACAATAACAACTTTATACATGACTTTATTTACTTTAAAAATGTCATGCATAAAAAGGTATATCGAAAAAACAAGCATTTATTGTCAAAAAAATTTTGAAAAAAAGGAGGCGACAGTATACCCTCACACTTTTTGATATCTCAATTTGTAGTGTTTTATTCAACGTGTCTTTGAGTGCATCACTAGGAATTAATAATTTTGGAGCAGAATAGGCACTATCCTTTATTGAAAAATTATTTTCGAAGAATCTCAAAAATAATTGGCTTTCCAGTGGAAGGTCTAGGTTGAATAAATAAGTAATTTCATAACAACTATCCACAGCTCTGATTATATTATTCATGTTGTATCGTATATCGTGAAAAACTTCTCATATTTTGATTATATTCTCGCCTTTGCAAATAAGTTTTTGATTTTTTCAATTTTAAAGAGCTCAGAAGGTCCTCAAAAGTTTGTTGGCTCTTGACTGGTAAAAGGAAGGCTACTTAAGAGTGAATTTCGTGACCATGTGCTTTCCTCGATGGTTCTCTTCAATCTCTATTGGTTGGCACCAAATAACCTTGTAGGTCTCATAATACTGCCGCATATCCCCGATATGAAAATATTAAGACAGTTTAAAAGTTGGTGCAGGTGCAATATGATAGTTTCCTTCACACGAAAACCATTTTCAACTGACAAAAGTTAGGTTAAGTAGACTGAATCGCAATTTAAGTGGCAACTTGTAACGCAAACTAACCCAACTAATAGATCGAAACTTCGAATACCAGCGAATGCTTCATTCATATGATCCAAGATACAGTGTGTTTGTGTCTCTATATTAGTGGTAACCTGTGTATGAAATATCGATATTAGCGGTATACTGGAATATTGTAGTATACATACACACGTATACCACAGTAAAAACAACGATTTCCGAATTCTACGGGAGATTATGAATCGATCTATACCTACCTGTATTTTTCGAGTGTATGTTGCCACAAATACATTTATAGGATATTGGTCCATACACTCATCCAGTGGTAACTTTTCACTTGCTGCGTTAAGCGCCTTCTACATTTTAATTGAAAATACCAAAGTTGTATAATTGTGGCAACTTCTTGTTTTAGAATATTTGTGCAGATGTCTAGCAACTTCCAAGGGTGTGGTGTATATAATTTTGGTACAGTCTACAAGTAATCTCAAATTCTTAATAATTCTCGTTTTTGAGCTATCTGGTGAGTAGAAGGATTATGCTGCAGGATATTTGTGGTGCTGTATTTTATTTATTTGTATGATTTTATACTGTTACCTGTAATTTCTGATAAGTTTTCCAAATAATGGGCTATAATTATCTTTCTCCTAAATTTTTTTCTTTGTAATTCCATTTCGTACTACTTCTTCAGAAATGCTTAGGTACATTTATTTTTTGATATATGAATTAATCTTTGTGGTACCTTCATATTAATATCAATTGCCAGTTTATTCATCTCTGTACGGCGTATTGGGGACCTGTTGATATTGTATTTGAATCGATTATAACTTCGTCGTATGATAATGTCCAATTCACGAATACTAGGATATTCAGCTTTTTTCAGTCTTCGCTAGTAGTCTTTTGTATATATGATGGGAATTAATCAAATCATGGAGGCGTCTATCTGTGGCTCTAGCAACCCGCCCTAAGGGTGATTTAAAATGTATGAAATATATAAGATGCTATATTTAAAATATAGAATTTCGATATCACTTCAAGTAATAAATGTGGATGATTATGCAAAATATTTTCAGTAAGCGAGCACAAAAAGACCCATCCGAAATTTTCAGATTTTAAACTCATCTGCTCTTAGGGCAGTATATCTTTAGACTGATATTGTCAGTCTCTGATGAGATAAAACAGAAATTTATTATATTATTTCATTTTCTACAAGGCACATGAAGTGAAAGATAAAAAAACTTCTGTTGGAAATATTTTTGACGGTATCAAAACAGTTTATTCGGGAGAGATGTTTAGAATTAAAAATTACACTCAGATTTTCAGTTTTCTAAACAAAAAAAATTAGTGCAAACAATAGATTTATTTCGTTGTTTTTACTCATTCCTTCCAATCAAATTATAATGGTTGTTCCTATGTACATATCTACAGGGATTAATATCAATTTGCACCAGAAAAAAAATCAGAACAAAATATTTATCAAAACACTTCGCGCTATACCCTGTGAAGTACAGAGTAGAGAACTAAAAGAATTTCATCTTAAGAAAACTCAATTACTACTAACAAATATTTTGTTACATATGAATTTAATAATTGAAACGGTTTTAGGTATTTTCACAATTACAAAGTATCGTTTTGAATGGCAATTTACATGATGACTGTGTACTTTATGAAAATTCTGCAAGTATACTTTCCAATGTAAATTTAAAAAAACTGTGAGTTGGAGTAAGTTCCAATTTTACAGGTATTAATGGATTTAGGTCACCAAAAAACTTATATTTCGGGACAAAAATTCTAGCGAAAAGCAGTTTATTTAGTTATTGAATTCAATTATTGACTTAAAAAGTATAAGCTTGTTGGCTTGCCATCATTGGTCACTCAGGATTGGTATACCAGTTGGAGAAGTGGCATGAAAATCATTATAAAAACCGGATTTGATTATACACAAAAAGTACTTTCATGAAATGTTCATAAAATAGACTGTCATGGAATTATCGACCGTCTCGTAAGTATATGGTGGGACATAGGTTAGTAGGTATAAAATATTAATGCTCTACGTGTGTATTCAATTTGAAATTGAATATCTATGGCCACCATGTGTAGAAGCAAGTATTTACATATTAGTGGGATACAGTCTTCTCTTCTTTTTTTGATATAGAAAGTCGAATTCTTATTTTATATGCAAATAAAAATTCTATAATATTTCAATTTTTGTCTTTTTTTATTACCTACGTTGTCAAATATTCAGGTCAAAATCATGAACAAATCAGGCAAGCGGTACATGCCAATTTTATAGTTGTCAGCCTCTGGTTTTTAAAAAACTAATAAGAACTCATCTATTTGTAAAGTTGTAATCGGGACATTAAAGAAGATGTTCTTGGCAACAAAATATCCATTGCATGTCATGGTATACAGGGGATGAAAATAATTGGTATTTTAACCATGATTAAAGTACCCTTATTTTTGACAGTATCAAAAAAGTTTTTTTCTACGACCGTGCGTTTTTACCCACTTTCCCGAACTAGTGCGAGGAAACTCGCTATCAAGCACTAGTGCGAGGAACTCGCTTTCCCGCACTAGTGCGGTGAAATAAAATATGTCAATTTATCGTTATTAAATGTACATTTCATTGATTTTACCTGTATATTACTATTAAAACTAATGGATTAGTCAGACGAAGAGCTCCCAAAAGCAATAATAAACGCCGCAGATGAGATAAATTCAGACCAGTTACCAAGTAAATTACGAAAAAGATAGGAACAGCAATACAATCAATTTTTAAACTGGTGTAAGCAAAAAGGAGTGAATAGCTTCAAAGAAGAGGTTTTTTTGGCGTATTTTTCCGAGCTGAGTAAGGTACTGAAATCCAATACCCTATGGTCGCGTTACTCGATGGTGAAATATTCAATTAAAATAAACGGTTTAAAGATTAAAACTAACTTTTCCGCGTCTGTGGCCCTGAACAATATTCTATCATGGAATTGTTACTTGTATACAGTTCGGGGAATGTATCGTGCTAACAATTCGAAATTTATCCAAAAATAACCAAAAATGTAGTATATTTGGATTTATAGGACCCGCTGTACTCGCTCTAGTCAACTGAAAATCAATAGGTTTCATCTGTGAGACACCTTGCACAATATTCATTATTCAATCATAAAATTGATCAATCGTAGACTCTCTGGAGGCTGTATCGTGCTAACAAACTGAAAATTCTTCTAAAATGTAAAAAATTTGGTACTACAAGTACCATAGCGCCCGTTGTACTGGCTTTAGTGAGCTGAATATCAATAGGGTTAATTTTAGAGACCCTCTGAATAATATCCAATCATGAAATTGGTCACTTGTATATACTCCGGAGGCTGTATCGTGCTAACAAACTGAAACTAATCCAAAATGACAAAAATATCGTACTTAAAATACTGTAGTACCCGTTGTATTCGCTATGGTGAGCTGAAAATCAATAGGGTTCATCTGTGAGATGTCCCGAATAATATTCAATCATAAAATTGGTGACTTGTTGAACTCCGGAGGTTGTATCATGCTAACAAACTGAAATTTCTTAAAAAATGACAAAATGTCGTACTTCAAGTACCATAGCACCCGTTGTACTGGCTCTGGTGAACTGAAAATCAATAGGGTTCATCTGTGACATGTCCTTAACAATATTCGATGATAAAATTGATGACTTATTGCACTCCGGAGGCTGTATCCTGCTAACAAGACATGTAAGAAAAAGTGGCCGACGACAACGACGACGACGACGACGACAAACACACGATTTTTTTTCTAGAAACCATTTTTTCGTATTGTTGTTAATGGAAAACGTAAAAATAACTCAAAAAATTTTCAAAATTCCAACTGTTTTTGGGGTAAACCAATACTTTTCTCGCATATTAGATAGGTTGGGCGGAAAAGTAATAAAACAAAACCTGGACATAAGCAAGTTTCATAAATTGACATCATTCCTAAAAAAGCAAAATGTTGGTTTTCGACCACATAAAGCGCAGATTTTTACCAAAGAAGACATATCCAAGTTTATGTTAATCCCTGATGAGATATATCTTATGATTAAAGTAGGTACCATTTTTGCTTTAGCCGGTGCTCTTCGCAGAGCGGAGCTTGTGACAATCACGCTTGACGATATTCAAGATAAAGGAAACCTAATTATTGTGAAAATTTCCGATTCGAAAAACCATACCTCAAGATCCTTTGTTATGTCTGAAGACATAAATAATGGAACCTTATTGAAGCTCTATAGAAAGTATGCAAATTTACGGCATCCTACCACCACGCACCGTCGTTTTTTTATCAATTACAAAAAAGGCAAATGTTCTATTCAGTGCGTAGGCGTAAACACATTTGGTAAAATGCCGGCAGAGATCGCTACCTACTTAGGCCTACCTAAACCAAAACGTTACACAGGTCACAGTTTTACACGAGCCTTGGCAACGTTTCTAGCAGATTCAGGCGAAGGGGTAATCAACATGAAACATCTTGGAGGCTGGAAGTCAACTACTGTTGCTGAGAGTTATTTGGAGGACTCCGTAGAACAGAAGAAAACCATTTCGAATGAAATTCTTTCATGTACTGGCAACCAATGCCGTCTCCGTTATCTTCATGCACTTTGCAATCTACGAGTGTTACTCTTAACAGCCAGTTACCACCAACTAACTACTCTGGACCGGCTATTCTGGCGCATTTGCAGAATGCAACAAATTGTGTTTTCAACATTATTATTAATAATAATTAGTGGATTCTCATAAAATGTTTTGTATGTTGAAATAAAATATATATTTTTAATGTGCTTTTTGAATCTTTATTTGGTTGTAAATATTGTTCCTAATTCATGCGTAAAGTGTCTTTCTTGCCCTTGACTGCTTGCCCGAACTCCGATTCGCGTCGTTTGGGTCAACGGCAGTCGCGTGCGGGAAAGTATCTTTACAAATAGTATATTACATTACGAGTGCGGAAAGTGACACTTTTCACACGAGTGGGAAATAGTGTAGCACGAGGCGTAAGCAGAGTGCGACAATCCCACGAGAATGAGAGGTCACTTTCGCTCAAGTAATGTACAATATTTTTCCTACGACCACCCATTTTATTGAACAATATGTAAATATCAGATCGTGTATATTAAGTGACCTGACTAATCTTACGTTTTATTTGTATTTGTGACGGTATATGATTGAATATTGTTTCTTTAAAAAGTGCACATGTATTTACAATTACTTCCATAGTGAAATAAAGAAATAATGATTATAAATGTGCATTTGAAAAAATAACAAAAGTAAGTACTTATTAGATACAACTGGGGAACAAATTGAATTATATACTGTAGAGGGCAAGCATGCGAGTCCTGTAAATATACTTTCCGAGTGGGGCACGTACAATATTTTTTGTGCAGCCACCAATAATATGACAATAATATAGGAACAAAATATTCATTGCCTATCCAAGTTTCATCAATGTCTGTCCTCGATGCATAGCCAAGCTTCATAAAAGTCCATCTTCGATGCCCAGACACTTTTAACAAAAGTTCATCCTTGATGCCCTATCTGGTATTTTGTCTTTAATGAACATTTTGACATAAGAGCTTAGAAAAGTAGGTACTTTGCCGAGCAGTTAAATCAATTTTGCGATCTAGACTGGCAACGACGCACTTTTCCAGTTAAAATATGGTCGAAAAACGCATTTTCTAAAGTGGCAGCATAAAAAGTTATTTTCCGCACTAGTGCGGAAAGTACTTTCCGCACGCGTGAGAATAAAGGTCACTTTCCATGGGAGTAGAGAGTGCGATATGTGGTACTTTCCTATGTGGTCGTAGGAAAATAACTATTTCGAAAGTCGTTTAGAATTAAAAATTACACTCAGATTTTCAGTCTTCTACAACAAAAAAATTAGTTCGAGAAATCGATTTAGTTATTTTCACACGTTCTCTCCAATTGAATTATATCAAAATATCTATGAAAACGCTGTACAGTACAGGGTAGTAAAATAAAAATTGTTCATCATGATAAAAATTTTTATGGAAAGTTCAACAGGTTGTTAATCGCATTTATTGGGCCAACGGATATACTCATCAGGCAATTAACGTTCGTTAGGGCGTTGAACGCGTTTCTTGGCTCAAAGAATCCCTTATATCAGTTAATGAATAAATTTATTGTCCTGGCGTACAACTGTTCATTATATAAATCATCATTTTTCGTTGAACCAATGTACACGTTCATTATACTTATGGAAATGGTTCATAGACATAACGAATACATTCATCAATTTATTAATGCCCTGTATTCGTTTATCCAACTAAAGTCGTTTATTAATTCACGTAAAAGTGCTTGATGCACTGTGTTTACTGGTATATTAAACAGGATTCATTGGGTAGATGAAAAAAGTTACTGACTTAGTAGGAAAAAGGAATTAATAGAAATTCGTTAAACTAATAACTCTGTCCATTCACCAATAGCAGATTATAATTGCCTTCATATTCATTAACGTAAAGACGTGTTCATAGTGCCAATAAACAATTTCGATGAAATTAACTGTCTCGACCCTTACTTCGTGGAATATGCTCATATTAGTGTTTTTAAATGAAACTCACGGTCTCTAGTTAATTCCACAATATAATAAAAGTTATTGAAAATTCTAAAAAATGGACAATTGTTTCGATAAATCAATATCATCGTCAGGATGACAGAAGTTACATTTCATTTTATGCCTACCTGATGTTTAGTAGTTATTTTTGGCTAGACCAAGAAGTAACCTAACTTGTGATTGGCTCAATATATGTTTATAAAAAAAAGAAGATATGATATTACAAATATTGAAGCTTAGATATTATTAGCCCTATGGTGATATTCTGGATATCATTTTTCTAATTAAGATCAGTATAACTGTGCAATGATATATAAAACCAGGAAAACTATATCTGCTGATATTTACAATTATCACTTAAGAAGACAGTTTATTAGTGGAGAACTCCCTAGATTTAACTGTTCATTGACAACTTCATATTGTGGGTTTCTTAAATGTCTTCTAATTTCCAGTTCTTCAAGGAAATCCAGTTCTTGTTTCTTTTCACAAATATACAGCACTTCTAGTTCTGTGTTAGGTGTCAATGAATGATTGGTGTCAAGTAGATGTTTGGGTCAGACCCTTAGGAATTTTGAAATACGATACAGTGAGCACTTACGAACATACAGATTAGAACAACCAGATAAATCCCACTACGCAAAACATCTACTTGACACCAATCATTCATTGACACCTAACACAGAACTAGAAGTGCTGCATATTTGTGAAAAGAAACAAGAACTGGATTTCCTTTAAGAACTGGAAATTAGAACACATTTAAGAAACCCACAATATGAAGTTGTCAATGAACAGTTAAATCTAGGGAGTTCTCCACTAATAAACTGTCTACTTAAGTGATAATTGTAAAGATCAGCAGATATAGTTTTCCCGGTTTTCTATATCATTGCACAGTTATACTGATCCTAATTGGAAAAATGATATCCAGGATATCACCATAGGGCTAATAATATCTAAGCTTCAATATTTGTAATATCACAGCTTCTTCTTTTTTCTATAAACATATATTAAGCCAATCACAAGTTAGGTCACTTCTTGGTCTAGCCAAAAATAACTACTAAACATCAGGTAGGCATGAAATGAAATGTAACTTCTGTCATCCTAACGATGATATTGATTTATCGAAACAATTGTCAATTTTTTAGAATTTTCAATAACTTTTATTATATTGTGGAATTAACTAGAGACTGTGAGTTTTATTTAAAAACAATAATAATTTCGATGAATGTTATTTATTGACATAATGAACAAAATTATTTTCAATGTAATTGTAAATATATCTCATATTTTTCAACGTACAGTAGCTGCTTTAATATAACTTTAATATAATTGAAATGGGGAAATCCGTATTGGAAAATCCAGAAACAATGCAAATATGATCACAATAAGAATACAAATTCACGAAGCAGACAAATATATATGCCTAAGTCTCGTTAATTAATTACTCTAAATAATAATAATTTCAATTAATGAGCAAGGATTGAATTGCTTCCTAAGCTGACTCTCTGGCTGCAAGTAGTTCAAAACATAACTATTTTTTCAAACGTCATTCAATTCGAAATCAAAAAGAGAATTTTGGTAGAAGTTGATACTGTTTAATATTTTTAAAAGATTTTTATTTGGAATTCATGGAATAATAGCTGATGCTGGTATTAAGTTATAGTGACGTTATTGAATTGAAGAATTTCAAAACAAAAATTATAATATTCACTCGATTAGTGAAGGTCTCCGTTGTCATGAATACACTATTATTCAGTTTTTTCTCAAAAATGTATCAATTTTCTGAACGGTTAAGGATCAGCCATGAGGTTATTGGAGTGAGATTGGTTTCTTTCTTGCAACTTTGACCTGTATCTATTTCGTATGAACTTTTGATTCAAATGCAACCAAATTCTATAGTCCAAAGGATTTGAATCTGCCGATAGCAAGGGTCAATTGATCGGCGCTTTTACATTTCCAAAAACCCAAACAAAAATTATTTGAGGCTGTTCTTTCAGTCTAGTAGTTAGATTGTTTGGCAATGGTTCTTAGACTTATTTGTAATGACAAGGATGTATTTGCTGTTCCCTAAGCAGAAATGGTATTTGCATGGACTTCAATTGTTGGATCATGATCAACTTCTACAACACATTTGATGTTCTCGCAATAAATTATGTTTTTCAACTTCATTATAAAACAAACGATTCTCTATCTCAAAGTGCAGTATATTCGTTGTTCCCATGTAATGTGTATGTGTGTGTCCTGTTCTATAGGGGCGAAATATACCTCTTACCGCACACAAATTTCGACAAATCCTAAAATATTTCGATGTTAAATCTTACGAAGAAAGAAAATAGAGCGGACGCAACATATAATAAAGTAAAGCAGAACGGTCGAATGTAATAGAAAGTTATAAGACCCATTTCAAGGAAACAACGTTAGTCCAATGTATTTTCTTAGGTTTCCAATAGAGTGAGTTTATGTTAGAAATTACGACTGACATCCTAATGGATGGAGCTTCTCAATAATCAAACCAGTGGCGTGAGTTGGTCAAATTAGAAGTATTAACCCTCCGGTACCCGCACCTCTTTTTGAGACCCGAGCACACGCACTGTATCTCTTAGATCTTGGTATAATATTTTAATACAATCAAGAATAACAATTGCCAACTGTCAGAAATGTCGATGGTCAAAATTGTTTGAATATCAATTTTTTCAAATTAAAATTGATTAATACTTCATAATACTTCATAAAAGTAAGTGAATTTATATAATTTCATTTAAATAATAGATATTACATGGCTTCATTCCTTTTTAGTGTTTGATACTGATAGCAGTAATGATTTCACCACTACTCCACCAGAAATTAAGGAGTTAGCAATTGAATATGTTTTTTTGTTTCTGTTTGATAGTGGTAGAGAAAGTATAGCATTTAGGGGGATAACTGGTGGATCGGTCAAAGCAAAAATACTGTTCCCCTATGGACCTGCACTGAAAAGTAACGTAACAGACAAATCAGCTGAAGAATCGGAAGAGATAAAGAACAGCAGTACAATTTGAATAGCCTTATTCATAGAAGCACACAACAACTGTATCGCAATAGGTTGAATGAGAAACTCTTTGATGTGTCAGTGTTCGAAAACCCAGTTTTCTCCCTGAAAAACTGAATATTCATTTATTTTCAATCCCGAACTTTTAATGACTTCGCACTTTTTCCAACCAATCTATATCATAATGTACTCTTTTCCTCCCCGTGTATGCTCTTCTCCGACCCGATCAGATACTCCGAACTCCTTAAACAACGCAGTTAATTTTATCTCTCAAAATTCCTTACTGTTGGTGTAAGTGACAGAAACGTGTGTGACATGTGTGTCAATAGCTACAATCGTATTTGTAAAAAATGTATATAGTTATTTAGATTGAAAAATATCATTATAACAGAGTTGAAAACCAGTGCACTACAGTTTAATTTACCTCACACGATTGGAAGTGAAAACTAAAACAATCCAATTAGTACATGGTCCTTTTTAAAAGAAAAAGAAAGAAGCTACAGCATCATCAGAATCGTAAGTCTTGAAAATACATTAAAATTAAGAAAATCATCACGTGGCATCAGGCACAACGACGGAAGTGCTACGGCATCCATCTTGGACGACTTCTTCCGAAATCCTAACTCTGGCGGACAGTAGACGAACTTCTTGCAGTTCAAAACAGCGCCCTCTAGCAGTCTGTCGCTTCGCTCTCATTAAGCATATGTCTATCTCTCTCTCTTGGAGGAAAACTACTAGCAAGTCGAGGTAGAACAAAACATTGAAAGGTCAGTGACTCTCGACATTTATTCATATATAATACCACGAGAGTGAACATTTTGTCGCGAAAATTTTTCGATTGTCATGAAAGTTTGTTGCTTGGCAATTCTGCGAATGACATTTTTAACAAAACCACGAGCCGTCAGACGAGTGGTTTAGGATTGAATGTCATCAGCAAAATAACCTAAAAGCAACAAATTTGAATACGACAAGAGAAAAAATTTACCTTACAAAATTTTTAATTGAGTGGTATTCGACATGACTATTTCACGAGAGAAAAACTAAAAACTAAACTAAAAACTAGACTAAACGTTTTATTTATTGCAAACTTCAATTATGCAAAGCCAAAAAAATAATAACATTATGAAAAAAAAATACTTATTTATGTAAAAAGTACAATTATTATAATTGTACGTTGTAGCATTATTTTGGGGATTGTTTTGCATCATAACCTGTGATGAATTTAAGTTAGAAACTGAGGATTCCTTTTCTCTATTTTTATTTTCTCGAAGGTTCTCTATAAGTTGGAAATGGTGTTCTTCATTCAATTGTAAATATGCTTTCAAAGAATGTGCAGAAGAATGTCCTGTAAGCTTAATTACTTCTTGTTCACCGACTCTTTCTTTTGCTAATGCAGATATTGCAGAAGCTCTATGTGAATGATTTGTTATTTTTATTTTTTTGTGTCTATACCAATTGATTCTGCCGATATTTTCGTCCACTTTGAAATTGTATTAATTCCCAATGGTGAATTTTTGTACCATATTCCTTCCTCCCAATTTGGATGTACTGTTAAAAATAATCTTGTTGTTGTTAGATAAGGATTGGATTCTCTTTTTTCAATAATTTTTAAAAATAAACGAACGGGACAAAAATTGTTGTTGGCATTATTTCTTACCAGCCACTTACTGCCAGATAATGCTTTTGATCCTCCTTGTGTCGTTTTGGAGAAGATTGGATTATATTCTACCCTGCCAGTAAAATTACCTTTATTATCATATTCTTTTTTAAAGTAATTAATATCACAATTAGCAGCTTCACTTCCACGCCATGCTAATTCGAACGAACATAAATGAAAAAACTTTTTTTGTAACCCATCAGGATTATCTTCAGAATAGCTTTCTACCATTTCCATTAATTCTTCTTTGGTGAACGCGTTAGAACTTCTTTTTCTGGTTTCAGGTTCAGCCTGAAGCTTTTTACGTTTTGTATCCCTGGCCAATCTAGCAAATTCATAGGTAATATCTTCAAATGGATCAATTTTGATGTTAAATTCTATAAAATATGTTTCCTGAACTATTTGAGCAGTCGTATTCCAAAGTGTTTTCACACTAGCTTCATTATAATCAGTTCCATCTCTTTTTTCCATGTTAAAACCATAATCTTCAATGATTTTTGCTATAACTTGTTCAGAAGTATCTTTTTCTAACGTATAATTACGTGCGTCCAGAAACATTCTAAACTGTTCCCACGCAGACTTTTTTGTCTTCATTGTATTTCGCGGTATACTTTGCTTAATTGTACTCTCTATTTCATTTATTGAATTATTTCCAAATCTTGTATTATTCATTTTAATAATACTTATTTAAATTTTTGAAACAGTTTTTATAATTTTTAGACAGTTAAATAAATAAATAAACAACTTAGTTTCCTTAGAAACCACTAACAAAGATTTTATATTGAATTTTATCACAGAGTGATAGAATTTTATTCACATAGATTTGATATATTAAACGTCAAAAAATTGCCGCGACAAGATAAAAAATTGCCAGTTCAAAATCTTCAAATTTTGTCAGTTATCAATTTACTCTAGTGAAATAGTCGATATAATATATGTTTTTTAAAATTTGAATTTTAAGAGAAACTTTTCAGCACAATATTTCAGACGAGGAGAATGAAATCCAATATTTTGAAACAATCAGGAAAAATGCCAAGGCGCAATTCACTAGAATTTTTAATTGGTTTGAAAAGCACAAAGACACTTTAGTAGATAAAAACGAGTTGAAAAATAGAATAGAATTATTAGAAAATCACTTGGTTGATCAACTACCTGTAACGGAACATAATTTCCAAATTGCATTACGATTGGTAGACAGAGGATACAATAATAGGAGACAGTTGATTAATTATTATTTTAAAAATTTGTTAAACGGACCTGTTTTAAATAAAAGTAATTGTAGTGTCGCATGTGAACACAGCCTTGAGCTCTATATATCTATGTCAAAACAGTCAGCAGTCAGTTCTTGTTCTGTACTCGTGAGATGTTGTTGTTTCATTATTTAGCGGGTTTATTTCCATAGTTATAGAAAGTATAAGTAATCATCGGAGTTTTATTTGCCGACCTTACAGTAATCGTGTGAGCTTACGGCAACTGGTAACGAACTCTAGAGCAAATATTGATGCTTTAAAAAATTATAAACATACTATTGTAGAGCTATACGAAAATTTGATCATCTATATACTAGAACGAAAACTTGATTTCAATAGCAAAAAGCATACGAGGAGCATACAAAATCATCATTATCCACATTGGATGAATTCTTTGAATTTTTGGTACATAGATGCCAAGTCTTAGACAACTTGAATACTACAGAATCTAACAAGGATGATAATTATGATAAAACTCAATCTTATAGTAATTCCTCCCGAGAGGTCAATCACCACAAATACACTGACAACACTACATTCAATTCCTCACAAAATCATCATAGAGATAAATTCAATAATAAAGTTACAATGCACACCAATAACTCTCACACTAGTGGTAACGTTTCTCATTCCAATTCACAGAATAGACTTCTCAGATCGCCTCTGCCAAGCTCTCGTCCTCGCAATGAAATCTGCAACTTTTGTAATTCGAGAATTCACAAAATATATACTTGTCCTGATTTATCTCTCTTGGTCCCGTTAGAAATAATTAACGCAGCACGGATCAACAAATTATGCTTCAATTATTTAGGTAATAAACATCTGATACCCCAATGTCATAACATCTGTCATAACAAGCACCATACACCTACACAAAGGGAACTCCAACAATTCAGATATCACTCCAGATCGCAATGCCTCACTGAACAATGACACCAACAACACCGCACAAACTCAAACAAAATGTTCAAGACAGAGTGAAATTTCACAAGGAGCTGCTTCACTGTCAGCAGTCACTATAAAAAATACCCATGTACTATTAGCCACCGCGAAGGTACGAGCATACTCGAAACAAAGTCATCCACTAATTTTAAAAGCTTTGTTAGATAATGGAAGTCAAACTTCATTTATTAAACGTAACACAGCCCTTGATTAGGAAACACATGTTACTGTTACAACTTGCAAATTTCAGGTATTCTTTCTAGCAACAACCTTGTAGATACAATGACAGTTGTCAACATTTATTCAGTCTTGGATAACCAAAAGTTCTAAGTATCATGTGCTGTCGTAGAAAATATAACACAACTCTTACCTCAAATACGAATTGATCCACAAAAATTGGAAATTCAGCCTTCTCTCGTGCAGCATTTAGCTGATGATGAGTTTTTCATACCATCTGAGATTGATATGCTAATTGGAGCCGACGTATATTACTCCTTGCTTGAGGGGGGTTTTATCATCCTAGGTAGTAATAGTCCCACTCTAGTAGACACTCATTTAGGATGGATTGTAGCTGGCAGAATACCCTCTAATTGCATAGATTACTCTTCTCGAGAAAGCACTCCAACTATTGTTTCTCACACTTTCTTTGCTACTAACGTTTACGCCTCTGCTCTGGAAAATAAATTAGACACGATGCTCCAAAAGTTTTGGTCTCAAGAAGAGATTGAGAATCCTCATCATCTGTCACCGAAAGATGAATTAGCTGAAACAATTTTCACTTCCACGACACAAATTATGGACAATGGAAGATACCAAGTCGACTTACCGCTGATTAACCCCAACGCTCATGAAAAGCTTGGTGAATCGTTTGCACAAGTCAAAAACAGATTTATCTCTCTCGAAAAAAAGTTTGAAACAAAACCCAGACCGTTTTATTGAGTATAAAAAGTTCATTACTGAATATGTTGACTTAGGTCACGCTAGGTATATACCCCTTGAGCTCACGAATATCGCATCTAATCACAAATATTTTGTACCTCATCTCTGCATCATAAGGGAGCAAAGCGCCAGTACGAGGCTGCGCATAGTTTTTGATTTTAGCTGCAAAACAAGTTCTCGTCTTAGCCCTAAAGATATAACTCTCAACGGCCCTCAAGTTCAGCCTGAGGTATATGATATCGTAAGTAGATTTCGCTCATTCAAATTCGTATTAACTGCGGACATCAAACAGATGTACCGACAAGTGATAATGAATCCCAAATTCAACTTTCTTCAAAATGTGTTATGGATAACTTCTCCATAAGAACAATTTTCGTGTATCGAATTGAACACGATGCGGGTAGCGGAGGGTTAAATAATCTTTATATTAGAGAAAGTGGAAATAAAAATGTAGTATATTGTAATTTGCGTATACTAATGAGCTAAAAAGAATTAATAAATACAAGAGGACCCGTGCTTCTCCGCAACATTAAGATAGACTATGTATGAGAGGGTGTAATTATTACATAGAAGCATTTTTCTGTACTTCCAGACAATATTAGTTGTGCGTCGGCCGTAGTATTTGGAAAAAATTGAAAGTAAAGTCGATTGTGCACATATGACTTTCCTCAAACTCTACGAATTTAAACAGTTAATAGCTCAAAAGAAAGAACTTGATCCACTGAGTGTTCTGAGAGTGAAACGATCAAGATCTTGAGTGAATGTGTCCCATAAGAAATGTACAGGGAAGAATAGCGTTTGAATATAACTTGAGTAAGGTGGGAGCTCAGTAAATTTCAATGATTGATGACATATATGTGTCTTTCATCCACAAAAAATGAAGGAAATCAGCCGAACAGATTGGCAAGACTACAGTTTTCATAAATTTTTCATCATATAAGATAAGTGAAACTGCAATTTCGGACAAAAAATATCTTGTTCGTGAACAATCTAAATTCACCAAAAGCATTTCGCGAAGGAATAGCAGGAAAAACATCGTGTTCATTGAATATAAAAGTCATCAATACTAGACCGCCTTCGTCGAGCGGAATGGTGTTGTGTCTGCTAAGAAAGACGATCGGAACCGGGTCCGAGAAGCATCGAAAATGAAAATTCGGAAGGCAATGACAATGGCAAACTATCAACAGTATTCTGCCTTTCAACACCCCCGTCGGTGTTGCAGTGCTCTGTACGAGCCTTATGAACACTTTCACAAGCCAAATTGGACATTAGATTAGAAGTCATCAGCATGGTAGTCAAATCATCATTAGTACATTGCTACAGATCCTCGATAAATTGAGAGGGAAAGAGAGGCACAGAGAGAGAGAGATAATTAAATCCAGTGTATCTACTTTAAAGATACCTACTTAGTAACATAGAAATACGAACACCCATTAACAATTATTCCATTTCGGTAATATTTAGCATACATATCAACGTGTTCGTAATATGTAAATGATTAGGATATAATCTTTCTGATTACCAACTTTATTGAAGGATTGAAGGTCCACGATTTCTTACACAATCCCTAATGCGTGTAGGCATACTTATAATCAAATGATCAATATCCTCCTGGGGTATCTCAAACTTGAAGAAAGGCATTTCGGGCTTCAATAAAACGAATATTGTAATATGGCGAATAACATTCCAGACGTATGTCTTTTCTTAGCCATAATCGCACTGTTACATTCTCAAGAATCTGATGGAGATAACAAGTCCTTCTCGATGCAATAATGTTATAGTTTTAAATAACATTGGTGAAAACTGCATTCAAATCAGTGAATGAGACAGTGTTTTGGCCAAAAATGACAGCACTCTTAGACCTCTCTTACTCAATGCCAACCAATTTTCTAGCGTGCATACGACGTAGCGCGCGTCCTACGTCTCGTATGAAACGGGATTTTTATAAATTGACAAGTTCTCTTGAGCCTTTTGTAACAATTAATAGAATTAAAATTGTTGAATTCTGAAAAGTTATCGACGGTTAAAGAAAAAAAAACATTTTCTCTATACATTTTCATATCTACCCCTTAATGCCGAAAAACCTAAAAATAAAGAAATTTTCCATTCAATCAAAGTTGTAGCTCCATTGGGCGACCATATTAAAGCTAATATTTCCTTTAACTATATAGGTTTTTGTAAATTTGCGATAATTCTGAATAATAGCAGACAATTTTTATTAAACCACTTTCATTACAAAAAATACGCAGGTTTACTATTTTTAATTAATTGGTATTTTTAGAAAATGGAAAACAGCAATCACTTTTGAAATCTAGTGCATTCTAATGATGATTACTCGAAATGCCAACCCTAATCAGAAATTTTACTAGACGTTATGTACAGATTATAAATAAATACTATTGTGAATATTTTAATTAAATAGTATTAAAAATGTCCATTACAGTCCTGTTCGTTGTGTTGTTCGATGTATCAACGTATTTTATCGATGTTTATAAAATAAATCACCTTCTTTCATGTCAAAGTTATTTTATAAAAAGATCAACCAACTCAATTGCTCTTGCACTTATAAAACATTTTTAATATATCTTCTAACATATTTTTATTGCTTATCACTTGGTGGATGACGCCATAAGAATTATGAAAGTAAATATTGCGTTATTCTCTCAGGTAAGTGATTTTATTGGTACAATTAGGTATTATTTCAAATATTTGTATTGAAGACTGGTTTTGCAATATGGATATGGAGTGAATTATTTACTTTTCTGTTTGTTACAGTTTAGTTTGAATTCGAATATGTTAGGTTACCTTTAATAATTCTTGTTCTCTTTGTTTTAGACTGATTAGAATCGTTCAAACTACCGAAAAAGGTTTAGATATTTTAAGTGTTCCTGCTGCATGAGAACAAAATTAATATGGCCAAAAAATGTTGCTGATAAATTGGTTTTAAACGCCAATTCTTCTCCTGGGGTTTGTAGGTCTTTAATGTGATGTGAATTGCAACGAAATTACCTAATTAATGACGAGGTGGCCGAGGAAGAATTATCAAGAATGTTGGATGATGCGGACACAAATCTGGCCGAAACAGAAGTTGAGTTAAATCAAGACGACGAAAAAAAAGACCTAAATCAGTTTTGTCACAAATGGATTCGCAATTGGATAATTTTAATAATACGACAGCCGACTGTTTGGTAATAATTTTTGTTAAAGAATATTTAGTTATTATATTACAATATGGAAATTGTATGTGTCACTTTCATATGAGTGATATATACCTACATTTATTTTATTTGTTTCTTTTAATTTACTATTTGAATAAATTTTTAAAATCTTCAAAGTGAAGTAAAGAATATTATAATATGGTGCTCTAAAAGGAATATATCATATTTTCAAAGTTTTTCTTTGTGTTTCTCCGAAGCTCCTTTTGATTTTCTTCCACTCCCTTAATCCCGACATTTTCATAGTGTTTCTACGCTGTTTGTTTTCCTGAAACTGCCAAGCTGCTTTAATAAAAAAATTATAAGCTACTAAAAGTGTTTATAATAATAGTTTTGCTATGTATTTATACCTGATTTATGAATGCTACCAAACTCTCTTCAAAACGTGTTAAGAAACTACTAAGTTTTATAAGCAATAAATGTTTTATGAAATATTTACATAACACATATAAAATTGCTTCCTAAATATTATATGATTCTGTTGCAAAAATGTTCTTGTGATACATTTATAAAACACTTTTGTTACAAAAAGCTAAACTTGCTCTTATGGAACCTTTATATAATAAGTTGCATTCGTTGTATTCTTGAAAGTAACAATACATCAATATTAAAATAAAATTGATATATAAGCCAAAAGTTATTAAACCACAATGCTAGTTGGACGGTATTTTTGAGACAATAACAGATAATCAGTTTCGAGTGTAGATAGATTGTTAACATGTTATGTAATAGCGAATTAAGCGACAAAATTTCAAAAATCGAGTTATAGGCGTCATCTGTTATAGAAGGTTAAAATCTATGTTGGAAAACATTTTCCCAGATAAAATTATATTCTCCTTAATTTCCAAGGGCACCTGAATTAAACGAAATATTTAGAACTCATCAAAGCAAAATGCAAATTTAAGATACGTAATAAAGAATTATCCCACATATCGATATTACAAAATTTATTTGTATCCAAATCCTTTTTTTGTAACATAGACTCAAGCGCCAGGAAAAGCGTTTAATCTTCTTTGCATTATTCCTCGTCAACTTCTGAGTCTTGTAATATCGAATCAAGCGACATCCCGGTCGCTTGTTTGGTTATTTCAAAACGAGGTCTTATCAGTCTTAAGTGAAACTCCCGCTTCAACGCATCGGAGAGGCGGTTAATTCATTGTTCGTGCAGTCGTTACCTAAAAGTTAGACAGCTTGGTGACTTTTTTAAAAGAAAAACCTTGTTACGTGATTTTCTTTAGTTGCAATGGATAAGAAGATTATTCTTTTTAATAAAAGCTCCAGAAGCTATCGTTGCGTACTCCCGTTTATGCAAAAAAACATGGCACCAGAGGTAAGTACCACGTTTAATAATTATTATTTTTGAATAAGGTAGAGAATACGCTTCCATTAAACGAGCGGCTGATTTATTTCCATTTATGTTTCTGCTGTCTGTCCAGATTGAACAGGAGAGTCATTTTCGTTGGTTTTATAAGGCGTCACGAGCTCGGTGTCCAATAATATTATTATTTGAGATCAAAAATCGAGCTCGTGACACCCTTTCTTACTTCTTTTCTATGTATCAAAGTTTCCCCTGTAGTCATAAAACCAACGAAAACGACTAACTCTGTACGTTTTCTTAGAAAAACTTCGGATGCAGTTATAGAGTGGTATACGCTATAACAGGTTGGGAATAAGTAATTCCAAACGTGTTATAGACCATACTTTTTGTTCGACGTCCTCAAGTTGTTTTTATGAAAAAAATAGTCCTAGAAGGAAATAAAAAATAAACTACCCCGTTGCCTGTCAAATTTTTTTTGTCAACAAGTCGGCTGTTTCAACGCGTTTGGCAAATGGCAGGTGGTTGCATAGAGTGGTTGTAGTCGTAGAAAACGTCAATACTACTCTCTACACGTGTTTTGAAAAGCATGTTCGCATTTTCAGAGAACGGATTTTGAAAACTTACTTTGAGAAACGAGTGTACAGGTGAAAAATAATCACGTTTTTGTGAAGTAGTAATCCTACTGTGTTAGTATTAGAAAAATGTTAGTTCAGACAAGAATATTTCCTAAAAATCATGTTCTTTTCCAGTATGGACCCGAAGCTCTTCCGGAGGATACTGTATCAAACAAAAATGCTGATGAGGTAATTATTATTGTATATTCATAGTTTTGGGAATTTGGGAAAGAATAAAAAATTTTATGTTTCAGATTAAAGCTTATGCGGCAAGCCAGTTTTTAATCGAGACATCTTTTTCCGAAAGTATTGCTAATACAAGTAATTGTACACAAGTTTTTGATTCAACAATCAGTAGCCTGCCATATTCTGATACAGTACTAATGGATATTTCACAAAATTTTCCATTACCTGATTTCACAACGCAGCAAATAAAAAAAATATGCATTCAATGATTATTGCAGCGAGACAACAAATAAAGAGAACACAACTTACAACTACAACGACGAATATAAAAGGACGCTAGCAATGGTTGAAGATGATAGATTTCCTGTAATTTCTGTAGGACATCTAGATAAAACCTCTAAAGTAGAACAAAGACAGCGAGACATTATTCAGGATGTATCAAAGACTACTGAATATTGGTCAAGACAGTCCACTCAAGACAGAACAGAAGAAACTAATAAGGAAGAGCAAGGCAATTTTGAACGGGAACGTTTTACTACTGACGAAAAGGATGATAATATGAGCAAAGAATCGATGGTACTTGAAGAGATTAATGACGAACAAGATAAAGCTACTGAAGATAAACTACAAGGAACTAGTATGGAAGGAATACAAGGAAATTCTGAAAGAGACCTAATAGAGCGCAGTGATGAAAATAACGATGGAATCGGAAGCGAAGAACCAACGGAGAATGGAAGGAGCGAAAGACCTAAAAAAGGTCGCAGGAGAAGGTATCCAAATCAATCGAAAGAAACACGAAAAAGGAACTGTCAAACCAATCAAGCATATTTTAGTCAGAAAGGAAAATTTGTGACAACTCGACAATTTGTAGATCATCAGTGTGAAGACAAGTGCCACGAAAAAGTTACTTTACTCGGAAGACAGAATGAGTTCAGAAAATTTTGAAATTTAGCTGCATTTTCAGCGAAATGCCTTTATCTGAAGTCTTGTGTGAAGGTTGTACCAGTGAAAATAAAATAAACAAAAATTCTACAAAAAGATCGTATACAAAAATATATAAACTGGCAGATAAAGAAGTTAGTTAAAAGATATTAATAGAAACAATGAAAATATCTTCAGCAAGGATCTACAGATACCTAAAGAAAGTATCTTCACAAGATGTTATAACAGATAAGAGAGGTAGGGGAAACAATCTTAGGAAATTGTCGCAAGAACGAAAACAGAAAGTAATAGAGCATATAGAGAAATTACCAAAATATTAATCCCATTACTGCAGAAATAGTTGTTAAAGTCGGCAGTTTCTAAATCCTGGAACAACTTTGGAAGTAATGTTTGGTCTATACAAAGATGAAAATCAGGACCAAAACCCCGTTTCTTTTTCAGCATATTTTATGATGATTTCAATATTCAAAGAAAAAAACCCCAAAAAAGACACATGTGATAGATGTGATAATTTAGATGTAAAGATTCGAGATTGTAAATGATTAGAAGAAAAAAAACGAAATGGGAAACGAAAGAGATATGCATCAAAAACAGGCTGATGAGCCCGAAACCTTATGAATTCTGATCTAGAAAGGGCGAAGACTACAGAGTCATTAGAAGTATTAACTTTTGATTCAGAGAAAACTTCGCCATTTCCCAGAATTCCCACTAATATAGTATACTACAAGCGTCAACTGTGGTTATACAATGGTGGTGTCCATTGTGGTAAAACTGGTCAGGGCTTTTGTTATGTGTGGATTGAAGGTGTAGCAGGCAAAGGTGCTCAAGAAGTTGGCTCTGTTTTAAGAAAGCATTTGAAAGACAATCTTAGTCCAGATGTAAAACTGAACTAATTTTGTGGTCCAATAGTTGTGGCGGCCAAAATCGAAATATTAAAATAGTAATGATTCTTAAGGCTATCATGGAAGGAATTCCAATGATTCAAAAAATTACCATGCGATTTTTGGTCTCAGGGCATAGCTTTATTCCAAACAACTCAGAATTTGGGGATATTGAGTCAGCGCCGAAGTATAAAAAGAGACTTTATACACCGAATGATTACGTCATGAAAAGCTGCCGGAAACGTAACAAACTAAAAATATGTATTTTGGAAAAATATGATTTTGTTGGTGTTAACAAGATTTTGAAAAATATAGTAAACAAAAAAAAAGACATGAATGGCGATTTCGTTAATTGGCTCATAACTAGAGAAATATCAATGTTTAAAGAAAAACCATTTTTTATGATTTTTTTCAGTACAGAACATCAGGGGATCAAGCAAGAAGTAGACGTTTCCAAAAAGCAGCTGTTAAGAAGAGGAACTTCTTTAATCTACACTTTTTCGTCTAGCCTCCACGTTCTATGGCTTGAAGGAAAACCAGTATCACCTGCTAAGTTAAATGACATAACATCTTTATTGAATATTATTCCTTCAGAGGCCAAACGGTTCTATGAAAACATTGTAGGTGACCAACGGATCTCCGATGATGTTGATGGATCCTTAGATTTTGATCCCGAGATCGAATAATACGCCATTTTTGTTGATGTACCTACTGTTATTATAATGTTAAAATGTGTTACTCTATTTACTATAATTATATTTCTGAGTTACCTCAAAAAACTGTTAGAAAAGCAATAGGTTGTGATATTACGGTTTCTTGTATTTTTCCACTTTTCGTAATTTTTTCCTGAATGGAAACAACATGTTATGTTGTATTTTTGTTCCTGTAATAAAGAATCACGCGACAAATGTGTTGGTTGATTCTTTGCGAAAATTTAAATACTGGCCTAATTATAAAAAAGTGATATCGAATTAAACGACATTCTGGCACTATAGCCTTAAATTCGTTCTATAATCATACATATTTAAAAGCAAGATCTAAAATACACTATATTATAATCCTAATGTCAAAAACTGCAATTTATAACTCCTATAATAACGACCCCACGACAACTTAAAAATAAAAAAATCATTAAATTTTCTGGGAAATTCTAAAATGTCACGTAATCTATTATTACATAACGTGGTCCAAGTTATACTATTCACCTTCTTTAATCAACTCAAAGTGATGACATTGCATTTGAAGTTTCCAAAAGAAACATAAATGTAGCTAGTTACCATTTGAAATATTGAATCTTGATTTTACTTCCGAAAAATGTCTTCAGTATTCTTTGTACACACCAAAAACACTACCTTGAGAATGTATCCTGGCATCTTTCCCAAACATCAGTTTTTTACGTTAAACTATATAATTTCATTGAATAAATTCATTTTTACTGCTTTAAATAAAACTTACTGTTTCTAGTTAATTTCACAATGTATTGAAAAGATTTTAAAAATTCTAACATAGTTGAAAATTGTTTCGATAATAAATATCATCGTCAGAATGACATGAATGTAACTTCTGTCATTTTTTTGTTTTTAATACCATCTTCTATGGTTACATTTTTTAAATCATATTGACACTTCACTTCCATAATTGTATCATCAAATGCAATTGTTCCATCTGGACTAGCTCCCAGAAAATATTCATCTTCTCTCCCAAAAATAGTCCACATTGGTTAACTTAAAAATTTGTAATTCCCTCAAATTCATGTATTGCCAATGGTTCACATTGCAATTCATACTTTGTACATTTATTTCCTGAGTGTCATAAAGACTTTTCTTCACTAATATTTTTGGATTGCCTTAATCTCGTTTGCAAATAGGGCCAAAATTAGAAGCTGTTATTCTAAATGTCCTTTCTTGTAACCATTTGTGGTTAGTGCCCTGGCCTCTTGTCTCTTTTTCCAGAATTTGTATACCTCCATCAGATTTCTTTAAAATAGCTTCTAATCTGTTCTTTCTAATTTCAAATTCTTCTTCAATTATTTCTTCAACATCTCCATAATATTCATCAGGACCTAAATTAGGCTTCTTTCTAGTGATTTTCTTTTTGAATTTTCCATCCCTGTAGATCTTCTCTCTTTTTCTTTTACAAGCTTTATTTTCACTGAAACTTTTTGTGAAGGTATCAGGCTGTGCACCCAGTGTTCTTAAAATTTCAAAAATATAATCTTCTTTGCAATTGTGTGATATACTTAATTTATTAAATTATTAAACAAAATCATAATATAAGTAGGGGCAATATTAGGATTTTGTTTAATAATTTAATAAATTAAGTATATGGATAATATGATACATTGATATAAGAAACACTAAGAACAAATATAATTAGAGTTTTTGAATGAAACTCACGGTCTCTAGTCAATTCCATAATATAATAAGTAGGGGCAACTACTCCTAGGAGCTGTAAGACCTTGTCGTTGGTGGAGTGGCTGAGTAACTTCCTCCCTCCTCGAGCCGCAAGGACGGGAAGGGAGGAGTGAAACGAAAAAATAGCTCAGAAATGGTCAGTGGGGCACTGGTGGGGCTATATATGCCCATATGATAGCACCAACAAACGTCAGTAGAAGATCCAACATGCCCAAGTTACATCTGAACACACTGGCAAGTCCTGACCAGTCATGGGGGACGAGCGGCGAGTTTCCGGCGCCGAATAACTGGAACCCTCGGCTATGGTATGGTAACCCAGACAGAAGAGTCCCGATGGAGTAAACCAGCGAAAAAAAATCCGAAATCTAAGGTGGAGGAGACCGTGCCGAGAGATGAATGATCATGCGTAGTTGATCGCGAACGGTTCCCTCCGGATACCGGGCGACCTTCGGTTGTACTAGCCTTATCGTGATAATCCGGCCCTGTCACGATGGACTCACTTCCGAGACTACTCGTGGGATATAAATGGACAACACTTCATCACAACCCTCAGAGATGTTCAACTCTCAAAAACTGGACACGGAACACGGGGACCCGGAAAGCAACCCCGAACTAATTAACCAGGCGACGGTGGAAAAACCTCCCCGGTACCTGGTAATTAAAAGAAGCGAAGGTAATTTCGCAAATATGAGCCCATT
This sequence comes from Galeruca laticollis, assembly GCA_963921935.1. Lineage (NCBI taxonomy): Eukaryota > Metazoa > Arthropoda > Insecta > Coleoptera > Chrysomelidae > Galeruca > Galeruca laticollis. The sequence goes on along the minus strand of OY998183.1, from coordinate 45,093,110 downwards.
TCAGATATCAAAATTAGTATACGGAATTGCAGGAGAAACAAAAAATCTTAAAAAAATTAAAGAAGGACTTCTAATAGAAACTATATCAGCCAACCAATCGAATAAATTACTGTCCTTGAATAAATTGGGAGATATGTCAATCTCAGTTTCACCACATAATACCCTCAATACCTCAAGAGGCGTCGTATTCTGTCAAGATCTGTTGAACTGTAGAAGAATTGTAGAAGAAATGAAAAGCGAAGGCGTGATTGATGTGAGACGTATTCTTGCGAGAAGAGAGGGTCGACTTATTGAGACTGAGTCTCACATTTTGACCTTCAACTCTCCAAAACTCCCAGACACGGTGATAGTTGCCTTCTATTCACTGAAGGTGCGTCCTCACATACCTTCACCCATGCGTTGCTTCAACTGTCAGCAATTTGGTCACACAGCTGTCAGATGCACGAATCAGAAACTCTGTGCCTGTGGAAGAACTCCACATGAAGGAACCCCATGTGCCACTGAGAGCAAATGTGTGAACTGTGACGGACCTCACATGCCGAACTCTAAAAACTGCATTAAATTTGAGGAAGAGACAGCAATCCAAAAACTTAAAATAATGGAAAAAATCACTTACATTGAAGCTAGGAAAAGAATCACAAACAACAACACTAGAACTAGCTACGCACAAATCGTCAAGTCGTCGGCTAACAGCACACTCTCACAGGAAATATTAAAAGAACTCATTCCTCAGATCAAAAGTATCATTGCTGAACTTCTTGAGAACACAAGCATGAGGAAAACCACAACAATTTCAGCAATTAATCAAAAAACAGACGACGTACAATCTGACCCAAAACGGAAAAGATCAACGACTTCACTTGAAGATATATCAGACTCAGATGATATACCCTCTCTACCGGAAGCAACAAACAGAGATTCCATCCCTCCTAAGAGTAAAATGCCGGCCAAACGAGGTAGAAGGAAAAAGAAATAAATCTAACACACAATCAAATAAATATTTTATGATCCCAAAGGAAAACATAATTCAATGGAATTGCAACGGAATAAAACTCCACCACCCAGAGCTGAAATTACTTGTGACAGATAAGTCACCATTCTGCTTATGCGTACAAGAAACCCATCTGAAACCAAACGAAAATTATAGCATTAAAGGCTATAAAATATTCAGAAAAGAAGTAATCCCCGACAGACGAGCGAGAGGAGGTGTGGCTATTCTTCTGAAGGAAAACATTTCAGCCCTCCAATACCACTCAATACTAACATCCAAACAATTGCTGTAAAAATATCTTACCCATTCCCAATGACCATTTGTAATATATACTTGCCCGACATTAATTGGAACATTGTAGAGATGAGAAGATTACTTTCCCAAATACCAAGTCCATGCCTCATAGTAGGAGACTTCAATTCACACAATCCCCTATGGGGATCATATCACCTGGATGTGAGAGGCAGAAATCTAGAAGAGCTGATAGATGAATTTAATTTAGTCATCCTGAATAACGGGAAAGGAACCTACCTCAACTCCAGATCGAACAAACTGAGCGCACTTGACCTATCGCTATGCTCACAAGGACTCACACTGAAATTTTCATGGAAAGTTGAAGACAAATTTCTTTTCTCTGACCACTTTCCCCTATCGATTGACTGCTCATCACCTCAACCCGGGATCAATTTACCTAAAAAATGGAAACTACAACAAGCAGATTGGGTTCAATTTCAAGAACAAGCTGTTTTGAGTGGAACAAATGCCGAGTTAAACAACTCCATCGATACAATAACAACGACAATAGTAAACGCTGCATTACAGAGTATCCCAATGACATCTGGAAATCCAAGAAAGCATCTGGTACCTTGGTGGAACACTGATACAGCAGAGGCGGTACGAAATAAAAAGAAAGCTCTCAATAAATTCAAAAGATATCCCACTCAGGAAAATATGATAAATTTCAAACGCTTCAGAGCGCATGCCCGCCGGATCATATTAGAAAGTAAAAAGTCATCCCTGCAAAAATACATCGCAACAATAGATAATAAAACCACACTCTCTGAGGTATGGAAAAAAGTGAAGGCACTCGATGGAAGACGGCACACATTCCAGTACCCAATAATCACTGTCAATAACACCAACATAACAAATACAACTGAAGTCACTGAACTATTTGCTGATCATTTCCAAAGGATAAGCAGCAGCGAAAACTACAATGACTCCTTCCAAGAACAGAAGGAAGCCCATGAAACAATTATTGATTGGAATGAAAACGAACCATCCAACTATAACATACCTTTTACCATGGCTGAGCTTGAGTACGCTCTCAGATATATCAAGAATTCCTCCCCCGGGCCAGACCAAATCTGCTATGATATGATGGAGAACCTCAGCTATCAGTCCAAAGTGGAACTACTATCAGTGTATAACAAAATCTGGGCAGACAGTACATATCCAAACAAGTGGAGGGAAGCCATTATAATCCCAATTCTCAAATCAGGAAAAAAAAACCAATGACATCAACAGTTACAGGCCGATATCACTAACAAACTGCCTCAGCAAAGTTTTAGAAAAAATTATCAATACCCGCCTGATCTTCGTCGTTGGATAAAAGGGACTACTATCTGATTTCCAAATGGGTTTCAGAGAGAATAGATCTACAACAGATCAACTTGTCTACTTAGAAAATACCATACAGAACAGCTTCGCACAAAGACAACACCTAATAGCTATTTTCTTTGATCTAGAAAAAGCGTATGATATGACCTGGAAATATGGAATCTTAGAGACAGTAGGCAAATGGGGTATAAAGGGCAATATGGGTAGATTCATCGAGAGCTTTCTGCAATATAGGACAATACGAGTACGGTTAGGTAACTATTTGTCTACCCCACATGAGTTGGAAAACGGAATACCACAAGGATCCACGCTCAGTGTGACCCTATTTGCTGTAGCCGTAAATAGCCTCATTGATAATATCGACCCCAGAGTTCACAAAACCCTCTATGTAGACGATCTGTGTTTATTCTATTCATCAAAAGACATTTATCAAACTAGAGAAGTTCTACAAAGTGTCATAAACCAAATCAACAGCAAAGCCGAATCGAGGGGATTCCGATTTTCCGCGGAGAAGACTCAGTATGTCCATTTCTGCAGACTCAGAACTCCACATGATAACCCACAACTCAATATAAATGGGCAGATAATACAATGTAAAGATGAAATAAAATTCCTCGGCGTTATATTCGACAAAAAACTCCACTGGGGCCCTCACACCTTGCCACTAAATGCAAGAAAGCCCTGAACGTCATAAGATGTCTATCAAGTATTAAATGGGGATCGGACAGAGAAACCCTGTTGAAGCTGTACAGAGCATTGATCCTTCCAAAACTGGAATATGGAGCAATAGTCGACTCCGCTGCAAGGCCCACCCACATGAAAATCTTAAAAAGGATTCATGCAGCAGGTATTCGGATGGCAACTGGAGCTCTCCGCACAAGTCCACTGGAGTCGATATTCTGTGACTCAGGTATTCCACCACTAAAATCCAGATTCTCCCAATTGATAATGAACTATGGGATTAAAATGTCCAGCCTACACCATCATCAAATTATAAAACTATTATTCGATACAGAACAATATGCTGCCTTCCAACTAAGATCTACAATCACGCGTCCCACAGGTGTGAGACTCCTTGAAAGTATAACTGATCTCAACGAAACCATCGTATCAACCATTCAAATCGGAAAATACGAATCACCTCTGTGGACATACATAGCACCGAACACAAACTTAGAGTGCACGAAATTTCGGAAAAGCGACACCAACACTATCATATATCAACAAATGTTCAAAAGTATTGTTCATCAACATCATGGGGCATTAACAATATACACGGATGGATCGAAAACTGTCGAAGGAGTCGCAAGCGCGATATCATCACCAAACGGTACTTTTGCGTGGACGCTTCCCGAGATGACTAGTATATATACTGCAGAGCTATACGCCATCTGGCAAGCACTGAGATATGCCGGTACCTGGGAAACATAAGAATGGTTGATATGTACAGACTCTCTCAGTGTACTGGAAATTATATCGGACACATTCTCTAGAGACCCGTTAGTGAAACAAATTCTATCCACACTCGAGTGGCTGAGAGATACGGAGAAAAATGTGACGTTCATCTGGACCCCAGGCCACGCTGGAATAGAAGGGAACGAAATTGCTGATACGGCAGCACAAAACGCTGCGAGAAACGGACAACCAGAAGACATCAGCATTCGCCCAGATGATGTAAAAAATCATTTTAAGAAAAAGATACTGAACGAATGGCAGGTGGAATGGTCGCGAACTAATAGACATCTGAAAAATATAAAACCCTCCGTAGAACCATGGATTTCGAAAAACACCCTAAGTAGACGGGAGCAAGTTGCCATAACGCGCTTGAGAATAGGCCATACCAACCTCACCCACATTCACCTTCTGAAAGGAGAACGACCGCCAGTATGCATTCACTGCGACCAGCCTTTATCAGTTTCGCATATTCTCCTGGACTGCTCTAAATATACTAATATTCGACAACAACTTTCTATTCCCAACACAATAAGAGACATTCTTCAGCCAATCAATGAGAAGAAAACAATTGAGTTCCTAAGACTTACCCAACTAGTGTATAAAATCTGATGTGAAAAAGGAACAACAGCTCTTTTGCCTCCTTTCGTAACAGATATGCCAATAAAAAAAAAAGTAGGGGCAAATTTTTTTAAAAGTTACGTAAATTTTTCTCCAGATTTTCATGAATCGATATCTAGGCATCTTTAAAAAATAACACTGATCCCTGAAAAAAAATTAGGATTACAAATAAAATTGATACTCTATGGAAGCTACAGATATTTCACAATCATATTTCACCTGGAATAACTAAACAAAACTGTTGATGAAATCATCATTTTCAGATGGTTCGCCCTGTATATTCAAATTTCAAATAACAAAAAATCTCAAATGCTTCAAAGAGATTTCATGCAAGATAATTTAGCTTCTGTGTTACAATAACATAGCCACGATACATTCTAAACATATTACAATTATAAGCCCATTGTATAGGAGAGAATTTATTTTATGCAGTAACTAAATACAAATTTTAAATTAAGTATTACTTTCATAAAAAAAAAAAAATTTAATAACACTTACCTTTTTCGTCAATCAATTATTCCACAAAAGTTTTTAAAGTCTTATAAATTATTTCAAAGGGATAAATAAACTGAAAGCACAACAATAACACATCGACAAACAATACTAAACAACAACCAAACCCATACAATAAATTCACTTTAACTTTGCTCAAAATATTTGTAATATTCAATTCAAAACAATCGCCCGTGTCTATTTCGACTTGGAGTATACCAGTGAAACTGCACGCGTTCTCCGACGGCGCAGTTATCAGCGACTAATAATTTTTCAAATTATTCAAATTTTCGGTACCATTTTTCTGAAACTATGTAATATTTTCACTCCAAAATTTCAGCATGTATTGAGAGTATCATGGTACACAAGCTATGCATAGTTTTGAATGAATATTTTCAAAATAAACCAAATGAAAAAATAAATCTCATGGAATTTTTTTATTTATTTAAAAAAAATATGCATGGCTTCTTGACCATGGGGAACCATTTCGACTCCCAAAATTTGGTTAAAATTGTTCCATAAACAAAGGAGAAAATTGTACCGAGAGGAAAATTTCGGCTTTTTTTGAAGAAATCAATACCATTTTTCATAATATTTTTTTTATATTTGACTAGACCAATAACAAAACCAAAATAAAAATCATGTCACAATAATCGAGTCTAAAACATTATTATTTGAAATCATTTCTGGGCAGACATGCCACGGTTATTGGCTCTTAATAATAGTTATTAGTGATTTTGAACAGGTGGAAATAAAGTAAATTGGATAAAAATATACAAAAAATAAAACACGAGAATTCCACTACTCCACTACAAAATCCTCACTATCTTCATCGTCACTTTCAAAATTAATAATAAGTGGGGGCACATCCTGTCTATCAAATACTACTTTTCTATCCCACCTATCTTGTATAATTTTTTTAGTGTGCTCTACTGTCTTTGACCAAATACCAGGAGTCACTTCTTCTCAAGACTTTTTCCATACACATATTGCTTGTTCTGTTCAAGAACCATCAGTTCCCACATGATCTCTATAAAATTTTTTAAATATGCCCCAAATATGTTCAATTGGGTTGAACATATAGTGGTAAGGGGAAAGTCGAAGCACTTTGTGACCATATTTTTCAGATAATATGTCAGATTCGTATACTGTTGGTGATTTATTTCTGCAAAAATGCATATATTTAAACAAAATAAGTTATCTAAGTATTACCATAATATATTGAAAAATGTTTATATCAACTTACCGTTGTACTGAATGCAATAATTGGGTATTGAGGAAAGTATTTTGGAAAGGAATATCATTTTGTATCAACCAGATCTGTATATCAGCCTTTTTGGTAGATGTTGGTAGTTTATTGATCACTGTACTGTGATATCTTGTATTATCCATTACAAATGTGGCAGGTTCTTCCATGTTCACTAAAAACTAGTATTCAAACCAATGCAAAAAATTTCTCGGTTCATTTCACCGTGGTGATCTTTTTTTTAGTAAGAAAAATCCATCCCTGCTCCAGGAATAAATCCAGAAGAGGAACCAGCATGCAATACTATATACCTACAATATGGAAATAACAAATTACTATTAGGTTTCCTAGATAGACTGCATAGCTCAAAACAACTATTGATAATTATATAGATTTAAATAAAATAGTGTGACTAGTAAATATTTGAAAAGGTCTTAAAATGGCAGGAATGTTAGTACATCTTAAATTAATTGCTAAATTTCATTATCCAATTACCTTGAACCACCAATTTTGGTTTTTTTCACGCTTCTATGATTGGAATCCTACCAAGAACGTCCATATTCCAGGTCTCATCCAAAAACACAAACTGATATAAACCTACCCTTTTTATCTTGACATATTCATGTAGAAAATGTACACGTTTCAATGCAATATGTGGCAACTCCATTAAACCACGACGAGGATAATCTTTTTGGTATTTGAATCCAATATTTTTCACTGTATTCCAGAGCGATGTTAAACAACCATTGAAGAGTTGACGTTCCTGGAGTTTGTCTCTTAAAGTTTTCAAGGTTATGTGTTCCTCTGAAAAAATATTGTGTTAGTTAGTTATGAATAAAATAAAACAGTAAATTCAATATACTCACTGTTTCCATACATTTCGTATATAACATTTCGGAAAGCGTTTTGATCAAAGTAATCAATTTCAACAGTAGGTTTTATGCGTTGTCTCTTTTTAGGCGGGCTTTTAGGCTGTTCACCTCTATTATGCTTGACGGCAATACGGTTAACAGTGGTAACGCTAAGTTGTGAAGCTTCTGCAACTCTTTAGAACATAATTACGTCAATTTATAAATGAATAATATATTATCAAGTTTAAATAACCCAACCCAACATTAAAAATATTTAATCATTTACATTTAAATATGTAACAATAATATGAATAATGATGAATACAAATAGCGAATACTATTACTTACGTCTCTTACAGCAATAAGCGGAAGAAGCGGGCTCCCATTCCGGCATTCTCGTTCAAAATAGCTGAACAAATATGTTACCATCTCTTGACATTTTCTGTTCAGCTGCTTCGGCATTTTATTAACCACACACTGCAGATTTGCCTAAATAATAAGTTATGAAAATAACTGTTTTTTTTATTCTTAAAGAAGCAATGAATTTGGAAGCATCAAAAAAATTGTAAATATTAGACGATGATCGATTGTCAATAAACGTCAAAAAAATCTGGGGAATTTTACCAGTTTATTTGACAACGTCTTGAAGTTCTGCTAACCCGTTAGCTGTAAATTGCCCTGGCTGTTGAGGATACATTGTATTCACGGTTGGTAGATTAATATTTATTCTGATAAGCAGGAAAGTAACTAAAAATAACATCATCGTCTTTTTATCGTGAATAAACTATAGTTAATCATTTAGGTCCATTGTGGCGTTGTAGGGCTTGTATTATAAGTTCTCAATATTAGAAGTATAAAATTTTTGGATCACTTTAATCAATTTGGAGATCAGATCACATTTCATTTCAATATTGAAATAATAATCCTTTACATACCATTCGGTTGTGAGTAATGTAAATGAAAACAAAAACGTAATTAATTACTAAGACTCATTCCAAAATTTAATTTTTCTTACTTTGTAATCAAAATTTGTCCATGAATAAATAAATATTCTTTACAGTCGGACTGTTTATTTAGTCGAAGAGTCTCCTGAATTTCAGATGTTCCTGATTGTCTGTGTTGTATCAGGAATGTTTCCATGCTATCGCGTTTAATTTTTGGAACAAGATTGTATGTCTGTGTGTATTTTATTTCACACACACACGAAACATCTCTCCCAATATTTCTTTCGCGTAAATTGGAATATTTTTCATACAAGCATTCTATATTACTCGATAGGTGAAGTGGGGGGCATAATTTTTGTCTAAACTTTTGTGGATATTGAGATAGCGTTGATGAATTGAATGAACGTACATTTTCTTCCTTGTCATTTTGAAATTAAGCAGTATAGATAACTATTTACTCAACTGTATGTATTCCTAATTCTGATTTGGCATTAATGTTGCCTACCTGATAAGGCCAACAAAATGTATTAACTTTGTGATGCGTCTATTAGAATTGTTAGAATCAGTAGCGAGTCGTGTTTTGACCAAGAAATATATAATTTGCGATCTAACTTAGAAATTCTATGAAATATTCAATAACGGTATAGATTGTAGAGAACCACTACTCCTTTTCCTCTCAATCCTATCCCGAGTCAGTGTTGAAACCTACATTTGAAACTGGATGAACCAGCATTCGCCGGTACGTTTTTGTAAGTTTTTCTGTCCAACCTTTTATAAAAATAAGAAAAATTACCAACCAAATTGTTTTTGTAATTCGTTGCATTCCGCAGTATTATCGTCTCATGATTTAGATTTTAACCAAAATAGCATTGTTCTATATCTCCATCCAGCCTTTTCTGGTCTATCTTTGGAAATTTCGTTAAACCTTTTTTGTTTCTCCCTGTGTATTCTTTGGTTGTTTTTAAGATCATTCTTTTGCTCCTTCTTTATTTCCAATAACAGATGATGAAGAAAATCGACGTAAAATCGAAACGCAGACCACAGAAGTCAAAGAAAATATTCAACTCAGTAACCAGCAATTGAAGAAATTATTTTGAGAATATGAATACACAACAGTAGAAATGGCAATATTATATGCGAGTGTATATGCAGAAAATGCAAAAAACAGGAAAAAACAATAGCTATATAAGTGCAATGGGAATGGGGCACTCAAGAAGAATAATAGTACCGGAAACAACATCTAAATGATCTGATAGCAATACCTGATGAATATTAAGACCAAGGAGAAACGGATACAAATTACATATCAAGAATGGGTAATGAGGCTGTTGATTTTTACATTAGTGAACACTTTTGTTCAATCCCCACGGCAATGGTTTAATTAATTTTTGTAAGCATTTAGCATTGTCCCCATGTTAAAACATAGTTCGGCGCGTGCCAACTAGATTGTAAACAAAAACGTTAGAGTAGCGTTTGAACGGTGCACAGTACATGTTATCGATCGTGGTAAAAATTATTTTTATCTTTAAATTAAGTGTGTAACTCCAGATTTAAGAATTCACGTGGTGGTCCTACCTTCATACTGAATCGGTACCAACAAGAAGACCTACTGTCATTGCCAGGGAAAGTGTTATCTACTTCCTATTTTTCATTTGATTTTTTTATTTTTTTTGCCTCATTTTTATTGCCGGTATCAATCTATGCATTGAACCAAATATAAAGAAAAATACTACAGTCCATTTATTTCCCGCCCATACAACAGGGTCATTCGAGCACAGATTTTTCAGGATATTTCCAGCCCTTAAAATCCCATAATTTATGAATTATTAATTTTTGAACATCTGTCGATAAAATTTGATCCCTTTTGTGGCCAACATTTTTATTCATTATCTTTTTTGGTAGACCGTAGGTACCGAACGCGCATATTAATTGACGCACCTGTGAATTTCATTCTTGACCTGGCCAGTGACCAATATAGTGAATCAGCTGGAAGAAGTCCACATTATATTTACATATTTTTATGAACATTCTCTCATTGAATATATTTTATTTCAATAACAAAGTGCACTGCTTAATTTCTATATCGTTCTACATTTATTGTACTCGTAATTATATTCCCCTCTCACACAAATAATATTATCTAATACTTGATATAATGTAGTGAATGTTATTTATTCGAAAGAGTCTCCTTATAACTCGTTGTTTTCGCATTTTTCGCTCGATATAAATAATTCCCTTATTTGCGAAACCAGTAACGTTCGCTCTCTCTCTTCTTTATATGCTTTTGATTGAAATAAGATTACATTAATTATTCTCATTATCAAGTGTTTACATCCTATAAAAACTCGTAATGTCTGAAGCTAAGTAACTCAAATTATTATTTGCTCAACGTCAAAGTGAAATTATACACTTAAATGCTCCGTTAACAATTGCTAATGACGCTCTCACAAATACAGGCTCCCAAAATAATTTCAAATGTATGTATAAACATATCGAGAATATTCGTGATGATTTTCTTAAAGCTGATAATGGCATAATTTGTATTGTGTCTATACAAAAAGGTGCGGACTTAGAGCTACATAATATCACTCGTACAGATTTTGATAATAACTATTATCATGTTCAAGCAGTTTATACTGAAATATTCGAAGATTATAATAATAATAATAATATTAATCAAAACTATACTCAAAATGTGACTACTTTTAGAACTAATTGTTATGTTAGATTGCCTAAACTCACTGTTCCCGTTTTTGACGGACATTATCAACATTGGCAAATGTTTATTGATATGTTTGATTGAATGATACATAATAATGATTCTTTAACGAATATAGATAAGTTTAATTATCTGGATGACATCCACTTCTTCAGTTGCTTATGATCTCATTTCTAGTGTTCCTTTACGAGGTAATTCTTATGTTGTAGCATATAATAGACTCAGAAAGCGTTTTGATAAAAAGTTGTTAAGTGCTCGCTCCCATTGGCATGCTTTAAAATTTACTTCTGCAATGGACAGTTCAGATGATAATGAGGCTTCACGTAAGTTGACGAATATGTAATAAACACAAGATATGACACAAATTCTAAAAACACCCTATATAGATAATTTCTTTTTTAATTCAAAATAGTTATCAAATTATCGACCTCAACTAAAGTAAAATACATAAACAAAAAAAGGCTAACACAATATAATTTCTTTTTTAATTCAAAATAGTTATTAAATTATCGACCTCAACTAAAGTAAAATACATAAACAAAACAAGGTTAACACAATATAATAGATTACGAACAGGTCAGGTTCTGTTGACCACGAAATAAACAAATATGAATAATTAACCTTCATTGAAGGTGAACTCGGGAAATAAATATCAAAAAATATTGGGAACATTAGTCAGTCGGTGAGAGATAGGTATTATCTCTCCCCTGGTGAGGCAAGTCTGAGTCTTGACGGACCCTCACCCTCAAAAAGTAAGAGTGTGAATATTTATGTGACCAGTGGGATTTTCAAAACGTAAGTTTTTAAAAGTACAAATTCATTTATTATATTGAATATTGGATTGTGTTATTATATTTTTCTTTGACTAAATCGGGTATCCCAAGATAGTTAAGGGACCCTACAGGGTGTTTCAGTCATATCGAGTGTTCCTTATACATCAGCGCCCCTCATCTACTGTTGAGGCCTAAAATTGTAGAGGCATCTTATTTAGTTATATTCAGGGATCTTTTTTTTAGAAGGTGCATATTATTTCTTTTTCATCTGATTAGTTTATCCAAACTACGTAGATATACTTACGTTTGGCTTGATACTGCACCTAATTCTATATTAGAGATTTTTCCGTTTTGCTCGAGATTGTATGTAATCCTATTTCAGAGCTATTTACGTTATACTAGGGATTATAGTTAAACCTAGGTTAACATATTGATATTCTACGTAGAGAGATCTACATTGCACTTGAGATTCATAAATTAATCCTATTCCAGAGATATTCATATTGTACACTTGAGAGATAGTTACCTTATACTAGAGAGTTTTAGTTAATCCTAGATTAGAGAATTTGATAGACATTGATACTATAATAGGGGTCATAGTCAGTTACAGCTAAATCTATTTTACTTTCGGAGTTTATTTGACACAGTTTTTTTTTTGGTAATATATTGTTATTATATGTTCTAACCTTTCAATTTATCTCCATAACCTCAATCCTCACCACCCCATACCCGTCAAATAGGACGGACCAGCTAACCCTGCACTACGAACTCGAGCTTGGCACACTGTATAAGCCCAAGGGGCCCCACGACGTCTTCGACCGCTCGAGCCTGGAACAACCCCCCTTCCTCGAGGTAATCCCGCAGGGAGAATTCCGGGTTCTACAATTTTTTTCTTGTGCCATAGGGCACTGGTGACAGCACGTTGCAAGGAATAAAACAAAGGAAGGGAAAGAATAATTCATTACATCGGTAGACAGAGACATTACACTAGTGACATCATAGGAAGGTAAGTAATATGGATAATACCGATCCTAAGCAGTTTTTACACTGGTGACAGCGCCTCCGAAGAGACTGGTGAGAGAAAAGAAAAACCAGCAGTTATTACAATAAACATTTAGAAAAAAAAAACTAACAAGTTATTACACTGGTGACAGCGGTGGGATAAACCATTTTCTCTCTGAGAGGTAATACCGGTTGACTGGAACCACACCCCACGAGCGGTGACAAGCGGTTCAGCAGCCATACCCAGGAGGGAAAACGATGGTTCACCACCAGGGTCTAGTATAGCGCAACATAGAGCCTTCGGGACCAGAGCTTCTGCTAGATCAAGACTAGTGTGCGTGGTGAAGAGCCACATCCTGCACGAGGTGTCACTGCCGACACGAAACACACTGGATATAGACCAGAGAAGGTCGAAAAACAATCCTACTCGGCAACATCGGCTGAGTTGATCATTGGTTCACCGTAATAATATGGATAATACCGATCCATTTATTACACTGGTGACAGCCGTGCTCCAGATACTGAGTCCGTACGGCAGAGGTTCACAACAGGGGAAGTCCTGGCAATAATCCTTTTTTTTCTTCTCTATCCCAATTAAACTACCCATTTCAGGCATCATAGAAGCCCAAAAGGTAGGAGTAGATAGTTAAATTCAATTAGATTAATTAAGGCCTTGTAAATTTCACCTACATACGTTATTTTTAATTTCATATTTATATCACAAAATAAATATTGCGACATATGTCTAATCAAAACTAATATATAACCAAAGTAGTATAAGTTCAATCAGGTATATCCGCTTAGTCAGTTATTTTATTCATTACAAGCGAACGTTGAAACCAAAACTATTTTTTAATACATAAACATTTAGTCAACGTATGAAAAACAGCAAATATACAAGTGAGAAATACGCAAAGTCAGCAACAAGCTTCCGCAAAAGACAAAAATAGCAATATAAAATATAGTACGGAGGAAAGCTGCACGTTTGAGAAATATAAAATGTTTAGTGGAAATTTGGTTATACTTTGACTAACGAACGGACTATTCTCTAAATGAACTAGACATTAACGATTTGAGAAAAGGTGTTAGGTAATATTCATGCTTTAAACGCGAAATAATAAGTTAAATTAAATTAGGACGATTTTGTTCTGGGCTAATTAAAGTGAATAATACCGATTCATATATATTACACTATAAATAATTCTTTGTCTTTATTTTCCCAACTATCCATTTCAAGCATCTAGGTAAGTAACACGTGTGCTAACTAATTATAGGAACACTAGGAAATGAAACAATATGCCGTTAGAGTCCACAGGGGATTCGAGTAATATGCCAGCAGCACTAAGGATACCACAGGCACCACCACTAGGGGTGATCGCCTCAACTTTAACAGACTTCACGGGAAAAGACGCAGCCAGATATATAGAAAAATTGGAACTAAGGGCCAAACTCGACGAATGGTCAGAAACAGAAACACTAACACTACTGAAATTCAAACTCGCAGGCGCAGCCCACGATTTCTTCAAAGCCGACCCAAGATTAGACACAGCAACATATGTTGAATTTAAGGAGAAAATACTCAGGAAATTCGTCCCAAGGAAGTCGATCGCGGACTGGTGGATGCAGCTAGTCCAATGCTACCAGAGGCACGACGAAGATGTAGCAGCTTTCTGCACAAGATTACGGCTAATAGGGAATAAAATATTGGAGGAAGACATAAAAGGAACGAACAGAGAACAGATACCGAACATTCAAAAGAAACACAACGCGGTACTGATGAACCAATTCAAAGTAGGGCTAAGAAAGGACCTGCTTAGAGAAGTAGGATTCTACATATTGCATAAAGATGACCTCTCACTAGAAGAAGCAGAGGAGATAGTAAGTTGCCAAGAAACGGCAGCCACAATGGTGAGCGGAAGGAATAATGGCCACAGAGTCGCTTTTACGAATGAGCAACGGAGTTGCACAGCATGTGGCAAATCGGGACATGAATCGGAAGAATGTAGACATAACGCAAAATGTATGTACTGTGGCAGACGAGGCCACTGGGCATCAAACTGCAGAACAAGAGAAGCGGAAGAAGAAAAAATAGAAAAAAAATGCCAAATATGTAGAAAACAGGGACACTGGGCAGCGTATCGTAGAAACAAAGAATCCAAGGAACCATTAACAGATAGAAATGTATGTCACTACTGCGGAAAACAAGGCCACTGGGCCAAGGACTGCAGAAAGAAAAGGTTCAGTGAAGAAAATAAACAATGGAATACAAAGCAATGGAATCAAGACAGAAGAATCACAACGCATCAAAATAACTACGGGGAATACAGCGGACAAAGGAATTCCAGAGAAAAGATTTGGAACAGAGAAGCACCACAGGCACACGGGCAACAGAATAGGGGACAAAGGCTCCAAAAAGAAGAGAACAGAAGAGGACAGTCCACAGATAAAGGACACATAAACAAGGAAGACGGAAGAAAACATTTAAACTAACAAGGACCACCGTTACTCCCCAAACAAGTGGTCAAGCTGAAACTATGGGAAACTGGACTCACACAGAAAAAAACTGGAATCAACAGGCAACACAATAGGGTAACAAAGAAGAAGACAAGAAAGACCAGATAAAAACAATGCATCATAACGGACCGACGATAAGTAAAAGCGAAGAACCCCCGTATATAGTACTCCTAAGAATAAACGGTAAAACCGAACCCTGTATGATAGACACAGGCGGAGCATACTCACTAATAAGTAAATCCATAGTAGCAGACAACGAATTAGACACACGGATCACAGACCAATTAACCTTAAAAGGCATAACAGGACACACAATCCACTTATACGGTTCAACACAAATAGCCATAGCAACAACAGAAATGGACTATAATATCTACACGGAAGTAATTGCAGCCGAGGATGGTATAATGGGAGACACAGCAGTACTATTAGGAAGAGATTTCCTAGAAGAACACGAGGCAACTATTTCATACAGAGGAAAACCAACATTAGAAATATGAGGAAGAAAAATACCACTAATGAATCCAAGACAAATCAGAGATGTGCTGAATAATTATAGACAAAGGAGGACAGAAGCATACGGAAAAATAACGGCAACAAGGGAACAAGAAAACCCGAGGGAGAAAGAAGCGTGGCAGAAATGGCTAAAAACAGTGGAATCAATGTACAGACAAGAAATAATCAAACCAGAAGTAGACCTAAACAAATATGTAGGAAAAGTAAAGGAAACTACAAACATGGACATAACCGTAGGAAGAGAAACTACACACACAAACCAAAAACCAATAATGAACGGAAAAGGGCGCACAGACACAGAACTTAAGAAAGAAAACGAAAGAAACGAAACAACCAAAGATATCAGGAATAGCAGAGAAGGAACAGAATGCAAAAAAACCAGCACAGATATATACACGGAGGACAGTTTGACCATACCAGCACTAACGGAGGTTCACACAATCGGGATCCTAAAACATGATATAAAAGGAAATACAGTCGTATGCGAAACTCAAGAATACGGACAACACACAATCAGATTAGCAAACAGCATATCGAAAAACCAAAGACAAATTCCAGTAAGAATAATCAATACATCGGCGCAGGAAATAAATCTCACGAAAGGCACTAAGATAGGGAAAGCCTACGAATGCTCTGAAGAGAAACCAACTGACAATACTATACAGGGCACAATCAGAAAATTCGACAATAAAACAGACGACTGGATCCGAAATAACTTCGAATTAAACCACATGGACACACAAAGCAGAGAAGAACTAGTCAAGCTAATACAAAAGTACCACCATCTATTTACGGATGACGACGAAACTCTGACGAGCACCACTAAAGGCAAACACCACATAACTCTGGAACCAGGCTCTCAACCAATATGCAAGGCTCCATATAGGATACCTTACCATCAACGAGAGACACTTGTAACGCGAAAAATTCGCCGAGCCGTCGTAAATTTAATTTGGCTAACCTGTCGACTGAGAGAAGTCACAGCGCTGTCGGAACCGAGTTAAAAATTTCAGTCCTCCATTTGCCGTCAAGGTGTGAACACACATCTGAACAAAAGATATTTGCATGTGCTCTGGGAGCCATAACGCTATTTCACGGAAAGCCTGATAAATTTTACATAGGGGAAGAAAATATCGCTCGATTTAACTAATCGAAGGTCTGACCCAATAATATACTGGACCAGGGGGTGCCGATGACCGAAGGATTCCAGTAGAATTGATGGATTTAAGAAAACACGTGGAAAATTCCCGTAGACGGCGTTAGCTGGTAGGATTCAATAAAAGGGGGGTTTTAGTATATGGACATAAAAACGCTGATTGGAATTTAATGGGTCGGTGAGACCAGTTCCAGGAGGCCTGGATTAATCTGGAGGAATTTCAGTTCCTGTTCTGGTGCCGGGAAAGGAAAGGTTACAGTTTTCCTTTCTTATTTCTTTAAACTCAGTAGTAAATTCACATCTATGCTTCACAAATTACCGTTTTTTTATATTAAGTTTTATTTATTTTTTTTTCCTTACTTGAATTTTGTATTTAAAATATTTTGAAATCTTGCGCATAGATTAAGATACGCTGGAACACTTGGTACGTACCTAGTATAGCGGTATTTAGTAGTTTTTTTTGCCTATTTCTAATGGTTTCTTGTATATAATTTTGCGCCGTATATAACTTTGAGCTGTATATTCTCCAGCAACGCTAAACTCGTTGTAATTTAAATTTCTGGCTTATGCAACCATTATATTGGTATAAATTGCGGAAGTGTGAACCCTTGTAACTGTACATTGGTGTTTTTTTGGACATATATATAATATATTATCGTTGTAATTTTTGGAATTTTGTACATGAACAATTTGATCGATTCTCTAGAATCTTTGCTTGAGACATCGGTGTAGTTTGGGGCCCTCAGCTCTACTGCACCCTGAGATTACAGCCTTCAGCTGAGCTCAGACGATTTTTTTTTATAATATTTTTCTTTTGGTAATGATATTGTATCATATATTTTGAAAAGAGACCTTTGGTCCACCAAGATTAATTAAAATTTCAATCAGGGTGTATTTGCTGACTTTTATTTATTTATGATAATTTACCTATCAGTTTAACCTTTGGAGTGTGTAGTGAGTGTTGTTAACCCACTGAGGAGTTGTGGGCTAACTTAGGAAGTCTTGGGTGCTTGCCAAAACTTCTCTGGCGCCCTTTATGTATACTCAATAATTTTTTTGAAGAATCCACCCCTTCTTCGACTCAAAGCTAGTCGACTGGCGAGCACGGGTTGTACCACGTGAGACAACCCGCATACCTATAACGAGCACTGTGAGGGTTTGTAGGTTTTTCTCGTTATATGTTTTTGGTGCCCATAACGTGGGGCCGTTAGTATTTTTTTTTATTGTCAGCAATACATATCCTGTAATTTAAACTTAAACTTTTGAAATTAAATTTTTTTTTAGCATCTTTGATTAAACTTAAACTTTAAAAATCAAAATTTCAGTTGTAGCCATTTGATTAAACTTGAACGTTTGATAAGTTAAATTTGCAGATTTATTTTCAGTTTATTTTTAGCACCAGATTTAAGTGTAATTGTTTTATTGGGGCGTACCTGGAAATAATTTCTCTTAATATGTTTTGATTGTGCCAGATTTAAGTGTTTTTAGTAAATCTGGGGTTGTGTTCAATTCGAAGGGAATTGTTTTATTGGACGTAATTTGTAAGCAACTTACCTTATTCTGTGAGATCATAATATATAACAAACTGAAAATTTGATAGTACAAATCAAAAAAGAGTTTATTGGTTCGTGGGCAACATTTATTTTCTTTTCATACTGATTGATTATTGGAATTTTGAAAAATTCAATATTGTAGATTTTATCTTTTTTTTAAACTTTGATAAATTTTCAACTTTTTCTTAGAAACTCAGTCATTGTAGATTTAACTTCAGTTATTGTATCTTTTGTAATCTATTGCACCAGATTTAATTGGGTTTTTTTATAGTAAATCTGGGGATTGCTTAACTTTGAAGGTAATTGTTTCAATTGTGGGCGTAACCCGGAAATAATTTCTCTTAATTAGTTATTGATAGTGCCAGATTTAAGTGTTTGTAGTAAATCTGGGGTTTGAGGTCTTGAAGGGAATTGTTTTATGGGGCGTAAGTGGTAAACAAATTCACCTAATTTTGTTAAGCAGTGTTAAATATTAAATTGAAGTTTCAATACAGGAAACGGACAGATTGTTCATTGTTTGATGCGTTTTGTTTTTTTTTCTTCTTTTTCAGGTAGCAAGTGACTAAGAAGATTTCTGATATCGATATTATTGTTTCAATAAAAATTGTAATTTTGAAAATTTTATTTGATTATCTATTGTATAATATTTGTAATTTATAGATATTGTAAATTTAAAAGGTGAGTTACATATTGGGTCACACTGTGTATAAATTTTAGTATCAGAACAGTAACTGAATTCGTAAATACTTTGCTTTATGGTAAGTTTATTTGACTTTCGACGATTGTAGGCTGCATTGTGGGTTCGAACCTTAGCGGGTCGGTGTTTGGAAGTGGTGCCTTGGGCTTGTGGACTCCTGTATTTTGGAATCGCTTTTGAGGAAGGAACGTTGCGTCGGTTCGAGAAGTACACACTTCGTGGAAACTCTGTGGGTTGGAGATATTGTTTGGACAAATAGGGACTTTTGGACATTCGGTATCTGGATTTGGGTTTTAAATTCCTTATTAGGTTTCAGTTGGAGGGAGACCATTTGAGGTACAGGTGTGTCGGTGAAGAATTATTGTTCCGCTAGGTTGGAAATTGGTTTGTTGCCTGGATTGCTTGTCAGATTAAACTTAAAAAGAAGAAATGTCTCGTAGGTTTGTGGTTAATCGGTTGGTTCAGGATGAGCTTGTGTATGAGTTGACAATACGTGGTATTGCAAGTGGCACGGTGTCTGAGATGCGGCGTAGTTTAACTTTAGCGTTGCAGGTAGAGAAGGAAGATGATAGTATAGATCCGCCAGAGTATCCGTATACAGCTGCCGAAGACTTGAGCGCAGTTGAGAATAAGTTAGATCAGATTGAGCCCGGTGTAGAAGAGTTCAACGAAACTCGTGTGAGTGGTAGTTTCCAGAAGTTACAGAGTCAGTTGGTGCATGTCATAGGTCGGTTGGAACGTGCGACTAATTTCAAAGCAGGTGATGCTGGTGTTCGACAGAGGGCAAAAGTAGATGAACTAATGGCTAAAGCTCTCTCCTTATACGAATCATTGGGAAGTAAGGCTTCTAGACATGAGCGTTCTCGTCAATCTCAACCCCCCCAATTGGAAATCCTCTCTCAACCTGGGCCGTCCTTTGCAAATTTGTCAACTATCCGTAGATCGACTCTCAATGAAGTCAGACCACTTCCTAATCCTGGTAATGAGTCGAGGAACTTGTCTAGTATTAAGACGATCTTGCCTAGCAAGTGGGGTTTGGTGTTTTCTGGAGATCCCAAAGGTATTTCACTATCGAGCTTCCTGGAGAAAGTGGAAGAGTATCGAGTTTCGCGTAATGTGGATAAGGAAATTTTGTTAGCTAGTGGTATCGATTTATTTTCTGGTAGGGCTTATCAATTTTATTTAGCTTATAGAGAAGAGGTCAACTCTTGGGATGAATTCGTGGATCTATTACGGGAGGAGTACTTGTCCGTGGATTATAATGAAAAACTGTTCGAGGAAATTAAGAGTAGAACTCAGGGTCCTGATGAAAGTATGGGAATTTACTTGGCTGTGATGTCTGGTTATTTTAAAAGGTTGACTTGTTCCATTTCGGAGGAAACTAAACTTAAAATATTGCTAAGGAATATCACGCCTTACTACCAACATCATCTTGGACTTATAGAAATTAATAGCGTGCGTGAGTTATTGACCTTGGGTCGTGAATTGGAGGCTAGGAAATCGGCTATCGAGAATTACAGTGTACCCTCGAGGGAACTAAATTGTATGGAGCCAGACCTAGCTTATGTGTCATCGCATGTGGAACCTGTGTCTGAGGTTGGAACTCTAACCCTCCCTACTTCGTCATCTATTCCTAGAGTTCATGAGCTCGTTTGTTTCCGTTGTAAGCAGCCAGGTCATCGGGCCGTAGCGTGTCGTAGTAATAGGAAATTTTGCTTTAGATGTAAGAAAGAAGGATTCACGGTTAGGATTTGTCCTGATTGCTCTTCCAGAATTAGCCAGCGTAAACGAACCGAGGCGTGCTTGAATGATCGGATAGAGTGCGTCCGTGAAAACCCCCCGATCAGTAGTTTTCGTGCCGTTATAGATTATGTGTTGGATCATGTCGTTAATGATGAACGTCCTTATCTTAAGATAGATATCCTAGGAAAAACGTTGTTAGGTCTTTTGGATTCGGGCGCTTCAAGAACTGTTTTAGGAGGTAAAGGATATGAGTTGATTTCTTGTTTAGGGTTGACTTTGGATAAAAGTAGGACGACTAATTGTACAGTGGCAAATGGTAATGTGTTACAGAGTATTGGAACCGTAGTGTTGCCCGTGGTTTTGAGGGGTCGTATGCGGTTGATTGAGGCTCTGGTTGTCCCTGAATTAACTCATAATTTGATCCTTGGTGTAGATTTTTGGAATTTGATGGGTGTCGTCCCAGATCTTCGCCATGACGAGTGGCATTTTTCGGCAGATCCTGTGTTGATAAATAGTGTGAAACATGTGTCGTCTAGAACAGTACTCACTCCTTTGGAACAGCAGAGACTTCAAGCGGTGATTGATAGGAATATGGAAATTATGGGAAAAGGTCTAGGGTGTACCGATAGAGTAGAACACGTGATAGTGACTTCTAGTCCCCCCATCAAGCAGCGATATTATAGGGTCAATCCCATTGTACAGAGGCATATCGATGCTGAATTGGATGAGATGCTGCAGTTAGGTGTTGTAGAACCCAGCAATAGTCCGTGGGCTTCTCCAATTTTGTTGGTCAGGAAGAAGGATGATTCCTATCGATTTTGCGTTGATTACAGGAAGTTGAATGCTGTCACTGTTCGAGATAGCTACCCTCTTCCCCTGGTAACGGATACTTTAGAGAAGTTGCGTGAGGCTAAATATTTGTCTAGTTTAGATGTCAAGTCCGCTTATTGGCAAGTTCCGGTAGCCGAATCTTCAAGGCAATACACGGCTTTTACGGTACCTAATAGGGGTCTATTCCAGTTCAAACGACTACCATTTGGTTTATATAATGCCCCAGCTACCTGGCAGAGGCTTATAGACAATGTTTTAGGCCATGATCTTGAACCGCATGTTTTTGTCTATCTTGACGACGTGGTTATTTGTACGCAAACTTTCGAAGAACATGTACGGGTACTCGAAGAGGTTTTTAAGAGGTTAGCGGATGCTAAAATTACTGTTAGCGTGGATAAGTGTCAGTTCTGTCGTCCTGAAATGAAGTATCTTGGGTATGTAGTTGATCGTTTTGGGTTGCATGTGGATCCGGATAAGGTGAAGGCAATGTTGGAGTTACCGACTCCTCGTAATATTACGGAAGTTCGTCGTGTGGTTGGAACCTTCTCCTGGTACCGGAGATTTATACCTAATTTTTCAACCATCATGGTCCCCATTACGGGTCTTCTGAGGAAAAATCGTCCTTTTGTGTGGTCTTCTGAATGTGAGTCTTCGTTTCGTCGTGTTAAGGAATGTTTGGTTTCTGCGCCGATTCTTACGTGTCCCGATTTTAATAAACCCTTTGTTGTACAGACCGATAGTAGTGGTTATGGTTTAGGGGTTGTGTTGAGTCAGCCTCACGAGGATGGTGACAAGGTTATTTGCTATTTAAGTAGATCTCTTACTCGCCAAGAACGGAATTTTTCCACCACTGAACGCGAATGTCTCGCTGTGGTTTGGGCACTTGAACAACTTCGGCCTTATTTAGAGGGTGTTTCTTTTACCGTCATTACGGATCACTATAGCCTACTGTGGCTACAGAAGTTGCAGAGTCCGAAGGGTCGTCTAGCCCGATGGGCAGTCAAAATGCAACAGTATAGCTTCCAAATTATACATCGCAAAGGTCGTGAACACGTGGTACCAGATGCTCTTTCTCGGTCCGTCCCTGTGGTCGATGAGGTGTCTGTAGAGGTTTCATCTGAAGAGGTACCGCCCCCTCTGTTTGATACAACCAATGATAAGTGGTATTGTAAGATGGTGAAGAATGTCGCTAGTAATCAACTTAAATTCCCGGATTGGCGTGTGAAGGATAATCTCCTCTTCAAACATGTTGTCAATAAGTACACACAACCGCTGTCGCCTGGTGAATCTTGGAAACTGGTAGTTCCCAAGGCTGGTAGGTCGCGTATAATCATGGAAGCCCATGTCCCTCCCACATCTGGACATACGGGTATTTTTAAAACCTTCCACAGAGTAGCTGAGCGTTTTTACTGGCCGAAAATGAGGGTTGACGTCGCTAGGTATGTTAATCGTTGTGAGGTGTGTGCGGCGCATAAGGTGTCACAAGGTAAACCTGTTGATAAGATGGCGTCTCATCCAAAGCCTAGCAGGCCGTGGGAAATGATTTGCACAGATCTGATGGGGCCTCTTCCTAGGTCGAAACGAGGTAATTCTTTCATCCTTGTCGTTACGGATTATTTGACCAAGTATGTGCTGATATACCCACTTAGAACAGCGTCGGCAGCGGCCGTTGCCCGTAAGATTGAAGATGAAGTATTTCTTGTATATGGGGTACCCAAGGTGATTTTGTGTGATAATGGTCCCCAATATCGTAGTAATCTTTTCCGAAGTTTAGCTTCCCGATATAGCTGTCGTATCAAGCTGAATGCCAATTATCATCCGAGGGCTAACCCGTGTGAAAGAGTTAACCGTGTGATTAAGACTATGATGGCTTCCTATGTCTCGGATAATCATCGTTGTTGGGACGAGCATCTCGCTCAGATAGGATGTGCGATTAGAACATCTACTCATGAAGTCACGAAGGTAACACCGTATTTCGCTAATTTTGGTAGGTCTATGCTGTTGTCTGGGGCCGATTATGTTGATAATTCAGATTTAGATCTGGGAGATAGTGTGAGAACTCCCGAGAGTAGTCGTAATGAGAGTTTTAGGAAATTGTTCGCTGACATCAGGAAACGGTTAGAGGATGCCAATCAGAAGGCATGTGATAGCCATAATCTGCGGCGTAGGCATGTTGAGTATCTCCCGCACGATTTAGTGTGGAAGAGGAATTTTGTCCTTTCGGATGCTGCGAGGTATTACACGCGTAAGCTAGCGCCTAAGTATATAGGGCCCTACTCGATAGCTAAGAGGGTATCTCCGTGGACGTATGAGTTACACGATAAGGATGGAGCTACGGCAGGAGTATGGCACTGCAAGGACTTGAAACCATACTCTACGCAACCGCCTGACGATGAAAATTAACCTTTCCGGGTTAATTTTCTTTGACGAAAGGGGGGGAATCTGTAACGCGAAAAATTCGCCGAGCCGTCGTAAATTTAATTTGGCTAACCTGTCGACTGAGAGAAGTCACAGCGCTGTCGGAACCGAGTTAAAAATTTCAGTCCTCCATTTGCCGTCAAGGTGTGAACACACATCTGAACAAAAGATATTTGCATGTGCTCTGGGAGCCATAACGCTATTTCACGGAAAGCCTGATAAATTTTACATAGGGGAAGAAAATATCGCTCGATTTAACTAATCGAAGGTCTGACCCAATAATATACTGGACCAGGGGGTGCCGATGACCGAAGGATTCCAGTAGAATTGATGGATTTAAGAAAACACGTGGAAAATTCCCGTAGACGGCGTTAGCTGGTAGGATTCAATAAAAGGGGGGTTTTAGTATATGGACATAAAAACGCTGATTGGAATTTAATGGGTCGGTGAGACCAGTTCCAGGAGGCCTGGATTGATCTGGAGGAATTTCAGTTCCTGTTCTGGTGCCGGGAAAGGAAAGGTTACAGTTTTCCTTTCTTATTTCTTTAAACTCAGTAGTAAATTCACATCTATGCTTCACAAATTACCGTTTTTTTATATTAAGTTTTATTTATTTTTTTTTCCTTACTTGAATTTTGTATTTAAAATATTTTGAAATCTTGCGCATAGATTAAGATACGCTGGAACACTTGGTACGTACCTAGTATAGCGGTATTTAGTAGTTTTTTTTGCCTATTTCTAATGGTTTCTTGTATATAATTTTGCGCCGTATATAACTTTGAGCTGTATATTCTCCAGCAACGCTAAACTCGTTGTAATTTAAATTTCTGGCTTATGCAACCATTATATTGGTATAAATTGCGGAAGTGTGAACCCTTGTAACTGTACATTGGTGTTTTTTTGGACATATATATAATATATTATCGTTGTAATTTTTGGAATTTTGTACATGAACAATTTGATCGATTCTCTAGAATCTTTGCTTGAGACATCGGTGTAGTTTGGGGCCCTCAGCTCTACTGCACCCTGAGATTACAGCCTTCAGCTGAGCTCAGACGATTTTTTTTTTATAATATTTTTCTTTTGGTAATGATATTGTATCATATATTTTGAAAAGAGACCTTTGGTCCACCAAGATTAATTAAAATTTCAATCAGGGTGTATTTGCTGACTTTTATTTATTTATGATAATTTACCTATCAGTTTAACCTTTGGAGTGTGTAGTGAGTGTTGTTAACCCACTGAGGAGTTGTGGGCTAACTTAGGAAGTCTTGGGTGCTTGCCAAAACTTCTCTGGCGCCCTTTATGTATACTCAATAATTTTTTTGAAGAATCCACCCCTTCTTCGACTCGAAGCTAGTCGACTGGCGAGCACGGGTTGTACCACGTGAGACAACCCGCATACCTATAACGAGCACTGTGAGGGTTTGTAGGTTTTTCTCGTTATATGTTTTTGGTGCCCATAACGTGGGGCCGTTAGTATTTTTTTTTATTGTCAGCAATACATATCCTGTAATTTAAACTTAAACTTTTGAAATTAAATTTTTTTTTAGCATCTTTGATTAAACTTAAACTTTAAAAATCAAAATTTCAGTTGTAGCCATTTGATTAAACTTGAACGTTTGATAAGTTAAATTTGCAGATTTATTTTCAGTTTATTTTTAGCACCAGATTTAAGTGTAATTGTTTTATTGGGGCGTACCTGGAAATAATTTCTCTTAATATGTTTTGATTGTGCCAGATTTAAGTGTTTTTAGTAAATCTGGGGTTGTGTTCAATTCGAAGGGAATTGTTTTATTGGACGTAATTTGTAAGCAACTTACCTTATTCTGTGAGATCATAATATATAACAAACTGAAAATTTTATAGTACAAATCAAAAAAGAGTTTATTGGTTCGTGGGCAACATTTATTTTCTTTTCATACTGATTGATTATTGGAATTTTGAAAAATTCAATATTGTAGATTTTATCTTTTTTTTAAACTTTGATAAATTTTCAACTTTTTCTTAGAAACTCAGTCATTGTAGATTTAACTTCAGTTATTGTATCTTTTGTAATCTATTGCACCAGATTTAATTGGGTTTTTTTATAGTAAATCTGGGGATTGCTTAACTTTGAAGGTAATTGTTTCAATTGTGGGCGTAACCCGGAAATAATTTCTCTTAATTAGTTATTGATAGTGCCAGATTTAAGTGTTTGTAGTAAATCTGGGGTTTGAGGTCTTGAAGGGAATTGTTTTATGGGGCGTAAGTGGTAAACAAATTCACCTAATTTTGTTAAGCAGCGTTAAATATTAAATTGAAGTTTCAATACAGGAAACGGACAGATTGTTCATTGTTTGATGCGTTTTGTTTTTTTTTCTTCTTTTTCAGGTAGCAAGTGACTAAGAAGATTTCTGATATCGATATTATTGTTTCAATAAAAATTGTAATTTTGAAAATTTTATTTGATTATCTATTGTATAATATTTGTAATTTATAGATATTGTAAATTTAAAAGGTGAGTTACATATTGGGTCACACTGTGTATAAATTTTAGTATCAGAACAGTAACTGAATTCGTAAATACTTTGCTTTATGGTAAGTTTATTTGACTTTCGACGATTGTAGGCTGCATTGTGGGTTCGAACCTTAGCGGGTCGGTGTTTGGAAGTGGTGCCTTGGGCTTGTGGACTCCTGTATTTTGGAATCGCTTTTGAGGAAGGAACGTTGCGTCGGTTCGAGAAGTACACACTTCGTGGAAACTCTGTGGGTTGGAGATATTGTTTGGACAAATAGGGACTTTTGGACATTCGGTATCTGGATTTGGGTTTTAAATTCCTTATTAGGTTTCAGTTGGAGGGAGACCATTTGAGGTACAGGTGTGTCGGTGAAGAATTATTGTTCCGCTAGGTTGGAAATTGGTTTGTTGCCTGGATTGCTTGTCAGATTAAACTTAAAAAGAAGAAATGTCTCGTAGGTTTGTGGTTAATCGGTTGGTTCAGGATGAGCTTGTGTATGAGTTGACAATACGTGGTATTGCAAGTGGCACGGTGTCTGAGATGCGGCGTAGTTTAACTTTAGCGTTGCAGGTAGAGAAGGAAGATGATAGTATAGATCCGCCAGAGTATCCGTATACAGCTGCCGAAGACTTGAGCGCAGTTGAGAATAAGTTAGATCAGATTGAGCCCGGTGTAGAAGAGTTCAACGAAACTCGTGTGAGTGGTAGTTTCCAGAAGTTACAGAGTCAGTTGGTGCATGTCATAGGTCGGTTGGAACGTGCGACTAATTTCGAAGCAGGTGATGCTGGTGTTCGACAGAGGGCAAAAGTAGATGAACTAATGGCTAAAGCTCTCTCCTTATACGAATCATTGGGAAGTAAGGATTCTAGACATGAGCGTTCTCGTCAATCTCAACCCCCCCAATTGGAAATCCTCTCTCAACCTGGGCCGTCCTTTGCAAATTTGTCAACTATCCGTAGATCGACTCTCAATGAAGTCAGACCACTTCCTAATCCTGGTAATGCGTCGAGGAACTTGTCTAGTATTAAGACGATCTTGCCTAGCAAGTGCGGTTTGGTGTTTTCTGGAGATCGCAAAGGTATTTCACTATCGAGCTTCCTGGAGAAAGTGGAAGAGTATCGAGTTTCGCGTAATGTGGATAAGGAAATTTTGTTAGCTAGTGGTATCGATTTATTTTCTGGTAGGGCTTATCAATTTTATTTAGCTTATAGAGAAGAGGTCAACTCTTGGGATGAATTCGTGGATCTATTACGGGAGGAGTACTTGTCCGTGGATTATAATGAAAAACTGTTCGAGGAAATTAAGAGTAGAACTCAGGGTCCTGATGAAAGTATGGGAATTTACTTGGCTGTGATGTCTGGTTATTTTAAAAGGTTGACTTGTTCCATTTCGGAGGAAACTAAACTTAAAATATTGCTAAGGAATATCACGCCTTACTACCAACATCATCTTGGACTTATAGAAATTAATAGCGTGCGTGAGTTATTGACCTTGGGTCGTGAATTGGAGGCTAGGAAATCGGCTATCGAGAATTACAGTGTACCCTCGAGGGAACTAAATTGTATGGAGCCAGACCTAGCTTATGTGTCATCGCATGTGGAACCTGTGTCTGAGGTTGGAACTCTAACCCTCCCTACTTCGTCATCTATTCCTAGAGTTCATGAGCTCGTTTGTTTCCGTTGTAAGCAGCCAGGTCATCGGGCCGTAGCGTGTCGTAGTAATAGGAAATTTTGCTTTAGATGTAAGAAAGAAGGATTCACGGTTAGGACTTGTCCTGATTGCTCTTCCAGAATTAGCCAGCGTAAACGAACCGAGTCGTGCTTGAATGATCGGATAGAGTGCGTCCGTGAAAACCCCCCGATCAGTAGTTTTCGTGCCGTTATAGATTATGTGTTGGATCATGTCGTTAATGATGAACGTCCTTATCTTAAGATAGATATCCTAGGAAAAACGTTGTTAGGTCTTTTGGATTCGGGCGCTTCAAGAACTGTTTTAGGAGGTAAAGGATATGAGTTGATTTCTTGTTTAGGGTTGACTTTGGATAAAAGTAGGACGACTAATTGTACAGTGGCAAATGGTAATGTGTTACAGAGTATTGGAACCGTAGTGTTGCCCGTGGTTTTGAGGGGTCGTATGCGGTTGATTGAGGCTCTGGTTGTCCCTGAATTAACTCATAATTTGATCCTTGGTGTAGATTTTTGGAATTTGATGGGTGTCGTCCCAGATCTTCGCCATGACGAGTGGCATTTTTCGGCAGATCCTGTGTTGATAAATAGTGTGAAACATGTGTCGTCTAGAACAGTACTCACTCCTTTGGAACAGCAGAGACTTCAAGCGGTGATTGATAGGAATATGGAAATTATGGGAAAAGGTCTAGGGTGTACCGATAGAGTAGAACACGTGATAGTGACTTCTAGTCCCCCCATCAAGCAGCGATATTATAGGGTCAATCCCATTGTACAGAGGCATATCGATGCTGAATTGGATGAGATGCTGCAGTTAGGTGTTGTAGAACCCAGCAATAGTCCGTGGGCTTCTCCAATTTTGTTGGTCAGGAAGAAGGATGATTCCTATCGATTTTGCGTTGATTACAGGAAGTTGAATGCTGTCACTGTTCGAGATAGCTACCCTCTTCCCCTGGTAACGGATACTTTAGAGAAGTTGCGTGAGGCTAAATATTTGTCTAGTTTAGATGTCAAGTCCGCTTATTGGCAAGTTCCGGTAGCCGAATCTTCAAGGCAATACACGGCTTTTACGGTACCTAATAGGGGTCTATTCCAGTTCAAACGACTACCATTTGGTTTATATAATGCCCCAGCTACCTGGCAGAGGCTTATAGACAATGTTTTAGGCCATGATCTTGAACCGCATGTTTTTGTCTATCTTGACGACGTGGTTATTTGTACGCAAACTTTCGAAGAACATGTACGGGTACTCGAAGAGGTTTTTAAGAGGTTAGCGGATGCTAAAATTACTGTTAGCGTGGATAAGTGTCAGTTCTGTCGTCCTGAAATGAAGTATCTTGGGTATGTAGTTGATCGTTTTGGGTTGCATGTGGATCCGGATAAGGTGAAGGCAATGTTGGAGTTACCGACTCCTCGTAATATTACGGAAGTTCGTCGTGTGGTTGGAACCTTCTCCTGGTACCGGAGATTTATACCTAATTTTTCAACCATCATGGTCCCCATTACGGGTCTTCTGAGGAAAAATCGTCCTTTTGTGTGGTCTTCTGAATGTGAGTCTTCGTTTCGTCGTGTTAAGGAATGTTTGGTTTCTGCGCCGATTCTTACGTGTCCCGATTTTAATAAACCCTTTGTTGTACAGACCGATAGTAGTGGTTATGGTTTGGGGGTTGTGTTGAGTCAGCCTCACGAGGATGGTGACAAGGTTATTTGCTATTTAAGTAGATCTCTTACTCGCCAAGAACGGAATTTTTCCACCACTGAACGCGAATGTCTCGCTGTGGTTTGGGCACTTGAACAACTTCGGCCTTATTTAGAGGGTGTTTCTTTTACCGTCATTACGGATCACTATAGCCTACTGTGGCTACAGAAGTTGCAGAGTCCGAAGGGTCGTCTAGCCCGATGGGCAGTCAAAATGCAACAGTATAGCTTCCAAATTATACATCGCAAAGGTCGTGAACACGTGGTACCAGATGCTCTTTCTCGGTCCGTCCCTGTGGTCGATGAGGTGTCTGTAGAGGTTTCATCTGAAGAGGTACCGCCCCCTCTGTTTGATACAACCAATGATAAGTGGTATTGTAAGATGGTGAAGAATGTCGCTAGTAATCAACTTAAATTCCCGGATTGGCGTGTGAAGGATAATCTCCTCTTCAAACATGTTGTCAATAAGTACACACAACCGCTGTCGCCTGGTGAATCTTGGAAACTGGTAGTTCCCAAGGCTGGTAGGTCGCGTATAATCATGGAAGCCCATGTCCCTCCCACATCTGGACATACGGGTATTTTTAAAACCTTCCACAGAGTAGCTGAGCGTTTTTACTGGCCGAAAATGAGGGTTGACGTCGCTAGGTATGTTAATCGTTGTGAGGTGTGTGCGGCGCATAAGGTGTCACAAGGTAAACCTGTTGATAAGATGGCGTCTCATCCAAAGCCTAGCAGGCCGTGGGAAATGATTTGCACAGATCTGATGGGGCCTCTTCCTAGGTCGAAACGAGGTAATTCTTTCATCCTTGTCGTTACGGATTATTTGACCAAGTATGTGCTGATATACCCACTTAGAACAGCGTCGGCAGCGGCCGTTGCCCGTAAGATTGAAGATGAAGTATTTCTTGTATATGGGGTACCCAAGGTGATTTTGTGTGATAATGGTCCCCAATATCGTAGTAATCTTTTCCGAAGTTTAGCTTCCCGATATAGCTGTCGTATCAAGCTGAATGCCAATTATCATCCGAGGGCTAACCCGTGTGAAAGAGTTAACCGTGTGATTAAGACTATGATGGCTTCCTATGTCTCGGATAATCATCGTTGTTGGGACGAGCATCTCGCTCAGATAGGATGTGCGATTAGAACATCTACTCATGAAGTCACGAAGGTAACACCGTATTTCGCTAATTTTGGTAGGTCTATGCTGTTGTCTGGGGCCGATTATGTTGATAATTCAGATTTAGATCTGGGAGATAGTGTGAGAACTCCCGAGAGTAGTCGTAATGAGAGTTTTAGGAAATTGTTCGCTGACATCAGGAAACGGTTAGAGGATGCCAATCAGAAGGCTTGTGATAGCCATAATCTGCGGCGTAGGCATGTTGAGTATCTCCCGCACGATTTAGTGTGGAAGAGGAATTTTGTCCTTTCGGATGCTGCGAGGTATTACACGCGTAAGCTAGCGCCTAAGTATATAGGGCCCTACTCGATAGCTAAGAGGGTATCTCCGTGGACGTATGAGTTACACGATAAGGATGGAGCTACGGCAGGAGTATGGCACTGCAAGGACTTGAAACCATACTCTACGCAACCGCCTGACGATGAAAATTAACCTTTCCGGGTTAATTTTCTTTGACGAAAGGGGGGGAATCTGTAACGCGAAAAATTCGCCGAGCCGTCGTAAATTTAATTTGGCTAACCTGTCGACTGAGAGAAGTCACAGCGCTGTCGGAACCGAGTTAAAAATTTCAGTCCTCCATTTGCCGTCAAGGTGTGAACACACATCTGAACAAAAGATATTTGCATGTGCTCTGGGAGCCATAACGCTATTTCACGGAAAGCCTGATAAATTTTACATAGGGGAAGAAAATATCGCTCGATTTAACTAATCGAAGGTCTGACCCAATAATATACTGGACCAGGGGGTGCCGATGACCGAAGGATTCCAGTAGAATTGATGGATTTAAGAAAACACGTGGAAAATTCCCGTAGACGGCGTTAGCTGGTAGGATTCAATAAAAGGGGGGTTTTAGTATATGGACATAAAAACGCTGATTGGAATTTAATGGGTCGGTGAGACCAGTTCCAGGAGGCCTGGATTGATCTGGAGGAATTTCAGTTCCTGTTCTGGTGCCGGGAAAGGAAAGGTTACAGTTTTCCTTTCTTATTTCTTTAAACTCAGTAGTAAATTCACATCTATGCTTCACAAATTACCGTTTTTTTATATTAAGTTTTATTTATTTTTTTTTCCTTACTTGAATTTTGTATTTAAAATATTTTGAAATCTTGCGCATAGATTAAGATACGCTGGAACACTTGGTACGTACCTAGTATAGCGGTATTTAGTAGTTTTTTTTGCCTATTTCTAATGGTTTCTTGTATATAATTTTGCGCCGTATATAACTTTGAGCTGTATATTCTCCAGCAACGCTAAACTCGTTGTAATTTAAATTTCTGGCTTATGCAACCATTATATTGGTATAAATTGCGGAAGTGTGAACCCTTGTAACTGTACATTGGTGTTTTTTTGGACATATATATAATATATTATCGTTGTAATTTTTGGAATTTTGTACATGAACAATTTGATCGATTCTCTAGAATCTTTGCTTGAGACATCGGTGTAGTTTGGGGCCCTCAGCTCTACTGCACCCTGAGATTACAGCCTTCAGCTGAGCTCAGACGATTTTTTTTTTATAATATTTTTCTTTTGGTAATGATATTGTATCATATATTTTGAAAAGAGACCTTTGGTCCACCAAGATTAATTAAAATTTCAATCAGGGTGTATTTGCTGACTTTTATTTATTTATGATAATTTACCTATCAGTTTAACCTTTGGAGTGTGTAGTGAGTGTTGTTAACCCACTGAGGAGTTGTGGGCTAACTTAGGAAGTCTTGGGTGCTTGCCAAAACTTCTCTGGCGCCCTTTATGTATACTCAATAATTTTTTTGAAGAATCCACCCCTTCTTCGACTCGAAGCTAGTCGACTGGCGAGCACGGGTTGTACCACGTGAGACAACCCGCATACCTATAACGAGCACTGTGAGGGTTTGTAGGTTTTTCTCGTTATACACTACAAAAAGAAGTCGATAGGCTACTAGCATCCAAGGTAATCAGAACATCCTCTAGCCCATGGTCAGCACCAGTAGTCTCAGTAGTAAAGCAGACCCCAGAAGGAGAAGAAAAAGTGAGAATGTGTATAGATTATAGAGCTCTGAACGCGGTAACCAAGAAAGAATACTACCCACTACCTAACGTATCAGACCTACTTCAAGGATACAAAGCGGGAGGCGAAACGTTATTTTCGGTAATCGACGTAGCGGAAGCATACCACCAAGTAGACATGAAAGAAGAAGACATTCCGTTAACAGGATTCAGCACATACCAAGGACACTACGAATACACCAAAATGCCTTTCGGATTACTAAACGCACCATCAACGTTCCAGAGATTCATGAACGCCACCTTAAGAGGACTGACAGGAATAAAATGCATGGTATATCTAGATGATATCATCATATTCAATTACACGGGAAGCAGGGATCACTTAGAGAAAGTAGAGGAAGTGTTCGAAAGACTTTCAGAAGCCAACATTAAACTAAAACCGAAAAAATGTAAATTCATGCTAGAAAAAGTAAAATATCTGGGACACATTATCTCACAAGAGGGAATAGATTTAGACCCACAAAAGCTGGAGGCGGTGCACAAATACCCCCTACCAAAGAATGTAAAAGGAGTAAGAGGATTTCTAGGTTTAATAAACTGGTACAGACGTTTCATACCAAATATAACAGAAATAGCAGCACCACTAGTAAACCTAACAAAAAAGGACACACCGTTCAAAGTATCGGAAGACGTAATAACAGCAATGAACCAATTGAAAACATCACTAACCTCAGATAAAGTACTAATACTCCCCGATTTCACCAAACCTATCAACCGACGCGTCAAACATAGGCGTAGGAGCAATATTGAGTCAAATAAGGGAGGGCAGAGAAAGACCTATAGCATACGCGAGCAGAACACTAAACAAAGCAGAAACCAACTACTCAACTACAGAAAAAGAATTACTAGGCGTTATTTTTGGAATCAAAACTTTCAGATGCTATATTTACGGAACAAAGTTCTCCATAATAACAGACCACAGAGCACTAAAATGGGTACTGACACTAAAAGACCCAAACTCTAGGCTAACACGGTGGGCCTTAACACTGGCAGAATACGACTTCGAAGTAATACACAGAATGGGAAGAAGACACGGGAACGCGGACGCACTAAGCAGAATGTACGACAAAACATGCAACTACATAGAAACCACATACGAAGACTACTTACAATATATTGCAGAAAACGACCTACCAGGAAAGGACACAATAAACTGGAAAGAAGGAAATCTAGACTACATCCAAGAAGAGGAATCAGTAGCCCTCCTAGTGGCAAAAAACAGACCTAATCAGGAATCACTAATTAAAAAGATAGAAAACATATACACTCTACCGGATATCTCACAAGAACAAATAGAATCGGTCAAAGAATGGGACACATTAGACACGAAATTCTACGTAGCATTAAATAGGACATCAGTCAAAGAAGAAACATCATATGAAATAATGTGGAATATTATCCAAAAGCTAAACAAACAATGCGAAGAGAACGCGGAAAAACGCATAACCTTCATAGCCAGTCAAGAACAAATTCCAGGACTAAGCTGGCACGAAATCACAAAGATCATACAATTCACATTCTACGGGTCAACCACCAAAGTAAGCATACTGAAACCGATACCAACAAAAAACACAGGAAAAATCCAAATAATCAAGGAAGAAGAAGAATGGGAACCGCTGTGGGACAAAGAATTACTGAAGAAAGAACAAAAACGCGACGATTTCTGCAATAGCACAGTACAACAGTTAAACCAAGAGGACGAAACAAAACAAAAATATTACATGGACAAAGAAGGGCTCCTATACAGACAAGATCAAGAGGACAACAGGGACCAACTAGTTATACCCAGGAAATATATCACCAAAGTTATAGAAGACTTTCACGACTCACCCATATATTGTCACCAAGGACAACAAAAAACGTTATTGGCAATAAAAAGACGTTGCTTCTGGCCAACGATGAGAACGGACATAATAAATTACTGTAAGCACT
The DNA here is from genome assembly GCA_963921935.1 of Galeruca laticollis. Lineage (NCBI taxonomy): Eukaryota > Metazoa > Arthropoda > Insecta > Coleoptera > Chrysomelidae > Galeruca > Galeruca laticollis. Next base: position 45,057,926 of record OY998183.1, on the reverse strand, counting down.
GCGACGCATGCAACAGACGAAAGACCTCACCACACTTTAAAAAGGCACCACTACAAAGATTCACAAAAGTCACAGAGCCGTGGGAAATAACGTCAATGGACATAGTAGGCCCGCTACCCACGTCAAACAAAGGAAACAAGTACCTGCTAACATTTCAAGATCATTTTACGAAATACTGCGAAGCAATTCCGATACCAGACCAGAAAGCAGATACGGTAGCAAGAGCTTTTGTAGAACAAATGATATGCAGACACGGAACACCCCAGAAACTGTTAACAGATAGAGGAACAAACTTCATGTCAGAACTAATGAGAGAGACATGCAAACTACTCAACATAAAAAGAATACACACAGCGAGCTACGCACCAACAACCAATGGTCAAATAGAAAGACTACACAGAGTAATAAAAGATATGCTAGCGCATTACATAGCCCCAAATCAACGAGATTGGGATAGTTGGATACCATATGTACTAATGGCGTATCGAGGAAGCATACATACATCAACAGGGTACAGCCCGTATTTTCTACTACATGGGAAAGATCAAGCACTACCCTTCGACAATTTCATCAAGCCAAGAAGACTAAAATACAACTTAGACGATAACTACGTGTCAGAACTAGAGACGAGACTTAACCAAATATACACAAGAGTACACAGAAAAGGCAAAAGACGAAAGGATAAACAGATACAATGAAAAAACCACCCTAAGAGAGTTTAAACCAGGAGACCTAGTTTACCTCCTAGACATAAGTAACACAACAGGATTATCAAAAAAACTTCAAAACCGATGGATAGGACCATTCGAAATAAAAGACCAAGTAGGACCAGTCACCTACCAAATAGCGTCTAACAAAGGAAAAAAGATACAAGTTGTTCACATTAATAGATTAAAAACATACTACGGCAAACTGAACGACGATCAACACGAAATTTTTGAGACGACAACGACCCAGAATGAGGAGAACACAACACACGAACAGGAAGAGCCACAAGAAGAATCCAGCAACGATATAAACACAGGGAAGTTAGCAGCCTTACCATTATGGTCAACACAACCACACAGGGAAAAGACGGTACCCCGCACAAAACCACAAAATAATAAGCCGAGCGGAAGGCCCCCAGTCTCACTAAGACCCCCACCGGAAATTCGAAGATCAGCCAGGATAAGAAATCGAATTCCGAGCGCACCCAGCTACATTAATATGACATGGGCACAGGCGTCAAAATTATACAGGAAAAAGACGAAACTAACCAAACGCTATCACACACCACACAAAACCAGGCGGAAATATATACACAGACAACAAACATAACCGCCAAAAACACAGGTCACTCACACACACCGAACTCACACTAAAGTCAAACTTTGCTTTAAGAAGACATAAATCTTATGAAACAGTAATACATATAGATAATACACAAGCACTCATAAACAATAAGTTGTAAAATACATAATAAGTACACTAGAATTAAGACAAACACAGATTTATTAACTATAATTAAAACAATAAACAAGTTATTATTGTCGACTGAGACAAAATAAAACACGGAAAGAAATTCCATTACACACCGACAAATGCAAGGTCATTTTAGGTAATCAATATTAAAAAATAATTTTTGCACCGTTGCAAGGTCAACTCAAAGTAAGTTCAAAAAGATTTAATTTCAATAACTACAAGGTGACCATATAAGTAACATTGTAGTAACCAACTAGAAATTTAAGAAATAATCTTACACAGGAAACTCAATTGACAGTTCTAAATGATTGTACAGTTCGGTCAATTGAGAAAAAAATAAACTAAGGATAAAACGCAAATGCAGCGTTAACATGGGGAAAATAAAAGCATTATTTTTTTCGAAGGAATAGTAATAAATAACTGAAATAAATGAACATTATGCTTATAAATATGAAACCAATGAATGTTAACAAATGTAATTATTGATAGTTGTAGAGAACGGTAGGAACGCAACCATGGAACGACACACCGCCGTCCTGACCTGGGTAACATTCGTTATGTGCGGTCTTCAAACAGCAATGACGTTAATTGCCTACGATTGTTCGAACCCCAATACAAACATTACAGTGATCTCCCTAAAAGACGTACAAAAGTGCCCGGAACCTGAGACGGCGTACGCGAGTGAAAGCAGGTACATCCAAGTGATTCAACGCAACGAAATCAAACTACAAAAAGTATGGACCTGCCTAGCAGAAGTAACCAGACTCATGTTTTACTGTGGAATGCATAGCCACACATCCCTAGTCAACGAAGGGCTGTCCACCTACATACATAAACTGGGATCCGAAGAATGCAGAGCCATGCATAGATACAAAACAATACAACTGTATCAACAGACAATCGACAATATAATCATGAACGGGACTACAACAGCATCAATAAAAATAGGCGGGACTTTAGACAACACCGGAACTTGCAAGGGGACCTCCTACCAAGAGAATGGAAGAAGTTGGAACGACGTGGTAATAATATCCACAGTCAAAATAACAACAAGAGACTATCTAGCCAGAGTGACTCTCGACACAAACGAAATCCATCTAAAAGAAGGCATAACATGCAAATTTACAAATGGATATTGTTTCGACACGACCACGGGCGAAGCAACCTGGACCAGTTACGAGCCATCCACATGTGAAGATCACCTAAGCCAGCTATACAAAGGCTTGGGAAACATAATCACAAACAAACAAACACAAGAGAAACTGATAGTCATAGAAGAAAAAGACAAAGTTTTCGCCTTAACACTACAGAAGAGAAACTTACTATGCGGTATCGAAGTCTGGCAAACAGAGCACCCCAGAATTGTCATTGGCCTCGAAGACAACCAAAACCTTCAACCGTCAATGCCAATTCTACCCCAAAACGTCGATCTTATGAACTACGTCAATAGCAAACTGTTGTATATAGAGCAAACATATAAACGTGACATAAGCATGCTATATACAGACACAATACATAGAAGATGCATAATAAAGAGAGACGTACTAAAAAATAGACTAATACTGGCTCACACCTTACCAAACGCAGTTAGTCAATTAATGGAGAACGCACCTGGTCATATAGGTAGAGTTCTGGGCGAGGTACTTTACATAATGAAGTGCACACCGACCACAGTTAACATAAGAAGAACCGAAAAATGCTACAACGAGTTACCAATCGAAGTAAACAACGAAACGAAATTCATGGCCCCACTAACCAGAATAATCCAAAACCACGCAGAAGAAATAGACTGCAACAACATGATACCGCCCCTATACTACATAGAAGACCAATGGTTAGGCTTACACCCGCACCCCACAATAGCTAACGAACAAAAGATACTCAAACCAGACCAGGACATGGACCTCCGCTTTGGTCCCATCCAACCATTGGGAGCAAAAGGCCTGTACACACCAGAAGAAATTGACGCAGCGCAAAGAACCCTCACATTCGGAACCGAAAGAAAAGCGGTCGAAAACATAATCACCCGCAGAGCAGCCGGACTGAACGCCAACAGCCAAGGTTATTCAGTATCAGACATTTTCGATGCAAAAGAAATCAAAAACCTAGCCGAATCAACCCTAAAACATACTTGGGAATGGTTCACAGAGATAGGTTCAATAATAAGCGGTATAATTGGGATATACTGCACATACCAACTACTAAAATACATAGTAGACACGATTCTAAACGCAATTCGCATCCAGCAGACTGTAGGATGTTGGATAGCGATGTTATGCAGCATATGGGATTCCCTTACGGCATGGGTAATACATACCCACAGCAGAACCCAGAAACAAGACGAAGAGGCGATAGAAATGGAGCAGATACAGCATCAAGAGATGAGCCACCCCAGATCGCAACACTGGACGGAGAGAAATCACTCCATGAACGATCTACTAAGCAGCAGTGTCGCGAGTGTAAATAATCGTGTCCTAGGTCAGGGTCAAAACAGTTAAACCGAAACGCGAGTGAAGTGCGCAATACGTAAAAGTAAACTATAAGCAATACAAAGTTCACGGTAATGTACTCAAAACAATCAATGTTAATGTATTAGGTAAGGTTTAATAAAAAAAAAAGGTGTTGGACCTGAAACGTCGCAACACTTTTACAAGGGGGGAAGTGATGTAATAAACACAAGATATGACACAAATTCTAAAAACACCCTATATAGATAATTTCTTTTTTAATTCAAAATAGTTATCAAATTATCGACCTCAACTAAAGTAAAATACATAAACAAAACAAGGCTGACACAATATAATTTCTTTTTTAATTCAAAATAGTTATTAAATTATCGACCTCAACTAAAGTAAAATACATAAACAAAACAAGGTTAACACAATATAATAGATTACGAACAGGCCAGGTTCTGTTGACCACGAAATAAACAAATATGAACAATTAACCTTCATTGAAGGTGAACTCGGGAAATAAATATCAAAAAATATTGGGAACATTAGTCAGTCGGTGAGAGATAGGTATTATCTCTCCCCTGGTGAGGCAAGTCTGAGTCTTGACGGACCCTCACCCTCAAAAAGTAATAGTGTGAATATTTATGTGACCAGTGGGATTTTCAAAACGTAAGTTTTTAAAAGTACAAATTCATTTATTATATTGAATATTGGATTGTGTTATTATATTTTTCTTTGACTAAATCGGGTATCCCAAGATAGTTAAGGGACCCTACAGGGTGTTTCAGTCATATCGAGTGTTCCTTATACATCAGCGCCCCTCATCTACTGTTGAGGCCTAAAATTGTAGAGGCATCTTATTTAGTTATATTCAAGGATCTTTTTTTTAGAAGGTGCATATTATTTCTTTTTCATCTGATTAGTTTATCCAAACTACGTAGATATACTTACGTTTGGCTTGATACTGCACCTAATTCTATATTAGAGATTTTTCCGTTTTGCTCGAGATTGTATGTAATCCTATTTCAGAGCTATTTACGTTATACTAGGGATTATAGTTAAACCTAGGTTAACATATTGATATTCTACGTAGAGAGATCTACATTGCACTTGAGATTCATAAATTAATCCTATTCCAGAGATAATTATATTGTACACTTGAGAGATAGTTACCTTATACTAGAGAGTTTTAGTTAATCCTAGATTAGAGAATTTGATAGACATTGATACTATAATAGGGGTCATAGTCAGTTACAGCTAAATCTATTTTACTTTCGGAGTTTATTTGACACAGTTTTGTTTTTTTTGGTAATATATTGTTATTATATGTTTTAACCTTTTCAATTTATCTCCATAACCTCAATCCTCACCACCCCATACCCGTCAAATAGGACGGACCAGCTAACCCTGCACTACGAACTCGGGCTTGGCACACTGTATAAGCCCAAGGGGCTCCACGACGTCTTCGACCGCTCGAGCCTGGAACAACCCCCCTTCCTCGAGGTAATCCCGCAGGGAGAATTCCGGGTTCTACAATTTTTTTCTTGTGCCATAAGGCACTGGTGACAGCACGTTGCAAGGAATAAAACAAAGGAAAAAGGGAAGAATAATTCATTACATCGGTAGACAGAGACATTACACTAGTGACATCATAGGAAGGTAAGTAATATGGATAATACCGATCCTAAGCAGTTTTTACACTGGTGACAGCGCCTCCGAAGAGACTGGTGAGAGAAAAGAAAAACCAGCAGTTATTACAATAAACATTCATTAAAAAAAAACTAACAAGTTATTACAAATAGTTTCGAGAAGAGCTTGGCCATTTTAGAAAATTTAGGTTATAATGTCAAGAATTGAGATTTCATACTCTACAATATGTTGTTAGATATATTAGATAATAATACTAAACTTGCTTTGAGCTGCAATATAAGGATAATCTACCTGCCGATGGATATTATACTACGCTTATAGAGTTTTTAGATACTCAATGTGACGCTATGGATAGTGTTCGTATTTCTGAAGTTGATGTCAATGCACGCACACTTGCAAATAATGGGAATTAAACTATTGTCCTTTCTCCGAAAAGGTTCTCTACACCTGAAATAAAAAGTACTACAAAACACACTCCTCCAAAACAGCGAATTAGCAGTGCATTTACCACTCAGTCTGACTTTAAAATAAATTGTCCATAATGCCATCAGCAACATTTATTATACAATTGTCAAGGTTTCTTAGCTAAATCTCCTAACAAAAGATATGACTTTGTAAAATAAAATGTCTTGGTTACAAACATAACAATTTTAACTGTCCTCAACTGCGTGGTATAAAATGTTCACGCAGGCAACACACTCTTCTACACTTTGATGCAATTCCTAACTCACAAGCTCTCCCAAACAATGCTTCCATTACTGCAGTTGCATCAACTAGTGCTTCCCATTTGGCTGCTCGTTCTAATGTTGGAACTTCAGTCAAAGTACTCTTTCGTGTAAATAGTACAGTATTGTTGTCTACCGCTATGGTTGATGGTAAAGATAGCCAAGGTCGTTATCATTCTGTTCGAGTTCTTCTAGATAGTGTCAGTCAGAGTCACTTCATTTCTGCTGAATGTTGTGATAAACTGGGCTTGAAGAACTTTCCTCTCTTTTTGGAGATAAAGGGTCAGATCTCTTCTCAGACTTCACAAGGAGTCACTTGCACTATTTAACCACGAGATGCTCCGGAACCTCTTCTTACTCTAGACTTTGTTATTTTGCCACACATTTGCTCTGATATGCCCAGTGTCTCTATCTCCAAGCATAATTTTCAGGAATATGCAAACTTACTACTTGTAGATCCTCAATTCATGCATTCCCTTCCTGTGGACATGCTGCTAGGTGTTGACGTGTTCGCTAATATTGTCCAAGGTGGTTTTATTAAGTCCTCAAATGATAAACTCGTTGCTTTAGATACGATTTTTGGTTGGATAATCATGGGAAAAGTCAATCATTCTTCAAATCAGATAGCTCATTCGTTCCTTACTTCCGCTGAATTATCCCTAGAAAGTGAAGTTAAAAGATTTTGGGAAATTGATTCCATACCCTCTCGCTCTCATTCATCGTCTGATGATCTGTTAGCCGAAAGATTGTTTTTAGACTCCATACGTCAGAACTCTACTGGACGTTTTGTAGTATCTCTCCCCTAGCGTAATACTTCATATGATTTCTCCGATTCTCGGGACATCACTCTAAGAAGATTTTTATCTTTAGAACGTCGTTTGGTGAAAAATCCTCAGTTATATACTCAATATAAAGATTTTATGGAGGATTATTTAATTTCCGATCATATGGAACCCGTTCACGGCAGTGAACTTATCTCTTCTAGCTATTATATCCCTCATCATTGTATTGCTAAGTCAGATATGTCTAAGTTTAGGGTCGTATTTGATGCTTCCACGAAAGGCTCCAATGGTCTTCCTTTGAACGATATCCTGCTTTCAAACCCCAAGCTTCAATAAGATATCCAATCAATTTTTCTTAGATTTCATACGTACAATGTATGTTTCACCACCAACATAAAACAGATGTTTCGCCAGGTCCTTATAGAGCAGATTCATCGTGACTATCAACGCATCTTGTGGAGTTTTAATCCTTCTGGCAATATTCAAGATTATCGTATCCAAACAGTCACTTATGGTATCACTTCTTCGCCTTTTTTAGCCAACCGAACTATTCTCCATACAGCTGATATGTATAAACATTCGTACCCTCTTGCTTCTCAAATTTTACGTACGGATACATATGTTGATGATGTTGTTTCTGGCTGTAGTTCTTCAGATGAAGCCTTCGCTGTTCAACAGGAGCTTATTGCCCTTTTATCTAGCGGTGGCTTTTACCTGCGTAAATGGGCCAGTAATAATACTCAATTTCTCTCATCCTAGCCGGCTGCTGATTTACAAGTTGATCTGCCCTCTTTTGACTTTGATAGTCAAACTACTTTGTTGGAACCCTTCTCAAGATTTCTTGTGTCATAATGTCTTAAGTAACAATGAGTGCTGTACTCAGCGCTTAATACGTCCTGAACTCGCAAAAATCTTTGATCCATTAGGATTTCTCTCCCCTGTAACGGTTTTTCTCAAAATACTGGATAATATGGTAGATTTCTGGCGTAGTTACATTGATCCAAGAGAAGACTCTCTATTTGGAGGCATGTTAAGTCCGCAGACAATCCTGCAGGCCCTGCCTCAAGAGGAATATTCCCTCAAGAAATTCTCAATAATTCCCTATGGTGGACGGAACCTCCTTGGTTACGTGAACCTTACGATGGTTGGTCTACCCCTCTATCTAAATTTGAAGTTTCCGAAGTTTCTGAAGAACTACGCAAAACTGCTTGTCAAGTTGAATTAAATCAATCCCCTTGTCACATCATTCTATCTCATTTTTCATGCCTTGAAAAAATACAACGAATAATTTGCTATGTACTTAGATTTATTCTTAATGCACGTAATCCCGCTAATGCACGATTCGATTCATTTTCAGAAACTGATTTTGATAATGCTCTTATCTACCTCATGAAATTTACTCAATCTCATGCATTTGCTCGTGAAATACCCTTCCTTCAAAAGAATCTTCGTGTATCAAAATACGTGCGAAAATTAAGCACTTTCTTGGATGAATAAGTACTGCTACTACTACTACTACTATCATCGGAAATATCTTCCTCTTGTACTGCGAACTCTCCACTTCTTACTTCTCCAGAAATTCTGGATACTCGCCCCAAAACGTTCGATTCGTACAGTAATTTCCCGTTGTATAAAATGTTTTAGAGCTAACCCTACTTAATCTCAGCCTTTAATTGGCAATTTAGCTTCTGTTCGTTCATCTCAAGTGAAACCCTTCTCAAATGTTGGTGTGGATTACGGGGGACCTTTTTGTATAAGGCTTGGACGATCTCATGGAGCCAAAACGCATAAGGCTTATCTCGCTCTGTTTGTTTGTATGGCCACAAAGGCCGTTCATCTAGAATTGGCTTCAGACCTATCCACGGACACCTTTGTGCCGCGCTTCGTCGCTTGATTGCTCGTAGGGGTTCCGTTAATAATATATACAGCGATTGCGGAACAAACTTTGTTGGAGCTCGTAAGCAACTGGATCAAGCCATGCAAGGTGCTACTGGAAGGGAAAACATTAAGTGCCATTTTAATCCTCCCTCAGCACCCAATTTCGGAGGTCTGTGAAAGGCAGGCATTAAATCCGTGAAAACTCACCTCTCTAGGGTTATAGGCGATCAGATCCTCACTTACGAGGAATTATATACGGTTCTGGTGCAAATAGAGGCCATTCTAAACTCTAGACCTCTCTGTCCAATTAGCTCTGATCCTCATGATCTTCTTCCACTCACTCCAACCCATTTACTTTCACACCTATAGGTACCCTTATAGATCCTGACCTACAGGATATAAAGCTAGTGCATATCTCTCGTTGGCAGCTGGTTCAGCGAATTCAGCAAGATTTCTGGACCAGGTGGCATCGAGAATATATTCATACGCTTCATCAGAGGAGCAAATGGACACTTCCGGGTACTTCAGTTCTTATAAAAGATGATAATTTGCCTCCTTTAAAATAGTCACTGGCTCGTGTCACAGAAGTTCACCGCGGCGCGGATAAAGTAATTCGGGTTATCACATTGCGCACCGGTCAAGGTGAATTTAAGCGACCTGTTTCAAAGCTGTGTCCTTTGCCACACAATTAATTTCTTTTTTTTTTTCTTTTTCATTTATTGATTTTTCTCATTATATTTGAGTTTTAGTTAGCCGTTCCTCTCAGTGAATTCAATTTTAATGTGAATTTTTCTTTTTGTCTCTCCTAATATTATATCGTTGAACGTCAATTCATCTAATTGTTATTATTAACCTCTATTTAGTGCTAAAATGTTCCATTTTGGTGGGCGGTATGTTCAATCCTCACTGCAACCGTTCAATTAATTTTTGGAAGCATTTAGCATTGCCCTCAAGTTAAAAGATAGTTCGTCGCGTGCCAAATAGATTTTGGGCAAAAACCTTTTAGAGTAGCGTCTGAACGGTGCACACTACATGTAGTTGATCGTGGTAAAAATTATTTCCACCTTTAAATTGAGTGTGCAACTGCAGATTTTAGAATCCTATCTTCATACTCAGACGGTACCGACAAGAAGACCTACTGTCATAACCAAGGTAAGTGTTATCTGCTTCCTATTTTTTTATATGATTTTTTTGCATCATTTTCATTGCCGGTATCAATCTATGCATTGAACCAAATATAAATAAAAATATTACAGTCCATTTATTTCCCGCCCATTTATTGCACAACTATTCCAATTTCAATTATCATTCAATGCGATATGCTCGATTAATTGATATTACAACTAGAATTTTTACTTCTATGCGTTATTTTGTTAAGTAACGAATATCATACCCACTTTCAAATAAAACAATTTAGAATGAAACATCTTCCATCCTCTATTAAGTATGTCAACACAAACCTCGATAGAACACTCCTGTTACAAAATAGGAGCAGACATTTATGAAAATAAAAAGCTTGACAGTGAATATTGAAAAATATGTGGAGAGAAACCCAATTTCAATGCCTGAAAAGAGAAATCTCTCTTCCATAACGATGTTTGCATTCGTTTGAATATATCATCATTATCATTTATATGAGTGAAGCAGTGAGAGCAAATCCCTCTTCACCAAATAAATGTTCAATTCAAAAGATACGTGTTACCAAAACCAATTTAAAATCAACTTAAATTTGTTGTACTAAATATTTATTTGAAAATACGAGAACAAACTAACAACCAATTCAGTCAATTATATTTTTCGAAACTGAGAGATGGAAATAATACTTCTTTCAGTTTGGATCTTGCAGTATAAGAATTTTAGAAAACAATCTTAACATTGCTGGATGCTACTATGGTATGCAATGAAATTATATTTAGAGAATCAGGAAAACGGTCATTTAATTCATACTATTTGATATACACTTGAGAACTATACACAACAAAACTTATATAGAACTAGAAGAACACGGCAGACATTGTCTCGCCAAATATTGGTCTTTGTTTACATGCTATGGCACTTTACCCCACGGAAATGTAGACGTAAAGATTTTTTTGACAATCTATCATTATCTTTATAGTGTCCTTCGTTCACAGATACTAATATTACAAGTAAAAGTTATTATCAATAAAAGATAAACCAGGCATTACAAATCAAAATTGTTCAAATTTTACTATTAACTATACTTACGATTAACTGATTTTTCTATATTCAATTTTTAAATTCTTTCTGTTCAAAGTTCAAAGTGGTCATAGGGAAAATATTCTGTACAACTCGCACGCAAAGCACTTGCTTTTCAGCACTCACCTTACGGCTCGTGCCACAAACTTCTGCGCTCACAGAAAAAGTAAAGGATATTTATTTATTCATTTATATCAAAACAGGCCTTACAGCCTAACTACATTGATAACATAATATATACTATATATTTCATTTATAATATAAACTTAACTATACCTAGATACATTTGACGAGTAATAATTTTATACAATATGTAAGAGGTGTATTCAGTTTTAAGTTGACAGAGTGATGATTTGCCTTAACCCTCCGTGCGCAAGGTAGGGTATGTCATGCCCAGTCCAAATTTTAAACCTCTATATTTTTGTAATACGCATGATTATATTTACGTGGGTCTTAATAGCTGCTCAACAGTGTTTAAGGTATCTAATAGTCAGACCAATTCAGTGGACTTCGATCAGCCAATGAGTGCATTTGTGTTTGAAAGCGGTGCTGGGTGTATTGCACCCATCTTATGTTCGACGGAACATTTTTAGTCAAAGTACGTTTGTAAGAATTTTTGATATATTTATGTAACAATGTCACAATGTCTTATGAAGCTGAACAAAAGAGGTTGCTAAATCTCTCAAGGGATGTTGAAAGTGGCGAAGCAGACAATTTAACAAGTGACGATGATGATGAAAGTGAAGACGAAATTGATCATATTAGTGAGAGAAGTGGTAATAGTGATACCGAAGATGACTTAAGTGACACTGAGATTGATATGCCACAAACAACCGAAAATGAAGGTGTGCCCCTTTTGTTTGGAAAGGATGACACAAAATGGACGTCTACACCCAACAGGCCCAATGTACGTACTCGATCTGAACATATTATTATTCATTTACCAGGAGTAAAGCGCGAATCAAGAAATGCCAAAAGTATGTTGGATTGCTGGAAACTTTTTATTAGTGCAGAAATGCTGCAAGATATTTTACTTCACACAAATGCGCAAATAAGTTGTAGAAGAACTTCTTGCAGAAATGAACACACAAAAAAGTTTATTATGGAAGATACAGAGATGTCTGAATTCAGAGCGTTTGTCGGCCCTTTGTACTTAGCGGGACTATTTCACTCAAACATGCAAAATTTAAATCATCTTTGGAAAAGCGTCGGAACTGGTGTGGATATTTTTCGCACAACTATGACTCTTAAGCAATTCCAGTTTCTACAAAATTGTGTGCGTTTTGATGATAGATCTACCCGAGCGGATAGGAAAAAATAGATAAATTAGCACCTATTCGATGTTTTTTTGTAAAGATTGTGAGTAACTGCTTAAAAACGTATACCCCAGGAAAATATCTAACGATAAACAAACAGCTGCTGTCATTTCGAGGCCGTTGTAGTTTTCTCCAGTATATGCCAAAAAAACCGGCGAGATATGGTATAAAGTTGTTTGCTTTAGTGCATGCAAAAACCTTTTATGTCGTCAATCTAGAAATGTATCCAGGTAAACAACCACCAGGTCCGTACGCTCTTGGATATACTGCATTTGACGTCGTACATAGATTGGTCCAACCAATCTCAAAAACTAACAGAAATATTACTTTTGATAATTGGTTTACCAGTTATCCGCTTTTGACGCATTTGCTCAATGAACACAGATTAACTTCTGTCGGGACTCTACGTAAGAACCAAACACAGATGCCACCAACACTACTTACACTGAAAAATGGGAAGTGTCCTAGTTCTATATTTGTTTTCCAGAAAGACGTTACCCTAGTCGATTATGTACCAAAACCAAGAAAAGGAGTGTTTATTATGTCTACACTGCATCATGACGACAAAATTGACAAAGACACATTGGAGCAGCAGAAGCCCGAAATGATTACATTTTATAATCAAACAAAATGTGGTGTTGACGTTGTGGACCAGTTATGTACGAATTATGACACATCTCGTAATTCAAAACGATGGCCAATGACAGTTTTTACGGTGTTTTGAATATCGCTGGTATAAACGGTGCAATCATATATAATGCCAACAATTCTACTCCAAAGAAAAAAAAAAGATTTTCTCCGAGATTTAGGCTTAGCTTTAATTTCAGAACATTTTAAAAATAGAAAAACTAATGTTCATCTACCCAACGATCTAAAGAAGAGGATTGCTGATCAGGTAGATGAACCATCAACTCCACCCCAAAACAAAGTGGCAAAAATCATGAAAAGGTGTCCGCAATGTCCAACGTGCAAAGATAGGAAGACCAGATACACTTGTTATCACTGTAACGTGTATTTGTGTATGCGAAAATTGTCTCAAAGATAAATAGGAGATATGAAGATCAAACAACTGTTTAAGCTATACAATATTTTTTCTGTCTTTTTATTTTCTAATTTTTCATTTTATGTTTATTATTACCATGTACTTTTTTAATTCACTAGCAATATAGAGATTATTTTTGTTTGTCAAAGAATATAATGCTGTTTACTTTTATGATAATAAAACTTAAAATTTTCTTTAAATTGTAATATTTACTTAATCTGCGTATAAAACAATGACAAATGGTATATATATAAATATATATATATATATATATATATATATATATATATATATATATATTACATAAACAACTAAGTATCTACTTAAAATAATCAAATTTTACTGCAATTTGCTTTATTACACCCACCTTACGCTCCGTGTGATATTGTGTTACCTTATACACGAAGGGTTGCCTTCATAATGTTTTTCGATGAACGTCTACTGAAATTGTCCAGTCTATATCGATCTAATCGTCAAATTCATTTGCGAGACAACACTTGGTCACAAGCGGGGAGCGAGTGATTGTATGAAAAAGTGGAATATGATATTATAATGAATAATATATATATATATATATATATATATATATATATATATATACATATTTTTATACATAGATATATATACGGATATATATATATATATATATATATATATATATATATATATATATATATATATATATGTACGGATACGAAGTCTGGACCCTAAAGGTCGAAACACTAAGGCGGCTAGAAGCTTTCGAAATGTGGGTGTATAGAAGGCTCTTAAAAATACCCTGGACAGACCACATCAGTAATGAAGAAGTTCTGAGAAGATTAGGTAAGGACAGAGACTTAGTTGTCGACATAAAGAAGAGAAAAACCGCATACTTGGGACATGTAATCAGGAGTGATAGAATGAGGCTGCTGAAAATAATAATGGAAGGCAAAATAGAAGGCAGACGAGGTATAGGAAGACGCCAACATTCGTGGTTGAAAAACATAAGAGACTGGACCGGACTAGACTCACATTCCTTATTCCGAGCTGCTCAAAACCGAACCCAGTTCGCCGAGATTGTTGCCAACCTTCACTAAGGTGAAGACGGAACCGAAAGAAGAAGATATATATATATATATATATATATATATCTTCATAGTATTAACCATCCAGCAAGTAGAATGAGCACTTTGAATCTATTTTCTTGAATGCATTGACGTTGTTACGAAATTAGTAAAACTGCTGATATTGAAAATTCAAACTATATGGAGATACATACTGCTTTGGTTTTAAAATTAACCCAAACATGAATCCTGAGAACGGAGATCAAAAAAAGTGCTTCCTCATATAATAAATATAATAGGGAATAGAATAATATGGGAAAAGATGGTTTTATAATGTAATAAATGATTATTCGAGTTAAATAATAATAATCTACATTCCTTCGGACTACTACTTCTTGTAATGATAGTAATTCATTTTAATAAAATGAATATTTTGCTACGGTCTTTATGGCCTGTATTTCAGTTCTATTTGGAATTATTTTAACTTTAATTGTACAGTATTATATTTTATATGTTTACTTAAGAAAAGAGAGCTAGTTATATATATGAGAGATGCGGCAATTCAGAAACAATAAACCCACTGTTGGTAAAACAAGCTTCTAGCATTGTACCGAAAACATTGTCCGATTTAAAAGTAGCAGTCACTACATTGGAAGCAAAATATAGGGCCAAAGATAAGATAATCGAAGAAACCACACAGAAATTACGAAATCACTTGAGTAGTTCTGTATTAATTAATCTTATGAACCGTATCGAATCTTCAAGAAACGCTTAAACTCAAATCGATCATTCTTCAAAGGATAAAAGGGGCATTCCATGTAAATGCGAAAGAATCCATAAAGATAACAAACATGTTTGTTTAAGTGGATTTATGGTAATCAATTTCAAAAGAATCCGTCGCAATTAGAATGTAATTTAAAAGAAACACGTTAAATTTTTATATAGTTAGTAAATATGTTGTCTTATGCAGGAGATTTCAGGAATTTTTGATAAATAGTAAGTTATGTTAATATTTATATGTATAAAAATCTTCATCTCTATATATTCTAATTTTTAATACTAAAATGTTATTTCCATGCATATACGGCTTTAGAAATTAACAGTTCATACGATAGAGTTTTTAGTTTCGCTAGCAACCCGCAACGAGATAGATTATGATAAAAATAATAAAAACGTCAGTGATTTTGAAAATGTCAAAGTGAATTGGGATATAATAATTTAACTTGTCTATATTATAGAATTTAAAGAAAAACCAGAAATAATTGAAATCAAAACTAAAAGGTATTAAACTGAGAAGAGAAGAGAGATATTCATATAAGATAATATAGTATTTGAAGATCCTACAAGTTCCCAATATAAATTGTTGTTACAATTAACGTAAATTTTGTCAAGGTACTAAACAAAATTTGTGAGTGTTTTAAAATTGAGTTGGTTTAGAAAGAAAGTTATTTCAAAAGGAGAAGATCATAGTGTTTCAATTTAAAGGATATCTCTGCAGATATATTGCCTGTTAAATATGTGGAAAGGAGTTGTCACTATTTTTGTTTGACGGAACGGCAGAAGAAATTTCAAGTATATATATATATATATATATATATATATATATATATATATATATATATATATATTCCTACATCTTCTTTTTTATATATATATATATATATATATATCCGAATTTGGTGGCGCAGCGACGTTTAGAAAATTAAAAGGTACCGAAATAAATTTATTAGAGATTTCTAAAATTAAATAGGCCTTTATTTAAAAACTAAAAAGGAATGCATTCATAATTAGTAATTAATCTAGTATTTTTATTGTTTCAAAGTAATTATAGTTTATTATTTTTGTAGTGTATACACGTTTCCTGTCTATAAACTTCCATGTTTTTAAAAAATTTCTGAAATCATAAGCTTATTCATTTTAATTTGACAATCCAAAAAATTATAGTAAATTTGAACGGCGCAATTCAATCCTACCCTTTGATAGAGTTTGTTATACATGCTTAACGATTATTCAATCACAAATAATAAATTCATAAATAAATATAGAATACATAACAAAAAAACGTGGGGCAACTGCAATCATAAGTTGAAGTATTGCAATAACAACTGGCAGCCCAACGTGTGGCAAATTAAGATTTTTTTTGATAAGAAGGTTTGAAAAACATTAGTATTACATAACAAATGACGCTGCAACGTGAGGCATACAAGAAATTTGCATATAAAAAAATTGACTAAAAAAAATATCTTTGCAAATTTAGGAGATCTTAACAGCTATTAATAAAACATTAAATTTATTAAATTGTACATTGACAAATACTAAAATAAAAGAATAATGGAAAGAAGAATGATACTTAGAGATGGTAAGCAGATAGGAGCAGAAAGTGGATCAGATGAAGAGAAAGAAGAAAGAAGACATGGTATGGGTGATTTCCAAATACAATATTTAAAACAAGGGGAACATAATCAGGAGAATGATGAAGAGACGGAGGGAAGAGAAGGAGCCTTTCCAATTGATGAACATGAAGAAACAATGAGAAGTAGAGAAGAGATGGTAGGACAGAATCAAGGAGAAGGTGCTGGGAGTAGAAGTGAACAAAATAGAATGATTGAAATGTTACAAGAATTATTTAATAATCAGAATGACACTATAAGCAGAAAATTTGATATTCAGAGAGAAGAAATGAAAGAAATAAAAACAAATAATCAAATAATGAAAGAAGAAATGAAAGAGGAAATAAATTCAAATAATCAAAGAATGTGAGAAGAAATAAAAGAGGAAATAAAGACAAATGATCAAAGAATGAGAGAAGAAATAAAATAGAAAATAAAGACAAGTAGTCAAATAATGGAAGACAAGATAGAAAATGTAAGAAAGCAATTGGAAGAATCTAAAAGATACACAGAGGAAAGAATCCATGAAACAAAACAAGAAATTAGAAACGAAATGTTAGGAAAATTAATGGAAATGGAAGAAATACAATCGACAGAAATAGAAAGTTTAAAGAAAAATTAAAATGAATTAAAAATTGAAATAGGAGAGAATACTAAAAAATAAAAGGGAATAGCGAAAGGATAACGAAATTAGACACAGAAATAATGAAGACAAATGAAAACATACAAAACATAGAAGAAAATATGAATGAAGAAATTGAAAAGAATTTTAAAATAGCAGAAAAAGAGAACTACAAGACAAAAGGTCTATTGGGATTGGATATAGTAAAAATACAAAAGCAAGTTGGGAAAATAGAGAAAATGAATTTTGAAACAACAGAATAAGAAAATAACAACATAAAACGAGAATTAAAATTGGACATTATACACATACAAAATCTAGTTGAGGGAATAGATGAAATAGGAGCCAATATTGATTATGTAGGAATAAAAACAATATGTGTAACAACAGAATACAAATTTGATGATAACAAACTACATCCGAAAGTATTAATAAACAATTTAAAAGCAGGATTTAAAATAATATTAGATATGGGGGGAATAGAAGAAATAATAAGGGAAAATGAAGAACATTACGTATTGATGTGGTTCACAATACAAGAGGTAATAAAATGGTGTTAAAATTAAAAATATGGGAGATTTATGTAAATATAGTTAATATAGATAGAAATTAGGATGTGTAAATATATAATTAGAACAGATAGATATTAGGGTTATAACTACAACAATTTGAATAAAACAAACTTAAATTTGGTGAATGATAAATTAGTATTTGAAGTAACATAATTAGGTGCGAAAATAATAGGAATATAAAGAGGTAAATGAAATATATAATGGCAATTGAAGAGATACAACTAATGGTTATTACAAACTTAGATAGAATGTAATTATATATAGAAACAGATGTACTGGGAAGATATGAATATAAAGCGATATGAAATACGAAAAGAAATTGAGATTAAATGGATGATGAATAGATGTTGAAAATAAAGCCATGGTGAAAGAAGAAGCAGAAAGGTTAATGTTAACTATAATGAAAAGAAATAATATTGAAAATATATAAATGTATTATTATTATGAAGAAGAGGAATTGAGTGGAATTAAAGATTGCATGGATGAATATTATATAATTATGAATAATTTATTGAATAAGAATGTGAAAATAGTGTCGAGGGAATTGAGAGAGGCGAATTTATGTGCATGGAATGAAAGAAAGAGGGATTGACTATTCTGAGTTAAAGATGCATCCATCACTATATGAAATGAAAGAAATTTTAGAAGTATGCAAATCATTAGGAGAAGGAACTACAAGGAGAGCATATACACCAATCATGAATTCATCAGTTTCACGAAGAAACATAAAGATGTTAGCATGCCAAAAATAATGGAATACGAGTATACTATTGTACCTCTATGTAAAGCTCCTGTATGAAAATATACTAGATGAGATCAATAAATCAAAAAGTATTCACTAAAAATTAAAATAATTAAATTAAGGGATAATATTCACAAATAACAACAGATAATTACTATTAAAAAATACTACAGTAAAGTTAAATGAAGAATTGTAAATAAATAATAGTTTTATAAACAATTCTGATAAAAAATTTTAACTATGGGAAATGTAGAATATTGTAAGTAGGATAATTAATGCGTTGTATATAGTAAAATTATAAAAAATGAATATTGATGATTATACAATAAATAGAACAAATAATAATTATAATGAATTCGAAATAATATATTACGAAGTATTGAATGAACATTATTATAATAACTGTGTAAATTTAATTCTTATAATGTAAATAATTAGAATGCTAATAAATAGGAAATCAGAAGTAATAAATAGGGAAAATTAAGAATTTCTTCTAATTCCTTTTGTTTAATTAATTCTACATTTAAAATTTCTTAGTTACTAAATGATATTGTTCTTAGTAAAACTTGAATATAATGTCTTAGATCTCTAATTTGTTCTAGTTGAATATGAATAATAATTTCATTATTCAATCTATAATTTAAAGTATTTAATTCTTTTAGAACGTTTTCAGCATAATTTTGTATTTTACGTAGGTCTGTTTGCCAGCGTTGAGTAATCTGTCCTGCAAATGAATGCAACTTCGAAATTTCAGTCATTAGTTTCTTTTCATTTAAATTGATTTTCTCAAATGTATTTTGAATTTCGATTAGGTCGTTTTTATCAAGATTTCCTGAAATATATTTTACTACTGTACCTAGGCCGTCTATTAGACCTCTTTTAATTACTTTATTTCATCGAGCATACATTCTAAGTTTATTTATATCTTCTGAGAGTAAGTCGATATCTCTGTTATAAATTTTTGCTAAAGTTATTGTTGAATCGTCAAGTCTACTGGCTAAATGAACTTGATTTAATACTAATTTACTATATGAGTTTTCAATTTCTTCAATACTTATACTAGAATAAATCTTATGATAATTGGTCTTATATTTAGCTAATCCTAAACTATCTAATATGTAACCTGGGGGTTCAATTGTTTTGACTTGAAGTGCCTGGGTGGCTATCTTCATGGTTAACCTGGAAAGATTTAGTATTTTTAATCATGTGTTTGCTAACCTTTTTACATTTTTGAGAAACTAACTTTTCGTTGGATTGATTTGTGTCTACTAATATTTTCTTATATTTAGGTTTAATTTAATTTCGTGGTTCCATATCTAAATATACGACATCTGTTTTTGGGATATCGTCTGTTCGTTTACTATTAATTTTATCCAATTGTTCGGTTCTTTTTGTTAATTGTTTTTGATAAAGATCGTCGAAAAATGGCATAATTTCTGTTTTTCGATATTCGTTGTAATTTTGGAATACTTGTTTATGGGGATCTATTTCATGAAGACTTAGATTTTCGTATGGTCCATAAAGAAGTGAAAATGGGGTAAAATTTGTTACTGAATGAATTGATTGATTATATATAAGAATAGCAGTTGTAACTAAGTCGGTAATATTTTCTTTTGATTTTTGTCTTAGGACTCTTAATTGTTCGATTAAAGTTGAATGTGCTCTTTCTATCGGAGAATTGCCGGTATGAGATTGGGGTGTTGTATAATGAATTTTTATATGAAAGAGCGACATGAATTCTTTAAAGGTTTCGCTAGTGAATTCTCTGGCATTGTCGCAAGTTATTTGCGAAGGCTAGTTATGATGAGAAAAATAATGACGAAGTTTACTAAGTATGGTGATAGAATTTGAGTCACTAATTTCGTAAGCTTGAAGGTACCTAGGGAATAAATCGAGTATTGTAAGAAATTGTTTATTTTCTATAGAGAATGCGTCTATGTGAATATTTTCGAAAGGTCTTTTAGAAATGAGTGGGCCGGAAAATGGAATTTTTGGAGGGTTTCTATCATATTTTGAGGTGAGACATAATTCGCAATTATTAACGTGATGCGTTACTAATTCTTGTATTTTCGGAAAATAATACAGGGACTTTATATGTCTCGTAGTTTCTGTGATACCATTATGAGTTTCTGAATGATAGTCTGAAATTAATCGTACTTGTTCTTCCTTATTAATTATGTCTTTCAGAAAGGTATTTGTTTCAATGATTTTTACGTTTGGTTCCAAGATTTTTGAACATTCTGTAGAAGCAATATTAAGTAATGAATCATTGGGGCAGTATATATAGTATGTTTTCGTTGGATCAACTATTTCTAAAAGCATATTACTTATAACATTATGGTCGGATCCTTTTCTAAAAGTAAGAATATAGCGATTTTTGCCAAATGGCTTAGAATAATCTATGTCGTTTTTGTCTCCGTTTTTTAGTATTATTTGAAAATGTGCGGAAATTAAGGTTTTTTCTGAAATTGGGAAACCAAAAATTGGATTTTCTTGTGCGGAGTGTCTTGTGTCGCCTGAAGCGGTACTTTTGTTATCGTCGGATATTTTACTTGAAATTTCGTTAGCATCACTTAATGCTAGATTTGGATCGGAATTTGCTCTTGCCATAGTTGAAATGGCATCGATATCATCAGGGTTTTGTTTGAATTCTTTAGTATTTGTTTTTGAGTATGGGGGAGTAATAACTATATCACTAATTATATTAATTTTTAGATCACGTTTAGGAAGTTTTTTATCGATTGCATTGAGTTCAATTCTCGATAATGCATCAGCGACGTAATTTTCTTCACCTTTTTTATAATTAACTTCAAAATCGAATTCTTCCAACTTTAGTTTCCATCGTATTAGACGTTGATTGGGTTCTTTAAGAGAATGTAGCCAGACGAGTGGCTTATGATCAGTTTCAATAATAAATTTTTTGTAATATAAATATAGCTATCGATTATAGCTAAGAGTTCTTTTTCGATAGTGCCATAATTTCTTTCAGCTGAATTAAGCGTTCGACAGTAAAAAGCTATTGGATGGGTATCTTGAGAAAGTACGCTTCCTATAGCGACGTTTGAAGCATCGGTCGTTAAAGTAAATGTTTTTGTGAAATCGGGGTATGCTAAAATAGGGGAATTACAGAGAAGTTGTTTACATTTTTGGAAAGCATTGAGGTATTCTGGGTCGTTTAAATCTAATTTAGTTCCTTTTTTAAGATATTTATTTATTGGGTAGGTTATTTTGGAGAAATTTTGAATGAATTTACGATAATAGGAGAGCATGCCGAGAAATGATTTTATTTGTTTTTCATTTTTGGGCAAAGGAAAGTTTTGGATGGACTTGATTTTATCTGGATTTGGTTTAATACCCTCAGGGGTTATGTCATGGCCTAATAAGGCAACTTCTTTTCTGAGGAATTCTGATTTGTCTATTTGGAATTTCAAATTATATTTTTCTAATTCACTGAATATTTGTTTTATATGAAGAATATGGTCTTGGAGGGACTTTGAAAATATGACTATGTCATCCATGTATACGAAACATTGTTTATAGAGAAAAGGACGGAGAATTGTGTCCATGATACGTTGAAAAGTGGCAGGAGCGTTTTTTAGGCCAAATGGCATACGAGTATATCCGTAGTCATTATCTACGGTAAATGCAGTTTTTTCTGCCGAATCTGGGTGTATTTCAATTTGGTGAAAACCTTGTGCCAAATCTAAAGTGGAAAAGTAAGTACTTCGACCAAGATTGTCGATAATTTCATCGATACGAGAAAGGGGATATTTATCTTCGATAGTTTTTTCATTTAGTTTTCGGTAATCGATAACTAATCGGAATTTTTTCTTTCCACTGGCGTCCATTCGTTTGAGGACGAGAAAGGTAGGGAAACTGTACGGAGATATACTAGGTTTAATTATTTTATTGTCTAGGAGCTTTTGTATTTGATTTTGAATTTCTTGTTTTAAATGGTAAGGGTATCTATATGATTTTTGATAAATCGGTACATCGTCGACCGTTCTAATGTGATGTTTAAGTAAAAGTTAAGTCGGAGAGTAGTATATACACGTATGTTCTGTGACACTTTATCGGATGAACAGGCGGATGGCCTATGGGTGGTTACCGATAGGAAGAAGTTTCCAGAGGGTTTACAAGAAGTAGAAGTCTCTAGATGGTTAGCAAGTAATGACGGTAGCGTCTACGGGGGTTATGCAAAAAGTAAATAAGTGTGTATGTTGTTACGTGTATAAGGTATCTGGAGGGTGGTTTAGAAGAAGCGAAGGGGTTTTTAAGGGTATCTTCTACTGGGATTACGCAGAAAGTAAGGGTGTATACAAGAACAGGCGTTATGCAAAAAGTAAATAAGTGTGAATGTTGTTACGTGTATAAGGTATCTAGAGGATGGTTTAGAAGAAGCGAAGGGGTTTTTAAGGGTAGCGTCTACGAGGGAGGGTAGCGTCTACGGGGATTACGCAAAAAGTAAATAAGGGTGTATACAAGAACGGGGGTTATGCAAAAAGTAAATAAGTGTGTATGTTTTTTACGTGTATAAGGTATCTAGGGGTGATTTAGAAGAAGCGAAGAGGGTTTTAAGGGTAGCGTCTACTGGGGGGGGGGGGGGTTGCGTAGAAAGTAAATAAGGGTGTATACAAGAAGTAATTAGAAGAAAGAAAATATATGGAGGATTGTGTGTGTGTAAGAGATGAGGGGTAGTGCTTACGAGGGGGAGGGGCTATGCAGTTAGCTGATTTTTCAAGAGTTCTATATTTAGAAATTCTCAAAGGAGTGTTATTAGATTGATAACCAACATTTTTTTTAAAACGGATATGTGTGTGAACTCATATCATTTTATAGAAGGTTTTTTTTTATTGTAATAAATGAAATCTCACATTATATTAATTTCGCTTAGTAGGTAATATTTATGCGTTATTTCTATAGATAGGAAGCACGTGCAGACCAAATCATTTATTCAGACAATAGTGAACTTGTTTCAAATATGATTAGATTGGAATGTCATGATTTCTGGTTTATAATTGTTAGTAACAGATTAGATTGTACGAAATCGTAGAAAATATAGTTTTCTGGAAATATGATGATGATCAAAAATAACTCATTGGACTTGTGCATCCCCCTCTATAATAAAATATTCTTTTAAATAGTGCTCACAGTAAATACTAGGCAATAGACTGTACTTAGTGTTCCAGTGAAAAGTTGTCGTTCCACAATACATAGTAAGTTATTTATAAGTTTACTATTTTTTTTCGTTCATCTCTAACTATTTTAAAAAACTTAATTGTTAAATTATTATTATTCTGTTATCTTTCCAAATAATTATTTCTTTATTACAGATGATTTTTTTAAATGAGATTAATACAATAAGCACTGCTTTTGCAGAAATAAAACCCGTTATAAAACTAAAAGATTTACCAATGGATACACCACATAGAATAAACAGCGCAAAGGTGCACCAGCGGCAATTTGGAGCCCAAATACTTCTGGAGCTGGAAGAAAATATAGTATTTCTCCCCAAAAGAGTGACGGATGCATTTGCGTCGCATGTAAATCAATTTACGCTGGGGAAGTTCAGCATTACATTCCTGGGACTTCAAACTTTCCAAAGGGTTTCCCCTAGGACCCTCGTCAAAATAGAGGAGAATGTATAAAAAACATAACAAAACAGTACATATTGAATTTCAACACCTTGAAAAATAATCTGGACACAGGTGAACAGCTTCAGTTTTTCAAAATCGTAAGTTTTTATAATTTTTTGAAAATGAATTCTGAGGAAATAGCTCTCCTAACTGATAATATTGTTAAAAAGTTTCAAGCAATTGAAAATATTTTATTTCAAAAAAAAGTGTACTATTTATGATATAGAAAACTGGTTAAAACAAGCTAAATGCCACATTAGACTTTGCAACTTAGCAATAAGTGATGGGGATCTAACCATTGGTACATTACGTAAACTACAAACCAACTTAGGTCACTTAAAGCGGTTCAGAACAATAATTCAGGATCTGAGTAAATCTGGAAAGGGGCTTACTATTAATAAAAAAAGAAGTAATAGAGTAAAATGGGAAGATATTATTTCAATTTTTTAAAGTAGAGTTCGAACCGGGGTTATTATAAATAAATCTCATGAAGATATCTTACAGTTTTTTGATGATTCGTTGTTTCTTTTCAGCACTAGAATGAAAAACGCAATAAAAAGATGCAATATGTTGAAAGTAAATACTTGTTTTTGTGCAGAATTTATTAGAAAATCAGGTGATACTGAAATTACAGAAAACAAATATTTTTCTACAAAAAATGAAATAATTGATAAGACAACTGACTTTAAAAAATGGTTTGCAGTTAATGTAAGAGATGTCATTTTAAGAAAACTTTCAGAATATTCCGAGGAAGGATCGGGGTGGGCCTCAAGTAAAATTATATCTCTGGAAATCAATATAAATAAATACGAGGTGGCTAGTGGGATATCATCATATAATAAATTACCAGACATAATAGCTAAAAGAAAGGCGTGTATCAACGTTCAGAATGACGATAATGCATGCTTTGCTTGGGCAATTGTTTCAGCTTTGTTCCCTCGCGTTATTAATAATAATCCTACACGTACTTGTTCATATCCTCATTATAGCAAAGTTTTGAACATAAACGGTCTTACATTTCCTGTACACCCAAATCAGATTACAACTTTCGAAAAAAATAATGTTATTATTTCGGTTAATGTTTTTGAATTGGAAATTTTCAGACAATCAAATTTTAGTGTTGTGCTAGTACGTTTAACAAAACAAAAAAGAGAAAAGCATGTCAATTTACTGATTATTCAAAATAAATATTTTCCTAAAAAGAATGATTGTGAACCAGAGTCAGATAATGATGATTATGATTTTAGTGATGATATACAGTATCACTATATTTGGATAAAAGACTTTTCAAGACTTTTATCCAAGCAACTCTCTAAAAATACTAAAAAAAATATATATATGTGATAGATGTTTGAATTATTTTGTTTCTCAAGAAAAATTGGATGACCATTTCAAATATTGTGAAAAAACTGATAATAATTGTAAAATTGAGTTTTCGAAAGATCCATATGTCAAGTTTAAAAGTTTTGTATACAAAGAAAAAGTACCTTTTATTATTTATGCAGATTTTGAATCACTACTCATTCCTTATATTGATGTAGATGCTAGAATCAAATCTCAAAAGGGATATGGTTCACAGTCGGTAACGAGAAGTGCTAGGTATCAAAAACATAAAGCTTATAGTGCTGGACTATATTTTAAATGTAATTTTAACGATAACTGGTCATTTTATGATAGTAATCGAAGTTCTGATTGTATGCTATGGTTTGTAGATAAAATTGAGAATATTGCAAAATTTGTAATGTCAAAATTAAAAAATGTTGAACCAATGAATGTTGAAGTGAATTTAAAAGATGCTTCAGATAAATGTTATATTTGTGAGGGGATATTTAAGGAAGGTGATAAGATTGTTAGGGAACATTGTCACCTAACAGGTGATTTTCGAGGTTTTGCTCACAACCACTGTAATCATAATTATAAAAAATCATTTGTCATTCCAGTAGTTTTTCACAACCTAAGTGGTTATGATTCACATTTCATAATTAGAGATTTAGCTAACCGAAATTATGTTCAACTTTTACCTGTTAATAAAGAAAAATACATAAGTTTTACAATCTGGGATAATAATACAAATATTAAGTTTAGATTTATAGACTCTTTTAGATTTATGGGATGTTCATTATATTCATTGGTATCAACATTAGAACCAGAAAATTTCATTCCACTTAGAAAAGAATTTTCTAATCTAAATACTGAACAATTTAGTTTAATAACTAGAAAAGGTGTTTTCTTTTATGATTAGTTAGATGATATAAAGCGATTAGATGAAACTGCATTACCTAGTAAAGAATATTTTTGCAACAAACTTAACGATGAACATATAAAAGATATTGACTATAGGCATGCAAAATTAGTTTGGTTAGCATTTAGTATGAAAACCCTTGCTGATTACAGTGACTTGTATATGAAAACAGATATTTTACTTCTAGCGTCTGTTTTTGAAACATTTGGTGATACTTGCTGGAAAACATATGGTTTGGATCCTGGTCATTATTATTCAGTTCCTGGTTATTCTTGGGATTGTATTCTCAAGTATACTCATTGTAAATTAGAGACAGTGCAAGATATTGACATGCTGCTATTTTTTGGAAGAGGTATAAGGGGTGGAATATCTCAGTGTTGTAATCGATACGGAGAAGCTAACAACAAGTATATGCCTACGTATAATGAAAACAAACCTGTGAAGTATCTTTTATATACAGATAATAATAATCTTTATGGTTGGGCTACGAGTCAGGAGCTTCCCTACGGAGGATTTAAATGGGTAGATCATAATATTGATATAACTCAAATTCCAGATGATTCCTCTGAAGGGTACCTGCTCGAGGTTGATTTAGAGTATCCAAAAAATAAACACGATCTACACAAAGATCTGCCATTCTGTGCAGAACATATTTCACCACCAAATTCTAAACAAAAGAAATTAATGACTACTCTGTATAATAAAAAAAATTATATTATACATTACAAAAATTTAAAGCAAGCTATAGCTCATGGATTATTGCTTAAGAAAGTTCATAGTGTATTAAAATTTCAGCAAAGTTGTTGGTTGAAGCCTTATATAGAATTAAATACTTTGATGAGATCCCACGCAAAAATAATTTTGAAAAAAATTTGTATAAACTTATGAATAATGCAGTATTCGGGAAACGGTGCAAAATTTGCGTAAACATCGGTTAGTGAAATTAGTTCGAACGTGGTATGGGAAACGAGGAGCTAGAAATTTAATTGCAAGTCCCACATTTCATAGTCGTGTTATATTTAACGATGATGTTGAGAATCCTTTATTGGCTATAGAGCTTAAGAAAACTTTTTATTTGACAAACCTCTTTATATAGGATTAGCAATTTTAGATATTTCAAAAATATTTGTTTATGAATTTCATTATGATTATATGCTGACCAAATTTTCACCTGAACAATGTAAATTACTTTATACCGATACTTATAGTTTAGTATACGAAATTCAATGTAATAACATATATGAAGAAGTAATAAAGGCGGATATTCACCGTTTTGATACTAGTGATTATCCTGTAAATAATGTGTGGGATATTCCTCTAGCTAATAAGAAAGTACCCGGAATTATGAAGGATGGAAATAACTCAAAAATCATGACACATTTTGTAGGTTTACGTTCTAAACAGTATGCCTTCAGAGTGTTAGGTGAGGAAAACGATGTAAAAAAAGCTAAAGGTATTAAGTCTAATGTGGTAAAGAAAAAAATAACTTTTGATGATTATATTCTCTGTTTGCAGAAATTTATAGAAAATCCTCAAGAAGAGTGTTTCATGCATGCAACTCAACGTTGTATACTATCAAAGTTACATGATGTATACGCCATTGAACAGACAAAAATTGCTTTAAACCCATCAGATGATAAAAGATATTTGATACCTGGTTCACATGACACTCTTCCGTGGGGACATTATAGTATTATGGAGTTATAATAAATTGATTGGAATTTATTTTCAGATGAAGAGTTTGGAAGATCTATGTATTAAGATAATTTGTAATCGCATTACTAGAATTTCAAGTTTTCTTGTACAAGCTCAAATTCCTCAGTTTTTGAGAATAAAAATTTCTCGAGAATTTTGTACCTATGAATGGTTGCAGATGAAAGAAGAAAGTGATAAATCTGATCACTGTGATGCTATATTGCTTGATTTTGAATATGAAACAAAAATTTCACCAGAGCTTCGAGATACCTTATTAAATTTCACTTATTTAGATGTGTTTACTGAACACGATCTCTACTGCCTAATTAGTAAATATTACCACATTTCTCCTTTGGGTCTAAAAGTTTGCGAAGAGTGTTTTCAGAAATATTTCAAACTTATGCCTAATATAAATTACACATTTCACGAAGAAATTAGTGTAAGCACTTCAGAAAATTTAACAAGATTTTATAATTCTGAACACTATTGGTGTCAAAACGATTTTGAGGCAGTTGTTTTCATATTATGAGAATATTTTGAGTGTCTAGAGGCTGCAGCAGATTTACCCTACTGATTTCACTGTATCTTTTATCTGTATAACTATATTTAATATGTACTGTCAAATGTATAATTTTCATTTTGCCTTCAATGTAATATGTACTGTTTTTTTTCATTTGATGTAATATGTATTTAAATACAATTAATAAAACAATATTCATATAACCTTGAAATTTGATTTTTTATCCTAGCTCCTTCCCCACAGGTTTTCAAGAATTTTTAACGTTATTACGTCGATTTCAAGTTTCATAAGTAGTACATGAGTAAGAAGTGCTGTTCCTTTAGACTGGTGTTTAAATTCTAAATTTGGAATTTTGTTGCCAAATATGCCTTTTCAGCAACATATGACGGTGATGCTTGAGGAAAATACCGATTTAGGTTAGTCTTTTTCCCATTTTGTTCTAACGCGATACGAATGTTCACCATCATAATCGTTTTCATTCACACTACATCGAGGTCGCTCTAATAGTTGAATAGTTGCAGGATTTAGAGTGCCATCTACAGGAAAATTTAATTTCTTTTGGAAATCTTTTAAAATCGATGACATATTTGTGATATCATGTTCCGACTTGTTAACATATCCAAATCTTTCGATAATTTATATCAATTTTCTCAGATGCCACTAAAGGTAGAATTATTATTAATGGTAAAAGAAACATCCTTCACTTTCGATGTTCAATACTGATTCCAAGTCAACATAAAAGTTTTCATCATCAGAATTACTTGTGTTAGAGGTGAAATGAAACAAAGAATATTTTCATAATTTTATGATGTTCAATCATTGATTACATGGACTTTGTAATAGTACAGATATTCTCTAAGTGCTCTTCCTATTAAACTGCTGTTGTCATAAGAATAAATATCACAAACAGCATACATTAAATCTAAACAATTGGAAAAGCCACATATTGGATTCGATATAAATGTCTTTAATAAATTAATGATATTATAATAAAAATCGCAAAAGTTCACTTTATTTAAAATTGAAATGTGATGTTGAAGCAAATTCTCATGAACACGTAGAATTTCTACAACTTCTTCTTCATCGAGGAAAACTGTTACATCATCTTTCTGAATTTTCACAAATTTTTGATTATCATAAATAACTTCAGTTATTGGACAAAAATCTTGGTACAACATGTAATGATGGGATTAGAATCTACAACATCATCATCTGGAGAATTGAAGAATAACTCGTTATTTTTATGCAGCACTTCTATGATCTCATCCCATTCTAAAGTACTGAATGACATTTTTGAAGGTTCCACGATAAACGATGATAAAATGATTGCAGGTGCAAAAGTTCTGGCAGGGCTCAGGCAACATCCAACTTCAAATCGATGACCAACATTGAAAACTGTATGCAATAAATAATGTCTTTCTTTTCTTATTGCAATTTCATAATTAAGTACAATTTGATCTAAATCACGATCATAATTTGGTTCTTCATCAGAACTACTATTATCACTACATGACATTGTAACACTATAATACCCAGAATCGTGACTACTCATTATGATGACTTCTAAACTAATGTCGATCAATTTATATGTTTATCTCTGTCCTCCACTCAATTAAAGTTGATTGGTTACTGGTGATCTATACTACTACATCATCAGTGTTAATCCAACTGTTATGTTTTTCATCTAATCCTAACCATTTAACGTACATTTTGTTACGTTTCCTCTTCAACACCTTTTTAACGAGGTAAATGTGGGTATTTTTGGTTTTTTGTAATCTTTCTTCATAGAAACAACCTCTAATAGGCGATCCAGCCATATCTTCTATCAAATACGTTACAGGAATCGTTATTTTGACTTTCGTGATTTTGAATAGTTCAGTTGTAAAATTGGGAATGTAACCTTTTTCAAAAGCATGTTTCGCTTTACTTATTCGCACAATATCTCCCACATTTAATTTTCTGGGTCCGGCGATTTTCAAATAACTGAATTTCTTATTCAAAATCAATTTTTCGTTACTTCGATTCACCTCTGATGGTTTGTATCCAGTTTTACTATGTTTTGTGTCGTTGTATTCTTTTGTGATTTGAGGTAAAATATCAATCCATTGGTATTTCCCAATTAAGCTGAAATGTTTATAGAGTTTCGTTTTGAGCGTTCTAATAACTCTTTCTGCAATTGCAGCTTTCTTCGTACTAAATGTACTATAATGATTGATATTATGTTTTTTCATTAGAGATTTGAATTTACTATTGTGAAATTCCGTCCCCTGATCTGATTGTAGATTTTTTGGCGTTCGACTCCTGATAATACTCGAAAATGCTCGTGTTATTTCTTCGGCTGTTTTCGTCTTGAGTGGACGAGTCCACATGAATTTCGAGAAACAATCGATAACCACCAAAATCATTTTAAATCCTTTATTATGCTTTGCATAAGGTATCATTTCGGCTAAATCCATTTGCATAAGTCATCAAGACCTTTGATTATCGTTCGTCGACGTGGATAATTTCGTCGAATCGGTTTATGCAATTCTTTAACAAGTTGAATCCTGTCTGCAGACATGATGTATAGTGAACAGAGAAGGTTATTTTGTTATATATATATATATATATATATATATATATATATATATATATATATATATATATATATATAGAAAAAGATCGAAAAAGGGATAACGCGTGAATTTAACAAAAACAAAAGAAAAAATCATGGGAAAGCACGCAAAAATAAAGATCCATCCACATTCATACTTGGTTATACCGTACTGATGAAGGCTAATGAGCTAGAAACATGCATGTTTACGGTTACCCCTCCTCTTCAGTAACCTCTTTATTTTTGCGTGCTTTCCCATGATTTTTTCTTTTATATATATATATATATATATATATATATATATATATATATATATATATATATATATAACAAAAACAGAATAGAATTAGCGGGCATATCACGCAAAAGAGGTTACAGAGAATGAGTGGTAACCGTAGACATGCATGTTTCTGGCTCAGTTTTTGAAATCCGTTGTTTGTGTTTTCTCATGTTTCAATTAACATCCATGCTCCCAACTTGTACACCTTTTCTTGGTTATGCCGTACCGATGAAGGCTAATGAGCCAGAAACATGCATGTCTACGGTTACCACTCATTCTCTGTAACCTCTTTTGCGTGATATGCCCGCTAATTCTGTTTTTGTTTCATATTCCACGCGTATCTTTAATATTTCCATTGATTATTTATATATATATATATATATATATATATATATATATATATTCTAAAGGTCAATTATTGTTTCTTCTCCTAAATTACACTGTATGAGAAGATCCATACAAAAATAATCTCTACTACCCAATTTGAATTCTATTTTATCGTTCTTCTTTGTGCTAAGGCCGTTTAACTGTTGATACTGATACTACATATTATTCTCCAATAAAACGCTGCCATCAGAAGCATAATGTTTACAATTTTCAATTTTACAATCAAAAGGGAATACAAAAGCCGTACCTTCCGTATCCAAAACGTAAAAGTTCTTGTTGAATTTCTTCGTGCCCCTAAAGCTGATTAGACACTTTGTGTGATACTTTTCTGCGAATTGGTGTATCTGTCTGCTGATATTTGTCGATGAAACGAGATTATCGACATATTTATTTATCGGAATGTTTGTATTGAGAGTAGCAATCCTTGAATCATAGTTTCTATGTATTTCATCCAATGTATCTTTCATTTTTTTGTCAAGTATGTTTACTATAAATTTTCTATTTGATTCTATTGCATTATCTACACACTTTTGAGTTGATCCATTATTTATCAAGGATTTTATTTTATCATTCATTTGCTGAATACTTGTGTTCAACGACAATTGAGCTATTTCGATTTTTTTAAATCGTGCTTCGAGATTTGTATCATACTTCTTTTTATATACGTCAGAATGTCGACCAAACTTGTCGAGACTCATTTTGAAAATGAACATAAATCAATCGATGGTTAATATATATAATCGGCTTCACGAAGTTCGTGTATAATGGCAACAATCTCATTATCATTGGAAGTGTTACCTGCATCCTTGGAAGCTATTAACTCTCTAAGTCTTTCAACAATCTCGTTTACATCGTCCCAGTAAACGTACTCTATATCTTTATCATTATAGGTCATGATGTGATCAGGTAATCCTTTACCTACGATGTTAGTGGTAGTATTTCGTCTTATAATAAATTGCTTTTTAATAATATTAATATACTTCCACCGCTGAGAACCTTTTAGTGTTCTATCTTTTTTTAAATGAACCCCCGTTCGTTCCAATAATATTTTGTATGTAGGTAAATCATCTTCGGTATATTTGGGATGTTGGTAGAAAAGTAATTGGTAAAGACCTGGAGTAGCAGGTATTCTATCTCATCCTTTATCTCCTTCTACGAATATATCTCCGTTTCCCCAGAGTCCACTGATCGTTTTCAGCATTATACTTTGGACCGTACAAATCATCGATTTGTGAGTCTTCGTTAAAGAAATCGATGACACATTGTCGACCCATTGTAGGATATTGTTCGATGTACTCGTTGACTGTTCGTGGTGAGAAATGTTCACTAGTATTCACTTGAGGTTCACCATCATCATCATCCTCATCCGTAAATACTGATTCATTTTTCGGATCATAACTGTATAATTCTTCATCACTGATAAAATTGGGAACATGTTCTTTTTTCTCTTTAGATGATGTGGGCTGTGGTGGTGGTGGTGGTGGAGGTAGGGTTACTGTAATCTGCTTGTTTGCCTTAGATGTATTCATAATATTTACGATATCTTTGAGTGGATTAGATATAGGTTTGAAAATTCTATTTAGTGTCTCATCATGCTCAGTTTTGTTCAGTTTAAAAGATAAATACTTTTTTCTAATAATTCGTTTCAGATCTGCAATTTTTCGTTTTCGCACAGCGTCTGCATCAGATGACATCATAATGAAAAATGAATGAATTAGTATATTTTTATATACCTATCGAATCCTTTACGATATCTACCATCTTGTAAATCAAAGTCTTTAACAATAACCAAAGCGTCATATTTATCATTCCAGCATTCAGAGCACATTTTCTTGAATTCTCCAAATGACATGTCGGGGGAAACGTGTTCGTTGAAGGCATGTTTAAGGTTAATTTCATCCTGTTTAAACATTACAATCATATTGCAGTTATCACGTATTAGCTGCTTTGGTATTTTCGAATAAGTCTGATATATGTAGAAGACATCAATACTTCTGTGTCTACACATGGAAAAATATTCTTGAATTGTTTGTCGCATGACACATCGTCAAAAATGAAAATCGAATTTGGTTTGGATTGTAAAGGACTTACAATTTCATCGTTTTCTTTAAACGGATAATATCCCACACCTTTTACACCAGTCAATACTTCTTCGAGCAGTTGGTATTTTGGTTGATATAGAGATTTAGAATAAACGTAGACATTTTTAAATTTTACATTGAACAGCAATGATAGCACAATATTTGTTTTCCCACATCCGCTGGGGCCACAAATAATAGCACGAAACCAATCAGGTAATAAAAGTCCATGTTTTCGGCTACGTCTATCTTCCAAAACGCTATCGAAATTTTCAATCGGTAATGACTGCTCTTGTTTAACAATCTCCATCTTATGATACTTTTTCAAACAGTGCAGCTATAATTATAGGTTCCATCGTGAGCAAATAGTCAGTCTTCATGTTGATTCACGAAGGTGAAGGTGTGCTAAATTCACTCATGAACAATTTGCCTTTTGAGCTTCATTTTCCTGGCTACCAATACTGTGGACGTAAGTTTTACTATTTTTATTTTTTTACAGTATTAAATCCTCTATTTATATAGCTGGAACGCGTCTAAAAAAACGGCTACTACGAGGAGATACAGGTGTCAACGCTCTCGACGCAGCTTGCAAAAATCACGATATCGCATACGCATCTAACAAGTCACTCACAGATCGTCATAAAGCTGATTTGGTACTAGAAAACGCCGCTTGGGAGCGAGTAAAGTCAAAAGACGCTAAATTAGGTGAAAAGGCAGCCGCCTGGTTCGTAAACAACGGAATGAAGGTTAAACGCAAGTTGGGAATGGGTATGAAGAAGCGTCGATCTTTTCATCGTGATGTGGTTATGAAGGTGGATAAATCCATGAAAAAGGGATCTTCGCTGTCAGATACAGCGATGTTTGCATTGCGAGCAGCAAAATCTCTTATTCAAAAATTCGGAGGCCGAAAACATGTTCCAATACCTAGAATAATACCTGTAGCTAAATCTGGAGGATTTTTACCTCTAATACCTCTTTTCACTGGACTTTCAGCTTTGGGAGCATTATCAGGCGGTGCTGCGGGAATTGCGAAAACTGTGATCGATGCAAAAAATGCTCAAAAGAAATTGGAAGAAGATCATCGTCATAATAAAGCTATGGAGCCTATAGGTAGAGGATTGTATTTGCGAAAGAACGCTAAAGGTGGATATGGATTATTCTTGAAAAAAAACTACCATTGAAGCTACCCAATAGAGCGTTATTCGACTATCAATTAATCAAGTTTGCCAAATTATTGAAAATAAAATATTTTCGAGATGTGTACATGCGCGATTCTCTACCGAAAAACGGACCTCGACTATGTGAATCAGCAATACTAAATTTGGATGTGTCTAAAACTCAGGCACGCATTGGGTAGCATATAGGAAGATGAATGACTGCGTCGAATATTTCGATTCATTTGGTAATCTGAAGCCTCCGAGAGAACTTGTCACTTATCTTGCTGGCAGTGAAATATTTTACAATTACGAGCAATACCAAAATTACAATCAGATCAACTGTGGACATTTGTGTTTGCAATTCCTCTATAATGTCTGAAGCATGGTTGGTTGGCGAAACACAATTGTTGTCGTCTTTTACAAGTGCCGAATTGAAAACTATTACTCTAACGTATTTGGTAGAGCGAGTTAAACCTTGGGATTTAGTAGACAATTGGCATAAATTACCAAAGAATATCAATCGAATTTCAACTTGCAAATTTGCTTGCCTTGTTTTGTGCATTACAATCGACCGAATCAACGTACTCATGTCGATGGTCCGGTTAGCTCGCAACGCAACTGTCATGCATGTAATTATTATTTGAAAAAATAAAATTGTTTTTTCTAATCTAGTAATATTATTTAAATACACCACTCCCATAAACATCACAGTCATATCTCAACTGTTGAACTTAACGTCCACATCGAATGAATTCTCCTTCACTCCTCCCACACCGATAATATTGAAACCTGAGAAAAAATACTTTATTGGTGTGTTGGGGTTTCATTCGTATCATTCTATACCAAATATCGATGGTGAGAAATTTTATTTCTACAATAAAAATTATCGTAAGAAAGGACTCATCACCATTAACTTCCCGTCAGGATGTTACGAAATCACAGATATTGAAGCTTATCTCATCGATCAATTCAAATTGAAGACGGATACAACTGTGGCCAATATATCTTTGAAGCCCAACAACAACACTCTTCAGTGTGAAATTTACAGTCGACAGCAAGCCATCGATTTTGAATACTCTGATAGTTTGAGTAAAATACTAGGATTTTCTCCAAAGATACTAGATCCTGTTAAAGTCCACCGTTCCGATCTACCTGTTAACATTTGTAAAATATCAACTTTACCTTTCGATTGCAATATTGCTGAAGGGTCGTTTGACGGAGATAAGCCTGCTCATACAATATTCAGTTTCCCAATTACAGTGGACCCTGGTTATGCAATCAACGAACGACCGAACAATCCGATTTACTTAGCTGTGAGCAGCACAAACAAAATCACCAACATTACCGTAAGAGTGTTGAATCAAGATCTCGAACCAGTAAATTTTCGAGGAGAAAAAAGCACGTTCCTTTTACATCTATTGGAACGTTAATGGGTCTACTTATCAACAACGACTATTATAAAAGTCCCTCATCATCTACAACAAAATTAGTCTCTTGCAGATCGTTCAAAAGAACGAAGCTTCATCTAACTCCTGCAAATCGGGCGTTTCTCAAAGCAATCGGATTAAAGTTGAAGAAGAATGACACTAGAAATAAAGTACGTGCGTTCTGATAGGACACCACCATCAACGAAAATATCTTCGATATTTGACCTTTACCGAGATCCACAATATGAAGAGTCGATAAGAAAAGAAGATTTTCACACCTATGTTCCTTATGTGCAATCATTCAATAACAGCGATTCTGTGGAATTTGACATCCAACAAACTGACGCATTTTTTCTCATGTACGAAACTCAACTTGAAATTAAAGGAAAATTAGAAGTTAGTGGCGGAGGAGGACATGTTAATCTAACGCCAAATTGCGGTGCATTCCTCTTCGATTCTTGTTCCTACATTCAAAGTGGAAAGGAAATAGAAATAGTACGAGATCCCGGTATAGTAAGTACCGCAAGAAGTTTGTTGTGTTATAACCCACAATCGAAAGAAATGGCTTTAGCTGGCTGGAATTATCCCAATAAACCGCTATTGAATGATGTTGATAAATCGTTTAGTTTGTTGATTCCTCTAAAACACATTTTCAATGTATTCAATGACTATACTAAAATCACATATGGAAAACAAACTTTTCGATTCATACGTGCTCGTCATGATAACGATGCTGTAATAGTAAATGAAGTAACAACAGGTACTACGACATCTAACACTACAATAAAGTTTGTTATAGATAGCATGGCATTGGAAGTTAAACACGTCTATCCTAACGATGAAATGAAATTACGTATGATGGAGCAAATAAAAAGTGATCGACCAATATTCATTCCGTTCAGAAAATGGGAACTTTCTGTATTGCCTACGTTAACGAAAGACGCTGAAAATGAGATTTGGTCAGTTAAAACGAGCTCGTCTGTCGAGAGACCTCGATATGTTATCGTATGCTTTCAAATAGATAGACGCAACAAGAAGACAAACGATCCTTCGCAATTCGATCACTTGAACACCAACAATGTAAGATTGGCTTTGAACGGAGATTTTTGGCCCACCGAATGATTAAAGATGGATTTCGGAAAAAACGACTATACTCTTGCCTATCATAATTACGCCTCATTCTATAGAAGCTATACCAATTCCACCATAGTACATCCAACATTGAACTATGAAGCATTCAAAGATCGTGCTCTCTTTGTCATAGACTGTTCCAAACAGGAGGAGGGTATCAGGGCATCGACAGTTGATATAAAAGTGGAAATTGAAGTAGGTGTAGGATTTCCTGCAAATACTAGAGCATATTGTATAATTATACATGACTGTTTATTGGAGTATTACCCCCTAACGGAAATTATCAAAACGATCATATAATACCAGTGTTGAAATACACAGCGAGACAGTTACAAATAAACCACGATGAGAATAGCATTCATTGACATTCAATGCTTCATTATAGTCCATCCTAAGGAATTGTCCATCGAAATCGGATATAAACATAGACACTACATATTTAAGCCGCCACAACCCTTTCATTTGCTGAGCAATCAAGATAAAAAAACAAACAACTTTTTGGAACACCATATCCATGGAATCAAGTATTCTTCTGGCGATGTTGTATATTAAAAATTGGACGAGATTTTGAAAAGTACAATGTCTAATGTCGATTGTATTTACGTTCGCGGTAATCAGAAATATGAATTTTTACAAAAGAAATGTGAAGAATATGGAATTTATACGACAACTGTTGTTGATGTCTGCAAGTTTGATGGAACGTCCTCAGCCATGGAAAGTTTAAAAAAACATTCGAATGCTTGTCATGCCGATGGGACTTTCAATTGTACACAAATTTATGTAAAACGATTACGGTATTGGTTTTTAAATGTAATACCATTGTAATTTCACTCAAATAAATAGAAAAATTGATGAGTTGTTTTATTGAAACACATTGTATACTGATTTATGTCTATACCACATGAAGACTTAAACTTTCGTTTTACAATATTCAATATAATTTTCAATATTAAAATAAATACTGATGTTAAAATTATACATGTCATTGCAAAAACATTATTAATTTCATTCTTGATGGCATCCTGTTGTTCCCGAACCTTCTGTATCCAAAACGTAAAAGTTCTTGTTGAATTTCTTAAGAAAAAATTGATGAGTTGTTTTATTGAAACACATTGTATACTCATTTATGTCTATATTACATGAAGACTTAAACTTTCGTTTTACAATATTCAATTTAATTTTCAATATTGAAATAAATACTGATGTTAAAATTATACATGTCATTGCAAAAACATTAATAATTCCATCCTTGATGGCATCCTGTTGTTCCCAAATTGTATTATTCATCATATTGTAGTCGGTTTAATTCTGTGGATATTTTTTGTAGGCGGCGATTTTTGAAGACGTTATCCTCCAAGCACATTCGCTCCAATTGCTTTATCAATTTGATCTTATTTTCATAAATTGAAATATCTTTACTCAATTCTCGAACGCTTTTAGAAAATTCCTCCAATTTGCGTCTATATTCTTCCGATGACATTGTGATACAAACACTCAATTCTCTCATTCATTTATTATAAAAGAAATCATGCACATGCTCTCAAGACTTTCAAAATACCCTGTATAAGAAAAAGACATCAGTTAAATATGATTTTAAAAAAAACTGCAACATAAAATCTATTTCTATTAATTGATAGAAAACTAAATTCTGCTGTTTCATGAATAAACTCAGTTTAGATTTTATCGTAAATGACTAATACAATATCATGTTGATATCATATATTTTTTAAAAGATACTAAAGTAATATTCCGTAATATAGAGTAATATTCCCTTAATACTTGATATCTATTATTTGTATCGTTTTAAATTATAACAACTAATTTCAACTAACAATTATAAACCAGAAATCATGACATTCGAATCTAATCATATTTGAATCAAGTTCACTATTGTCTGAATAAATGATTTGGTCCGCACGTGCTTCCTAACTATAGAAATAACGCATATATTACCTACTAAACGAATTTAATATAATGTGAGATTTTTGTATCGTTTTAAATTATAACAACTGATTTCAACTAACAATTATAAAACAGAAATCATGACATTCCAATCTAATCGTATTTGAAACAAGTTCACTATTGTCTGAATAAATGATTTGGTCTGCACGTGCTTCCTAACTATAGAAATAACGCATAAATATTACCTACTAAGCGAATTTAATATAATGTGAGATTTCATTTATTACAATATAAAAAAACCTTCTATAAAATGATATGAATTCACACACATATCCGTTTTAAAAAAAAATCTAGGTTATCAATCTAATAACACTCCTTTGAGAATTTGAAAATATAGAACCAATAAAAAATCAGCTAACTGCATAGCCCCTCCCCCTCGTAACCACTACCCCTCATCTCTTACACACACAATCCTCCATATATTTCCTTTCTTCTAATTACTTCTTGTATACACCCTTATTTACTTTTTACGCAACCCCCCTGTAGACGCTACCCTTAAAACCCTCTTCGCTTCTTCTAAATCACCCCCTAGATACCTTATACACGTAAAAACATACACACTTATTTACTTTTTGCATAACCCCCGTTCTTGTATACACCCTTATTTACTTTTTGCGTAATCCCCGTAGACGCTACCCTCCCCCGTAGACGCTACCCTTAAAAACCCCTCCGCTTCTTCTAAACCACCCTCTAGATACCTTATACACGTAACAACATACACACTTATTTACTTTTTGCATAACCCCCGTTCTTGTATACACCCTTACTTTTTGCGTAATCCCCGTAGACGCTACCCTTAAAAACCCCTTCGCTTCTTCTAAACCACCCTCTAGATACCTTATACACGTAACAACATACACACTTATTTACTTTTTGCATAACCCCCGTAGACGCTACCGTCATTACTTGCTAACCATCTAGAGACTTCTACTTCTTGTGAACCCTCTGGAAACTTCTTCCTATCGGTAACCACCCATAGGCCATCCGCCTGTTCATCCGATAAAGTGTCACAGAACATACGTGTATATACTACTTCGGAGTTTTCATTATAAAATATATTTTTAAATTTTTTACAAAGAGAAATTATTGCATCTTTTTCTTCGGGATTCAGATGATCTGTTCGAAGAAGTTTGGTAATATCAATATTATTATTATAAGATGATAAAGGAATTGTTTTATCAAATTTCGATAAGGGTTGGACTTGGAGAGGTTCATGAAAATTTATAGAAATATTATTTAAAGAGATTTCTTGTTCTATAGGTATTTTACAGTAACCGTCTTTCGCTAGAGCTATACATTCAGGTATTATTATGTTGTTTAATTTTAATTCTGGAAGAACTACTTGTCCATTATCAATATTCACAGGGATATTTAAAATACTTTTATCTAGAAATTCAGAATAAGGGGTAAATAAGTTGGGATTGACTTCCAAATAGAATGGTATTTCAATAGAATTAATTTGTAAAAAATTATTTTCGAAATTAATAAGTGCTTTTAATTTATCAAAGTCCTGACTACCTGTTAATGCATCGAATCTATCGTGCCAAGGTACGATAAACATATGGAACATGTATTTAATGCCGAATTCTTTCAAAAGAGGATATTTGCAGCTAAAATTGCCATTGTAAATTGTTTTAATTGATTTAACGGAAAATGTTGATTCATAAATGGAATCTGAAAATAATCTATAGGCTGGTTCGGGGTTTATAATGGAATTGCTTGCACCGGGGTCAATCAATATTTTTAAGTCTAGATTTGAGAGGTATATGAATGGAAGTTTAGGGGTTGAATCTATATTATTTATATCAATTCCGAGGCTCGTAATTAAAAATTTTGAGTTTCATCGTATTGTTCGTTTTGGGGGTTAGCATATGATGATTCATCAGAATTTTCGTCAGTATCTTCAATATTGAACAATTCTTCGACAACTACGTTCGGAGGTCCTGTTTGTCTAAAAGAATTTTGTTGTGGAGGTCTATAAGTATTTGCTGTAGATATACTCATTGGGGTTGGTTTGTAATTACTTGTGGGAGGTTGAGAGGGACGATTGAAATTTTGATTATTAGGAGATTGTGTTTGTCTATTATTTGATTGATTATTTGGTCTTTGATAGTTATTTTGGTAACGGAATCTTTGATTGTTATCATAATATCTAATAAATGGTCTATAATTAGGGTTTTGAGGAATCTTGTGGTCTTTGAGACGAATTATAATTATTAAATGAAGGTTGATTTCTTGGTGATTGATTATATGAAGTATTATGTGTTGGAGGTGGGCGATTTCTTTGACCCTTTTGAGATCTAAGAAAGTTAGCAAATTCAATTTGGGATCTTTCGTTGTCTAATCTTCTACATTCGTACAATGCTTGTTCTAGAGATGAAATTGATGTATGAAGTAAATGATCTCGGTAGGGATTTGAGAGACCTGCTTTTAATACCATAAGGGCTTGATCAGTATACATAGTTTCCTTAGAAATTCTAACTTCTCTGTTATCAGAATTTATAGCTAGATGTTCTTTAAAGACTTGTAATTTTTGAGAAATTTCGTCAAGTCGGAGAATGATTGAGAATGAGTTTGAATAGAAGTATTTAAATCGTGTGCTATCATTTCTTCAGATCTAGGATCGCCAAAACGAGTTATAAGAGCGGTTTTTAAATCGGACCATTTATCAAAAGATCTATTTATGATTACGTCTCTAGCTGGACCTAATAATTTGGATTTGACTTGCTCTAACAGAAGATTGTTGAATAAATCATTATTTTCGGTTTTTAAAAGAGTTAAATATTTTTAGATTGTCTTGAATAATATGCTAAATCTTTAGAACCACCGTTATATGTTGGGACAATATTGCTTGCTAAAGATAACTCGATTTGTGAAATTGCAGTAGACATCTCGGTATTAGTATTTAAGTTACTACTTAGAGGTAATGGAGATCTGGATCGACGTACAGATAATGGAGATCTGGATCGATCACGATTTTGTGACATTAAGAGATTGACTTTAATAATATATTAATTTTATACAACCATTAAAATTGGAATGTTCAAATTGCAATTCAAATAACACTATATTGCAGTAAAAAAAAGTGTTATGATATTCAAATCAATTATTAGCCGATAACTAATAAAATTAAAGGAAAAACTTATCGGAGGATGCAC
Source organism: Galeruca laticollis (assembly GCA_963921935.1). NCBI lineage: Eukaryota > Metazoa > Arthropoda > Insecta > Coleoptera > Chrysomelidae > Galeruca > Galeruca laticollis. The sequence continues at coordinate 45,014,767 of OY998183.1, read as the reverse complement.
TGAAGGATCATCCGCGAGCTTGCTCCTTGTCTCTAATTCTCTGAAGGAACTTGAGCCGTCTTCTTCACTGGAGGAATTGTCGGGTTGGAGTCAGTCTTTTCACACACCGTAACTTGTTTCACACAGTTTATTGGTTCGGATACTATCTTTATTTCTTGATAGAAAACGTAGACGTTTTACCACACAGAAAGGGTATTTTCTACTGACAGTATCCTGTTCGCAGCGCCAGTTAAATTTATTAAGTAAAAAATATTCTTTTAAAAAAGATTTTAATAAACTTAGTGATCAGTTACGTTTGAAGTTACAATAAAGACTATTTTCTTTTTTATTTTACAAAGATGAGAAAATGTATTATAATGCTGAATAGAAGAAAAAATATATGATAACAAAATTATAATAATTGTAAACAGGATGTCTCCACGTGTTTGCTGATTAAGAATTATTAATACAATAATGTGGGAAACGTCCTGTCAGCAATTTAACAATAACATTATATGAGTTTAACAGGATGTCTCCATATGACTCGAGTTAAATAATAATAATCTACATTCCTTCGGACTAATACTTCTTGTAATAATAGTAATTCATTTCAAAAAAATGAATATTTTGCTACTGTCTTCATGGCCTGTATTTCAGTTCTATTTGGAATTATTTTAACTTTAATTGTACAGTATTATATTTTATATGTTTACTTAAGAAAAGAGGGCTAGTTATATATATGAGAGATGCGGCAATTCAGAAACGATAAACCCACTCTTGGTAAAACAAGCTTCTAGCATTGTGCCGAAAACATTGTCCGATTTAAAAGTAGCAGTCACTACATTGGAAGCAAAATGTAGGGCCAAAGATAAGATAATCGAAGAAACAACACAGAAATTACGAAATCACTTAAGTAGTTTTTTATTAATTAATCTTATGAACCGTATCGAATCTTCAAGAAACGCTCAAACTCAAATCGATCATTCTTCGAAGGATAAAAGGGGCATTCCATGTAAATGCGGAAGAATCCATAAAGATAACAAACATGTTTGTTTAAGTGGATTTATGGTAATCAATTTCAAAAGAATCCGTCGAAATTAGAATGTAATTTGAAAGAAACACGTTACATTTTTATATAGTTAGTAAATATGTTGTCTTATGCAAAGGATTTCAGGAATTTTTAATAAATAGTAAGTAAGTTATGTTAATATTTATATGTATAAAAATCTTCATCTCTATATATTCTAATTTATAATACTAAAATGTTATTTTCATGTATATACGGCTTTAGAAATTAACAGTTCATACGATAGAGTTTTTAGTTTCGCTAGCAACCCGCAACGAGATAGATTATGATAAACATAATAAAAACGTCAGTGATTTTGAAAATGTCAAAGTGAATTGGGATATAAAAATTTAACTCGTCTATGTTATAGAATTTAAAGAAAAACCAGAAATAATGGAAATCAAAACTAAAAGGTATTAAACTGAAAAGAGTAGAGAGATATTTATATAAGATAATATAGTATTTGGAGATCCTACCAGTTCCCAATATAAATTGTTGTTACAATTAACGTAAATTTGGTCAAGGTACTAATTAAAATTTGTGAGTGTTTTAAAGTTGAGTTGGTTTAGAAAGAAAGTTATTTCAAGAGGAGAAGATCGTAGTGTTTCAATTTAAAGGATATCTCTGCAGACATATTGCCTGTTAAATATGTGAAGAGGAGTTGTCATTATTTATGTTTGACGGGACGGCAGAAGAAATTTCAAGTATATATATGTGAATTTGGTGGCGCAGTGACGTTTAGAAAATTGAAAGGTACCGAAATAAATTTATTAGAGATTTCTAAAATTAAATAGGCCTCTATTTAAAAACTAAAAAGAAATGCATTCATAATTAGTAATTAATCTAGTATTTTCATTGTTTCAAAGTAATTATAGTTTATTATTTTTGTAGTGTATACACGTTTCCTGTTTATAAACTTCTATGTTTTTAAAAAATTCCTGAAATCATAAGCTTATTCATTTTAATTTGACAATCCAAAAAGTTATAGTAATTTGAATGGCGCAATTCAACCCTACCCTTTGATAGAATTTGTTATACATGCTTAACAATTATTTAATCACAAATAATAAAATAATAAATAAATATAGAATACATAACAAAAAAACGTGGGGCAATTACAATCATAAGTTAAAGTATTACATAACAACTGGCGGCCCAACGTGTGGCGAATTAGGATTTTTTTTAATAAGAAGGTTTAGAATTACATAAGAAATGACGCTGCAACGTGGGGCATACAAAAAAATTTGCATATAAAAAAATTGACTTAAAAAAATATGTTTGCAGATTTAGAAGATCTCAACAGCTATTAATAAAACATTAAATTTATTAAATTGTACATTGACAAATACTAAAATAAAAGAATAATGGAAAGAAGAATGATACTTAGAGATGGTAAGCAGATAGGAGCAGAAAGTGGATCAGATGAAGAGAAAGAAGAAAGAAGGCATGGTATGGGTGATTTCCAAATACAATATTTGGAACAAGGGGAACATAATCAGGAGAATGATGAAGAGACAGAGGGAAGAGAAGGAGCCTTACAATTGATGAACATGAAGAAACAATGAGAAGTAGAGAAGAAATGGTAGGACAGAATCAAGGAGAAGGTGCTGGGAGTAGAAGTGAACAAAATAGAATGATGGAAATGTTACAATAATTATTTAATAATCAGAATGACACTATAAGCAGAAAATTCGATATTCAGAGAGAAGAAATAAAAGAAATAAAAACAAATAATCAAATAAATGAGAGAAGAAATAAAAGAGGAAATGAAGACAAATAATCAAAGAATGAGAGAAGAAATAAAGACAAATAATCAAAGAATGAGAGATCTAATTCAGACAAATAAATCCCCCATTGTGTATGCTGAAGTTGTAGGTGGGCGTTTGTCCATCGTTTTAATACGGTGGCTGTATGTCTATTTTATATTTTGTGGTGTTTTATGAGTGTATTTTTCAATTATGTGAAAATATCACGTACAAGCGTCTTTTGGCGCTTCAGTGATTTTATGTTTGTTCATGTATTTTTAACAGTAATGACTTTGTAAATTGTATTGTATTGTATTCCTTGAATAAACATTATTATTATTAATATTATTAATATTAAAGAGTAAAAAAAGACAAGTAGTCAAAGAATGGAAGAGAAGATAGAAAATGTAAGAAAGAAGAATCTAAAAGATACACAGAAGAGAGAATCCATGAAACAAAACAAGAAATTAGAAACGAAATGTTAGGAAGATTAATGGAAATTGAAGAAATACAGTCGACAGAGATAGAAAGTTTAAAGAAAAATGAAAATGAATTAAAAATTGAAATAGGAGAGAATACTAAAAAATAAAAGGGAATAGCGAAAGGATAACGAAATTAGACACAGAAATAATGAAGACAAATGAAAACATACAAAACATAGAAGAAAATATGAATAAAGAAATTGAAAAGAATTTTTAAATAGCAGAAAAAGAGAACTACAAGACAAAAGGTCTATTGGGAATGGATATAGTAAAAATACAAAACCAAGTTGTGAAAATAGAGGAAATGAATTTTGAAACAACAGAATAAGAAAATAACAAAATAAAACGAGAATTAAAATTGGACATTATACACATACAGAATCTAGTTGAGGGAATAGATGAAATAGGAGCCAATATTGATTATGTAGGAATAAAAACAATATGTGTAACAACAAAATACAAATTTAATGATAACAAACTACATCCAAAAGTATTAATAAACAATTTAAAAACAGGATTTAAAATAATATAAGATATGGGGGGAATAGAAGAAATAATAAGGGAAAATGAAGAACATTACGTATTGATGTGGTTCACAATACAAGAGGTAATAAAATGGTGTTAAAATTAAAAATATGGGAAATTTATGTAAATATAGTTAATATAGATAGAAATTAGGATGTGTAAATATATAATTAGAACAGATAGATATTAGGGTTATAACTACAACAATTCAAATAAAACAAACTTAAATTTGGTGAATGATGAATTAGTATTTGAAGTAACATAATTAGGTGCGAAAATAATAGGAATATAAAGAGGTAAATGAAATATATAATGGCAATTGAAGAGATACAACTAATGGTTATTACAAACTTAGATAGAATGTAATTATATATAGAAACAGATTTACTGGGAAGATATGAAGATAAAGCAATATTGAATATGAAAAGAAATTGAGATTGAATGGATGATGAATAGATTTTGAAAATAAAGCCATGGTGAAAGAAGAAGCAGAAAGGTTAATGTTAACTATAATGAAAAGAAATAATATTGGAAATATATAAATTTATTATTATTATGAAGAAGAGGAATTGAGTGGAATTAAAGATTGCATGGATGAATATTATATAATTATGAATAATTTAATGAATAGGAATGTGAAAATAGTGTCGAGGGAATTGAGAGAGGCGAATTTATGTGCATGGAATGAAAGAAAGAGGGATTGACTATTCTAAGTCAAAAATGCATCCATTACTATATGAAATAGAAGAAATTTTAGAAGTATGCAAATCATTAGGAGAAGGAACTACAAGGAGAGCATATACACCAATCATGAATTCATTAGTTTCACGAAGAAACATAAAGATGTTAGCATGCCAAAAATAATGAAATACGAGTATACTATTGTACCTCTATGTAAATCTCCTGTATGAAAATATACTAGATGAGATCAATGAATCAAAAATTATTCACTAAAAATAAAAACAATGAAATTAAGGGATAATATTCACAAATAACAACAGATAATTATTATTAAAAAATACTACAGTATAGTTAAATAAAGAATTGTGAATAAATAATAGTTTTATGAACAATGCTGATGAAAATTTTTAACTTTGGGGAATGTAGAATATTGTAAGTAGAATAATAAATGCGTTGTCTATAGTAAAATTTTAAAAAATGAATATTGATGATTATATAATAAATGGAACAAATGATAATAATAATGAATTCGAAATAATATATTACGAAGTATTGAATGAACATTATTATAATAACTGTGTAAATTTAATTCTTATAATGTAAATAATTGGAATGCTAGGAAATCAGAAGTAATAAATTTGTTGCCGGTTGATGTCCGTCTTTGCTTTTGTGTGTCAATTTTCCCCTAGTTTCCGTTTGACCACTTGTTTGGGGAGTAACGGTGATCCTTATTCGTTTAAATGTTTCCTTCCATCTTCTTTGTTTGGTTGTCTTCTCTCTGTGGAGTTATCTCTTCTGTTTGCTTCTGTTTGGTGCCTGTGTCCGAAATTGTGCATCCCGCGTGTCTGCGATACTTCTCTGTTCCAATTTATTTCTCTTGGGTTCCTTTGTCCGCTGTATTCCTCGTAGTCATTTTGTTGTGTTGTGATTTCTCCTTCTTGATTCCATTGTTTCGTATTCCATTGTTTGTTTTCTTCAATAAACCTTTTTTCATGCAGTCCTTGACCCAGTGGCAGATTTGACAGTTTTTTTCTATTTTTGTTTCTTCCGCTTCTCTTGTTCTGCAATTTGATGTCCAGTGGCCTTGTCTGCCACAGTAGATGCATTTTGCGTTATGTCTGCATTCCTTTGTTTCACGTCCCACATGCTGTGCATCTCAGTTGCCCATTCGTAAATGCGACTCTGTGGCCGTTGTTCCTTCCGCTCACCATTGTGGCTGCTGTTTCTTGACAATTTACTATTTCCTCTGCTTCTCCTAATGTGAGGTCATCTTTATGTAGTATGTAAAATCCTACTTCCCTTAGAAGATCCAACTTTGAATTGATTCAACAGTACCGCGTTTTGTTTCCTTTGGATGTTCGGTATCAGTTCTCTGCTCGCTCCTTTTATGTCCTCCTCCAATATTTTGTTCCCTATTAATCGTAGTCTTTTGTAGAAAGCTGCTACGTCTTCGTCGTGCCTCTGGTAGCATTGGACTAGTTGCATCCACCAGTCAGCGGTCGATTTCCTTGGGACGAATTTCCACAGTATTTTCTCCTTGAATTCGGCGTATGTTGCTGTGTCTAATCTTGGGTCGGCTTTAAAGAAGTCGTGGGGCGCGCCCGAGAGTTTGAACTTCAATAGCGTCAGTGTTTCTGTTTCTGACCATCCGTGGCCCTTAACTCCACCTTTTCTATATATCTGGCCGCATCTCTACCTGTAAAGTCTGTTAGAGTTGAGGTGATCACCCCTAGTGGTGGTGCCTGTGGTATTCTTAATGCTAACGACATATTGTTCTAATCCCCCGTGGATTCTAAGCCTCCTTGGTTACCTGCACCTGCCCTATTGTTAAAATATGACGGCATTTTGTTTACGTCACTAGAGTTCCTTATTTTTATTGGGTAAAACAAATCTTACTTATTTAGCTCCTACCTTTATTTGGCCTCCTCGATGCCTGAAATGGATAGGTTAATCGGAATAAAAAAAAGGATTGCTGATTGGATAGGACTTCCTCTCTTGTAAATTTCTGTGTGGCGTCCTACGAACTCAGGATCTGGAACACTGCTGTCACCAGTGTAATAAAATCGGTATTATCGATTCTTATGGTGAAGCAGTGATCAACTCAGCCGATATTGCTGAGTAGGATTATTTTTCGACCTTGACTGGTCTAGATCCAGTGTGTTCTGCAGTAGCTGTGCTACCCGTTGAGCAGGGTGTGAGTTTTCATAACGCACATCTAGTGGAAGCTATGTGTTGCGCAATTACTAGACCCTGGTTAGAAAAACTCCGTTGTGTGTTGACTGAAGTACTCCACCTTACGCCGTTTGGCATGTTCACCTCAAATCGGTATTTAGCCATTTATCTTGTATGGGTTTCTTTTCGACCTTCTTTGGTCTAGATCCAGTGTGTTTTCTGCCAGCAGTGACACCTCGTGCAGGATATGGTTATTCACCACGCACACTTGTCTTGATCTAGCGGAAGCTGTGGTCCCGAAGGCTCTATGTTGCGCTATACTAGACCCTGGTGGTGAACCATTGTTTTTCCTCCTGGGTATGGCTGCTGAACCGCTTGTCACCGCTCTTGGGGTGTGGTTCCAGTCAACCGGTATTACCTCTCAGAGAGAAAATAGTTTTGGACACCCGTTGTCACCCTCCCTGGGTGGGGTTGTCCAAGGATGGTTCATCCCACCGCTGTCACTAGTGTAATAAAATGCGCATATCTCCGTTGGGTGAATCCAGTGACTGCTGTCACCCCTCTAATAGATCGTTTTGTTTATTTCATGGTATAGGAATCGGTATTATTCCTTTGGTTTATTTTTTTTTATTGTAGTGACCTGAGGGGTCCCACTGTACACTCTTATCCTAGAAATCTTTGCAGCGTGCTGTCACCAGTGCGTTACGGCACAAATTTAGAGCCAGAAAATCTCCCTGCGGGTAACCTCGGGGGAGGTGTTTTCCTGGCACGAGCGGTCAAGGTCTCCGTGGGGCCTCTTGGGCTTAAACAATGTGCCAAGCCTGCGTTCTAAGGCAGGTCGCGTCAGCCCGTTCAAACTTGCTGGTCCGAGGGTAAGGGTTGTTGATAAAGGAAACAGACTGGGTGGATAAATATGTACAAGGATAATACAAACAGTAGTTAATTACATCCAATAACACAGCCCTGATTTGGATAAAATGACAGTTACTCAGGGTAGAATGCCCCGGTACGTTACACTAAAAATTCAGTTAAGGAAAAACGTCTTTCCTGATCTGGAAGTAGTTACCCGTTATCGTGACAACCGTAAAGGATGTCTCATATAGGACTATCCCTGTATATGAAATGAGACAAACGAAATAAATCTGACTTGGGCAAAACGTCTTCCAAATTTTTGAAAGGGGTCTTTCCTGATTATAAAAGATAAAATACGATCTAACGTATAGTTGAATATTCGGTACCATATAAGAAAAATAATTATCGAACAAACTCTCGAAATCGAATGGTCTAAATGTGATATTCCGTACAGTTGAATATACTGTACAATATATTATAACAATTATCAACAAACTTTCGGAATCTAATAGAATAAATATGATATCTTGTACAGGTGAGTATCTTGTACAATATAAGATAATAATATATCAAACAAAACTTTCGGAATCCAATAGAATAAATATGATATCTCGTACATTGGGATATCCTGCACAATATAAAAAAATATAAGAAAATGATTATCGAACATACGATATCTCTTGTATATGACTATAATTTTAGATTAGATCGGATTCAATTTGTGCTATTTCCTAAATATGGTAGGTGAGGGGCTCAGATGTGAATCGTGCACTCAATATGACCGAAAATATATGTATCCCTTTTTCTTTTGGACACCCAGTTAAACCAAATAAAAATGCCAATACAGTATAAAAAAAATAATTATACGGAAAAAAACTTGGGCTTTTGATATATCACAAGTCACAACTACACAATATTACTGTAGATGACGAAGTGGCAGGCCTTACAGTGCCTGGTCACTTAATGAGGGTTACTACCTCACTGCTTCTGTTACCAAAATTCCTGCTATTTATTTTAGAATCGTTTCATTTTGCCCTTGTCTCATTTTTTTTTAATTTCGTACCTGAAGGTTAATTTTAAATTTCATTACACCAGTTTGCAACGTTTGATTATATTTTTTGATAAACAAACCATGGCAAACACATGATGTATTGTTCGACCTTGCCGGTTATGTAAAATTGTTTGTATCAAATTCTTTCCTGGCGGAGGTCAATAATCGTTTTTTTATATTAATTTGTTTCGACCTATTTTATGATCAAGAAAATTTTATCTATATGGGGTGACCCTAAAATTTCCTATGTCATATCTCGTGTTCATTACTATATACATACATATATATATATATATATATATATATATATATATATATATATATATATATATATATATCCTGCTATTCATCCGACGTCCCTTTCATAGGCAAGCATCGGACTTCCTCCTCAAAACACGCGATATTTTATACTTTTTTGCAAGTATACAGTTTTAAATGCTATCCTTGCCTATATATTTGTGTTATATTCTTGATAAAATTAGTTTTAATTTTTTGTCAAAATTTGATAATTAGGGAATATCACGTCCTTTCAAAAATGAGCTATTGGACGTCGAAATGTATAAAAATTGTACGTACTGCAGTCATTGGGGTACCTACAGCGTTGCCACATTTTCATGAACTGGATACTACAGTTATATACTAATCTGGAATTGCAAACCCTGATATAACAATTTAATAAAATATTTTTACTCTACTAGAAGATAGGAAACCATATCAGAATCACTAACTAGATACATTTAAAAATTGTTTACTTTTAGGTACTTTACAATTTTGATTAATTTTTTTAATCTACTGTTTGTATATAAATAAATACATATATAGATAATTGAATAAATTTCTCAATTCTACTCTCAAATTTGTCCCCTTGCCTTTTTTGTAACTCCAGAAATCTAACATAACACATTCTTTTTTATTTTATTCATTCAACTTGCTTCAATATTCTTTTTAAATTCAGTGGTATTTTTTGTAACCATTATTTTACACTAATGCGGAAGGTTTAATGAAACACGGTAAAAATTTTTGTTAGTATTTATTTAAAAATGCAATGATGCACCACATAAAATAGTTTGTTTAATATTTTAGTCAAAATAGCACCTACAAATAATAATAAAAATAACAAAAAAATAAAAGTATTATGTCTAACATTTACTTTTCTATACATTTTGTACGAAAACTTCAATTTTTAACCAGTTTTTGTTTGCGAGAAGTTTTCCAGTCAGAAAAATTAATTCTTCACATGCCCTTTGTTTAGGTGGCTTCTTATTTTTAATGTGATTTAAAAAAATCACTTAATCTTGTCGTTCTTGCATCCAAGGTTCTGTCTTTATTTGTTTAGGTAATAGTCCCTGTTCTCCTCCAGTCCTTCTTGAACTTCGTTAACTTGAACATTAGTATTTTCAGTAAATTCAGTAATTATCCAAACGTTTTCCTTTAAATGCTGCAGCACCTCCTTTTGGCATGAAGAGTAAAATTATTGCAACCTTCGCAGATTGATATACATCATCAGGCAAACGATAGTGACTCTTATGTGTTCGATAAACGTGTCACATAAAAGTAGACAGTTGTTCCAAATCAGTGTCAGTCATACTTAAAATTTGGGAAAGAGTGGCTAAATGTCTTTTTAGCCTTGTATAAGTTGAATCTTCACTATCGCGATGGGGATAGGGACGCGTTTTTCTCGATTTTCAACCGTTTGGTTACTCCAGCTTTCTAAACTCAAAAAAATGTGATTTTCAGTTGGTGGTAGATCCTTTACTATACATAACAGACATCAAGTATGATACATCTTTGAAATAAGCTCGTCGAGAGAATTGAAAAATGTAAAGATATACAGGGGGCCCCATTTAAAATGAGCATAAATTTGATATTTAACTATTTTTGAGACGACCCATTTAATTGAAAATAATTTTAAATTATGGCTTTTTTGAATATGCACAAAATAGTCGATACTTATGAAATGTTCATAAAATGGGGCATTATGGACTGTCTCTTATATGGTGAGATACCCTGTAAATCAATGAATGCACGAACTAGATAGAATACTGGTTTATACATTTCTACGATAATACGACTACTGTCTCAGTTAAGGAAAGAGTGTTACTTACTTCAGATGAAATAATTTTTCCTTCTGTTACAGGAACGTTACAGAAGTCTAAAATTTTTTGTTGGAAGTCTATCTAAAAATAATATTTAAGTATAAATTCTGTTGACTTCAAATTTTACCATGATTTAATAATACTCGCAATAATATTATAATAATTTCTAGTCAAAAATAATAAATTGATCAACTAAAACAATGTTCCATATTGTAATTTGATACCATTATTCCATTATTATTGGTAATACCGAAGACGAGTTGTCAAATCTAGCCTAGCTTGTTTTCTCATTGTTAAATGAAGTAATTGGAACACAATTGTTTCTGGCCGGAAAATTCTATTGCGTAAATTAAGTAGCACATTTTACTTCAGAAACAATTTTATGTTTCATTTGTTTTGACATGGGAAAACTGAGACGCGCTAGAAATCAGCAAGTATGGAGGAATTTTCTCCAAATTGTGGGACTGGCCTTAGAATAGCGGCCTATGAGGGAAATTGCGCTACGTCGGAAATTCGGCCAAACCTGGCGCTAGACTAATTATCCATATAATGTAAATAAAACGTGTTGTTGCCGCGTGAAAAAAGAACCAACAACATAGTAACAAGTCGAATTGCAACCTGGAGAGCTGTACAAAAGTTTTGGAATAACTCTAACGGTTTGTTTTCCCTTTTAAAAGAAAAGATCCGTGTCGTATATTAAGATTTATAGAAACTGAGAATACTTAAAAATATACCTATCATTGCTGTACTTTTTCAGTTTCCCTCCAAAAAACCTTCTTTATTAATAACTTTAAATTATAATTTAGATTGGTTTGAAATTGTGAATCATCTCTTGTATGATGCTTTCTACTGCATATAGTACAAATTTAAAATCAAAATAAATAATTTGTTTTGAAATAAATATAGATTGTAGCCAGAAATAATTATAGATTGTAACCAGATATGTTTAGATATTATTGTGAGACATTTACTTCAAAAGTGTTTCACCTTTTTCTTTAAAATTTACACAACGGGGTGCCTAAGAATGATGGGTACATAATTTAAAATCAATTAAATATTATTTTAATATAAAATGTATTTTAGCGGGAACAGAATGTATAGTATTTCTGAATGCTAATAAGAAACGTATAGAGGTTAGTCATATGATAGTAATTAAACTTATTAACTAAATAAGTAATATAAAGAAGGCAATTTAAAAAAATATTGAAATATGAATAAATTTAAAATCTATAACCAAATTGTATACTTAATATAAGCAGCTAGCAGCAATAATTTCTGTGACCTCTTCGTTGTTTAAGATGCACAAATGAAGAAAACAGAACTAAGTTGCGAAAGCGTTGTTGCCAAATCGAGGGACGTCCGATAACTTTAAGGTAAAAGTAACAACGAAATGTATATTTATATACAAAGTGATGGAAAATCGATAGTCGCGCTTGAAGCAGTAAATCGGTGAACTACGATATACGATTTAGTTCATAATACGATTTTTGGACGTCCTCCTTGATATAGGTATGGTTCGACTCCGTTTTTTGTTCAGATTACGAAAAACTTAAAAGTATGGTTTTGCTATCGGACGTCCCTTATACGGACTTCCGATGCAAAACAGACGTCCAATTGATAGTAAAAGCGTAATGTATGGACGTCTGATGGCTGGATGATATATATATATATATATATATATATATATACATATATATATATATATATATATATATATATATATATATATATATATATATATATATATATATATATATATATATATATATATATATATATATATATATATATATATATATATATATGAGGTAGAAAGTTAAACACCCTACCGGCAAGATAAGTAAGACATCGTTGCCCTATGGTCTTCTTACTTGTTACACAGTTATACTGATCTTGATTGGAAAAAGATATCCAGAATATCTCCATAGGGCTAATAATATCTAAGCTTTAATATTTGTAATATCAATCTTCTTCTTTTTTCTATTAGCATATATTAAGTCAATCACTAGGTAGGTGACTTCTTGGTCTATCCAAAATAATTATTAAACATCAGAGAGGCATCAAATGAAATGTAACTTCTGTCATTGTGACGAGGATATTTATATCGGAACAATTGTCAATTTTCTCAGAGTTTTTGAAATTTCTTAAATATATTGTGTAATCACCTAAAAACAGTAAGTTTCATTTGAAACGGTAAGAATGTATGAGGATCAAGTAAGTAAGTATCATTCGCCAAGATTGTTCTGATGGTTCAGCTTAGTTTTTATAAGTTTACTAGCAACAAAAAGCCAGCGAAGCGGGTGTTTGTAGCTAGTTGTAGCCAGTAAATACGACTCACTTTATTTAGTCAAAAGTAGTTAAGAGAGGTAGATAATATGGAAAAATAATATTCATGGAAAAAATTTATGTACCATAATAACAACCAACTCTTTATATGTGCTGCGAATATTCAAGTCAATATTTGACGTATGTTGAACAACCTAAACTCGCATGTAATTTATTGGAAAAATCCCATCAACATCATATGAGCACGACAGTCAATTATGATCTGTTGAAGTGAATTTGATAACACTGCCGCAATTATTTTTTGTTGCCCTTTAAACCGGATCCTCTGAGAAAATTTATATTCTCGCTTTTTTCAGTAATCTCATATTTCTCGGAGCGTCAACAAACTTAACCACTCTTTAAACTGAAAAGTTCCAAAAAGTTTATAAATCTCGGGATTCCTCTTTCTACGGTTATTTTCAAGAGATTCGCAGATTTTGTATAGAGTTATCCACAAAGATATAGATGTGTGAGGAATGATCACATTTGATACCAGATCTTCTTGGTAATAACTTTATGACAAACATACTGTCAACTTAATCACGATTTTATTTTGATTATATATTCTAGAAGTTTAAAACTATACTCACTTCAATTTTCAGTTCGTTGCTTGTGTTTATATATATATATATATATATATATATATATATATATATATATATATATATTGAACTTATCGTAAGAAACAGTAAAAAGAATGGAACACAAAAGTATGAAATTTGCAACCTTGTAGAGTAACAGATGGGAATTAATTATTTCACACAGCTGGAATTATCTTTTCTAATGATGATAATATAAGAAGAATATATATTTTCTATTGAATTGAACATTTATTATATTAGTTATGCTTCAAAACGAAAGAGATACATAAGTAATAGTAAAATTATTCACCTTAGGATTTCAGATTATAAACTGCATTATTTTCATAAAATTTTAATTATATCTCAACAAATCATAAACTCATTTTCTTGTCTATAGCAAATGATAATTTGTATCCAGTATTTCGAACATCTAACAACGAATCTGAAAAGAAAATAAATTATTATCAGACAATAATAAATAGAATGTTAGATCACGATATATACCAACAAAAGTGTAATGTTTATATTAAAAAGGAGATAACTGGAGTGACAACTAAAAATTTCATATCTGTTAATGAAGTACACTGAGTGCAGAGGTAGATTCTACCATAGAATTATTTATGTTTGTGAACTATTGATAATAGAAAAATATGATGACTGAAATAAATAAAGAGCCAAGTTTGTAATAGATAAATATGTAATGATGAGTAAAGATTTAACTGAAAGGCATTATGACAGATATTTGAACATTTTAGATTGTATATGGATTGATATTGAAATTCAAATAGATATAATTTTGTTAATTAAAATGAGGTAGATTTTTGAAAAAATGAGTGTGTAAATAGGAATGGTAAATTAGTTTGAAATCTTACATCAACCATCCATAATCATAGCAAAAGATAAAGTCATTTATCGACATATAAAACATTAGATAAGACAAAGTATATTCTATCTAGTATGTAGTAAGTTTTTTGTTTTACAAATAACAAAGCGGACAACGAAAAGTTTGTTGATAGGATAAACAAAAAGGTTGGTGAAGCGAAGCTAATGGAGAAGGACGCATGTAAGAAAATTTTATAAATTTTATAAAGATATTCGGGAAATTATTAGAAATTGAAGTTAAAAGACATTGCAAACATTTAATCAAGATACATTGAACATTTGGAAAAGAAAATACTTGGAAATAATAAGAATTTGTGAGAAATATAAACATTTTAAATTTGAGAGGGGACGCTACCCGAATTTTCAAAAAGTAATCACTTTATAGTGAGAAAATACATTTCCTAAACCATTATTATTGTAACATAAACATACTAAGCAAAATATCTAAGTGATTTAACAAGAATTCACGAACTTACCTGCCATACAAACTATAGAGTTTGTAACTACAAGATTGAAGGAGATCCAGCTTTGGTACAGAATATTCCACATCAATAGAATATACTAGAGACTTCCCAGTGTTATGGTCAGGTTAGTGTTTTTAACGATTCATTTGGTTAACCATATTAAACTCAAACGTAATTCATAAATTTGGCCAAATTACACAATAATAATTTTAGGTATATAATAATAGTTGGTATTTGTAATTTGCACTGTATTATATTCGTTTTAACATAAGTTTTAATTACTGCTTATGATGCTTTTCAATTTCACGTTTGTTTGATAATTATGGGAACTAAATTTGAGTTGTTGATTTTCATTTACATGTCATTTGCTAAACACAGGGCAAGGTTTCATAACACATAGGTTGAATTACTGTGTTTCATATAATCGATTCACAGCGTTGATGGAGATGATTTTCGCAGGTTATTTGTGGGATGCAGATTTCATATATTTTCTTGTTCAATTTTATCCTGAACCCAACGAGAGTAAGTGTTCTCATGATCTCCATTAAAACATTAAACTAATAAATAAAAAATTATAAATCATATAACCTGAGCTAGCCAATCCAATTTAAAAAACATAGATAAATATCAAACATAGATAAACTTCAGAAATATAATTAAATAAATGATAAAAAGTAATAAAATAAATAATAATATATATGTATATATATTGAAGCAGTTTCATTTGGTTGTATTCAATTTAATAAGGATTAATAGTATTACTGAAATAAGTCAAATTGATTTTCCCATCTTATGCTTTATTAGACATCTTTTTAACGAATATTTGTAGAATTGTATAAGGGAAAGACATGTTTAAATCAGTTATAGATACAGATAATAAAAACAGTGAACAAAATCCTCGTTATTTTACTGAAGGATTGTGTATATAAGCAGTGGCAGTTACGAAACAATCTATATTTCTAATTGTAATGAGAAATGGGATCGTTTAGTTTCTACATGAATCTGTGAAACTCACGTAAGCTACTGATGAAAGTCGTAAGCAGAGAACACAATGTTAATCAAATCTCCGTTGAATAAAATCCCAGTTTGTGATTTATTTCACACATTTTCTACATTTTCATTACCAAGTTCATTCATACTTCTTGTATATGTCGCAATATTACAATATATATATATATATATATATATATATATATATATATATATATATTGTATAGGATTCAATAATTATTTATTATTTATTATTTGAAAAATCATTAAACATGTATACCAACTCTTTCAAAGGGTAGGGTTCAAGTGCGCCATTCAAATTTACTATAATTATTGGTTTGTGAAATTAAAATGAACAAAATTATGATTTCAGGAATTTTTTTAAAACATAGAAATTTACAAACAGAAAATGTGTACAAATATACTACAAAAAAATAAAACTACTATTACTATTGAACAATTAAAATGTTTTTTAAATAAAGGCCTTTTTTTAATTTAGAGATCTCTAATATAATATTTTAAAATGGTACCTTTTATTTACTAGGTTTGTATCCACTTCAAACTAATCTTCATTTGGACATTTGATAAGCTGAGGACAAAGTTCTGAACAGTTTATTTCGTCTTCGCCTTTTGGACAATTAATGATTCCGTCACATTTGTCTTTATAAGGGTCGAAACATCTATCTATAAAAATATTACTGCAAGGGGTAGTTGATGAATTACAAATAGCACACCCCGTGAAATCATAATGGTCTGTACAAACGAAATCTGCTGTTCTACAAATATTTGTGGAATTGTAACAACCAGATCAATCCAAACACATAAAAACACTGGGTTATTATATTTTAAAGTTACGGAGAGTTTGTTTATTGAAGATAGTACAACAGGTTTGGGTAGTATGTCGTTACTGCACACGTTCAATTGAATATTGTCGAAGTTTCTAATTGACAAGCACGTGGAATTTCTTGAGAAGTTCAATTTTAATATTCTTAATGTAGTTATTGTATTTTCTGGTGAAGGTATTACCCAATTACAAAAACTATTACTGTTTCTGTCAGATGATATATACTGTATGCTTCCTTGTAATTCGAACGAGGTCGTTTCTCCACAATAATCCGAGAAGTTTGCGTAAATTAGCACGTTCTTCTTGACGAGATCAATTATAATACGACTTTCCACTTTGACATTTTAAAAACCAACTGACTTTTTTGATTTTTTTCATAATCTATCACGTTGCGGGTTGCTATCGAAACTTCTCTATATCGTATCAATTGTATAGATATAGTGTGATTAACGACGATTCACTGTTTATATTACCATGAATTTTTAAGCCGTATATGAAACATGAAAATGACATTTTTGTATTAGAAATTAGCATATAGAGATAAATATTTTTATACATATAAATATTAACATAACTTATTTACTATTTATTAAAATTCCTGAAATCCCTTGCATAAAATAACCTAATTACTAACTATATGAAAATTTAACGCGTTTCTTTTAAACTATTTTGAATTTCATTCTAATTTCAACGGATGCTTTTGAAATTACATCATGAACTGCATTATTAATTTTAATCTCTATTGTATCTGAATCAGATTTCAATATTTTCGATTCTGATGGTTCAAAGAGTATATCGTCTGTTTCAATATCTTTGGTCAGATTTTCTTCAGTATTATAGTGAGGATTTTGTTCACTGTTTTTACTATCAGCATCTATAGTTAATTTAGACATGTTTTTTTTTACAATTTATAAATATTCGTTACAATGATGGCTAATAAAGTACAGGATTGAAAAAAATCAATATGACTTATTTCAGTAATACTGTTAATCCTTATTAAATTGAATAGAACCAAATGAAAGTGCTTCAACTCCCCCCATTTATATTTTAATATATTCAAACTTATTTGATTATATTAAAATTTCAATCCTTTAATTTTTTAATAATCTCAATTCAATAAATATGTTTCTTTCTCATTTGAATGAAATATCTTAATCTAAATATTTACATAAATTTTGATTCATAATATCATCAATTTCTCCTCCCTATCCAATTTAAACTCCAAAACGTATATACATCTAACCTATTTAATTTGACTGCTGATGATACTGGAATACACTCTCAATATTAAATATCCCCCTTATTAACCCAGTATCTGGATGTGCCAGCTTATAGCTATTTTGAGCATTTTCATTTACCACTACGTATGGCCCTTACAATGGTAATAATAACTTAGCACACATCTTATCTTTCCTTTTTGCAACTAGTAATGATTTAATTAAAACTAAATCTCCTTTCTGGAAAACCATTTTTCTTTTTTCCTTCTTGTTTGCTCTTTTAATGTATCGTTCTGCTTGATTTTGTAATTTGTTATTCACTTTGTCAAGAATTTCCAACATATGCATGTCTCGGCTCACTATCCATTTTCTCTCTGGTAGCTGACCTGTCATTAAAAAGATAGGACATTCTCCTATAATACCATGAGGTGTGTGATTAGGGAATTTATCCACTTGTTTTGAATTATTTTCCCACTGATCATGTTGCTGATGACATAATATTCTTAGATATTTTATTATTTCTTTAATATATCGTTCCGCAGGATTTGTTGATGGCTTTCGTACACTAATAAAATTTAATTTTATTTGAATCTCTCGGCATATCCTTCCAAATTTGTCACTTTCAAAGTACGTCGCATGATCTAGTATGATAGTCTCAGGTTTCCCGAATTCTTCTATAATCTGCCATATTTCCAACTCTTTTTTATTCTACTCCGCCTAAATAACTTACATGGAACTGTATATGATTTTACTTTAACCTTTCTCAGTATTCTCCTCCTTTATTATATCCATATTTTGATTAAGCAACCCTTAGTTACTTCGAAATTCTTTTTGTATACATCTTTAACAATTCATTTATAAATTCATAATATTCTTCTTCACAATCTGACCAATTACCATTACTTTTCACATCTTCTATTTATTCTATCTCACGCACATAATTATTCACCATTCTAATTTCTTTTTCATACAATCCTTCATATTTCATCATCAAACTCTTCACTTTCTCTTCATATTCCTTATTTCCACTCATTAACTCCAATTCTACCATAATTCCATTCCTCTTTATATTCCATAACTTCCTATTATCCTCTTCAATTGCCAATACTTCCATATTTACCTCCTTAAATTCAATTATTTTACCATTTAATTCTATCTATCTATTCAAAATCAATTATTTCCGTATATTTCATCAATACATCAATAACTTTGTCTGTTTCTAACTTCTTCATCGACTATGCTTACATATCAACTTCTGTTTCATCCTTTAATTCAATCTTTTGTATCATATATTTGCTTAATTCATATAACTTCCGTCCGTTTGTTCCTATAAATGTAATTATTTCATCCTGTACATCTATTTTGTTGCTTAATTTCATTTCTATTTTCTTTATCATTTCTTTTATCAAAGTTTATAAAATCTCTTCTATTCTCACAATACTTGTTGTCATAAATTTTATCTCCATTTCCATATATTCGTTTTTCATTTTTGTAACTTCTATTTTCATTTCCATAATTCATATCAACATGTCTATCATTTCTTCTATTATCAATCCATGTTTATATAATTTCTATTTAAATATATTTTTAAATATTACTTGTTAATCATAAACCTTTTATTTACACAACGTTTTTATATCCCTTCCTTACCATGTACAATTTCTTTTCGTTTCTATATTTCGTTCCTATAATCCTGTCATATAATTCAATTTTATTTTCTTTTCCTAAACTTCGTCTTATTCTCTTCTCTTATTGTTTGACTCTCTATCGGTTTCCTAAATTCGATTAAATTTTCCACTATATCCTTTTTAAAATCATTGTGCCATATTCGTTTCCTAGATTTCTTTAAATTTTCCACTATGTTCCTTTTAAATTCATTGCCCCATATCTCATTATCTTCATCATATATTCCTGTTTCTGTACTCTCTTCCCAGAAATGCATTACAATTTGCATCTCAAATTCTTCCGTATCATTGAACTGATTTTTTATTATTTTCTTCTCCTCCCTAATCTCAATTCCTATTATTTCATTTCCAATTATATTAATAAAAACTCTAGGATCAATTATTTTCATATTTCCATCAAATTTCACTCTTATTTCGATACTTTCTGTATAAATTAACCGTCCGGCATTTTGTTTTGTGGTTTGTTCTATTTCTTCCATAGTATCCTTCAGTTTCCTATTCATCTCCTCCAGTTCCTTATTAAACTGTTTACCCATTGTTTCATTTCGTTTAACGCATGTACCTGTTTTTTCTTCTACTAAATCTTCTAAGTTATTGAATTTTTCTTTTACTTTTTCTTGGTAGCTTTGCATTACTTCCTCTATTGTTTGTCCTTGAAATTTAATGTATTCCAATTCTTTTGTTATATTTTCATTTTGTTTTGCAACTTCAGCCTGAATAGTTCCCGGTAAATTTTCATTTAAACATTTCCCTAATTCATCAATTTCTTCCACCATATGTTTTTTTATCCCTTC
The DNA here is from genome assembly GCA_963921935.1 of Galeruca laticollis. Classification (NCBI taxonomy): domain Eukaryota; kingdom Metazoa; phylum Arthropoda; class Insecta; order Coleoptera; family Chrysomelidae; genus Galeruca; species Galeruca laticollis. Next base: position 44,994,336 of record OY998183.1, on the reverse strand, counting down.
TCTAATTCGGATCTCATTTTCTTGTATTTCTATACGCAAATGTTTATTTTGTTCAAACGTATCTTCCTTCACCTTATCTATCTGCTTCCTAAATTCTTCATTTTCCTCCCTAAGTTTCTTAATTTCCTTCAATCCTTCCATCTTCACCTCTTCTATTTTCTTTTCCATCCTGTTCATGTTTCCATTTAAATCATTCATGTTCCCATTCATCTTGTCCATCTTTCCATTCAAATCTCCCCTCATATTATCTATCTTCCCATTCAAATTAATTAAAAATTCCATTATTTGATCTCCTCTGCTTACACTATCCTGCCTGTCTTGTCTACTATCCTGCTGTTGCCTCGATTCTTCACTTTCTTTATCTATTAAGGTTTGTTCCTCTTCATCTAAATCTCCCATTCCACGTCTCATTTTTTCTTGTTCCTCATCTGATCTGCCTTCCAAACCTATTTGTTTTCCGTCCCTAAGCATCATTCTCTTTGCCATTTTAATTGTATCTAATTCTAATGTTTTTAAACGAAAAATTCTTAATTCACCACACGTTGGGCCGCCAAATTTGTATTGGATTCAATAATTATTTATTATTTATTATTTGAAAAATCATTAAACATGTATACCAACTCTTTCAAAGGGTAGGGTTCAAGTGCGCCATTCAAATTTACTATAATTATTGGTTTGGGAAATTAAAATGAACAAAATTATGATTTCAGGAATTTTTTTAAAACATAGAAATTTACAAACAGAAAATGTGTACAAATATACTACAAAAAAATAAAACTACTATTACTATTGAACAATTAAAATGTTTTTTAAATAAAGGCCTTTTTTTAATTTAGAGATCTCTAATATAATATTTTAAAATGGTACCTTTTATTTACTAGGTTTGTATCCACTTCAAACTAATCTTCATTTGGACATTTGATAAGCTGAGGACAAAGTTCTGAACAGTTTATTTCGTCTTCGCCTTTTGGACAATTAATGATTCCGTCACATTTGTCTTTATACGGGTCGAAACATCTATCTATAGAAATATTACTGCAAGGGGTAGTTGATGAATTACAAATAGCACACCCCGTGAAATCAGAATGGTCTGTACAAACGAAATCTGCTGTTCTTCAAATATTTGTGGAATTGTAACAACCAGATCAATCCAAACACATAAAAACACTGGGTTATTATATTTTAAAGTTACGGAGAGTTTGTTTATTGAAGATAGTACAACAGATTTGGGTAGTATGTCGTTACTGCACACGTTCAATTGAATATAGTCGAAGTTTCTAATTGACAAGCACGTGGAATTTCTTGAGAAGTTCAATTTTAATATTCTTAATGTAGTTATTGTATTTTCTGGTGAAGGTATTACCCAATTACATAAACTATTACTGTTTCTGTCAGATGATATATACTGTATGCTTCCTTGTAATTCGAACGAGGTCGTTTCTCCACAATAATCCGAAAAGTTTGCGTAAATTAGCACGTTCTTGTTGACGAGATCAATTATAATACGACTTTTCACTTTGACATTTTAGAAACCAACTGACTTTTTTGATTTTTTTCATAATCTATCACGTTGCGGGTTGCTATCGAAACTTCTCTATATCGTATCAATTGTATAGATATAGTGTGATTAACGACGATTCACTGTTTATATTACCATGAATTTTTAAGCCGTATATGAAACATGAAAATGACATTTTTGTATTAGAAATTAGCATATAGAGATAAATATTTTTATACATATAAATATTAACATAACTTATTTACTATTTATTAAAATTCCTGAAATCCCTTGCATAAAATAACCTAATTACTAACTATATGAAAATTTAACGCGTTTCTTTTAAATTATTTTGAATTTCATTCTAATTTCAACGGATGCTTTTGAAATTACATCATGTACTGCATTATTAATTTTAATCTCTATTGTATCTGAATCAGATTTCAATATTTTCGATTCTGATGGTTCAAAGAGTATATCGTCTGTTTCAATATCTTTGGTCAGATTTTCTTCAGTATTATAGTGAGGATTTTGTTCACTGTTTTTACTATCAGCATCTATAGTTAATTTAGACATGTTTTTTTTTTACAATTTATAAATATTCGTTACAATGATGGCTAATAAAGTACAAGATTGAAAAAAATCAATATGACTTATTTCAGTAATACTGGTAATCCTTATTAAATTGAATAGAACCAAATGAAAGTGCTTCAATATATATATATATATATATATATATATATATATATATATATATATATATACATATTACAACAATAAAGAGATTCATGGGTAATTCACGCAAAATAAAGAGCTACTGAAACAGAGTGGTAACCGCGGACATGCATGTTTCTGGCTCATTTGCCTCTTCAGCAAATAAGGACATTTGGGAGCAAAGATGGTAATCGAAACATGGGAAAACACAAAACAACGGATTTCAACAGGAAAACCAAACGCTCATTTGTGTCTGAAATACGTTGTTTTGTGTTTTCCCATGTTTCGATTAATATCTTTGCTCCCAAATTTCACATCATTATTTGGTTATACCGTGCTGAAGAGGCAAATGAGCCAGAAACATGCATGTCCGCGTTCACGACTCTGTTTCAGTAGCCCTTTATTTTGCGTGAGTTACCCATGAATCTCTTTGTTGTTGTTGTTAACATATCACGCGATATTCCTACATCTTGTTTGTTAATACTATGGGTCGGAAGGTTCATGGCGGGGGGGCTATATGCGCATCCGTGTCGATCTTGGTTGTTGTCCTGAAAACTCGGGATCTTCCAATTGAAGGCACAAATGAGTGTTTGGTTTCCCTGCTGAAATCCGTTGTTTTGTGATTTCCCATGTTTCGATTAACATCTTTGCTTCCAAATTTCACATCCTTATTGGGTTATACCGTGCTGAAGAGGCAAATGAGCCAGAAACATGCATGTCTGCCGTTACCACTCTGTTTCAGTAGCCCTCTATTTTTGCGTGAATTACCCATGAATCTCTTTGTTGTTGTTATTAACATATCACGCGATATATATATTTATATATATATATATATATATATATATATATATATATATATATATATATATATATATATTGAACCAGTCCTCTAATATATATAAATAATTCACGTATGAGATTGAATATTAAAAATATTTTTATTAATACGTAGGGTGTACCTTCAGACACTACCTAGTTAAAAACTAAATTTAACATTAACGAATGAATGAAGTAAGCAAATGTATTATCAAATATTGAGAAAACCAATTATGATGAAAGTATTGAAGGATAAGGAATAAAATTTTAATGATAACATTATAATTAAGTATAAAAATTTTACCTTCACATTTAAATCCTAAGGTCAAGTCAATGTCAACAATTTTCAAAATCATCTGAACACTGTCATGTCAATATCTGGATGAAGTAGAATGTTGTTTTGTTTGAAACCTGAAATAACAAGAATTAATACTCAACTTACTAATTGATTAACGAGATTCACAGACGATGGTAGTAAAAGTTTACAATTTGAAAAATAATTTATATGGAAAAAAAACTTTATGAAAGATGACTGAATAAAATTTAATGAACAGGAAGTAATAAAATCTGGTGATTTTCTTGACAACCTAAAATCATTGATTTGGAATTGAATATGAAACATAAAAGGCAAAATTGGAAATAAATGAAAGTTTATATAAAATAAAATTAGTAAAAATTCATAAATTGAAAACTAAACAGTTCCATATATATGAATAATCATCTTAGGTTGTAGAAATTGTATATTTAATTGTAAATAAAAATACCATAAAAAGGGAATTACAACAAATTTTGGGATTGTAATACATGTAAACCACATTTTATATATTCCCTAAGACATTATAAACCCATTTATATAAGTGTTATTATCCTCCAGGTAAATTTTAATCAAAGAATTTTGTATTTTCATGAAAAACACTCAAATTGACAATTGTCGAATAAAAAAACAATATAAGGAGGCTGTGTTTTGATATGGGAAAATGTTTGTTGATTTTATAAAAAATTGAGAGTCGGGCTTTGGTAGAAGCATATTGAGCACCTATGTATGTTTCCTCTACAAAATTTTTGAGAAAACTATGTAAAAGTAAATAATTTTAAGTTAAAAACCATTATAAAATCATAATATTAATTTTGTTTAAACCGTGTGATAAAGTGCAGTGTGCAGAAAGAGTATATCTTTGATAAGAAATTCTCAAGAAAAAGAGACGCTTTGCAGCGGTTCAACAGTGCCGAGAATTGGAAATAAGGTCGGTGGTATTTGAGTTGTTTTAATTTGAAATTCCAAAAAAGAAAGAAATAGTGAACAATAAAAATATTATTTGAACGTTTAAATTAAAATTTCTAAAAAAAAGGCCAAAAACAATAAAATGATGAATATCATTTCATATCTATGGATATCCATGTAATTTTAATTATCATGCAACTTCAATAATAGTTATAATTTGTACTTACTTGTAAAAAAATTTTATTTCACATCATCATTGTTTACATTGCACGTATAGTACCATTCCACTTTTATTTTCTTCTAATGCATGCTTAAATATTTCTATAACTATCCATCATTCACTTTACTCGCATTTTGATATATGTGTGTAACTGTATAGTGTAATTTCCAACGATATTTCATTGATTGCAATGAATGTAAGAACGTTAAATTTATAAAAACATTCATATGAACAACGTCGACTGTGAACCATACGTTTTGTGTCGTTGTGAAACGATATACGAGAATGTGTTTCCCCTATGCGCCGACTCAGTCAATCTAAGCATTCAGTGCGCATGACCAGTCAAGAATGCAGGAGCGGTGTAAAGAAAATTTATGTAAAAAGAATTTGAATATAATCTCAACAATATATTAAATCATTTCATCAAAGTGTTGGTATTTTTTTATCATTCTATTCAATATTCATAATACATTTAAAAAATGGTGCTTAATTCATTCATTCTATAATAATATTTGGAGTCGATAGAAACAAAGGTTTATATATTTTATTCAGGTATAAAACATACGAGAGAAATTACAAAATTCAATATTTAAATGTGTATCAAAGTTACACATATGCGTCCAGAACTCAAAGGGAGGAGTCTCATGCTGCCGACAATCATATACATTATAAATAAATTTAAATTTCACAGATTATCATCAGGAGCTAGCCGAAGGTAAAGTAAAAAAAGTAAATTATACAATACAATAAAAACAAATAATAATATATAAAATTCTCATCAGTAAAAGTAAAAATTAAATAATATATATATATATATATATATATATATATATATATATATATATATATATATATATCCATACTTGGTTATACCGTACTGATGAAGGCTAATGAGCTAGAAAAATGCATGTTTACGGTTACCACTCCTCTTCAGTAACCTCTTTATTTTGACGTGCTTTCCCATGATAACACTTGTTGTTTGCTCTTTGTTTTTGTTAAATTCACGCATGATCCATTTTTGATGTAGTTTCTTTACCTTGGGTTGGTTTTTTCCAGACAGGAGGGCTTTATGCGACTCCGTGTTGATATTGGTTGTTGTTCCAAAATCGGAATCTTCCAATTGATGGCACAAATGTGCGTTTGGTTGTCCTGTTATTTTTCGTTCTTTGTGTTCTTCCATGTTTCATTCAACATCGTTGCGCCCAAGTTTCACATCCATACTTGGTTATACCGTACTGATGAAGGCTAATGAGCTAGAAACATGCATGTTTACGGTTACCACTCCTCTTCAGTAACCTGTTTATTTTTGCGTGCTTTCCCATGATAACACTTGTTGTTTGCTCTTTGTTTTTGTTAAATTCACGCATGATCCATTTTTGATCTTGTTTCTTTACCTTGGGTTGGTTTTTTCCAGACAGGAGGGCTTTATGCGCCTCCGTGTTGATATTGGTTGTTGTTCCAAAATCGGAATCGTCCAATTGATGGCACAAATGTGAGTTTGGTTGTCCTGTTATTTTCCGTTCTTTGTGTTCTTCCATGTTTCATTCAACATCGTTGCTCCCAAGTTTCACATCCATACTTGGTTATACCGTACTGATGGAGGCTAATGAGCTAGAAACATGCATGTTTACGGTTACCACTCCTCTTCAGTAACCTCTTTATTTTTGCGTGCTTTCCCATGATAACACTTGTTGTTTGCTCTTTGTTTTTGTTAAATTCACGCATGATCCATTTTGGATCTTGTTTCTTTACCTTGGGTTGGTTTTTTCCAGACAGGAGGGCTTTATGCGCCTCCGTGTTGATATTGGTTGTTGTTCCAAAATCGGAATCTTCCAATTGATGGCACAAATGTGCGTTTGGTTGTCCTGTTATTTTCCGTTCTTTGTGTTCTTCCATGTTTCATTCAGCATCGTTGCTCCCAAGTTTCACATCCATACTTGGTTATACCGTACTGATGAAGGCTAATGAGCTAGAAACATGCATGTTTACGGTTACCACTCCTCTTCAGTAACCTCTTTATTTTTGCGTGCTTTCCCATGATAACACTTGTTGTTTGCTCTTTGTTTTTGTTAAATTCACGCATGATCCATTTTTGATCTTGTTTCTTTACCTTGGGTTGGTTTTTTCCAGACAGGAGGGCTTTATGCGCCTCCGTATTGATATTGGTTGTTGTTCCAAAATCGGAATCTTCCAATTGATGGCACAAATGTGCGTTTGGTTGTCCTGTTATTTTCCGTTCTTTGTGTTCTTCCATGTTTCATTCAACATCGTTGCTCCCAAGTTTCACATCCATACTTGGTTATACCGTACTGGTGAAGGCTAATGAGCTAGAAACATGCATGTTTACGGTTACCACTCCTCTTCAGTAACCTCTTTATTTTTGCGTGCTTTCCCATGATAACACTTGTTGTTTGCTCTTTGTTTTTGTTAAATTCACGCATGATCCATTTTTGATCTTGTTTCTTTACCTTGGGTTGGTTTTTTCCAGACAGGAGGGCTTTATGCGCCTCCGTGTTGATATTGGTTGTTGTTCCAAAATCGGAATCTTCCAATTGATGGCACAAATGTGCGTTTGGTTGTCCTGTTATTTTCCGTTCTTTGTGTACTTCCATGTTTCATTCAACATCGTTGCTCCCAAGTTTCACATCTATACTTGGTTATACCGTACTGATGAAGGCTAATGAGCTAGAAACATGCAAGTTTACGGTTACCACTCCTCTTCAGTAACCTCTTTATTTTTGCGTGCTTTCCCATGATAACACTTGTTGTTTGCTCTTTGTTTTTGGTAAATTCACGCATGATCCATTTTTGATCTTGTTTCTTCACCTTGGGTTGGTTTTTTCCAGACAGGAGGGCTTTATGCGCCCCCGTGTTGATATTGGTTGTTGTTCCAAAATCGGAATCTTCCAATTGATGGCACAAATGTGCGTTTGGTTGTCCTGTTATTTTTCGTTCTTTGTGTTCTTCCATGTTTCATTCAACATCGTTGCGCCCAAGTTTCACATCCATACTTGGTTATACCGTACTGATGAAGGCTAATGAGCTAGAAACATGCATGTTTACGGTTACCACTCCTCTTCAGTAACCTGTTTATTTTTGCGTGCTTTCCCATGATAACACTTGTTGTTTGCTCTTTGTTTTTGTTAAATTCACGCATGATCCATTTTTGATCTTGTTTCTTTACCTTGGGTTGGTTTTTTCCAGACAGGAGGGCTTTATGCGCCTCCGTGTTGATATTGGTTGTTGTTCCAAAATCGGAATCGTCCAATTTATGGCACGAATGTGCGTTTGGTTGTCCTGTTATTTTCCGTTCTTTGTGTTCTTCCATGTTTCATTCAACATCGTTGCTCCCAAGTTTCACATCCATACTTGGTTATACCGTACTGATGAAGGCTAATGAGCTAGAAACATGCATGTTTACGGTTACCACTCCTCTTCAGTAACCTCTTTATTTTTGCGTGCTTTCCCATGATAACACTTGTTGTTTGCTCTTTGTTTTTGTTAAATTCACGCATGATCCATTTTTAATCTTGTTTCTTTACCTTGGGTTGGTTTTTTCCAGACAGGAGGGCTTTATGCGCCTCCGTGTTGATATTGGTTGTTGTTCCAAAATCGGAATCTTCCAATTGATGGCACAAATGTGAGTTTGGTTGTCCTGTTATATTCCGTTCTTTGTGTTCTTCCATGTTTCATTCAACATCGTTGCTCCCAAGTTTCACATCCAGACTTGGTTATACCGTACTGATGAAGACTAATGAGCTAGAAACATGCATGTTCACGGTTACCACTCCTCTTCAGTAACCTCTTTATTTTTGCGTGCTTTCCCATGATAACACTTGTTGTTTGCTCTTTGTTTTTGTTAATTTCACGCATGATCCATTTTTGATCTTGTTTCTTTACCTTGGGTTGGGTTTTTCCAGACAGGAGGGCTTTATGCGCCTCCGTGTTGATATTGGTTGTTGTTCCAAAATCGGAATCTTCCAATTGATGGCACAAATGTGCGTTTGGTTGTCCTGTTATTTTCCGTTCTTTGTGTTCTTCCATGTTTCATTCAACATCGTTGCTCCCAAGTTTCACATCCATACTTGGTTATACCGTACTGATGAAGGCTAATGAGCTAAAAACATGCATGTTTACGGTAACCACTCCTCTTCAGTAACCCCTTTATTTTGCGTGCTTTCCCATGATAACACTTGTTGTTTGCTCTTTGTTTTTGTTAAATTCACGCATGAGCCATTTTTGATCTTGTTTCTTTACCTTGGGTTGGTTTTTTCCAGACAGGAGGGCTTTATGCGCCTCCGTGTTGATATTGGTTGTTGTTCCAAAATAGGAATCTTTCAATTGATGGCACAAATGTGCGTTTGGTTGTACTGTTATTTTCCGTTCTTTGTGTTCTTCCATGTTTCATTCAACATCGTTGCTCCCAAGTTTCACATCCATACTTGGTTATACCGTACTGATGAAGGCTAATGAGCTAGAAACATGCATGTTCACGGTTACCACTCCTCTTCAGTAACCTCTTTATTTTTGCGTGCTTTCCCATGATAACACTTGTTGGTTGCTCTTTGTTTTTGTTAAATTCACGCATGATCCATTTTTGATCTTGTTTCTTTACCTTGGGTTGGTTTTTTCCAGACAGGAGGGCTTTATGCGCCTCCGTGTTGATATTGGTTGTTGTTCCAAAATCGGAATCTTCCAATTGATGGCACAAATGTGCGTTTGGTTGTCCTGTTATTTTCCGTTCTTTGTATTCTTCCATGTTTCATTCAACATCGTTGCGCCCAAGTTTCACATCCATACTTGGTTATACCGTACTGATGAAGGCTAATGAGCTAGAAACATGCATGTTTACGGTTACCACTCCTCTTCAGTAACCTGTTCATTTTTGCGTGCTTTCCCATGATAACACTTGTTGTTTGCTCTTTGTTTTCGTTAAATTCACGCATGATCCATTTCTGATCTTGTTTCTTTACCTTGGGTTGGTTTTTTCCAGACAGGAGGGCTTTATGCGCCTCCGTGTTGATATTGGTTGTTGTTCCAAAATCGGAATCTTCCAATTGATGGCACAAATGTGCGTTTGGTTTCCTGTTATTTTCCGTTCTTTGTGTTCTTCCATGTTTCATTCAACATCGTTGCTCCCAAGTTTCACATCCATACTTGGTTATACCGTACTGATGAAGGCTAATGAGCTAGAAACATGCAAGTTTACGGTTACCACTCCTCTTCAGTAACCTCTTTATTTTTGCGTGCTTTCCCATGATAACACTTGTTGTTTGCTCTTTGTTTTTGTTAAATTCACGCATGATCCATTTTTGATCTTGTTTCTTTACCTTGGGTTGGTTTTTTCCAGACAGGAGGGCTTTATGCGCCTCCGTGTTGATATTGGTTGTTGTTCCAAAATCGGAATCTTCCAATTGATGGCACAAATGTGCGTTTGGTTGTCCTGTTATTTTTCGTTCTTTGTGTTTTCCATGTTTCATTCAATATTATTATGATATTCGGGAGCATGAGACTCGTCCTACCCTTCAAGTTCAGGCATTGATTAATATATTCTGCTGGAGTAAATAGAATGAAACACATTAATTCCAATGATTTAATTTTTTTAAAGAAAACTTCAGGATAATATTTATAACAGATACGCCTATGACTTTATCAAACCACGGTCACAAATGAGAACATCCACCATCCTATGCGCATGCTCAAATAAATACGGATTTACTTTACTTTATCATGCTGGTGATGGACATAGCATAAAAGTATTTATGTGTGAAAATATTATATATACAAATAATGAAAATGTTCAGAAGAAATGGGTTACAAACTATACATACATTTGAAAATATTATATCTATTGATTTAAATGCACATTCCTTATATGATTGGAAATGAAGTAAGTACCACCATTATTTATTACAGAATTAAAAACATGCATGTAGGCCTTTTTTAATAATCTCAAAGTCTTATCTGTTGAATAAACTACATAAAGTCTTTTTTTCTTTTTTAGTTAAATCGATCATATAGACGCAAGAATTATTTTACACATGGAAATAGTCACTGAATTTATATTAGTTTGTCGTTATTATTATTATTATTATTATTATTATTATTATTATTATTATTATTATTATTATTATTATTATTATTATTATTATTATTATTATTATTATTATTATTATTATTATTATTATTATTATTATTGTTATTGTTATTATTATTATTATTGGCCAATAATATTTAAAAAACACTGACCTGAAGTCTAGAGTGTGGATTCTAACACGTCTGGTAACAGGAATACGTCTATTGAAAACCACGCTGCATATTTTCTGAAGAATCTGAGGTATTCTCACGCAAAAACTGGATATACACACATGTGAGTGTTCGTAGTTTTATATATATACGATGAATCCTTAGCTTTCATACTTATTTGTTGCGATTTAACTTGAAATTTGTTGTAAAAGTTTTCTCCTCATCCTCTCTGCTACAACGCCAAAACCCAATCTACCAACGCTTCCCCTCAATCGTCAATTTTTTAATAAATAAATATACTATTGTTTCTCAGCTCACTTTTTTTAAACAAAGTTTCCTTCCTTTATAATTTAACAAATTTGTCCTGTCATATTACACCAATGAGATTCTTTCTTGAGCTGTAGAGTTCTATTCACATTTATAGCACTTTATGAAAGTTTTGAAAATACATATGATTGTGAATTTCACTCAAAGAAGTTTGTTTTCTCTTTAATTTAAACTAATTTCAATACAATAGGTCTTTTACAAATAGTGAAATTCATGGTTGATATTTTGATATTACAATGTAAACTCCTGTGTTGATACTTGTGATAGCTTTGAAATAACATTTAAATTCATAAACATAAATTCTTTTACCTGATATATATATATCTTGATTTCGGGATTTGAACTATCCAAATTTCATAGTTTCAAATATTTACCTATATCTATCAGCACCTTATGATTCATTTCCTCCATAAAATTGATACCAAATTTTGACATATAATTACATTTATGTCATTTTATATTTATATTTCATTAACTTGACTAAACCTTTATAATAAATATGAATATTATTTTTATTCTTACTGTTCAACTAATAGTTATATTAAATTAGATAACTAAAGTTTGTTTATTTTCAGATAAACAGCTGATTCCTTCGTGACAAACAAATATCCATATTAGGCAGATTTAATGTTTCCTTCTATACTTGTTAAGCGTTTTCCAATTTTAAGACACTTGTTAAGATAATTTCTTTATATTTATTGTTACTCTTTTTAATAATTATAAACAAATGATTTAATATAATATGAATTTATATGAATTTTTACTTATGATTGTGGTTTTTTAATGTTTATTAACATAGTTTCAATCTATTTTAAATACTAAGCAAAACATTCTCGAACAGCTGATGTTCTTTAATATATAAGATATGTGGTTCAATATATATATATATATATATATATATATATATATATATTATTCTAAATATTTGATATAATACTTACTTTTATTGTAGATGATTTAAATGTTTTTGATTATTATTTATTTAGAATTTTTGTTTTAGTTTGGCTTTTTATGTTTATTTTGGCTAGCTCAGTTTGTTTTTAATATTTGTTTAATAATTTATTTTAATTAGATTATTCGGGAGCATGAAATCCTTTTTCCCTTTGAGTCCTGGCTTATTGTATTGTTATAATTGTTTAAAATAAAAAGAAAACACATTATTTGAAATAGATTTAATTTTCAATGCAATATTTTATATTTGATAAAATTAATATGCGACGCCAATGGTTATATTGTACCTACTTATTGATTTTAATAATATCTTCAATGCGCATGCGTGAAAAACTAGTCATGCGCTTTAACATGAAACGAACAATTATGATACGTAAGAAGCATCTATATTATACAACACAGTTTGTTGACGATGCAAACAATTGAATGGTTCAAACACATAAAAGAATTTATATATATCATAGTTATATATGATACAAATTGCTGTGGAAAGAAATTAGTTATATACATGGATAGAAAAATAGGAATTATATACAGATGGACATAGTTATTACATTATAAAATTTCAATCACCAGATTTGTGCGATTACAAGATGGCGTGAGTAGCGTAAGTACATATTTTAATTTATTGAAAATTCGGCCTTTTATTAAATTTAACGATTTATGCGATGAATTCACTATACAAAGTCTGTTTCTTTCTTTTTTAGATCGATCATATTTGCAAAAGTTTGTCAATTTATGAAATTAAGTACTTAATTGGGTATTTTAAGTTTTTACACTGTTTATTGGCCAATAAATGATTTAAATACACTGACCTGTTGCTCTTGCATTGGGATGAAAGTCTCTGGATCTCAGGAACACTCCACTGAATCTCCAAAAAACCAAAATTAACGAAAATTTCGCAGATTCTTGCCGAAAACTTGTTACAATTAACTGTGAGTATTACTAATATTATATTTCATAATACTTTAAAAGTTTAAATATCTTAAACCGGGAATATCTTGCAATTTCAGGAACACTATCACATACACTCCTCGCTTCTTAACACCAGCTTCTCTTCTTTTTTAACGTCCCCTCGATTCTCTACTTTTTTCAACAAACAGTCTTTTGTTATTTTCCAGGTCACTATTCCAAAGTTTATTTATTGATTCACAGTTTGTTCTGTCATATTTTATAACCAATAAGATATTGTCTTTTGTAATCAGATACTTGAAACTTCTATCACTTATTAAAAATTTCTCCCATACACTCTTTTACATAATTAGTTCATTTATAGAGTTCCTATGCGTTTTTTCATCATACAAATAAATTATAATTGGTTATACACAGATACTTTTACATGATACAACATTCAATATTATTATTGACAATATATCACTGTTACACTCATATTAATTATAAATATAAATTCTCTTATGTTATTTGTTTATCTATGAAATCTATTGAATTATATTCTATTCAATATTTGTATTTGTTATTATTCTTAAATTAATGATTATAATGAATTAACTATAGTAATATTTGTTTTCATTTCAGATGAACAGCTGATTATGTTATGGAAAATAATCTTCGTCTTAGGCAACTTTATTTACATCATTACATTGGTTAGGCAATATCTATATTTTATGTTATCATTGAGGTAATTCCTTTTTTATTATATTGTTATAGGTTATTATTTAATATATCTTTATTTGATATGTTGTTTAAATTAAGAAAAGTGTTTCCTTTTTACTTGTTTTCCTTAATTATATTATTTTCATATATATTTCATACTAGTTCTCTTATTATCTATGATATCTGGTTCAATATATATATATAAATATATATATATATATATATATATATATATATATATATATATATATTATAATATATTCTATGTTTTATTAATAATATTTACCCCACGTTTGGGTGACAAATTATTATATTTCAATGTTTTATTAATTATTTAATAGTTTAATTTATGAATTTATACGACATGAATTTTATTTGTTGATGTCACAATTTATGATTATAACCACACTCTTGTCAATATGCCTTTACCACTGAATATAACCTATTGAAATTTTTGACAGCAATTGTCAAATTAATATGCCCGGCTCAGATGAATATTAAATTTTATATTGTGAAAGATCAATCAATACACAATCGACTTACTCACTCTCATCTCAGGGAGGGATCAAAGATTTCAAATAAAAATTCAAATTTATAAATTTTTGAAGAATTTTCCAAATTACGTATTACGCTATTACAAATCTAGAGTAACTGTTAGTTCAATATACTACAAGACAATTAAATTATCTTATGACATCTATGATTTTACTGTCAGGAAATTAACCAAATGTCACTTATTATATCAAAATTTCTATAGCCTGAAAATTATCAAATACAATGAGAAATGAATATGAAATGAGTACAAAAGAGTGATTGGAATTCAAATTTATATAATATATTATCAAATAACAAATTACAAAAATTAGAACTTTCCAAAAATATTATAAACGCAGAAACAAAGATAGAATTTTCTATCAGCCTTAAAATTAAAACAACCTATAATCATAAATTTACTCGCTAAATAATTTATCAAAGTTCAAAATGTTTGATTATATACTTGATGTATATCAATGTCAAAATACGCAAATTTCCGTTTAAATTGTCTATTCCAAAATCATCTTCGCTTGACGTTGAATTTTATTTGAGTAACGTTACTGTAATTTTAATCGAATTTATTACAATAAAATGCATCTAATTTTGAAATATGTTTAATGAAGGCCTATTAATTCTCGAGAAATAATGTTATTAAACTGGACAGGACTCACCAACTAGGTACTGGTTAACTCGTTCGTATTCCGACCGTGTTTAGAATTCGGGAACAACTTTCTAAATTAATAATTAAGAAATCCGAAAATCACCCGCACTTTATCGATGCAATTCGTTGCGAATTATACACGCACTGGCTTTACAATACAGGATTTGATGATCTGATAATATTCATATAAATGACTATGATATTTTTAAATAAATTTGAGGCAACTCTTATTTCGATGTTGCCTCGTGGGAATATCAAAATCAACTAACTTAACTTTCTATATCAATAATTCTCCTCTCCTTTGGTTACCAAAAAATTCTTTTTAAAAAAAAAATATAAATTTACGTTTTCCTATAACAAAGAGAGATTTTCATTCTTTTATTATAATTGCAATTTTGCTAACAGAGACATCTGTATTCTTGTTTTCAAATCGGTATAAAGTATACTCTGCATTAATGTCATCCGAAATTGAAATGTCAAAATTTATTTGTATATTGAAACTTTAAAATTATTGATAATACAGTGTGTATCACTGGTATTACATCCAAATATGCACATTTTTCCTTATTTCCATATTTTCTTTAGAATTTAGATAGAGGATATGTATTTATATATATATATATATATATATATATATATATATATATATATATATATATGTATTAATATATACATATATATATATAATATATTTTCTAATAGTCATAAATTAAGTGTTATATTTTCAAATATTCATAATTGGATTAGTTGATTGATAAATAGATTAATATTGTGGTTATAGTAATTGAAATGATTATTATGTATTACTCAATTTAATTAGTTATAAAGTACGTTTCAATGGATTCTTAAAGAAACACATAGTTATAACAGATATATTTCATACATCAAATGTAACTCTCAACGTTATTAATCTGTCTATGAAATGTCATCTCAGAAGTACCTCGATGAGTATTGTCAAAACAAATAACAAACATTCAGAGGCAAATAATGACTGTTGGGAATAATTACGAATTGACGGGACGAGATTTCTTAAGTTTAGCTCCGCAAAGTTTAGTTTGAATTGGTAATA
Organism: Galeruca laticollis; assembly: GCA_963921935.1. Taxonomy (NCBI): domain Eukaryota; kingdom Metazoa; phylum Arthropoda; class Insecta; order Coleoptera; family Chrysomelidae; genus Galeruca; species Galeruca laticollis. Next base: position 44,978,464 of record OY998183.1, on the reverse strand, counting down.
AATTTGCAAGTTTGATATTGAGAAAGGAATTATCGTAATCCAAGTAAAATCAACACAAAGAGAAATTAAAAACAAGTTAAGCCATTGAAAGTGTATTTGAAAGCAATCTTTATATATGGAAAAATTAAGAAGTCAGTAATGATGGAGATACTTTGAAGAAATTGGAATTGTGAACGGTTACTAGACTTTTGAATTCGAAACTTTTGGAGTAGTTATTCACTAAAAAGGGAAAGTATAAGTAATAGAGTGAACTAAGAAAATTTGAATACGGACAAATATTAGTCAGATCATGGTCTAAGCAAGTGTGAATACGGACAATAAAGAAAAAGTATTAGTAACAGAATGAACTAATGAAATTTAAATGAGGACAATAGAATACTAAGTAAGTTTTTCTTTTAGATAAGTAATTTGATAGATATACATATGACACTGAGTAAGTTTTTTTTTAGTTTAGCGATTTAATAGATATAGGTTTTTTTTATTAATTTGTAAATTTCTAAAATAGAAAAGAATAATAATTAAATTTACTAGTTACTTTGTCTATTTCTATATACTAAAAAGAGCCCCACAGATCCAAAGAAATGGTCAAATAAAATAAAATGAATATAATATTATTATAATTACATAAAATAAAAAATAAAAATTGAAGACTGTATAAAACATTACAATATATATATATATATATATATATATATACATATATATATATATATATAGATATATATATATATATATATATATATATATATATATATATTCGGAAAGGTTTCCGCGGCTAGAATTATGAACAAACGAACTAGGTTCACGGGTTGAACCGCGTTGGAAATTTGAAATTTCTTGACGTTTCGGCTTCCACTTTGAAGCCATTATCAAGAGGGGGGGGGGTAGGTTATTCGTTCATTAATCTAGGAAGTGATCCGATTCCGTAGTCTCAATCTGCCTACTCTACGCAACGAATCACCCCCTACGGCTAATTCCAAGGCCTCAATCTGCCTACTCCTTGGAATTTCACCGAAAAATTACATAACAATAAAATAAATAAATAATAGAAATCGCTTACCAGTTAAATCACATCCATACTTGGTTATACCGTACTGATGAAGGCTAATGAGCTAGAAACATGCATGTTTACGGTTACCACTCCTCTTCAGTAACCTGTTCATTTTTGCGTGCTTTCCCATGATAACACTTGTTGTTTGCTCTTTGTTTTCGTTAAATTCACGCATGATCCATTTCTGATCTTGTTTCTTTACCTTGGGTTGGTTTTTTCCAGACAGGAGGGCTTTATGCGCCTCCGTGTTGATATTGGTTGTTGTTCCAAAATCGGAATCTTCCAATTGATGGCACAAATGTGCGTTTGGTTGTCCTGTTATTTTCCGTTCTTTGTATTCTTCCATGTTTCATTCAACATCGTTGCTCCCAAGTTTCACATCCATACTTGGTTATACCGTACTGATGAAGGCTAATGAGCTAGAAACATGCAAGTTTACGGTTACCACTCCTCTTCAGTAACCTCTTTATTTTTGCGTGCTTTCCCATGATAACACTTGTTGTTTGCTCTTTGTTTTTGTTAAATTCACGCATGATCCATTTTTGATCTTGTTTCTTTACCTTGGGTTGGTTTTTTCCAGACAGGAGGGCTTTATGCGCCTCCGTGTTGATATTGGTTGTTGTTCCAAAATCGGAATCTTCCAATTGATGGCACAAATGTGCGTTTGGTTGTCCTGTTATTTTTCGTTCTTTGTGTTTTCCATGTTTCATTCAATATTATTATGATATTCGGGAGCATGAGACTCGTCCTACCCTTCAAGTTCAGGCATTGATTAATATATTCTGCTGGAGTAAATAGAATGAAACACATTAATTCCAATGATTTAATTTTTTTAAAGAAAACTTCAGGATAATATTTATAACAGATACGCCTATGACTTTATCAAACCACGGTCACAAATGAGAACATCCACCATCCTATGCGCATGCTCAAATAAATACGGATTTACTTTACTTTATCATGCTGGTGATGGACATAGCATAAAAGTATTTATGTGTGAAAATATTATATATACAAATAATGAAAATGTTCAGAAGAAATGGGTTACAAACTATACATACATTTGAAAATATTATATCTATTGATTTAAATGCACATTCCTTATATGATTGGAAATGAAGTAAGTACCACCATTATTTATTACAGAATTAAAAACATGCATGTAGGCCTTTTTTAATAATCTCAAAGTCTTATCTGTTGAATAAACTACATAAAGTCTTTTTTTCTTTTTTAGTTAAATCGATCATATAGACGCAAGAATTATTTTACACATGGAAATAGTCACTGAATTTATATTAGTTTGTCGTTATTATTATTATTATTATTATTATTATTATTATTATTATTATTATTATTATTATTATTATTATTATTATTATTATTATTATTATTATTATTATTGTTATTGTTATTATTATTATTATTGGCCAATAATATTTAAAAAACACTGACCTGAAGTCTAGAGTGTGGATTCTAACACGTCTGGTAACAGGAATACGTCTATTGAAAACCACGCTGCATATTTTCTGAAGAATCTGAGGTATTCTCACGCAAAAACTGGATATACACACATGTGAGTGTTCGTAGTTTTATATATATACGATGAATCCTTAGCTTTCATACTTATTTGTTGCGATTTAACTTGAAATTTGTTGTAAAAGTTTTCTCCTCATCCTCTCTGCTACAACGCCAAAACCCAATCTACCAACGCTTCCCCTCAATCGTCAATTTTTTAATAAATAAATATACTATTGTTTCTCAGCTCACTTTTTTTAAACAAAGTTTCCTTCCTTTATAATTTAACAAATTTGTCCTGTCATATTACACCAATGAGATTCTTTCTTGAGCTGTAGAGTTCTATTCACATTTATAGCACTTTATGAAAGTTTTGAAAATACATATGATTGTGAATTTCACTCAAAGAAGTTTGTTTTCTCTTTAATTTGAACTAATTTCAATACAATAGGTCTTTTACAAATAGTGAAATTCATGGTTGATATTTTGATATTACAATGTAAACTCCTGTGTTGATACTTGTGATAGCTTTGAAATAACATTTAAATTCATAAACATAAATTCTTTTACCTGATATATATATATATATCTTGATTTCGGGATTTGAACTATCCAAATTTCATAGTTTCAAATATTTACCTATATCTATCAGCACCTTATGATTCATTTCCTCCATAAAATTGATACCAAATTTTGACATATAATTACATTTATGTCATTTTATATTTATATTTCATTAACTTGACTAAACCTTTATAATAAATATGAATATTATTTTTATTCTTACTGTTCAACTAATAGTTATATTAAATTAGATAACTAAAGTTTGTTTATTTTCAGATAAACAGCTGATTCCTTCGTGACAAACAAATATCCATATTAGGCAGATTTAATGTTTCCTTCTATACTTGTTAAGCGTTTTCCAATTTTAAGACACTTGTTAAGATAATTTCTTTATATTTATTGTTACTCTTTTTAATAATTATAAACAAATGATTTAATATAATATGAATTTATATGAATTTTTACTTATGATTGTGGTTTTTTAATGTTTATTAACATAGTTTCAATCTATTTTAAATACTAAGCAAAACATTCTCGAACAGCTGATGTTCTTTAATATATAAGATATGTGGTTCAATATATATATATATATATATATATATATATATATATATATATATATATATATATATTATTCTAAATATTTGATATAATACTTACTTTTATTGTAGATGATTTAAATGTTTTTGATTATTATTTATTTAGAATTTTTGTTTTAGTTTGGCTTTTTATGTTTATTTTGGCTAGCTCAGTTTGTTTTTAATATTTGTTTAATAATTTATTTTAATTAGATTATTCGGGAGCATGAAATCCTTTTTCCCTTTGAGTCCTGGCTTATTGTATTGTTATAATTGTTTAAAATAAAAAGAAAACACATTATTTGAAATAGATTTAATTTTCAATGCAATATTTTATATTTGATAAAATTAATATGCGACGCCAATGGTTATATTGTACCTACTTATTGATTTTAATAATATCTTCAATGCGCATGCGTGAAAAACTAGTCATGCGCTTTAACATGAAACGAACAATTATGATACGTAAGAAGCATCTATATTATACAACACAGTTTGTTGACGATGCAAACAATTGAATGGTTCAAACACATAAAAGAATTTATATATATCATAGTTATATATGATACAAATTGCTGTGGAAAGAAATTAGTTATATACATGGATAGAAAAATAGGAATTATATACAGATGGACATAGTTATTACATTATAAAATTTCAATCACCAGATTTGTGCGATTACAAGATGGCGTGAGTAGCGTAAGTACATATTTTAATTTATTGAAAATTCGGCCTTTTATTAAATTTAACGATTTATGCGATGAATTCACTATACAAAGTCTGTTTCTTTCTTTTTTAGATCGATCATATTTGCAAAAGTTTGTCAATTTATGAAATTAAGTACTTAATTGGGTATTTTAAGTTTTTACACTGTTTATTGGCCAATAAATGATTTAAATACACTGACCTGTTGCTCTTGCATTGGGATGAAAGTCTCTGGATCCCAGGAACACTCCACTGAATCTCCAAAAAACCAAAATTAACGAAAATTTCGCAGATTCTTGCCGAAAACTTGTTACAATTAACTGTGAGTATTACTAATATTATATTTCATAATACTTTAAAAGTTTAAATATCTTAAACCGGGAATATCTTGCAATTTCAGGAACACTATCACATACACTCCTCGCTTCTTAACACCAGCTTCTCTTCTTTTTTAACGTCCCCTCGAATCTCTACTTTTTTCAACAAACAGTCTTTTGTTATTTTCCAGGTCACTATTCCAAAGTTTATTTATTGATTCACAGTTTGTTCTGTCATATTTTATAACCAATAAGATATTGTCTTTTGTAATCAGATACTTGAAACTTCTATCACTTATTAAAAATTTCTCCCATACACTCTTTTACATAATTAGTTCATTTATAGAGTTCCTATGCGTTTTTTCATCATACAAATAAATTATAATTGGTTATACACAGATACTTTTACATGATACAACATTCAATATTATTATTGACAATATATCACTGTTACACTCATATTAATTATAAATATAAATTCTCTTATGTTATTTGTTTATCTATGAAATCTATTGAATTATATTCTATTCAATATTTGTATTTGTTATTATTCTTAAATTAATGATTATAATGAAATAACTATAGTAATATTTGTTTTCATTTCAGATGAACAGCTGATTATGTTATGGAAAATAATCTTCGTCTTAGGCAACTTTATTTACATCATTACATTGGTTAGGCAATATCTATATTTTATGTTATCATTGAGGTAATTCCTTTTTTATTATATTGTTATAGGTTATTATTTAATATATCTTTATTTGATATGTTGTTTAAATTAAGAAAAGTGTTTCCTTTTTACTTGTTTTCCTTAATTATATTATTTTCATATATATTTCATACTAGTTCTCTTATTATTTATGATATCTGGTTCAATATATATATATATATATATATATATATATATATATATATATATATATATATATATATATATATATATATATATATATATTATAATATATTCTATGTTTTATTAATAATATTTACCCCACGTTTGGGTGACAAATTATTATATTTCAATGTTTTATTAATTATTTAATAGTTTAATTTATGAATTTATACGACATGAATTTTATTTGTTGATGTCACAATTTATGATTATAACCACACTCTTGTCAATATGCCTTTACCACTGAATATAACCTATTGAAATTTTTGACAGCAATTGTCAAATTAATATGCCCGGCTCAGATGAATATTAAATTTTATATTGTGAAAGATCAATCAATACACAATCGACTTACTCACTCTCATCTCAGGGAGGGATCAAAGATTTCAAATAAAAATTCAAATTTATAAATTTTTGAAGAATTTTCCAAATTACGTATTACGCTATTACAAATCTAGAGTAACTGTTAGTTCAATATACTACAAGACAATTAAATTATCTTATGACATCTATGATTTTACTGTCAGGAAATTAACCAAATGTCACTTATTATATCAAAATTTCTATAGCCTGAAAATTATCAAATACAATGAGAAATGAATATGAAATGAGTACAAAAGAGTGATTGGAATTCAAATTTATATAATATATTATCAAATAACAAATTACAAAAATTAGAACTTTCCAAAAATATTATAAACGCAGAAACAAAGATAGAATTTTCTATCAGCCTTAAAATTAAAACAACCTATAATCATAAATTTACACGCTAAATAATTTATCAAAGTTCAAAATGTTTGATTATATACTTGATGTATATCAATGTCAAAATACGCAAATTTCCGTTTAAATTGTCTATTCCAAAATCATCTTCGCTTGACGTTGAATTTTATTTGAGTAACGTTACTGTAATTTTAATCGAATTTATTACAATAAAATGCATCTAATTTTGAAATATGTTTAATGAAGGCCTATTAATTCTCGAGAAATAATGTTATTAAACTGGACAGGACTCACCAACTAGGTACTGGTTAACTCGTTCGTATTCCGACCGTGTTTAGAATTCGGGAACAACTTTCTAAATTAATAATTAAGAAATCCGAAAATCACCCGCACTTTATCGATGCAATTCGTTGCGAATTATACACGCACTGGCTTTACAATACAGGATTTGATGATCTGATAATATTCATATAAATGACTATGATATTTTTAAATAAATTTGAGGCAACTCTTATTTCGATGTTGCCTCGTGGGAATATCAAAATCAACTAACTTAACTTTCTATATCAATAATTCTCCTCTCCTTTGGTTACCAAAAAATTCTTTTTTAAAAAAAAAATATAAATTTACGTTTTCCTATAACAAAGAGAGATTTTCATTCTTTTATTATAATTGCAATTTTGCTAACAGAGACATCTGTATTCTTGTTTTCAAATCGGTATAAAGTATACTCTGCATTAATGTCATCCGAAATTGAAATGTCAAAATTTATTTGTATATTGAAACTTTAAAATTATTGATAATACAGTGTGTATCACTGGTATTACATCCAAATATGCACATTTTTCCTTATTTCCATATTTTCTTTAGAATTTAGATAGGGGATATGTATTTATATATATATATATATATATATATATATATATATATATATATATATATATATATATATATATATATATATATGTATTAATATATACATATATATATAATATATTTTCTAATAGTCATAAATTAAGTGTTATATTTTCAAATATTCATAATTGGATTAGTTGATTGATAAATAGATTAATATTGTGGTTATAGTAATTGAAATGATTATTATGTATTACTCAATTTAATTAGTTATAAAGTACGTTTCAATGGATTCTTAAAGAAACACATAGTTATAACAGATATATTTCATACATCAAATGTAACTCTCAACGTTATTAATCTGTCTATGAAATGTCATCTCAGAAGTACCTCGATGAGTATTGTCAAAACAAATAACAAACATTCAGAGGCAAATAATGACTGTTGGGAATAATTACGAATTGACGGGACGAGATTTCTTAAGTTTAGCTCCGCAAAGTTTAGTTTGAATTGGTAATAAATTTGCAAGTTTGATATTGAGAAAGGAATTATCGTAATCCAAGTAAAATCAACACAAAGAGAAATTAGAAACAAGTTAAGCCATTGAAAGTGTATTTGAAAGCAATCTTTATATATGGAAAAATTAAGAAGTCAGTAATGATGGAGATACTTTGAAGAAATTGGAATTGTGAACGGTTACTAGACTTTTGAATTCGAAACTTTTGGAGTAGTTATTCACTAAAAAGGGAAAGTATAAGTAATAGAGTGAACTAAGAAAATTTGAATACGGACAAATATTAGTCAGATCATGGTCTAAGCAAGTGTGAATACGGACAATAAAGAAAAAGTATTAGTAACAGAATGAACTAATGAAATTTAAATGAGGACAATAGAATACTAAGTAAGTTTTTCTTTTAGATAAGTAATTTGATAGATATACATATGACACTGAGTAAGTTTTTTTTTAGTTTAGCGATTTAATAGATATAGGTTTTTTTTATTAATTTGTAAATTTCTAAAATAGAAAAGAATAATAATTAAATTTACTAGTTACTTTGTCTATTTCTATATACTAAAAAGAGCCCCACAGATCCAAAGAAATGGTCAAATAAAATAAAATGAATATAATATTATTATAATTACATAAAATAAAAAATAAAAATTGAAGACTGTATAAAACATTACAATATATATATATATATATATATATATATATATATATATATATATATATATATATAGATATATATATATATATATATATTCGGAAAGGTTTCCGCGGTTAGAATTATGAACAAACGAACTAGGTTCACGGGTTGAACCGCGTTGGAAATTTGAAATTTCTTGACGTTTCGGCTTCCACTTTGAAGCCATTATCAAGAGGGGGGGTAGGTTATTCGTTCATTAATCTAGGAAGTGATCCGATTCCGTAGTCTCAATCTGCCTACTCTACGCAACGAATCACCCCCTACGGCTAATTCCAAGGCCTCAATCTGCCTACTCCTTGGAATTTCACCGAAAAATGACATAACAATAAAATAAATAAATAATAGAAATCGCTTACCAGTTAAATCACCGTATAACACTGACACTACACTCTCTACTGTCTTGAAGCCGACTGACCAAAAAGTTGTCGAGACCGTGTATTTATGGGGGACCTATTGGCGGGTATGGTCTTTTTGGCGCGCACGGTGCGTGTGCAGCTGGCGGGAGTAGTAATAGAGATGGAACGTTCGATATCCTGCGATATTTTAGGAGGGTAATTGTTATTCTTGGCGCAGGCCATGGTGGAAGGGGGTGAGGTGGTATCGGAATGGGGCGGGTGGAGAAGATGTTTCCAGGTTGATGGCAATCTTTGGCTGTCGTCCCTGGTATTTAAAGAGTTTAGACGTTTTTCTATTTCGATAGCTTCTCGAATTATTCGGGAATTAAAGGAGCGGGTTGGGGCGATAGTTATGGTTTTATCGAAATTGATTGTGTGCCCTGTTTGGACACGATGTTGGGCCAAGGTGGAAGAAGGATCGGAATTTCTGACAGACAATGAGTGTTCTTTTGCTCTAACCGAGATACGTCGGTTGGTCTGACCTATGTAGGTGCGAGGACAATCTAAGCAAGGGATTTTATATACTCCATGCTGTTCATTGGGAATTTTATCCTTGACAGATCTGATGAGGTGGGAGATTTTTTGTTGGGGTTTGAAGATTGTTCGAATGCCGTGGGGTTTGAAGATTTTACAGATTCTGTCTGTCACGCCTTTTATGTAAGGAAGGGATATTTTCAATTGACTGTCTAAGTCGATGGTGGAAGGTGATGGAGTGGGAGTTGAACATTTCTGAATGCTCCTGTTGATTTGGGATTCTTTGTAACCGTTTTGAATTAGAGTTTGTTTTAGGAAATTGATTTCTGATCGTCGATTGGATTCGTCAGATAGATATACGGATCGGGATACGAGAGTGTTGATGACAGAATTAAGTTGGGCCGGATGGTGATGGGAATGGGCATTGAGAAAACGGTTGGTGTGAGTGGGTTTGCGATAGATGGAGTGTGAGAAACCATTTGGTGAAAGTTTTTTAATCATGATATCAAGAAATGGTGGAGATGAGTTATCTTCCACTTCCATCGTGAATTGTATACAGGGATGTACACTGTTCAGATGGAGTAGGAAGGAATTCAAAGTATCTCTTCCATGGGGCCAAATGACGAAAGTGTCATCAACATATCGTAAGCAACAGCTTGGTCGAAGGGGAGAGGAAGATAGTGCCGAATTTTCGAAGTGTTCCATGAAAATGTTGGCCATAACCGGAGAGATAGGGGATCCTATAGGGGCACCCTTCAGTTGTCTGTAGAAGTTACCTTGGAATATGAAGTAGGTGTTGGACAAACAGTGTATAATTAAGGAAAGACAATCTGAGGGGATGTGGTATTTAGTATCTAAGATAGACAAAGTTTCATCGATAGGGATGTTAGTAAATAAGGAGACAATGTCAAAGCTGACAAGGATATCTGTGGAAGAAATATCAAATCCTTTGAGTAGGTCAATGAAATGGCGAGAATTTTTCACATAGGATTGGGACCGTTCAGCAATTGGTTGAAGGGTTTCAGCTAGATATTTAGCCAATAGTTGGGTGGGGCAGTTGAATGCACCGACAATGGGTCGTAGTGGGATATCGGGTTTGTGGATTTTTGGAAGACCGTATATTCGAGGAATACGGGATGATTTTTCTCGTGGGATGAGCTTAGCTTTTATGTCGGAAGGAAGTCGGGACTTATTGATGCAAGTTTTTGTTGTTTTTTCCAGATATGTGGTAGGGTCATTAGGGACAATTTTATAATCGGAAGTGTTGAGAAGATTGTTCATTTTATTCAGATAAGAATAGGTATTGAGAATGACCGTGGCATTGCCTCTATCGGCTGGGAGGACCACGATATTTGGGTTATTGTGAATATCTTTGAGAGCCTGTCTTTCTTTGAAGGTAAGGTTAGAAGAGGGAGGTTTTGATGTTCGGAGGACCTGGGCAACATCTTGCCTAATAATTTCGGCTTGATTGGAAGGGAGATGAGAGATAATTTCCTCAGTTTGGCAAATGATCGTTTCTATTGGAATGGATTTGGGTGTGACAGCGTAATTAAAGCCTTTGGCAAGAGTCTGTTTGGCGTGTTCCGAAATAGGGGTGTCGGAGTAATTGTGGACAAGAGAGTCAATGTCAAGGGTTTGTGGAGGAGGTTTTTGAAGCGAGATAAGATGAGATAGTTTGTTTTTTTGGGTTTGGGTTTTTTGGTCAGATATGTATTGGGCTTTTTGGTTAGATAAGCGGTCGAACGTATCCCATAATAGTGGATGAACTCGGAAGGAGTGGATTTGATGAAAAGTATTGAGAAGACGGAGATTGGTGGTGTCTGGTGGTATGTATGGAATTTCTGAGAAGAGAGAAGCTGGCTTTGTTGAGGATACGAGATATTGATGATGATTTGGTGTGATGTTTGAGTCGAAGGGAATTGGGTATGACGTTATGGTCGCGACATGCTTTAAGGAATGTAAGGTCACAGAGAAGACGATATTTTCGAAGTAGGAGAGTACTATGAGATTTGGTCAGAGGAAGAGAATCCTCCCCGTAGAGGCGTATGAAATGTTCGGAAAGGTTTCCGCGATTGGAATTAGGAACAAACGAACTAGGTTCACGGGTTGAACCGCGTTGGAAATTTGAAATTTCTCGATTAATGAACGAATAACCTACCCTCCCCTCTTGATAATGGCTTCAAAGTGGAAGCCGAAACGTCGAGAAATTTCAAACTTCCAACGCGGTTCAACCCGTGAACCTAGTTCGTTTGTTCATATATATATATATATATATATATATATATATATATATATATATTTATATATATATATATATATATATATACATATATATAAAAATCTGTGTATTCCTGACAGGAAAACATGTGATAATGAGAAAGAAAAGCATAAAGAAATTAATTGAGGAAGATCCTAAACTATCCTTTGAGAACTAAATTCTAATTTACTACAATGTATCGAAGCAGACAGAGACGCATGAGTCATAATGTATTGATGTACAGAAAATGAAGCATGCAGACCATGCGTCAACTGGAGACTTGAAGCAACTGAGATATATTTTCTGAATCTAAACAGCAAAAAAATTAGAATCATTACTTTCAAGGAATATTATGCTACTAGACCAGGAGTCGAGAGGGTTTTGGTCTGTATCATGGACTCCACGCTGAGGCTTTGGGGGCTGATCGATGATATCCCCCACTTCTAATTCCCGGTGTGGCACCCCTAAAGTGTACCTTTTATGGGTGGCGAATTTTCAAACATGTAATTATTATCCATGCCCAAGGCCCCACTTTGAATTTTGTTTTATGTCATAAAGGAGATCGCCAAAGTTCTTAAGATCTCCCATACTTACGTAAATCTGTAATTTTTCCATAGTGGACATGGATGGGCCCCACGCTGTAGTTTCGACGTCTTTGTTGACAATGAACTGTAGATCAAAGATTTCTAAGCTCAATACCTTTGGGGCGTCGCCTAATGGCCGCCATACATGGGGCTCATATTTAATTTTTAGAAATGAACATGTATTATAGGTCCCACCATGAAGATCGGCCGGATAGAAGGAGCTCATTCATGAGATTCCAAAACGTTTTCACGAACTCTGACTTCGACCTCAATCTGAGAATGAGCTTCACAAAATGCTACGTATGGTCCGTCCTATTGGATCGCATGGAAGTCTGACCTCTGAAGGTGAATACCATGAACAGACTGGAAGCATTTGAAATGTGGATCTGTCGGAGAATCTTGAAAGTTTCATGAACGGCAGGAAAAACCAACGAGCAAATTCTGAGGAGGGCAGGAAGAGAACGTGGATTGCTGAACATGATAAAGCGCAGGAAAACAGCGTACCTGGGACATGTGATACGCAAAGAGAGGAGAGATACAAGTTAGTTGCTCCAACTATTAATAGAATGATAGGTGGAAAGAAAAAGGGGAGTGGGCAGAAAGAGGATGTCGTGGCTCCGAAATATTAAACATTGGACAGGAATGAGAACCACAGGAGAATTAATCCACATCATCAGAGACAGACTGAGATGGTGAGAAGTAGTCGCAAACATCCATTGATGGATGACAGAAGCAGAAGAAGATTGAAGAAGGTGTAGGAGGATTGTACAGAAAGTTTGCGACCTAAAGAATGATATTACATATTCAATATATTCAGCGATGCTCTACCTTTTTGAACCCGTGCAAATAATAATTCCTCTACAAAATGAGCGTTTACGTATGATATCACTATCTCGTTCGATAAAAATATCTGCCCTTTGAGCCATTTTTCTATGTTGGGGAAGAAGTAGAAGTTACTAGCCATAGTGGTATCTGAAATGTAAACAGGAGAACTCGTTCGATTTGCTCATCCATCAGCAGCAGACAGAGAACATGATGGAATGTCTGGGCATGCATGCGTTTATTGATGGCTTACGTGACCCCGATATGCAGAGGACGCATCGCTTAGCCCATCCCAAAACATAAGTTAACGCATTGACAGCTGCTCTTGAATATGAGGCAGCAACGAAGGCTTCGGGTTACAACAAAGTTAGGACCATCCAAGAAGAATGCGACGAGGACAAGTTTGACCAGATCGTCAGCTTGATCGAAGGTATGATGGACAAGGAGCCGAGAAATATCAGATGCTGGAATTGTGGCGAGCTGGGGCATGTACGTAGTTCGTGTAAGCGCCCCAAGACTCCTGCAAACCAAGAACCCCAGTGACAGGAAAACTAGAACGGGTCGGCTACGAGGGGGCAGCACCGGCACATGATTGTTCCAAAGATCCTCTCATACTAATAGCTTCGCTCAGATGTCGCAATGACAGTGTATATGTGGATGGCGAAGTAAATGGTAAGAAATATGCTCTGCTGGTTGACACTGGAGCAACTAGAAACATTATACGACCAGAGATAATAAACCTCAAGAAGAAGCTTCTACCAACGAGACTGCGACTGCGGACCGCCACAGGCGAGAGTGCCAACGTTCACGGAGAAACACAAATCCAATTGGGAATTGGCGCAGAAAAGTTCACGCATACGGTAATCGTAGCTGACATTGAAGAAGACGTGATTCTGGGAATGGACGTAATGAATGTACATGGTTTCCAATTAGACTTTAGAAACAGAACAATTAAAGTGGGCTCCGAAGAGGTATTTCTTCATCCACATGAAGGCAGCGCGGTGTTGGCGGCTGTACAGGAAGATACCGTTCTACCTGCACGAAGCGAAACCATAATAGTAGCACGGCTACAGAGAATCATGGAGGAAGGTACACCGGTTATAATGGACCCAAGGAACCACGACGGAAAGGTTGAGAAAGGAGTACTCATTGGAAATGGATTGGTCACGTCGGCGAAGGAGATCCCTGTACGATTGATGAACGTGAACGATTACCCAATTACCATCAAGAAGGAAACCAAGATTGGATCCTGCGTACCAGTGACGTCTATATTTCGTTAAACAACGATCACTGACAACTCTAATGCCAGATTCGAACAAATATTATCAGTAGCTGGTCAATCTTTGTATCGAGCTGAAAAAAGAGAATGAAAGAATTCCTCTTGCAGTATCGAGACTTATTCGTACCAAAAGGAGGTAAGACTGGTAGAACATCAACCGTTAAACACAAAATCGATACTGTAATGCTAAGCCAATTAGGATCTAAGACTTCCACGAGCGAAGAAAGAGGAAGCTTAAAGAATAATTCGAGAGATGGCAGAAGAAAAAGTAATAGAAGCATCTACTAGTCTATGGGTGTCTCCAGTAGTGCTCGTCAAGAAAAAGGATGGAACTACGAGATTCTGCGTGGATTATCGCCAGCTTAACAGCCTGACGAAGAAAGACAGCTAGCCTCTGCCTCGAATTGACGATACGCTAGATACTTTGGCCGGCAGCAAACTGTTCTCCACCTTGGACCGAAAGTCTGGTTATTGTTAGTTAGTGGAAATGGACCTAGAAGAAAAAGAGAAGACTGCTTTTATCACCGGCTCTAGATTAAGGCAATTCAACGTCATGCCATTCGGGCCTTGTAATGCTCATGCGACATTTGAAAGAATCATGGAAAATGTCTTGAGAATGTTGTCTCGGAAGACATGCCTGGTCTATTTGGACGACATCGTAGTACTGGGGGAGACATTCGACGAACACCCGAAGAATTTGGAAGACGTATTCAAACGACTCAAAGCTGCATAACTCATGTTTCCGAAGAAATGTCTGATGTTCCAAAACCGAGTCAACTATCTAGGTCATATAGTGAGCAATGGAAGAGTGGCGGTGGATCCAGAGAAATTTGCTTCCATTCAGCAATGACCGCAACCAACCGACAAACATCAAATTAGGAGTTTCCTTGGACTTTGCACATATTATAGAAGATTTAGCAGGAACTTTGGAGATATTGCCAAGCCTCTAACTCGACTTACAGGAGGAGCAAGAGCTTTTCAATGGGACGAAGATTGTAAAATGACTTTTGATACCTTGAAGAAGCATTTAACCACGGCGCCGATTCTAGGATACCCCTTACCATAGGGAGACCTTATTCTTGACACTGACGCAAGCAACGCAGGATTTGGTGGAGTGCTCTCACATATCCAAGGAGGGCAAGAAAGAGTGCTGGGATATGTCAGTAAAGTCTCCTCCCAACCAGAACGAATTCACTGCGTCACAAGAAGAGAACTTTTGGGGGTAGTGGAGTCCGTGGAACACTTTTACCAGTATCTCTATTGCAGGAAGTTTTTAATCCGGACTGATCATGCAGCACTCAAGTGCTTGATGCAGTTCACGTACCCCGAGGGCCAGATCGCTGTATGGGTCGTACGACTTCAAGAGTACGATTTCAACATCGACTATCGAGCTGGTGTGAGTCACCGAAATGCCGACTCCCTGTCCAGACGGCCGTGCCCAACAGACTGCTCCCACTGCAACAAGGCGGAATCTAGGGAAGCTGCAGTTTCAAGAACTACTGAAGTCAACGAAGAATGGTCACCCAACAGGATCAGAGAAGATCAGGAGAATGATCCTTGTCTAAAGAAGATTCGGCAGTGGAAGGTAGAAAATCGGCGACCTACATGGCAAGAAGTGTCAAAATTTTCACCGAAACTCAAGGCGTATTGGGCTCAGTGGGACTCCCTTGACCTGGAAGAGTCCTTTAAAATAATGATGGTTCCGAGATGAGGAGACAGCTGGTTATCCCTAGAACGAGGGTAGCTGAGGTACTGAAGAAATTACACGACAGTCTATCGGGAGGTCATCTGGGAGTGAAGGAAACCCTCCAGCGAATCCATGAGAGGTTTTATTGGATGAACAGCTTCGATGATGTGAAGGACTGGTGTAAAAAATGTACGACTTGTGCTACGAAGCATGGACCACATCGCAAGAGAAAGGCACCCATGAAACAGTACAATGTTGGAAGCCCTTTCGAAAGGATTGCTTTAGATATCGCTGGACCATTTCCGACGACCGGAAATGGTGGCAAATACATACTGGTTGTAATGGATTATTTCACAAAGTGGGAGGAAATTTACGGTATCCCCAATCAAGAAGCCACAACTGTTGCGGATGGATTGGTGAAAGATTTCATCAGTCGATATGGAGTTCCCTTGGAAGTCTACAGCGACCAAGGAAGAAATTTCGAATGTTATCTATTCCAGGAGATTTGCGAGAAGCTGTGAAAGAAGAAGACCAGGACAACAGCAATACATCCACAGTCAGATGGAATGGTCGAAATAATGAACAGGACTATTGGAAAATATCTATCCAAAGCAGTATCCATCCATCAGAGAGATTGGGACCAGTATCTTTCCCTATTCGCCTTGGCTTATCGATCTGCCGTCAATGAGTCCACGGGTGAGACACCGGCGAAAATCGTGTTTGGACGTGAAATGAGGCTTCCTTGTGACCCAGAATTTGGCTGTCGACTTGGAGAAGATCTAGCAAGCGAAGACTACGTGATCCAATTGAGAAGAAGGCTGGACGATATTCATGAATTAGTTCGAACAAATCTTCAAGTTGCCAGCGACAGAATGATAAGTCGGTACGACATGCAGGCCACAGAAGGGGGTTTTAAAGGAGGGGACAAAGTATGGTTACACAACCCGACGAGGAGAAGAGGATTTTCTCCAGAATTACAAAAATCCTGAGAAGGTCCATACTTAATCAAGAAAAGAAGCAATGATGTTATATATCGCATAAGCAAGATCCCGAACGGGAAACCAAAAGTAGTTCACCAAAACTGACTAGCGCCATTCGTAGGAGACCATGACCTAGAGAAAGCAATAAACCATATTCGAGATGTATCTGACCCTACCTTCGATGAATTTATGGGCGCGTATGGAGGTACCGGGAAAGCTAGATATGGAGTCACTTCGGAAAAACAACAAGATATGTTCACTCTCCCGGAAGATTATTCACTGGAATTCAACCCGCCCGTATCAAGAACGCACGAGGGTTGGCAACCGTCTTCCGAAAGAAGTTCGGGCAATTAGAAAAACTTTAAGACCAGACTCCAGCCCCTGGCAAGACACTGAAACTGAAACATAATTCGCGGTACGTCTTCTACGTGGTAACTTAAAATGAATTTCAAGATCGATCTACCTACCGCGATGTGTGGGAAGCACTTCGATAAAGACGCTGCCCTGCTATTTCCATAAGATCTGGAGGTGTAAATTGGGGCCAGTTGCCGATTAAAACATCCAGTCTCGGCTACACAAAAGTTCCAGGAGGAACTTCCATTTAAGGAGGGGTAATGTTACGTAATGTTACGAAACAGCACACTGGTATAGTCCCTAAATCCGACTCTGTCTTAGCCAGGTATGAAAGTTAAAATTATGGCGGACGCGCAGGGTTTCCTAGAATTGTTTACGAATAGTGACTATCTTATCATCATGGTTTTTTGTGACCAATCTAATCTAGAAAATGCCAGAAAGCCAATTGTTTTTGTAATCTACAATTATCTAGTGAAAAAGGAATTAATATATAAGGGACCGATCAACAAGAGTTCAGTTTGGTTGATAATTTGACATCGTGAGATAAACAAGTAAATAAGTGAACTGTTTATATAAATTAGTATAAGTAAATATACTGTGTATATAATAAGTGAATAGTATATATAAATTAAGTGTTAGTGAGTAGTTTAGTGTTCAAATAAATTAAATAAGTTAACCCACCGAGTGTTTAAAGTTTATCCCACCCGTTTACTGTTTAAATAAATTAGAAAAAAATAACAATATGACAAATCCGTTCTTTAGAAGTGCCCACAGCTATTGCTATCTCTCCAACCTCAATTTAATTTTCATTGAATACCATTGGATGACTTTTGGTCACACTATAACTGACTATACAAAATGGCTCAAATTTTAGTGAGAATTTTTCAATACATCCTCCAATTGTAGTTGAAAATTTCAGATCGGCACCTACTCACACAATCCTCGTAGATTCACGAAAATTTCCATAATTATTATCAAAGTGGAGGATTTCACATGTGATTCGATAAAAGTAACAAAGTAAGAAATCTCTTATGTCTCAAGAATTTTCTTTTGATGTGGTTCAAGGTGTAATGAGCATTTTTCACGAAATATAATATTAGACGGCTGTTAAAAGAAAGAAAAAACGTAAAACCAATTTACATTCTTATTTCGACATCACTGTCAGGCTCGTAGAACGAGCTGTTGAAATTAACATTTTAGGGTCAGAGAAATAGCTCTACGGTGAATTTGAATTGCAGATTAAGGACAAGTTGGTACTAGTGGCGTGTATGTATAGGTAGTTCGCATATTGTATCGTACGTGCAGCTGACTTTACAAATGTTCTGGAACACAGCTTATGAATTCTACTAAATTTGTTATTGTATACAGGAAGACTGTTTCTTTGTATTAAGAACCGCGATCGGATGCATGGGCTAGGCACATAATACGGTATATTGAATTCGTTTCCACCAAAGACAATAGGTAAGATGCAAATATAATATTTATCAATATTCGGTGACTAAAATATTGGATAAAATCATATATATTGAAGGACAATATTTAGCAAGGAAATATAGGTAAATCCAAATAATTGTAGGTCAAATAATGTTATATTTAGGCAGAAATTGTTTTGATATCATAGGAATTATATTCAGATTTATTTGTGCTATAACTATAAGACTTGTAATACGAATTGTTGCAACAATTGTAGATAAAGTATTAGTGTTTTAAATGAAACTCACGGTTTCTAGTTAATTCCACAATATAATAAAAGTTATTGAAAATTCTAAAAAATTGACAATTGTTTCGATAAATCAATATCATAGTCCGAATGACAGAAGTTACATTCCATTTGATGCCTACCTGATGTTTAGTAGTTATTTTTGGCTAGACCAAGAAGTGACCTAGCTTGTGATTGACTTAATATATGTTAATAGAAAAAAGAAGAAGATGTGATATTACAAATATTGAACGTTAGATATTATTAGCCCTATGGTGATATCCTGGATATCATTTGTCCAATTAGGATCCGTATAACTGTGCAATGATATAGAAAACCAGGAAAACTATATTTGCTGATCTTTACAATTATCACTTAAGAAGACAGTTTATTAGTGGAGAACCGCCTAGATTTAACTGTTCATTGACAACTTCCTTTTGTGGGTTTCTTAAATGTCTTCTGATTTCCAATTCTTCAAGGAAATCCAGATCTGGTTTCTTTTCACAAATATGCAGCACTTCTAGTTTTGTATTAGGTGTCAATGAATGATTGGTGTCAAGTAGATGTTTTGCGTAGTGGGATTTATCTGGTTGTTTTAATCTGTATGCTCGTAAGTGTTCACTGTGTCGGATTTCAAAATTCCTAAGGGTCTGACCCAAATAGACAGCATTACATTCTGGACATTTGAGTTTATATATACCTGACTTCTTTAATAGTGGTATTTTTGTTTTTACATTTAACAATTTTGTACTAACGTTACTTTCTGTTTTAAAAGAAATTGTTGTATTCGTTGCTGCAGATATTATCTCTGAAATATTATTAGAAATACTTCCTGCATATGTATCATTAAATTATATGCCGCTAGTCTGTGTGACATGGGGTGATTGGAATTGAATGGAATTGTCATATCAGTCTGTGTTGGTTTTCGGTAAATTGAATAATCAAGTACATTATTAACTCTTTGAATTTTTAAATCAAGAAAATTGATTGAGCTATTTTCTTCAATTTCTAATGTAAATTTCATTTTTGGGTGTAAATTGTTGATGTGGTTGAAAAATACATGTAATTGTCGTTCACTACCCATAAAACAAGCTAATATGTCAGCTACATATCTATACCAAAATAAAATATTTTCCGAAATATTACTTTCAAAGATCTTTCTTTCTAAATTGTCCATAAAAATGTATGCTAAAATAGGTAATATAGGGCTTCCCATTGGTAAACCTTCATTTTGAATATATATCTTATTGTCAAAAGTGGAATAATTCTGATTAATGCATACATCAAATAAATTCAGTATATGTGATATTATTCCTGGATAAATATTTTTATCTTCTAGTAATTTTCCTACAAGGATTAGACATTCTTTAGGAGGAATTTTGGTGAACAGATTAGTTACATCGAACGAAATGAGTTTATAGTTATCTTGCAAATGGATTGCTTTCAACTTTTTGATTAGTTCTATAGAATTTCTAGTAGTACTGCAATTCATATCCGTAACTATTGAGTATATTGTTGAGCCTCTTTGCCAATATCTTATTAGGAGCAATAACATAAGAAACTACAGGTCTAATTGGTTTCGTTATTTTATGTAATTTAACGGTTCCATATAATTGCGGACAATGAGGATTCTTATGTATGATAGACCTCTTTCCGTAATTACTTAAAAAATTATTTGAATTATTATCAATATCCCTTACATTATTAGAAAACTTTTTCGTTGGGTCTGTTTTAAGAACTTTTACATCGCTAGATTCTATAAAGTCATATATTTTGGAATTGTAATTTTCAGTCGTCAAAATGACAGTTGGTATAGATATGTAGATGACATATTAGCTTGTTTTATGGGTAGTGAACGACAATTAGATGTATTTTTCAACCACATCAATAATTTATACCCAAAAATTAAGTTTACATTAGAAATTGAAGAAAATAGCTCAATCAATTTTCTTGATTTAAAAATTCAAAGAGTTAATAATGTACTTGATTATTCAATTTACCGAAAACCAACACAGACTGATGTGACAATTCCAATCACCCTATGTCACACAGGCTAGTGGCATATAATTCACTGATACATAGAGCTTTTTCGGTTCCTATGAACAAATGTAATTTTGATAGAGAAATTAATACAATTAGACAAATAGTAACATCCAACGGTTATCCATTAGATTTGATAAATAAGCTAATTAGTAAAAAAGAGGAAAAAGTGGCATTACAACTAATATTTCCTAAACAAGCTGATGAAATGAAAACTTATAAAACCATCACATATGCAGGAAATATTTTTAATAATATTTCAAAGATAATATCTTCAGCAACGAATACAACAATTTCTTTTAAAACAGAAAGTAACGTTAGTACAAAATTGTTAAATTTAAAAACCAAAATACCACCATTTAAGAAGTCAGGTATATATCAACTCAAATGTCCAGAATGTAATGCTGTCTATTTGGGTCAGACCCTTAGGAATTTTGAAATCCGATACAGTGAACACTTATACGAGCATACAGATTAAAACAACCAGATGAATCCCACTACGCAAAACATCTACTTGACACCAATCATCCATTGACACCTAACACAAAACTAGAAGTGCTGCATATTTGTCGAAAGAAACAAGAACTGGATTTCCTTGAAGAATTGGAAATTAGAAGACCTTTAAGAAAACCACAATATGAAGTTGCCAATGAACAGTTGAATCTGGCGAGTTCTCCACTAATAAACTGTCTTCTTAAGTGATAATTGTAAAGATCAGCAGATATAGTTCTCCTGGTTTTCTATATCATTGCACAGTTATACTGATCCTCATTGGAAAAATAATATCCAGGATATCACCATAGGGCTAATACTATCTAAGCTTCAATATTAGTAATATTACATCTTCTTCTTTTTTCTATTAACATATATTAAGTCAATCACAAGTTAGGTCACTTCTTGGTCTAGCCAAAAATAACTACCAAGCATCAGGTTGGCATCAAATGAAATGTAACTTCTGTCATTCTGACGATGATATTGATTTATCGAAGCCATTGTTAATTTTTTAGAATTTTCAATAACTTTTATCATATTGTGGAATTAACTAGAAACCGTGAGTTTCACTTGAAACACTAATATGAGCAGATTCCACGAAGTAAGGGTCGAGACAGTTAATTTCGTAGATAAAGTACTTTAACTTACTTTGAACCAGGGCTTTTGATAAAAAAAAACATTATGATGGATTTCCGATGAAATGCAATAAGGGTTTTTTCTGTATATCCCATAAATCGTACTATTTGTTCCATCTCATCTTTTCCAAAATTCATGAGTTGCAAAACGGTTGCTATTTGTTTTCTGCATTTAGTACTGGTGAGAATTCCTGGATTTATAACCCCACATCTGTGTGAGAACTTCCTCAAAACAGCTGGTCCACTAATCCACCTCTCAATGGAATCAGGATTGGCAAAAATGTATGGGTTAGAAATAGGAACTATTTTATTAGTTTTTCTAACAGTCAATAGATGGTTTATATATTTTTGCATTACTTTGGTAAATAAAATCGGCACTGGCTTACTACCCTTTCCAAATTCCACAACACGTTTCAAATTTGTACACATACCTTTTTCCAATTGAGTGAGAGAATTTAAACATTCCTCTTGGTTTATGGTGAAGTTGGAATTTTTGTTCGACGCAATATCTGAAAATTGAACTGCTCCGATTTGTTTTCGATTAAAAATTAATACTAATACCAAAGTACATTCGGCAAGAAGGGTGTAGTTAAGGTTGATGTCTTTGCTGTTGTTTAAATTGATAAAAGTTTTTTCAGATAAAGTCTTAATATATGTATTTAATGTTTTAACATCTTCTGTTAAAGGCAATAGTTTTGATTTTACATATTTCTGTTCATTTAACACTTTGTTGGCTAAGCTAGAAACATCATTACACCAATGCATATTAATAATTTCGCGAATTTCTTTGAGTTGCTTTAGTTTCCCATATCGGTTGTAATCCGGAATCAACGGATTTTTTTGTCATAATTGCCTTTTTTGTTACATCGCATACAAACTTCAAAGTAGTTTCCATGTGAAAGGCTGTATAGGTTTTATTTTCAGTGTCGTAACCACTAATAACTTTTGTTGAAGCCACAATTAATTCATTACATTCAGGTTTTAACACATCCATGAATTCATTATTGCAAGCTTCAATCCTCCATGTTATCGCAATTTATTCAGCACAATGGAACGTTGACATAACAAAAATACGCCCATGTATGAGGTACATTAAAAAGTACATCTTAAGCCATATTTTTAGACCACTTGACTCCTGAATACCTTAAAAATTGTTTGTATTGTTTTTCACTACGAAGGTAGATAACCTGAGGCAGTAATTTACAGTTCTTGATTATCAGATCAGTTATTCATCACTTTTGTACACAAACCTCGAGTTCCATGCTTTTGCTATGAATTTTAGGGTTGTCTACATGTACGGCAGATGTACTATAAGAGCGTAACTTTTGTTGAAGCCACAATTAATTCATAACATTCAGGTATTAACACATCCATGAATTCATTATTGCAAGCTTCAATCTTCCATGTTCTCGCAATTTATTGGACAGAATGGAACGTTGACATAACAAAAATACGTCCATGTATGAGTTACATTGAAAAGTACATCTTAAACCATATTTTTAGTCTCCTTGACTCCTGAATACCTTAAAAATTGTTTGTATTGTTTTTCACTAGGAATGTAGATAACCTGAGGCACAAATTTACAGTTCTTGATTATCAGATCACTTTTATTCATCACTTCTGTACACTAACCCAGAGTTCCATGCTTTTGCTTTGAATTTTAGGGTTGTCTACATATACGGCAGATGTACTATAAGAGAGTATTTTTCAGTTTACGAAATTGTCTGGGGCATCTTTCACTACCTTAACTATCTAGATCTTCCCCACCGAAACTCTAAAATTATCTCTACTGATTAATATACCTTATCATACCTCCAAGATATGTTCGTAAGAAGGAAAATAGAAATTTTCTACTTTGTAGATACCTCTAATTGATTCTAAGATCGACTTACTTGAGTTCACACCTCCTAACAACAGTAATAACAGTTTTTTTCCACAATTAATTTTTAGCCCAAACGTCTCCGGCACAATAGTAAATACCGAAATAACAACATACACTTCCGCTTTTTTTCGAATTTCTTTTGTAAATGAAGCTATGGTAATAACCGTAAAACTGACAACGTTGGCGGGTATGACAAATATTTAGATTATTAATTTCGTTCTGAGGACGTATATTTAAGATCAGAAATACCACTTAATTGCTTTCTGATGCTTACTATTAATGAATGACTTGTCTGTCACCAATGACCCACTGAATTTCTATTTAATTCTTCTTATTACAGTGCCATATCCGTGATCGGACGTAGGCGACCTCTCACTTCTACCTGCGTTGTGCTCTCCAGTTACCACAGATAGAAGGGACCTACAGTTTAACGACGGATCCGAACGTCTATGTTGAGAGGCTGTACTAGGCAGAATACTGTCGGTGGTTTGCCATTGCCTTCCGACAGGTGGCTCTTCGAATTTTTAATTATGAGGTTAACTAGGCCCGGGTTCGATCCCGGGGCCTCTCGGTTAGCAGACAGAGCACCATTCCACTAGCCTACGGAGACCTATTTAATTAGATATGTTTAATTTCTATCAACGTTTCTGAAATGCTTCAAATGATTTCCAATGAAAAATAAATTTAACAATTATATACAATTACCAAAATCAACAAATTCCAATTTTAGTTTCCCTTTATTATACAAATAACGAAATCGTATCTTTTACGTATAGATTGAAATCAAAACAACCTACAAACTAAAAAACATCTAATATCTAATTTCAATAATTTCAGTTATTCAAAAAATGTCCAAAATTTGATTTGTCACTTGTCATGTACCCGATTTTTTTTAATAATTTCTTCCAATAGTTTAATTGGTCGATGAGTATACTTATATTTTGTAGTTATTTGATTTCAATTTTTAATTTCAATATTCAGATGCATCTAATTTCAATTTTGTTTTAAAGCCTGATGCTCGATGAAATAATAATATATTTAATTAATCTGGAACGGACTCACCAGTCTGGACGAAAAAAAATGCTACCTCGTACAACTGCAAACACTGATTTAAGAGTCAGGATCCTTCACCTTTTTTCGAATTACGAATAACTTTCCGAAAAACACACGCACTGAATTTACTATGAATATACCGAATAACACCTTATTTCAATGTTTTTGAGAAATCTAAAATGATATGTTCTCCGTTCAGATTCTCAAATTCAACTCACTTATTTTTTAAAAAGAAATAACCATATTCTACTGTGGTTACAAACTTTCCTCTTTTTCAAAATAAAAACTAAATCTGTTATTTTCTTGCAACAGAGATTTGGGATTCTTTTATTTTAACTAAATACCTTATAGTGACTTCTTTCTTTAACGTTTAATATGTCTTTCAATTATGACAGGAAAACGTCATCGGAAATTATATAGCGCCAAATCTCACATATAATGGGTTTTTCAACCATATTGATTTCATAGACAATACAGTGTGTGCCTAAAGTATTGCAAAAAAAGTTAAATGAAATTCTTTAAATTTTGGAATGAAGGAACTGTATTAAATCCCCCTAATAAAAGGATAACAAATCGATTCTTCATACTATTATAAATTCATCCTTCAGCATTGCCCAATATTTCCCTTATATTTTCGTAAAACATCTCATCATTTTCCAAAGGATTACTAATCTATTTCTAATATCCTATCTACAATAAAATTGAACAATTGTCCCGAATCTCCATAAAACTTATTAACTCTATAATATCTTGATTCAAACTTTCACCTGATTTCTATTTTCATATTCATAATTCCTATTCACATGCTTATAATTTCTTCTATTATCATCAATCCTGTTCATATAATTTCAATTTTCAGATGTTTTTTTATTAATTATTTGTTAATGATTAAATTTTTATTCATAAATTTTTTTATATTCTTTCCTCACCATTTACAATTCCTGTTTCGTTTTCTAGATTTCGTTTCTACAATCCTGTCTTATTATTCAATTTTCTCATTTTTTCCTAAACTTCTTTTAATTCTCTTCTCTTATTGTTTGATTCTCTTTTCGTTTCCTGAATTTCTTCAGATTTTTCACTATGTCCTTTTCAAAATCTTTGTGCCATATCTCATTATTTTTATAATATTTTTGTGTTTCACCTTCCTCCATATTATGGATTCTACTTTTTATTCTTGTCTTCTTCTGATGCATGTTAATTCCATTCACTTCATTTTCAAATATTTCTTTGGAAACTTTTATTTGAATTCTATAAATATTTCTATCGAGTTTTACTCTTGTTTCAAAATTTGCTGTATAAAGTATTTGTCCTTCATTTTGTCTTGTGATTCCTTCAATTTCTTCCATAGTTCCTTGTAATCTTTTGTTCATTTTCTCCAATTCCCAATTAAATTTTTTCCCCCTATTATTATTATTTATTTTACCATATTTCACTATTTGTCTTATTATTTCACACTTTAAGTCTTTTATTTTCCAAAAAATATTTTTTTCATAAATTTGCATAACTTCTTCGCTTTCTGGTTCCTGTAAATTAATATCTATCATTTCCTCATTTGCATGTGCTTGTATTTTTATAAATTGTATTTCTTCAATTATATTCTGATTTTATTTATTTAGTTTTGTTTAAATTGCTCTAGATAAATTTTCTTCTAGGCATCTATCTAATTATTGAACTTCTACTATCTGTTTTTCAAATTCTTTCATTTCAACTCAATTTTCTTGGATCTCTATTTTCAAATTATTATTTTGTTCTTCTATATCTACATTCAACTCGGCCATTTGTTTCCTAAATTGCTTGTTTTCATCTCTAATTTTCTTCATTTCATTTAAGGTTTCCATTTTTCCTTGTTCAATTTTCTTCTCCAACCTGTTCATGTTTCCATTGATATTATTAATATCTCCCCTAATAGCTTCCCTCATATTGTCCATTTTTCCATTCTTACTATTCATATCTCCCCTCATATCATTCATAGCTCCCCTCATATCATTCATACCTCCCCTCATATGATTCATATCTCCCCTCATATTATTCATATCTCTCCTCATATTCTTTTCCATAGTATTCATAGTCTCATTTTGTTTGTCGATTTATACTATTTATATCTCCCCTTATACTAATCAAAATTTGCATTATCTGATCTTCTCCATCTCTTGTTGAACATTTTTCTGCTTGTTGTTGACCCTGCTTTCCGTCCCTCAATTTCATTCTCTTTGCCATTTTTATTTTATTTTAAATATTATTAACGTTTCCAAATTCATATAAGCCTTTTAATTATTCGCGCCTTTTTACTATTCGAGCCCCGACAATATTGTACACACGGCTTGAGCACCGTAATTTTATGTACTTCTAAGTTGACAGTTGTTGTAAAAATTCCCAGCTAGCAGAATGATTTTTTTCTAAATATCGACAGAGAGTTTATTTCCCTTTGAATTATTTGACTCTATTATTCTCAGGTGGGTTCAGTTCGTTCCAATATAAAAGTTTTTCCATAATTTTCAAAGTATTTTCCAGATTCAATATTTGGATTATTAATTTTGTTCTGTATTATCTCCTGTGAACGTATATTTAAGATCAGAAATACCACTCAATTGCTTTCTGACACTTACTATGAATGAATGACAGGTCTGTTACCAATGGTCCACTAAATTTCACTGTACAAATAAAAATTTCTATTTAATTAAATATGTTAAATTTCTATCAACGTTTCTAAAATGATTTAAAAGATT
The DNA here is from genome assembly GCA_963921935.1 of Galeruca laticollis. Classification (NCBI taxonomy): domain Eukaryota; kingdom Metazoa; phylum Arthropoda; class Insecta; order Coleoptera; family Chrysomelidae; genus Galeruca; species Galeruca laticollis. The sequence continues at coordinate 44,950,697 of OY998183.1, read as the reverse complement.
TCCAATGAAAAATAAATTTAACGATTATATACAATTACCCAAATCAAGAAATTCCAATTTTAGTTTTCATTTTTTTATACAAATAACGAAATCGTATCTTTCACATATAGATCAAAATTCAAATAACCTACAAACTAAAGAACATCTAATTTCAAAAATTTCAGTTATTAAAAAATATCCAAAATTTGAATTGTCACTTGCCTCCTCGTCAAATGTCAAGTACCCCATATTTTAATAATTTCTTCCACTAGTTTGATTGTTCGATGAGTATACTTATATTTTCTTGTTATTGAAATTCAATTCTAATTCCAAAATTTAGATGCATCTAATTTCAATTTTGTGTCAAAGCCTGATGTTCGAGGAAATAATTATCTATTTAATTAATCTGGAACAGACTCACCAGAAATCTGGGCGAAAAAGAAACTGCAACCTCGTACAACTGCAAACACTAATTAAGAATTCAGGATCCTTCACCTTTTTGCGAATTACGAATAATTTTTCGGAAAACGCGAGCACTGAATTCACTATGAATATACTGAATAACGCCTTATATTAATTAATTACACTGTTCAATTACTGCTATTCAAATTTTTGGAGAAATCTAAAATGATATGTTCTCCGTTCAGATTCTCAAATTCCACTCACTTATTTTTCCCAAATAAGTAACCATATTCTACTGTGGTTACACTTTCCTCTTTTTCAAAGAAAAATAAATTTGTTATTCTCTTACAACAAAGATTTGGGATTCTTTTATTATAACCTTATAAGGTTCTTTTATTATAACCTTATAAGGTTATAATAAAAGAATCCCAAATCATTGTTGTAAGAGAATAGAGAAATATGGCAGGTTCAAATAGTGACAGTCACTAATAAAAACGTCCTCATTTAGGCATTGTTGACAAGTGCGCATGCGTAGTTGTAGATAAAAATAAGGACTATCCTTAATTGTGACTGGGTAGTGACGGACAAAATTGGCGGCACTATGTTTGAGTCATGCGTAGAACAAAATTGTATATATTATTAGTGTCAAATTTGTAAACAAACTGCTACCCGCTACATTTATGCTAAGAAGTTGAGAGTTGAGCACATCAAAATGGAACAGCAGAAACAGAAAGCAACACGACTAAGATTTACTTACGAGGATGACCTCGCCTTATCAACAATCCAATAGTAAACCCTCACGGTTGGGAAGGAATTCAAGCAAATATTTTAATTACAATGGGCAAAAAGTTCCTTATTAAAACACTGAAGCAACATCTGCAGTTGTTAATTGAAGTTTTCTTGAAGAAAATAAAAGTTGATGATATTAAGTAAGTAAAGCCCGTACCTGTATAATATTTATGGACTAGGGGTGGAGTTATAAAGGTGATACAAAACATTTTTTGAAGGCTCGGAATCGAGGAACACTACTGCCAAAAAATGCCCTTTTGTATGAAGTTAGTTCCCTGATCCGCGAACATAACTATGATCTTAAACAAAAAAGAAATGTCAGTGCCGAACAGAGGAGTGCTGCATTGGGAAAACAAGCCAGAGAAGACTGCGCACAAGCCTACGGAAAGGCACAAGAAGCAGAAGCCAGAGAAGACCAAGACTGTACACAAACCTATGGAATGGCACAGGAATCGGAAACGACTATTTAGAAACATATGGGAATTAACAGGAAGCAGAAATAGTTCCTGAAAAGCCTAAAATTGTTGCAGAGTACACAGATCATAATTATTTCTGTAAGATTTGAAAAATGCATGAAATATAATAGAATTTACCTTTTGTTAAATTTACAAGGGGTTTCCTAATATTGGAACTTGAGATTCTATACAAACTTAGTTATCATATCGTACTTAATTATTCAACTTAGATAATGCTTAAGTTGCATATCACATTTTGTTTAATAAACTGTCCTACTTTTATTTTGCCATTAGTTGTTGGGGACATCAATGAAGAAATAGTAGTGGATTCTTTGGTAGTGGACACAAATAAAGAGAATCATGCCTCAGTTTCTCTAGCACGGGGACCACCGAGCTGCACCACTCCTGCCATTTCAAAAATAAATTGCAATGTTCCACAGAGTCAAACCAAGAAAGTATTAGGTAAGTTCATTAAGTAGGTTAAAGTTGTACAAGGTGTCACTATGGTAAATTTTACAGGACCACGTAGAAGCAGAATAAAGAGAAAAGAGATGTTCTTTCATCTTTAAATGAAAGAAATACACAGGAGAACGAAAGAAAATCAAAAGAATTAATATTGGAGGAGAGAAAAATAAGCGTGGAAGAGAAAAAAATACTTCTTGAGCAAAAAGTATTAGAATTGAAAGAAAAGGAAATGGATCTTCATCATAAAGAAGTTATCACTAAACTTGAGATTGACAAAAAAAGGGCTGATGTTGAAGTGGAAGAAAAAAAGTTAACAAATCAATTGATGCAGTCGCAGCAAAAACTGATCGGTCAATTGTACCAGAGACTCGAGACAGTAAATGCTAGAGGGTGAAATCAAAGGTTGCAAATTATGAAAATGTTTACTTTATTTCTTTTTCACACAAATTAGATAAATACATATATTTGTAGAAATTTAATAGTTTTATTATTGAACACCAAAATACGCTTCTAAGGTAGGGGGTACAACATTAAAATATGTTGCCGTTTGGCTGCCATAAAGATAAGTATGGCAATTAGTTAGGAGCACTGCTACTTTGTACATGGATTCTATATCTTGCATAAGAAGTTTTTGATTATTTCTGAAGTCTAGGAAGGCAAACTGTGCAATGACTTTTTGGAAGCCTTACTCAACTGAAACTCCCAATGGTTTCATTGATTGATTAAACTGTTGTTGATGAGGTTCCAAATTTTCAGGTCTGCCTAGAGAAGGAGAGAGCAATAGCTTCCTTAACCCATAGGCCTGATCTCCACATAGACGAAACTTGTGATCCTCTCCAAAAACAGCTACTTGCTCTAATTCATTATCAAGCAATCTTCTGCCTGGATATGCTCCTTTCAAGCTGGCAATTATCCCATCTGGACACAGAACGGATTGATATTTAAGGCAATGATATATGTCCTGAATAGTAGTTTTCTTGGTCTATTGATGGGCGACATATCTGTCTGGCTGTACCATCAATAAACACCCAACAATTTTCCATTGCACCTCATTTTGCATGAACAGCCTAAAAATTTGAAAAATTTCCCGTAAACATAAATGAATTGGAAAGAAACAAGACAGATAAAAGCTTACTTATACTTTGCAAATACAAAATAGGTAGAACTGAACCAAGAACTGAAATTTTACAAAACACTTACTTGTGAGTAATACATAATTTTATTTCTGTCTAGCCACTGCAAATTTCGTAGATTATTCAATAGCCCTGCATTATTTGCCATAATAATATCAATTGCTGTTCTTATTATTTCTGATATGGATTGACAGGAAAAATTGAATAATGGACTAATATCTTGCAATCGGTTAGGATCCGCTAATCTTCTAAGTAAAATGCACATTGCAGTTACATCTGAAAAAGTTAAATATACGCAGTGAAAGATTCAAATAACAGAAATTATATATTTTATAATAATTATTTATACATACTATGAACTCTAACTCTTCTCGGTGTCTTCACTTCCTCTGGTATACCCAAAATGTTTGCCAATTGTGGAATATCTGGCCTTCTAAACCGAAATAATTTTTTTATTTCTTCATCAGAAAAAACATCCAAGGTGAAATTGTTAGCAGCACCTTGATTATTTTGATTTCGTATATTGTCCCTGTCAATTAGGACATTTTCTAATATTACAAACTCTATATCCTCGTCATTTGCACCCCCTAGAATGGCAGCTTGTAATATTTCTTCCATTATTCGAATCCCCGTGGAGATCACCAACAAATTTCAAAAGTAAAATATTTGTTATAATTTAATGAACATAAACAAACAACGAAGCACAAACCACAGAAAAGTGAGGTTATAGGTAAAGCATAAAATAAAAATAACCACCACCCACCACGAAATTATAAGTGCCGTATCTCACTCTACACGATTAAAATACTGACGCCAGTATATAAATAAGACCGATCAATAATAGTGACGGTCAGTATTTTAGAAAGTGCCATAATTCTCTAATAACAAATTTATTTGTCATTATAATGACTTCTGTTTTCTTCAACCTATAATATGTTATTCAATTTTGACAAGTAAATGTCATCGAAAAGTAAATAGCGGTAAATCTCATATATAATGGGTTCTTCAACCATATTGATTTCATAGACAATACATTTAATTATAATTTAAAAAAATTAAATAATTGAAGCCGCCGCGTAACTATTTCTATCCAATTTTACAGTGGTTAATTTTTTTCATAATAAAAAAAGCCTGATATATGTAATATATTAATAATAATCTATATTATTTAAAAAAATTTAAAACCGGGAGTCCGAAAATGCTCTCATTTGTAAAGTTCACAAACAATGACCGGTTATTGTTAAAAAATGCCGCCAATTTATATTACGAATTGCCAGTAAAACAGTTACATCAACTTCGAAGTTTGGGGGGGAACCCAAAGGTAAATCGGATTGATATATCACTTTCTCTATGGGGAAAGCTATGCGAAATCTACTCATATTCAACCAAAGTTTATTAAAATATATAATAGTGTTAAACATTTCTTCAATTATAAATACAATTTTATTATTAAATATTATTACATCAAATGGTTTTAATAAATTGAAAATGATAGTTATTTATTTTCGCAGCTTGTGACTTGGTATGAAGCGTTTTTATAGTAATACCTATCTATAAAAGAAATATGATATCCCAACTTGATTGGAGACATTCCAAAGTTGAGACTAGATTCTATTTCTCTGCTTCACTTTTTCAATAACATCCATTAATGAGTGTTAAATTACCAATGAAACTAATGGAAACAATAAGATTAGTTCAGTGTATTATGATGTACCTACATGGGTAAGATATACCTGCATACAACTGCGTTCTGTTTGGTCACCACAAGGTCACAGAGTTTGATCAATTTTCAATAATTCAATGGCTATAGTGGAACGTTTATCGAGGGGATCAAATATTACGATTGGTTTATACCGCATTCCAAATCATAGTCCAGTGAAACGAGGTCTGAAATCAAAAAATTTTACACAACTTTGCATTTTTGATAGAATGTAGTTTCAAAGATATGTAAAGGTTTTAGTGTCTACAAAATATAGATAAACATTTTTCCACAATTACTCGAAAACCCTAGAAGTTGGAAAATAAATTCTCATCGAAAAGTGTACAGCTGAAAATTTTACATAAAAAATATATCTTGATCTTTTTTACTTCCTCCAAGATTGAAGGATTTAGGGAAATATTAAGTTCATGCGATGGTAATAATTTTAAACCAATCCTGAGTACTAGAAAAATAAGCTGAGGGAATTTTTATGAACCGCTTTAAACATATAATCTTCATTTCTAGAGTTCTAGAGATAAGTTGAAAAAAATCTTACAATTTGGAATTTTCAAATGGAAATTTCAATGCTTAAAATTTAAGAAACAAATTTTTTTCGCAATATTTATATTCCTTGTAAAATATTCCAAACTTAAACATCGAAAAAATATTTTCCCCTGGTATATTTCGTTAGGTAGGAATTAATACAGGTACAAAATTCTTTTCAAATTTTATTCGGCTTATTTTTTTACTACTTACGGTTTTTGGAATTTTAAACTTCCCTAGCTTATTCAATTTTGAAGGGAGGAAAAAAATCAGGAGACATTTTTTATGTATAGTTTTATGCTCTAAAATTGACAAGAAAATTTTTGTCGTATTTTCAGTTTTCGAAAAATTGCGAAAAATTACTCTTAAACTTTTTTTGGCGCAACAATTGCCGGGGGCTGCAGACACAAAAACTTTTTCACATTGTCATTGTATCTTTGAAACAACAATACATCTAAAATGCAAAGTTGTCCCAAAAATTTTGATTTCAGACTTCATTTTACTGGACTATTAACTGTCATCGCAATTTCGTACACGACACCGAATAAAGACGACAGGCTGCGGCGACTAGCGCAAGAGACTCGATTAATTCCTACATAATTTTCAATATTGTGGATCTTATTCATGGGAAACACCGTATCCGCGTTTCATCTCGTCGATATTCATGTACCATTATCTGGTTAAAATATGATTTCATATATCCAGAGGCGCTCCAATTCTTTGCCAAATTTTATTTTAGTAATAACCGATATTGTACCATATAATGAAATCACACGTATGTGTTGTAAAGTGCTAAATCATCATTAAAAAAGCCGGATATTTATACTTGAAAAACAAAAACTGAGAAATTTCTTTATTAAGGACTCTTTCTATCAATTCGTAGGTATTACTTTTATCAGATTGCAAATGAGAATGGAGAAAGAATGTTTGTATTCTTAATAAAAATATGTAGGATTATAAGATTAAATTTAAAGAAGAATCAAAGCAAGTAACCGTCAACACAATTTATTATAAAGTAATTTTATTTTACCTGTTATGAAAATATCTTATACCTAAGATCTAACGAACCGCCTTAAGCTCTCAACCACATAATTGAACTGAAGAGCTTTTATAAAAATGGTTAATTATCCACAAAGAACCTTATGACTGGCTACTGGAAAAATAAAAAAAATGTGCCTTATTGAATAATGTCTTATAAAATGGATTTATCTTTGAATAACTTCTTCAAAATTAGATTTTCCAAGCAATAATGCTTAGAGACTTCTATTTTCTTGACATTATGAGATAAAGTTATTCGATGAAAATTTATATAAATCTCTCATCAAATTCATGAATCAATAACAATATGAATAATAACCTAGGCGGATATTTTAGCGCGATTACTTGTGTTGGATAATCTACTCTATACTAGACTGGTTTCAATCTACATGATTTTCCATGGAATTGTGCTGTCAATGATTTACAAAGACAAAATATTATTAAATAAAATTTCATTGACTGAAAATAATGAATGAAGAACCAAAATTCACATTTTAGATTGTCGAAGAGCATGAATTATAAAATTGATATTGACAATCCTATTTAGACACAGAGAGAATTTTCAATCCCGTTTTTTTCATCTTTGGGGACCTATTAATTTACGAATCGATTTGATAAACAAATTCCTCGAGACCATACTAGAATCAGATCCAGTGATCGGCAGACTTACTGTACGTTATGAAACTCCATACTGAAGCTAGATATACCATTTCACCTGCCGTAAGTGAAATGGGGACTCACATCCCCATCGATGGTTCATTAGGGCGTGTCTAGGAGTCAAAAACCTCAAAATTAACTTTTAAAACGTGTTCGCAGGTTTTCCGCCGTTTTAATATCGTAGAGTTATATGTATATTTTTTCTATTAAAACATTCAATAGCAGACACACTTACTCCGGTTGATAGCGTGTTTCATAGAATTTTAAAATTGCGAAAATATTATTGTTGCGTTGGGGCCAAAGATTATATTAATAACTATAAGTGCTCAAACTGACTCACCTGATGCCTGTTGTAGCCAAAACTCGGAGTGCGTTCACCAAAGTAGTCACAAAAATTATTCGCGTTCAGCGTAGCGGAAGTATTCGTTTACCTATATCGTTAGACTAGTTTTAATACTCCGTTCTGACTAAAACGATATGACAGTACATTTAAAAAAGAGCCGGCCTGAGCAACTTTGCATACTATAACTAAAAGTATTGAGAAGGCCATTTTAGCCGCAACAATTATAAAAATTAACGTTTCTTCAGCAAAGCTGAAATTTATATACATTATTTATATTTTAATTATACTGTTACGACGTGGCACACTGGTGCAGTGCCTGAGTCCGACTCTGTCATATACTAGATAAGAAAGTTACAATTTTGGCGGAGGCGCAGGATTTCATCGAACTGTTTACCATTATTTTTTGTGACTAGTCCTATCTAGAGACTTCCAGATAGGACCATTGTTTTTGTAAGCCGCACTCTAGAGGGTTCGGGAATAAAAGGCATTTTATATATAAAAACTACCGACCAGCGGGAGGAGTGGAGTTTATAACTTTATCTCGTGAGATAAACAGTGAACAAGTGAATATGTAAATCAAGTCTTAGTGAATAAACAGTAGTGAAGTATTTATATAAATTAGTGAAAGTGAATAGTTTAGTGAATAAGTTTATTATGTGAATGGACATACCGCGTGTACAAATTTATCCCACCAGTCAGGATAAACTGTTCTAAATAAATGAGGAAAACATTATATTGGTGTCAGAAGTGGGATAATATAAATAAATTACTACGTAAAAATGGCCAAGAGACTAAGTGACCCGAAAGTGACTGAGATGTAGGCAGAATTGGAAAACCGTGAGTTGGAAACGCCCGGCAAGAGATGTGAAGTAGTAGAAAGACTTAAAGCTGCTCTGCAAAATGACGGCTCCGATTCAGAAACATTCTTATGGCTTCCACCTTAATATCGCCATTTTCTGCTAATATGGACGAGACGATTACCGCTATGAAAAGCAATATTTCTGTCATGGAAGAGAAGGCTTGAAGCAATGTGAAGAACGATATTTTTGCTAGCATGGACAAGATTTCTGCGAATATATTATCGTTGAAAAATTACACTGCTGCTCACGTCGAAAATAAAATTTCGTCTCTCATATCGGATATTGAGGACAAGTTGACAACAATGAACGAGATAATAAAATCAGACATTAAAAATAATGTGACAACGATAGACGAGAAAATCAAGGAGTTGGAGGGAAATATTGCCGATACAAGAACACCAGGCAGGCCAGAGGAAGAAAAGAAGACCGAGCAAACAAAACATTGCAAACCAAAAACACAGTCTGAGATAGAAGATATTGACAGTTTTCAACAAGTCAGGGCCCCAACGTTCGATAGAAAGACGTCATGGACCAACTACATAAAACAGTTTGGAGCAGCCGCTAGGGTCAATAATTGGTCCGGCAGGGAGAAGGCAGTAAACCTAACCATCGCGCTTCGGGGAGATGCATTAGATTTACCTCAGACGATACCTCTGTAAGAAACAGATTACTTTGAGCACCTGGAAAAGATATTGAACATCCGATACGGCCACGAATATTTAGAACATTTGTACCAATCCCAGCTGAAAAACCGAAAGCAGAAACTTGGTGAAACCCTTCAAGAGTACGAAGTGGATATTGCCCGACTAGTTCGATTTGCATATCCATCAGCACCAGAGAATATGATGGAATGTCGGAGCATCCAGGCCATTATTGATGGCTTGTGAGACCCCGATATGCAGTAGACGCTTCGTTTAGCCCATACCGAAACAGTAGTTGACGCATTTACAGCTGCTCTTGAATATGAAGCAGCAACAAAGGCTTCAGGTTATAACAAAGTTAGGACCATTCAAGAAGAAGGCGACGAGGACAAGTTGGACCAGATCGTCAACTTGATAAAAAGTATGATGGACAATAAGCCGAAAAAGATCAGATACTGGTATTGTGGCGAGCTAGAACAAGTACGAAGTTCGTGTAGGCGCCTCAAGACTCCTGAAAACGAAGGGCCCCAGTCACAGGAAAACTAGAACGAGAGGGGGCAGCACCGACCCATGATCGTTCCAAACTTCCTCTCATACTAATAGCTTCAGATGTCGATAGTGTATATGTAGATAGAGAACTGAATGGCAAGATATATACTCTGCTGATAGACACTGGAGCAACTAGAATCATTATACGGCCAGATACGATACAAATCAACCACAAGAAAAAGCTTCTAGCAACGAAACTGCGGACCGCTACATGTGAGAGTACCTACGTTCATGAGGATACACAAATCCAATTGGGAATTGGCAAAGAAAAGTTAGCACATACGGTAATTGTAGCTGACATTGAAGAAGACGTGATTCTGGAAATGGACATAATGAATCTTACATGGTTTCCAATTGAACTTTAGAAAGGGAGCAATTAATGTGGGTTCCGAGTAGGTATTCCTTCATCCATATAAAGGCAGCAGGGTGTTGGTAGCTGTGAAGAAAGATACACTTCTACCTACACGAAGTGATGCTATGATAGTAGCCTATAGAGAATCATGGGGAAAGGTACACCGGTTATGATGGTGCCCAGGAACCAAGACAAAGAGGTTGGCAAAGGCGTAGTAAAGGATTGGTAACGTCGGCGAAGGAGACCCCGATACGGGTGATAAACGTGAACGATTACCCAATTACCATCAAGGAAGAAACTAGGATTGGATCCTGCGTACCAGTGACGTCTATAGTTCGTCAAACAACGACCATTGACAATTCCAATGCCATATTCGTACAGGTGTTATCAGTAGCTGGTCAATCCTTGAATCAAGTTGAGGAAAGGATGATGAGAGAATTTCTCTCGCAGTATCGACTACCACGAGGGAAGAGAGAGGAAACTGGAAGAATAATTTGAGAGATGGAAAAAGAAAAAGTAATAGATCCATCCACCAGTTCAGCTATCCTCTGCCTCGAATCGACGATACATTAGATACTTTGGCCGGCAGCAAACTGTTTTCCACCTTGGACCTGGAGTCAGGATCTTGGCAAGTAGAAATGGACCCAGTAGGTAAAGCGGCTTTTACCACGGGATCTGGATTATGGCAATTTGACGTCTTGCCATTCGGGCTCTGTAATGCGCCCGCGACATTTTAAAGACTTATGGAAAATGTTTTGAGTGGGTTGTCTGGCAGGCGTGCCTGGTCCATTTGAACGATATTGTAGTACTGGGGAAAAGATTTGACGATCACCTGAAGATTTGGGAGATGTATTCAAACGACACCAAGCTGCCGTATTCATGTTAAACCCGGAGAAATGTCAGCTATTCCCAAATCGAGTCAACTATGTAGGTCTTATAGTGAGCAATGAAGGAGTGGCGGTGGATCCAGAGAAAATTGCTTTCATTTAGCATTGGAGGTAACCAACTGACAAACATCAGATTAGGAGTTTCCCTGGACTTTCCACATAGTGTAGAAGATTCATCAGGAGGTTTGGAGATATTGCCAAGCTCCTAACTCGACACACAGTATAAACATGAGCCAATTGGACGGAGACTGTCCAACGGCTTTTGAAACCTTGAAGAGGCATTTAACGACGGCGCCGATATTAGGATATCCATTACCAGAGGGAGACTTTATTCTTGACACTGGCGCAAGCAACGTAAGAATTCGAGGAGTGCTCTCACAGATCCAATGAGGATAAGAAAGAGTCCTGGGATATTCCAGTGAAGTTCTCTCCAAACCAGAAAGAAACTACTGCGTCACAAGAAAAGAACTTTTGGCGGTAGTAAAGTCCGTGGAACGCTTTTACCAGTACATCTGTGGTAGGATCATGCAGCACTCAAGTAATTGATGCAGTTCAAGATTCTCGAGAGCCAGATCGCTAGATGAATTGAACTACTTCAAGAGTACGATTACAACATCGAACATCGAGCTGGTATGTGTCACCGAAATGCCGACTTCCTATCCAGACAGCCGTGCCCAATAGACTTCTCCCACTGCAACAAGGGGGCATCTAGGGAAGCTGCAGTTTCAAGAACTACAGTAGTCAACGGATAATGGTCACCCATCAGGATCAGAGAAGATCGGGAGAATAATTTTAACCTAAAGGAGTATCGGCTATGGTAGGAAGTGAATCGGCGACCTACCTTACAAGAATTGTCAAGATGTTCACCGACACTCAATGCATACTGGGCTCAGTGGGAATCCCTTGTATTGGAAGAGGGCTGCTGAAAAGAATTCTTGACATTGATTATGGTTCCGAGTTGAGAAGACAGATAGTTATCTCGAGAACGAGAATAGCCGAGGTATTGAGAAAGTTACACGACAGTCCATCGGGAGGTCATCTAGGAGTAAAGAAACCTCTTCAGTGACTTCGCGAAAGGTTTTATTGGATGACTAGCTCCGACGATGTGTAGGACTGGTGTAAGAAATGTACGACTTGTGTTATGAAAAATGAACCACATGGAAAGATGAAGGCATCAATGAAATAATATAATGTTGAAAGCCCTTTCGAAAGGATTGCTTTAGAGTTCGATGGACTATTTCCGCCGACAGAAACTGATGGTAAATACATCCTTAAAGTAATGAATTATTTCACAAGGTGGGTGGAAATTTATGCGATCCCAAATCAAGAGGCTACAACAATCGCGGATATACTGGTGAAAGGATTTATCTGCCGTTATGGAGTGTCCTTGGAGGTCCACAGCGATCAAGAAAGAAATTAGTTGCGTTCCAGTTTTAAGAGTTGTTGCACTTTAAATTAATTAAGGTTAAGTCGTTAACAATCATTATTTCTAAATATTCCATGTAAATTCCATTCTAATGATGTGCTATAGGTGGTATAATCGCTATTTAAAAATATGGGAAAGTGGAAGGGTGGGGTTATCATATGACAGATGTATCGTAAAAATTTGCCCCCCTTAGAACAAAAATCGACGTGATTCAGCATTTCCCTAACATCAAATGAATACTGTCAAATATCGGGGTGGACTCTTTTCTGTGGCTCAGTCTGTTTATATACAGGGTGATTCATTACTAATTGTGAATAATTTAACAGTAGAATCCAGACTACAAATTATGAAAATTAACCCCAAAACACTTAAATAAAATGTAGCTGCTTACAAAAAAAAAACGATTTGAGCTCAGTACGTTGAACCTATTTGACATATCCATTTCATATTTGGCAGGAAGTGTAGGCACTGTACACCCTACTAAATTATGTTAAACAAACATTTCTGGCTAATACCAGAGGCGTGCGACAGTAGCAAGTGATGGTTAATCGCTTCCAAAATCTACGCCACGGGCGGAATAAAAATATTAGTACAATTTTTCGATTGTCCTATACTTTCTATATAAATAATAACCAAATTCCTCATAACTATAGAGTCAATATTTCTCGAGATATTCCAAGTTAAACATGAATAGGCACATTTTTTTTAATTCTCATGTGTAATACATATGTCGATGTCTTGAGCCAGTGTTTTGCATTTAATATACAAAGGAAACTTTAATCCGCATCAACAATAAAGATATTGAAATTTATTGGCAGAAATAAAATAGATCTTCTAATTTTAAAATAATAACAAAATGATCTAAAAATTCTTTAAAATGAATAATCTGATCTCTATTTTCAATTACATCCAGGTAAGTGGCATTTGATGAATACTTTTTCAATATCATTTGTTTTTTGTAGTTGGCTTTGGACGGAATTAACTGTTTCGATCTAGTGGGGTACTCTCATTGCTGTTGTTTGTTGCTATTGTCACCTGAAATTGGTTTAGTTCTAAAATAAAAAGTCGTTTATGTGAAAATACATTAACTTAACAATTTCACTAATATTGGAACGATTGGAGTAAATAAATCTTGAGTTTCGCGAATTTTAAAAAATGAAAATTTCTAACCTTACCATTTTATACTGGTACAAAATGTATTGCCTACAGATTATCCCTTAAGACTGAATTCTGCTCAGTGGATGATAAATGAAAAAAAAATGGAGGTCGTAATTTTGGTAACCAAATTCTTTATACTGACGAGGACACATTTACTCGCAAAGCAGTTTGTAACTGGGGAAGCAGTCACTATTGGGATATTACAAATCCCCATGTATTCTGAGAATCAAATTTTCAGAACGAATTTAATATAAATGTATGGTGCGGAGCACCACCTTATTATCGGATAATACTGAGTCTCTCCTCCTAAAACACGCTCCAAACTACCCCAAAAAATGTTCACTCCCAACCCTCATCAAACGGAATCATCAGCACGAACACGGACGTCAACAAATTCACGGAGCTGAACATCATGTTCAGAGAACTTGTTACTTATGAAAAAATAAAAAAAGTGGAGGATAAGGTAGAGGCGACTTTATTTGCCTAAATTTTTCTCTCAGGGTAACTATCCCGACGAACAGACGAACCCATACACTTCCCTTACGCAAACCACTCACCCAACACATTTGACATAGCAATAGGCAAAAATATAAATAACATATCCAAAATAAAAACACTGATCGACCATATCTCTTACTACGATCCCTTAAGACTGAATTCTGCTCAGTGAATGATAAATGAAAAAAAAATGGAGGCCGTAATTTTAGTAACCAAATTCTTTATACTGACGAGGACACATTTACTCGCAAAGCAGTTTTTAACTGGGGAAGCAGTCACTATTGGGATATTACAAATCCCCATGAATTCTGAGAATCAAATTTTCAGAACGAATTTAATATAAATGTATGGTGCGGAGCACCACCTCATTATCGGATAAAACTGAGTCTCTCCTCCTAAAACACGCTCCAAACTACCCCAAAAAATGTTCACTACCAACCCTCATCAAACGGAATCATCAGCACGAACACGGACGTCAACAAATTCACGGAGCTGAACATCATGTTCAGGGAACTTGTTACTTAAAAAAAATAAAAAAAAGTGGAGGATAAGGTAGAGGCGACTTTATTTGCCTAAATTTTTCTCTCAGGGTAAGGGTACGGAACGATTATTTGGGGTTACAAATGAAACGCCGTATGGGTTCGGTTACATTTTAATTTGTCGCTATGTAGTTATTAGCAGCACTCGTGGCGATATACAAGAAAGAGCGCTTAAGCTTTTATGCCAGTAGTGGCTGAATTGCGTATTCTGGAACAGGCCGTACAATTCAAACAAACGGCCAGGAAGAGGCAACGCGAGAGATCTATTAGCTTACAAATCCAAATTGTTTTTAGAACAGTTTCTTTTTAACAGAATGATGAACAGGTACATGCATACCATAGGATTATAACAAAGCATACCATAGGATTATAACAAAGTGGAGTGGCAGAATTGCTCCAATTACTATTTTATATGCAGAATATCTACCGCAGAGTATACTGAGCGTTTACAACAATGGTTGACCATATAACAATGAATAGTTGTTTTCAGAGTGATTCACGAAGTCCCTATAATAAGAAGACTAAAGAGTTCTTCGATGTAAAAATTAATATAAACTGTGAGTTCAGAGTTTACTATTATATGTTATGACTGTTTCTTCCTACGTGTCTGTTAAACTATGTGTTGACAGTGTGATTTGGTTAACAAAAAAACACCAGTAAGACAAACAAAACTTATAACTAAGGCTTAGCTGATAAGACACTGTGTATGATACCTTCAGCACTGCCGCAAGCAGTTTCCGGAACTTCTACGAAGATGGAAATGTAGTTTTCCAACAATCCGATGCAAGCCCCTGAGGTATGCAAGTATCTTTGAATCTTGAGTCCAAAGTACTTCCCGAAATAATTAGGAACAGAAGTTATAATTATGAACGGTATGTGAAAGAGGTCTAAAATGAATCATTCGGTATTATTCGTCGCTGACACGATTTAGGAAATAACAAAAAAAATATATTTTGAACTAAAATAAGTGAATCAATTGATCAATGTCTCAAGATATCTATTGATTTATAAATTTCTATCTAGATAAATTTTAGATATCTATACATTATGATTTCATCATGAAAAACGGACACAAACATATTTATGACATACTAAGCACGTTCTTGAAATTTCTTTACTTGATGTGATGATCAAGTATCACTTTAGGATCCGATTTTATTGAATATATTATTGAGAAGCTAAACAGATTATATTTGCAAAAGCCGCAATTGAAGATCAGATGTTTGATGTGAATGTTAGAATTGTTTGAATCTTTGGTTTATAGAGTATAAGCTAAGTTAAAATACTTGAATTCTATGTCTAGGTGCAGATATTGTTCTAGTTTAAGTACATACCTTCGGTGTCGGTTGACCTCAAGGTGGATGGAATTTCAAGTTTTAGTTGAATTTCTGCAAGTAGCTAAGATATTATCCCCTGCAGGGTACTTAAAAGTGCTTCTATCACCGACTACTCCCTAAATGAACTTGGGTAAATACTCAAAAATCCGTAAAATACGGCAATCTTTTCACTCCATACACATGGATAGCAAAGAAAGAGGAAGATATTTTTTGTAAACCGAAAATTTCCATCTAAACCCATTAGATTCTCAAAATTGTTGGTCAAACTGATTCCAAATATTGGTTTAGCAGTCACTTGTGCTTATGGGATTCAGAGATATTTATGAAGTAATGATTTTTGAAGTTTGATAGTGACATTATTGACAATTGATAGATACATGATTAATTATAACTTGTTATCAAAATAAACAATGAATTTCATATGTACTTTAATTTGAGAATTTGCTTTTATTTCAGTTACAAAATCATTTTATTTTCATGTTTGTATCTTGTTTTGTTTGTCAAAAGGTTCTTCAAATGATTTTAGTACGTTTATCAAACAATTTACTGTAAATATAGCCTATTTCCTAGCTTTTGGCGGATATATGATAAGCTTGTAACAAACTTCACTCCCTAGTCAATCTTGACGAACTGACAAGATCGGTGTCCGATCTAATTCAAGAGTTTAGAAAAGCCATCTATAAAATGGAGAAATTTATTATTTACAACCAATTTGTAAATGGTGTTGACAACTTTGACATCTAGACAGGTAGGTGGTAAAACAGCATTCCAAAAATGATATAATATACAAGGAGCTCTTAGCAAACTCCATTTATTCAGACATTTACTCAAAATTCATGAGCCTGATATCTTCTTTCTTATCGAGACGTTCATCAAACCAATCAAATCAAAAAATTTCCGAAACCCAGAATATCGTCTCTTTAGACAAGACCGCCCCGCCGATGCCAACGGTAACCGTATCGCAATACTAATCAAAAAAGGCATCAACTTCAAACTCCTGTAACAAAATAGAACATCTATTGATCATATCGCAATCCTTCTTGATAACAGAATTAAAAAAAATACGTCTGGCACTCGGAGACTGCCGCGGTAAAGCTATTGCATAGCTGTTTTTATCAACTTATGCAATAATA
This sequence comes from Galeruca laticollis, assembly GCA_963921935.1. NCBI lineage: Eukaryota > Metazoa > Arthropoda > Insecta > Coleoptera > Chrysomelidae > Galeruca > Galeruca laticollis. The sequence continues at coordinate 44,933,814 of OY998183.1, read as the reverse complement.
ATTATTTATTTATTTTAAATATGCAGTATTTTTTTTCTTTGTTGTTTTTTTCTTTGATATTAATACAAGTTACACTTTTTGAGCGTGATGAGTGAGAACCCCGGCTGCGCCGTCGTGCTCGAAAAATCGCGCGTGTTTGAAAGACCAGTTATCCACGAATACTTTACGTTATTTTTTTTATTGGTGCACTTTGAAGTCATAACATGTTATGATTATATTATTACTACGAAAAAATGAAAGTCCGTCCTCGATGCCCAGCCAAGTTTCGTGAAAGTCCATTCTAAATTGTATTTATGTTTATATGACGTTACGAGGTACTGCTGTCAGATCAATAATCAAAAAGTTTATTTATATTTAAAAGGATACAATGTATATACTCGTATGGATATATCAATGAATTTTGCAGAAAAAAACAAATAAGACAATGGTTCCCAATGAAAATATATAATTTGAAAACTAATAAAAAAAGTTGTCATTGATACTTACGTTTCTCAAGTTGTTGTTGTTACCATAGGGACTTTAAAAAACGCGCGTGTTTGAAAGTTCAATTTAAACACGCTGATGCGTTCTTTAAAAAGGTAATATGAGGCATCAATAAAAAAACTTTTTTTTTCTTTTATTAAATAAATGAGAAGTTAATATTGTTAAAAATATTTCTATTATCTTACAATACATGTAGGTTATTCAGGAATATTTATCATTGAAACTATAGGTTTATGGTAACTGAAATAAGAAACATAAGTTTGAGACTTGATATCTTCTAAATATCTGGAAAATACCGCGGCAATGATGGTCCCATATTTTGTTGTGGATTCTTGTGGATCATTATTCATTTTCAAATTCAATATTTTCGAAAGAAAAGTTGTCAACCGCTCTGATGTTTTATCAGCGAAGTTGATGTTGAAATCACCAGCCAAGATAAGTGGAAGTTTATTACCATTTGTACCAAGTATTTTCAACCCTTCTTCAGTGTACTCCAGTAAAGTGCGATGAATGAAATGCTCTACCTCGTCTAATTTTGGATTCGGAGAAATGTAAATTGCTACCATGACTATGTGTAGGCCATTTCTAAGTTTGCATAAGCACGCACAAATATCTCCAACAAATGAGTTCCTAACATTAACATCGCTAACGTGTGCAATATTTATTTCAATATTCGGAGTCATAACATTATTATTATTTTATTAAATAGTTACCCCATTTTTTGGAACAGTATCTCGTTTGAATTGAACAATACAATTGAAATTAGGTATTTCAATCGGATTATCAGGCGTCATGCAAGTTTCGGTAAGAAGTAACACATTTGTTTGCCTCGTAACTGAATAGTGTAAATCGTATTTGTGACTATTCAGACTTTGGCAGTTGAAAGTAATTATTGAAATGCCATTTCTATTACTAATGAAATCTAATACACTTTGAGCTATCGTCTGAACACTATTTAAAGACAGTCTTTTAAACTCTTGCAACAAAGATGCAGTTGATGCAGCTTGCTTTCGATTATGATAAAACTTAAATGTAGAAGTATCGTTTTTTGTCGTAATATACAATTTTTCAATATTAGTCACCCGAGAGAGCGCAACATAAACGAGTTCCTGAGAATGTGCTTTACTATACTCATATACTATTTAGTCAAAAGTATCACCGCTGTGCCGGTCGGAGTGGGGGGTGTTATTTTCGTTACGGAATTTCTGGATTCGGTCTCCACGCTCTAGGCCCGCGATAAGAGCTATGCAATAGCTTAATAAACGGTTTTAAAGATTAAAACTAATTTCTCCGCAACTGTGGCCCTGAACTATATTCTATCTTGAAATTGTCACTCGTATACACTTCGGGGGATGTACCGTGCTAACAAAACGAAATTTCTCCAAAAATTACCAAAAATGTTGTATATCTGGATTTATAGGACCCACTGTACTCATTCAAGTCATCTGAAAATCAATAGGGTACATCTGTGAGACACCTTGATCAATATTCAATCATGAAATTGGTCACTTTTGTACACTCTGGAGACTGTGTCGTGCTAACAAACTTAAAATTCTGCGAAAATGACAAAAACTTGGTACTTCAAGAACCATAGCATCCGTTGTACATGCGTTAGTGAGCTGAATATCAATAGATTTCATCTTTGAGACGCATTGAATAATATCAAATTATAAAATTGGTCACTTGTATATATTCAGGAGGCTGTATCGTGCTAACAACTGAAATTTCCCTAAAAATTACAAAAACATCGTACTTAAAGTACTATAGCATCTGTTTTATTGGCTTTGGTGAGCTGAATATCAATAGGGTTCATCTGTGTGATGTCCTGAATAATTTTTGGCGACTTTTTAAACTCCAGAGGCTGTATCATGCTAACAAACTGAAATTCCTCAAAAAATGACAAAAATGTCCTACTTCAAGTACCATAGCACCCGTTTTACTGGCTTTGGTGAGCTAAAAATCAATAGGGTTTATTCGTGACATGTCCCTAACAATATTCAATCATAAAATTGGTGACTTGTTGCCTTCCGGAGGCTGTATCTTGCTAACAAAACATGGAACGAGAAGTGGCCGACGACAACGACGACGATGACATACACACAGGATGTTTTTTTCAAAAACCGTTTTTTCGTGTTGTTGTTGATGTAAAACGTAAAATAACTCAATAAAATAATTACAAGATTCCAACTTTTTTCGGGTAAACCAATACTTTTCTCGCATATTAGATAGGTTGGGCGTAAAAGTAATAGTCGGCGTTTGCAACTCACCCGACATCAAATAAAGAGAAATTGACTTCCACAATATCACAAAAACACATCACAATATTTCGATAGTTGACGATTTGAAGTGCAAGCATCCGCAGTGGGATCAATTCGCCAAAAACCCCAATGCAAATGGAAGTACCCTCCAGAGATTCTGTGATAATTAGGATTGTAACGTATACTACACAGACGAACCCATACACTTCCCCTACGCAAATCACTCACCCAACACATTTGACATAGCAATAGGCAAAAATATAAATCATATATCCAAAATAAAAACACTGATCGACCTTATCTCTTACCACGATCCCGTCCTCATCCATTTAAAACAATCACACAATAAAGATAAAACACTCAGACATGACTACAGCACTAAAAATTGGATTATATTCAGAAAACACATAAATGAAAATCTCACAATAATAGATAAAATAGAAAACTCAGTACATTTAGGAAAAACAATAGAAAATTGACAAAATACGATCATAACTGCAAGGAAGCTTTCTATAGCTTTACATCCCAAAACACAAATTCACAACACCCTCCCCTATAATGACATGCAAATTATTCATGAAAAAAAATACAAAAAAACTGGCAACAAACTACACAAGTCAATGAACATACATTACTAAAAAAGTACCAACGTACTATTAACCACCTCTCTTTGGAACGTTACTAGACATTTTAACCACAAGTAAGCCCGGAATTGCAGGAAAATTTAGAGAGTACTTTTAAAGCAATTTCAAAAATAATACACAATATACACAACACCACCAAAATATTACACAATTAACATATCAACATCTAAACTCTATAAACAGATCAAACAAAATCAAATTTACACATAAGTATTCAACACAATTCAACAATTAAAAAAGGAGAAAGCCCACGGATCAGACGGGATACACAACACCCTCATCACAAACATACCTAAAAAACCATAGTAGAAATGATGTCATAAAAACAGGACAACACCCCGGTATGCCCATTATCAAAAGTAATGAGCAACCCTGTTATTTGGATAGCTATAGACTGACATCCTCATCAAACAGTATAGCAAAGGTGATAAACAAAATTTTATAGAAAAAACTACAAAACTTCATACATAACCACTATAACATTATACCCCCCGAGCAATACGGATTCAGAAGCGGCCACAGTACCGTCTCTCAAATTATCCGAGTACATAATCACATTAGAGAATCCTTTCAAGCAAAAGCCAAGCCATAATGGTAACAATTGATATACAAAAAACATTTGACTCCGTATGGCTCGAGTGACTAATCTACAAGTTCAATAAACTGGAAATACATGATTATTCACTAAAAATCTTAAAATCCTATCTAACCAACAGACAATGTTACACCAAACGAATTAACTACACCATTCACAGTTCAAGCTGGAGTAGCGCAAGGCTCTGTCTCATCACATTTACTCTATTCCATATTTAGTCAAGATATCCCAACCTCACCCCAAATATTAACCGCAATGTATGCCGAAGACACATATTTTGTAACATCGGCAAAGAATCCTGATCACGTATTAGAAGCCGCACAAACACATATTAACACAAAACTAACACCTTACTTCCAGAAACATAAACTAGCTATCAACGCGTACAAAACATAGTATTCATTACTCAGAAGATTAGCTAGAAAAGAGAGCTCATTTTAATCTCAGTTGTATGCAGATGGACATCTTATTACGCCCAGCAATACCCCAAACTGCTTAGGGTATACTATACAAGGCAATACAAACTCACATGCGCATGTAATGCAACAAGATCATAAAGCCAAAATTGCAATGAGCACGCTGTACCCACTCATATGTACTCACAAGTCGCAACAAAATACTTATATACAAACAAATGATAAGACCGATATCCACATACGCAGCACCAGTATACTTCACAGGCACAAAACACAATTTCGACTTCCTGCAGGTGGTAAAAAACAAGTGTTTGCGGATGGCGATTAAACAGAATCGCTATCCCAAATTTCATCGATATTCATGGTTACACGACAAAGCCGATATACCTAGTATCACCGACTAAAACTGAATAATAATATTTATTCAATTAAGATAGATACAATGATACATAAAAAGATACATTAATACATAGAAAATAATTCCACAAAATTGAATAAACAGTTTAGGTCATTGAAGTAGTTAGTATTACTACTTGTATTGTGACTGGAAAACATGACCAAATAAGTTTTTTGTTAAATCCAGTAAATTGCCAAGTCCAGTAAGTTGTCCAATGCGGTAATACGTTGAATCCAGTAAATTGTCAAGTTTTCTATTAAATTTTTAGGGGGTACCATATCAATTGTTAGACACATAAACTGCTGAAATGGATACTGTGTTAATTATGATGGAGATTCATTTAATATATTGCTAAAGAACTGTCTATCTGTTTCCATAATCCACTTCTTAATTCGCTTTTGAATACATTGTAAGTTTTTGAACTTTTTATATCATCAGGTAACAGCACATAAATTCTTGCTGCTACATAGTTAGCATTTCTTTGACTAATAGTTTTTCCACTGCGTGGGAAAACGATCCCCTCATATCTCCTAGTTTTGTGAGAATGTGCATGATGTACCAATTTTATTTTACATTGGAATACAAACAATAATATTTTTTCACTGAAAATTTGACGTCTTTTACTTGGGCAGCCATATACAATTGATTCGATGGATATAAAATATTATAAGAGGATTCTTAAAAACCATTTTTGCAAAATATGAACTTTATTTAAGAAACAATCCCTCACTCCGCCCCAGCCCACAATGCCATAATGAATCAATTATTCCACTAGTGAGAAATATTAGACTTTCAATTCATCAGGCTCAAGAATATCTTTTAAATACTCAACCTTTGGAAGATGGCCTCTAATCTTTTTTACTATGACATTACATTGCAGATCCCACCTCAAATGTCGATCAATTGTGAAACCAAGATGTTTTATTTTTTCTACTTCTTCAATGTGGTTTGTTACTCCAATGTTCAGTGGCCCCAAGTTAGGTTAGCTAGTTTTGTAAGATGAAAAAGGCAAGTAATTTGTTTTACTGGAGTTGAGAGTTACCTTATTCAATTGTAACCATTTAGCAATACTAGGAAAATCATTTCCTATTCCATTTTCATGGCAAGACCTATGCCATGTGGAGCAACTACAAAATACCACGGTGTGATCTACAAAGCTGATGATCTCACCCGGAACATTCGAGTAAAGCATACTATTGATGTATAGAAGGAATAAAAGTGGACTAAGAACAGTTCCTTGAGGTACACCATGTGTAATTTTATGTGGTGCACTCACTACACCATCGATTTCAACCCTTTGACCCCTACCAGATAAATAACTTTCTATGAGTTTGTATACATTGCCTCTAATGCCATACTTATCCAATTTATCCAATAACGATTTATGACAGACGGTATCAAATGCGTTGGAGAGATCTAAGAAGATACATATAGCAGGAACATTTCTATCAAGCGAATCATAAACAAGAGAAGTTAACTTATATATCACATCCTCAGTCGACCTAGACTCTCTGAAGCCATATTGACGATCGGATAAAATTTTATGTTTTTTTAAGATAGAACAAAGTTTAATTTTTATTATTTTTCCTATTATTTTTGAAACATTGGATAATAGTGATACAGGTCTGTAATTAACAATTTCTGTCTTATCTCCACTTTTGTATAGAGGTTTTATACTATTTTTTAAAATTTTTGGAAAGGTCCCCGTGCTCAAACATTTATTTAGATTGTATGTTGATGGACTTGCAATCTCATGAGATATTTCTCTTAATGTTTCAGAACATAGACCATCGAGACCTGGTGATTTTTTAAGTTTCAAATCCTTTATTGTACTTATAACATCAACTTCATCGGTAGGTTTAAGGAACATAGAACTTTCCAAAAACTCTGTATTTTCTGAAAAATTTGTTACCTCGGGCTATATTTGAGCCTAACTCACAGAAATATGTGTTAAAGCCATTTGCCATATTCAGTTTGTCATTAGTTTCAGTTCTATTCAATTTAATTCTTTCAATAGTTTTTTTACGTGTTGTTTCGCCGCATATTTTTTAGTGCTTTCCCACAAAGATTTGGAAGAATTTTGATTTTCTTGGATAATTTTCCTATAATAATCCTTTTTTGTTTTTTGTACAAGTTTGCTCACATTATTTTTGCACACATTATATTTAATTTTTGTTTCTAAATTATCAGGATGTTTTAAAGTCAATTTGTACAATACATTTTTTCCCTCAATTAATGTTACTAATGTAGGATTCATCCTAGTTTTAATATTTTTTGTGTGCTTTACTTCCACCTTCTGTGTATTTTCATTAATATGATATTAGAAACAATTATTAAAGTTAAGAACCATATTATCAACTTCACTTTCCTTGTATCCCTGTTCCCATTTCTCGTACATTAACGCACTTTTTAGTAACGGGTGATTTATGTAATATTTGTGACAAAACTGTTCATTTAACTGGATGTGATTTCGCCCTGTTTCTACTGTAAGGGCTATGGGGCAGTGATCTGTAATATTATATCTAAAAATATATGATTTAGCTTTAAGTGCATTACGACTTGATACATAAAAATTATCCAAGCATGTTCGACTAGGTAAACAAGTGTATTCATTAATGTATGAAGTATATTCGAAAGAGCTCATTATATTTTTGTACGCATCTACTATGTCTAATAAATCTAAATTTATGTCGCCTGTTATAATGCTAATGTCGTGTTTTTTTAACGAATTTGGATAATTGATTATATTCTTTTTGGGAAAATAATAGGTGATCGATAGTAGGATTTAATATCAATTTTTTTGTTTTTTGGGGAAACTAAAATTGGAATAATTCTGATGTCACCAATATAGTCAATTGATTTTTTAAACTTTGAATGATCCTGAATGAAAAGCAAAATCCAAATATACTTTCAAATCCATGAATTTTGAAGATATTGTGATCATATAGGTGCCAGATTTCAGTTAGTACTATCAAATCAAATCAAGCATGCATATTATCCAATAATACAAGCAGCTCATTCATGTTTTTTGTTACGCTCCGAATATTCATTTGGAATATTTTAATGTCCTCAACGTTAATATGATTTCTAAATGTACCTGGTATCTGAATCTCAGTTGATTAAATTGGATCATTCTCATAATTCCTAATATAAGCATCCGTTTCGGTTAATATTAGAAAAATTGTTGAAAATAAAATTTGCTGTTAATAAATATCTAACAACATCTGAAAGATGAACTAGGTTAACCAACTGTAACAAATGTCAAGAACCACACAAAATAAGTGATACAAATTCCTAAAATATTTAATTTGACGTTAAGATTTTTTGATTCCTGGTTACACGTTTTCAAGCTTCTGATTCTGTGTTTTCTTTCAATTTTCTCCTAGTTCCCGGTTGTGCCGACGAGTTTTCTTTCGAAGTAGAGCCTTTCCCGTTGTTTGATGTTAATATTCCTATCGCATTCGGAATTTTTGTCAGATATTCGTGTCCGTATTCCTTGCCTCCTACGAATAGCCCAATTTTCTCGATCTTTGCTTTAAGGTTGTTACTCTTGGCTAACTTTAGATTCTGACCTAACACTTTTTTACGTTGATAGTCTGCTTGAGTTAGGTCGTATGCAAAAATCAACTCACTTTCTTTCAAGATTTTCGATTTTCCTAGTATCTTTGTTTTAAAAAAATAGAGGCCTAGGCTTCTTGTTAGCAGTTATTGTGCCAATTCTTCGAATGTCTCTGAAGTCGCTTAAATTGCAATTAATGTAAAGTTGGTTTTTCACTATATATACAAGTTTCACCATATTTTGTTGAGGGTCATCCTCTTCGAGACTATATACTATTATGTTGTACTTTTTTAAGTTTCGTTCAACGGTTAGAAGCTTATTTTTTAGTTAAAGGAATTGACTGTCTCGACCCTTACTTCGTGGAATATGCTCATATTAGTGTTTTTAAATGAAACTCAAGGTCTCTAGTTAATTCCACAATATAATACAAGTTATTGAAAATTCTAAAAAATTGACAATTGTTTCGATAAATCAATATCATCGTCAGAATGACAGAAGCTACATTTCATTTTATGCCTACCTGATGTTTAGTAGTTATTTTTGGCTAGACCAAGAAGTAACCTAACTTGTGATTGGCTTAATATATGTTTATAGAGAAAAGAAGAAGATGTGATATTACAAATATTGAAGCTTAGATATTATTAGCCCTATGGTGATATCCTGGATATCATTTTTCCAATTAAGATCAATATAACTGTGCAATGATATAGAAAACCAGGAAAACAATACCTGCCGATCTTTACAATTATCACTTAAGAAGACAGTTTATTAGTGGATAATTCCCTAGATTTAACTGTTCATTGACAACTTCATATTGTGGGTTTCTTAAATGTCTTCTAATTTCCAGTTCTTCAAGGAAATCCAGTTCTTGTTTCTTTTCACAAATATGCAGTACTTCTAGTTCTGTGTTAGGTGTCAATGAATGATTGGTGTCAAGTAGATGTTTTGCGTAGTGGGATTTATCTGGTTGTTTTAATTTGTATGCTCGTAAGTGCTCACTTTATCGTATTTCAAAATTCCTACGGGTCTGACCCAAATAGACAGCATTACATTCTGAACATTTGAGTTTATATATACCTGACTTCTTTAATAGTGGTATGTTTTTTTTTACATTCAACAATTTTGTACTAACGTTACTTTCTGTTTTATAAGAAATTGTTGTATTCGTTGCTGAAGATATTATCTTTGAAATATTATTAGAAATATTTCCTGCATATGTGATGGTTTTATTATAAGTTTTAATTTCATCAGCTTGTTTAGGATATATTAGTTGTAATGCCACTTTTTCCTCTTTTTTACTAATTAGCTTATTTATCATATCTAATGGATAACCGTTAGAGGTTGCTATTTGTCTAATTGTATTAATCTTTCTATCAAAATTACATTTGTTCATAGGAACTGTAAAAGCTCTATGTATCATTGAATTATATGCTGCTAGTCTGTGTGACACAGGGTGGTTAGAATTTATTGGAATTGTTACATCAGTTTGTGTTGGTTTTCGGTAAATTGAATAATCGAGTACATTATTAACTCTTTGAATTTTTAAATCAAGAAAATTGATGGAGCTCTTTTCTTCAATTTCTAATGTAAATTTAATTTTCGGGTGTAAATTATTGACGTGGTTGAAAAATACATCTAATTGTCGTTCACTACCCATAAAACAAGCTAATATGTCATCTACATATCTATACCAAAATAAAATATTTCACTTTTGACAATAAGATATATATTCAAAATGAAGGTTCACCAATGGGAAGCCCTATATCACCTGGATTTCCTTGAAGAACTGGAAATTAGAAGACATTTAAGAAACCCACAATATGAAGTTGTCGATAAACAGTTAAATCTAGGGAATTCTCCACTAATAAACTGTCTTCTTAAGTGATAATTGTGAATATCAGCAGATATAGTTTTCCTGGTTCTCTATATCATTGCACAGTTATACTGATCTTAATTGGAAAAATGATATCCAGGATATTACCATAGGGCTAATATTATCTAAGCTTCAATATTTGTAATATCACATCTTCTTTTTTCTATAAACATATATTAAGCCAATCACAAGTTAGGTTACTTCTTGGTCTAGCCAAAAATAACTACTAAACATCAGGTAGGCATAAAATGAAATGTAACTTCTGTCATTCTGACGATGATATTGATTTATCGAAACAATTGTCAATTTTTTAGAATTTTCAATAACTTGTATTATATTGTGGAATTAACTAGAGACCTTGAGTTTCATTCAAAAACACTATTTCTTAGTTGCTGATTTTCTACTTGTAGCTTTTTATTTTCTTCTTTGACTACAGAAATATCTATGTTAAAATCTTCTTTTAGGGCTTTTATTTCCCTTTCAAATGTTTCTTTTAATTCTTTATTTTGCCTGGTAATTTCAGTTATTTGACTTTTTATAGTCTCGTTTGATTCGTTTACGCTTTTCAAAAGGCGATAAATTGCTGCGTTGTTGATTCCTTCGTCCATTTGTTAAAATAAAATCTAATTTCTGTAACTAGTTTTGAGCTCCCAGACCATTGAATCAATTTTATCGACTTGAATGTTGTTAGTTTTTATGTTAAATTCTCTTTGTTCGTTAGAATGTATTTATATGTTCAATTCAAATCTGGCTTACCAAGAATCACTTGTTTGTTATTTTTCGACGTATGATAAATTCCGTCACTAACTACACTCTGAACAAATTTTAGGAAATTTGGATTATTTCTCCTCACTATACTCGCATTTTATTAGGGAACGACACAAAAGCTCTACATTCAATATAGTGCGGACGATTTACTCGTCAAACTTTTACAATTATTGTTAGGCTAATGATCTTTGTAAGAATCTCATAGACTCAAAACACGCAGAAACCCTCCGAAATAGTGGGTGCAGGCTTCTGCATGGATCGTTAATTTCATAAGGTTGCTTAACTCCAAACCTATATTCTTCACACAAAGTGTAAATCACTCCTATAACCAACGTCAGCCATTTTGTCTCCTCAAAAACTAATTCATCAATCAATTTGGAGATCCGGTTTTTCATCTGGTTTTCAGGGAAAACTGAGCCGAAAGATGCTAGGAGCCACAAACGCATACAAGGAACAAAGTTGCACACAATATTCTTATGAATCGCCAGAACATCTGCTCACATTTGTAAACATGAAATTTCCTAGAATATTGTGAACAGGGATCAAAAATTTTAAATGTAGAATATATTTCTTTATTATTTATAAAATATTGGCAAAAAAACAAAGGAAAGGGCATGTTACGTGAACGTACTCGGAACCGGAGCTAGAGCCGAGTTGGATTCAACTGACAACATATACTTAACATAACAATTCAACTCAATTTTTTACTAATATCACTGTACTGAATTAAAGTTTTAGTTGAGGCATTAGTGTTTATTGTTAATTCAATCCAAAATCCAAAAAAAATGAAATTGTCAAAATGCGTGGCCTGTCGGAAGTAAATTCTATCAAAAACTGACCCTTATTAAAGTGAGATGTTTGGTGGTGATACAATTTCTATAAGGGAAAAGTACACTATTTCTGAAGGGATTTTATTATTTCAACCATCATTTAATCCCCTTATGGAGGTGCCGTGAGACGAGAAAATAATGGTGGCCGTCTTATTACCTTCGCCATTATTCCATATATCGAAATATAACTATGATGTATAGCCCATTCAATAGTATGGAGGTGCAATGAGACGTTACATTTTGGTGGCAGCAACACGCTTTCGCCATTATTTCATATAAAATTTGATATGCTCCAATAAGATAATCATTCCTTAATAGGCCAAGCTACAGCGATTTGGAGTGAGCATTTTGTGTAAGAAGTGTACATGTAGAGATGGCAACGATTAATTGGAATAGAAGAGTGATTGATTCTTCCATAACAATTACATTTTTGTATGTCACTTTCAAGTCGATAAATATTAAAATTAATCAATTAAACGAGTTCCTGTATACAATTATATTAATCTTCTAATTGTTATGAAATAATCGATTATTCTTCCAATTATTCGTTGTCATCTGTACATGTATATAGTAATACTGTTTCGACGCGTGAATTTCATGATTTTTCATTTGAACATCTCAGCAGTAAATAAGAATATCGCAAAACCAAGACGAACGTTTTCAAGTAAGATGATTTTACTTTTGAAATCGTTTTTGTCAATTGAAGTTGTATCCTACCGTCCGAATTCAGGCCTGCAGGAGATTGCATAATAGAAATTTCAAGTAACCTTAGATCGAATAAAAATAGGTAAAAAAACTTTTAAAGTTAAACGGTTTTATGTTAAACATACATTGCAATGTTTAAGATAAATGTACTAAAAACCAAAAAATTATAAAATAGATACAGTCGTGGGAATTATAAACATATGCATAGACTAGACTAAAATAAAACCGTGGGGCACGTCAATTGTCTACAATCGTTGATTAAAATTTTTGTTTTGTAATGTTACACAGTTGTTCAACCGACAACGATGGACGTGTGATGAGTAGGGCTAGAATGTGGAAACAAGCTAGCTCGATTATAAGCGAGTTTTAGGGTTTCATAGTGGTGAGCGAGTAGTACTTTTATCCTATGTTTTGTCAATTAAAGACAAACTACGAGCAGTGAAACGATTCCTCGCCAGCCAGCAGTGTGAATGTCCAACGATAAACTAGTTGAAACATCTCTTTTATTTACATGGAGTGTATAACTATTGGAATTTCCATGAGCAAGAAAATAGTAAGTAATTTCCTCACCGTCTGCGGGCCAACTGCCTAACGACGAATTAAACGATTCTTCTATCGCACATTAAGTCGATAATTTGTAGACAATTGACGTGCCCCACGGTTTTATTTTAGTCTAGTCTATGCATATGTTTATAATTCCCACGACTGTATCTATTTTATTATTTTTTGGTTTTTAGTACATTTATCTTAAACATTGCAATGTATGTTTAACATAAAACCGTTTAACTTGAAAAGTTTTTTTACCTATTTTTATTTTTTGGTTTTTAGTTTTTTTATTTCGCATTCTGTTTAATTCATTTAGTGCTTACGTTATCCGCCATTTTGTAGAGGCCGTTATCTTGGATTTTAATTTCATATAGTATATTGTATTCTACTGGTTGAGCACTTTCATTTGATACCCATATTGATGGGATTGATAAAACCTACGTTATCCGCCATTTTGTAGCGGCCGCCATCTTGTATTTAAATTTTTATAGTATATTGTATTCTGCTTGTTGAGCCCTTTCATTTGATACCCATGTTGATGGGATTGATAAAACCTACGTTATCCGCCTCTTTGTAGCGGCCGCCATCTTGGATTTCATTTTTTTATAGTATATTGTATTCTGCTTGTTGAGCCCTTTCATTTGATACCCATATTGATGGGATTAATAAAACATAAATTATCCGCCATTTTGTAGCGGCGGCCATCTTGAATTTATAATGATAATGAATAAACATAATTGTATTGTCACCAAAATCCAAAATCCAAAGTGTATACAAAATTTCAGAATAATCGGTTGACGGGAAGAGGGTGAAATTTGAATTACTAAATTTGACCCAAGAATAAATAATAAAACAAACGAGGTGAGCTAAATAAAACCGTTTAAAAATATGCATCGGACAGTGCTTACTATTTGCACATACAAATTTCATTTAAAACGAATACTGGCCGGAGAATCTACGCTACAACTAAAAAAACAACCAAATTGAATTGAAAAATTGCACATTGGCCGATTCTTCCCAATTTTCTCATAAACTAACGGTTCGATCGACTAATTCATTATCTCACTATCTTCGTGTTTCTATTCTCTACAAATTATCTATTGACCTAATCATGATTACCTTGACAGTTTCAATTTTATTAGCAAAAAACTAAAAAAAAAGCGATTTTCTCATACAATGGTTAATCAGAAAGTTATGAGTCATAAAGTCGAGTACAAAACATCGTACTCCATCATTCGAAAGTATTCTCCATTTATTGGTATATCTGGTTTTCCTCAAACATTTTTTACAAAAAATGCTCACTACAAATATCTGTAGCTTGACCTATGATAGTGTGAAGGTGCAATAAATGTTAAAATTTTGGCGGGTGCATTCGCACATTCGTCATTGTTTCAAATTAAGTTTGAAATACCACAACAATAAATATACTAAATGATGCATATATTATATAATTTTATTTTCAATGCATAGATATTCTCAGTTTTCTTGTCGTTGTTGTATTATAATTTTTGTTATTGAATGTTAAGCGGGATACAACTACGATCAATTTTTTTAAACTTTGTGTTATTCATTCATGCATGTACAAATTAAAATGATATCTTGTACTATGTGTTGATTAAATAAATAAACAATAATAATAAGTAAAAACCGAAAAACATACTAAATATTATTGAGGTGCAGTGAGTCGTTATATTTCCAAATAAACTTTGGAATGTTATAACAATAAGACTTCATTTATAGTGAGAATATGCAGTGAAACGTTACAATTTTGGTGGCTGCGTTGTCGCATTCTCCATTATTTCAAATACATTTTGGATGCTGCAACATTAAGACAAAGTGTAAGTACATTTATTTTCGTTATTTTACTAGTACATATCGTTTGGTATCTATATCTATAAACTAGACCGGTTTTCCTACATATGCTATTAATTGTATCCACAAAGTCTACTAAGTTTTAGAGGTTTTTTTCCTAACTTGTACATGCATCGTTCTTTATATTGTTGGAGATCTTATTAGTAGAATTGGAAAGACAAGTGAAATTCCAGAAGAAGTTGTAGCAAATACTGATTTTTTCCCCAATAATCTAAGTTATGATAAAGTCAGTAACTATAAGGGTCATCGTCTTTTGGAATTTATGCCAGATAAAAACTACTCGCCAATAAATAGTCATATAAAAACAGACAGACCTGCTAACTTCACTTTTTGTAATACACTATGGTAAAGTGTAATTGATCTCTCTTTCTGTAATACTGATAAGCTTGAAATAATTAAAAAAAGTAGTGTGTCGGATGATCAATATTTGTCCCTAAATCCGACTCTGTCTAAGCCAGGTATGGAAGTTAAAATTATGGCGGATGCGCAGATTTTCCTAGAATTGTTTACGAATAGTGACTATCTTATCTACTTTGTTTTTGTGACCAAACTTATCTAGAAAATGCCAGGAAGCCAATTGTTTTTGTAATTTAGAATTATCTAGTGAAAAAGGCATTAATATATAAGGGTCCGATCAAGAAGAGTTTAGTTCAGTTGATAATTTGACATTGTGAAATAAACAAGTAAATAAGTGAATAAAATTTAGTGAACTGTTTATATATATTAGTTTAAGTGAATATACTGTGTATATAATTAGTGAGTAGTGTAGTGAATTAATAAATTGAGTAAGTGAACCTACCGAGTGTTTAAAGTTTATCCCAGCCGTTACCGTTTTAATAAATAAGGAAAACTTTACAATATCCTTCGGCTCGGTAATAGGGAGCAATAATATTACTCCCACTAAACCATCCATCACTCGCTTAAAATGGAACAGTTCCAAAGTAATCGATTTTAAAATTTCAATTCAATGCTTACCAAATGTAGGAGCAATTGGAGATGTGGACGCTTTGTATGATAATCTGTGTAGCACAATATGGGATGTAAAGGTTTGGTCTGGCATTAACTCATTACGGTCTAAGCATTGGTTTGATGCTGACTGTGAGAAATCTAAACGTCAAGTAACAAATTCATTGAAAATATGTTAAAAACAAGGATTCTCCGAAGTATACAAGACAACTTATATTTCCAACAAAAAAGAATATAAGCGGGTAATTTTAAAGAAGAAAAATGATTATGAAAAATATATTATAACTGCTCTTCCCAACACAAAAAATCCTCCGGAGTTCTGGAAAACCTGAAGGTTATTTAGACGTAAAGATAGAAGTTGTCCTACATCAATCGGGAAGTGGGAATTTTTTTACAATAGCATATCTTCAATTAAAGTTCCGTATGAAGTATGTTTTTTGGGGTCGGAGACGAATTCCTAAATACACCCAGATCACTTCTAGAACTTGATCAATCTTTGATTTTGTGCAAAGATGGCAAATCACCAGCTAAGGATGGTATCACGAGTTTTTGAAGAATTTACCACAAAAGTGGCGTTCATATATTTGTCATTTACATAATGAAATTTTGGATTCGGAAATTATTCCTTCCGGTTGGCATGAAACAATTCTCACAATGCTCCACTAAAAAGGACCCTTCGAAGATCCTTATTACTATCGTGGTTTATCTCTAATTAATTGATGTGCCAAGGTGTTTCCGTTAATTCCATTAAATTGCTTGTCTAATTGGTGTAAAAATAATCTCATTCTTCCCGAAACACAATTTGGCTTTCTAAAGAATAGGGGATGTTTGAATAATATTTTTATTTTGACTTCTGTTTTTCAAATAACTCTTAGGCTTCCCCGCAGGAAAGTATATGCTGTTTTTGTAGACTTTCGGAGAGCATTTGAGAGCATAGATCACACACTTTTTTGGTTAAAACTATTTAAGTTTGGGGTTAGTACTAATACTAAAACATTTATATGACAACGCCACATTTTTAATTAGACACCAAAACCTTTATAGTAAAAAATATGCTATCGCTGAGGGAGTTCTCCAAAGGGAACCGCTAAGTCCACTGCTTTTCTCTACTTTCATATCGGATATTGAAGATTACTTTCGTTCAAGTAACTTACGCGGAATTAATATTGATGGCAAGAATGATGTGTTAATGCTTTAATAGGCATATGACATAGTAATCCTGGGGGGCTCCCCAATAGACATAGAACGCAAACTGAGAATACTCGATACTTATTGTTCTACCAATAAACTTACAGTTAACACTGATGAAACGAAAGTATTAATATTTGCAAGAGGAGGGCACAAACATAATTATAATCAAAAGTTTTATTACAATGGTTTTAAGTGTTAGAAATAGTAAAGCAATTTACGTATCTAGTTGTCGATTTCTCTTCTACAGCTATATTCTGTACCGTGACCAAGGATACTAAAATTAAAGATTGTCGTGCTATTGGAGCAGTTATGGATATTATGTTCCGATCAGAAATTATTACGTGGGATTCCAGAATCAAATTGTATAATTCTATCATTTTATCTTAACTTTCTTCTGGAATTGGCATATGGGGACTACGCTATACTGATGTTATTGAGCGGGTTCAGGCTAAATTTTTCAAAAAATGGTTGAAGTTGTCTCAGAATACTTCAGATTATATTGTACGCCTTGAGACATATTAGCCCCATTTATCACTAATTATTTTTGAACATGCTTTAAGTTGGTTAAATAAACTTAAAGGATAATGGATAATTCTAGAATGTCTAAAATCTCTTATATGCAACTTTTAGAATTAGCTTCGGAGAACGCTAAATATAATTGGGTCAATTAATAAATGGTTTACCTTTGCAAAGTGTGAACATTTATGGATTGGATAAGTCCGGTATAGTTGGCCCACTTTTATTGAAATTAACAAAACTTCATCGAAATGTTTAGTAAGATTCTGAATATTCGTGTAAGTATTTATTACATACAAGAGTTGGTGATAACAAAACGAGAAAATATTATTCTCAAAAAGATAAAACTAAAAAAATATAATTGCAAAAAATTTGGGTTAGACGGACCTTCTCCGGTTTAGATGGACCATCGACATCGGGAGAGACGGACCAGTAGAGAATGTATTCCTATTAGCACACAAAAACATTTATTCCTTTTTTGCGGCTATTTTTCCACATTCATTGCATACGTGGATATAACCAGTACATCCTTCATGCGTCCAATTTTTGCAAAACATGCAACAGAGCCATTCATTTTTCTTTTTTGTACTAAGAAACTCCTCCCCACAGCCTATGCACTCAGCATTGTCTTCTGAGGTAGGAACTGTTGCTCTTCTTAACGGGCGTTCTACCTTGTTTTGCTTCTCTAATGGAGCTGTAGATAAGGTACGTTCCTTGTTCTTCACAACTTCGATATTTTCAGGCGTATTAAGAACTTCTGCAAGTTGACGTCCGCGTCTCTTGGCTTTTTGTAAACACGCAGAAACAGAAGCTTTCCAGGTGTGACAGTTTTTGTAGACGGAGGCGTATTAATTACTTTGTCACTATGATGAGAACAACTTGGCTGTGGAGAATCGTTAGTGAATGACACATCGTTTTTGACACTATCCGTATTGGACGGCAAGGAAGCTTGGATATTGTTTTCTAGACAAGCGAAATCAGCGTTTTCCTTTGGAGTAAGGTAAGCGTATTCTGGGATTGCATCGGGCCAAAATGGAACAATACCTGTGGCTTTAAATCCGGACACAGCATTCTGTACCGTAGCAGCTTTGTTCCAAGAGCAACCCAATAGTTCCCCAAACTGAAGTATACCCAATTCTCTTACAGGATTTGCTTTCATTAAGCTTGTGCAGGCCGAATAATAGTAGCTCTTTAGGGACTTGAAAAAGGATCGATCCAATGGCTGCAGGAAATGGGTTGTATGCGCTGGTAAGCACAAAAGAATGATATAGTTCGCTTCCGAAAACACCAACACACTGATAGAGTTTGTGTGCGAAGCATGTCCGTCCAAAATAAGTAAGACTTTTGCATTCGGTTTTCTTGGCAGGAAATGAGTTTTCAGCCAATGAAGAATCTTGAGCGTTTGACCAAACTGATTCATCGTCCTTTGTACTGCTTCCCCCTTATGAAAGGAACATTCAAGAAATTCCTTTCTATACCAATTTTGATGAATAATTCAGCTTCAACGTGTCATTCTACATGCGAGCAGATTAGGTACGAGCCTCTCGAGAGCAAATCTAAATTCCTAGATCAACCAACTCGTTCGTATTTTCATACCTCGAATCTGGATCCTATATCGGAAGTGCTCCTTCACCTGCAAATTATCTCCTAAACACGTTAAACAGTATATATGTTGAGTATCTGACATGTACACGTATTTAACAGTAATGTATATTCCTTGCATAAAAAAAACTCTTTGCTACGAAAACAATAAACCACTCTTCTTACTTGGTCAAAGTCACGTAGCAAATAGAACTGAAAAAAGAACAAAGGATCGGTGCTGAAAGTAGCGTCTTCGACTCTGATTTTTGTTGCCACCAGCACTCATTCATCTTGTTAAAATATTACTTAGCAACGTCTTTTTTAGATCTTTGTCGGAAAAATTAGATGCTCTTATGATAATTCTTATGAAAAAATAATACCTATTATTACAATATATGAAGTCAGAAAATTATCGATGTGAAATTTAAATTTCTAAATACGCTGTTGTACTTATAGCGACAACTTAATCTGCGTTGCTAAGGAAACCTTTAAACTGATCAATTTAAATCTGTAATTTCTTGGACTCCGCCACTGGGCTTGAACAAGTAAAGTTCGATTAAGATTAGTGCGTAGTTTTTTAAAGTTTATCAGGTAAACAATTGATAATTATTCAGAGTTTTTTGACTAGGAATAGATCTCTTCATCGTACACTTATCCTGCAAATTATAACGGGATTCGTGTTATTTTGATTTAATTAGAAAACAATAATAATAGATTTCTGTGTGATTACTGATAAGAAGTAAACAAGTTATTCTACACTCGCTGGTTCAGTTTTTCGATAGGCAACCAATTTAACAGTATGGTGTATTTGGTTTGCTGGCAAACAAAACAAAAAATTTCTACCATTAGCGTAACACAAGAAGCTGCCTTTGACTACGAGGGCAGCAACAATAACAACTCCCTAATCGGAAACAAACCTACAATGACTGAAAATAACTCAAACGTTCCTCAAATTTCCACTTCATATGTAGCAGCCGCAAAATCTACTCCAAAACCAACGTTTTCCAAGAAAGAACAAGCTATACTTTTCCACTCCGCTGATAATTTGAAATTATTCGAATACGTTAAAGCAGTTGGTGATATTATAGGCCCAAGAAATATATGCTTCGCATCAAGAATGTCCAATAACAGAATCTGCATTTATCTAAATAAAATTGAACTAGTCGACCAACTGATTACCAACCATTCGACAAATAGAGTTGGAAACATGGAACTGAATGTAAGAAGATTAGTTACCCCCGCAAAACGCCTTGTTCTTTCAAATGTGTGCCCATCCATTCCTCACGAACTAATTGAAACAGCCTTAATAGGTCTTGGATTACAGTTAGTATCACCAATATCATTCCTGATAGCTGGCATTCCCGGGGATGAATACAATCATATATTATCCTTCCGCAGACAAGTTTATATTGTACCATCTTCCGAAAATTTTGAGCTCCAGACTTCCTTATTAATTTCTTATGAAAATAATGGTTATAGAATCTTCCTCTCAACTGATAAAATGGAGTGTTTTATATTCAAGCAAACCGGCCATATTGCAACCAACTGGACAACAGGACAATAATCTCCGACATGTATAATAAATCTTGTGACTCATTCACACTGCCCTTAGAATACTTTATAGCTTTTCTGGAAAACTCATATGGATCTAAGGATCCACTATCAGGAGCTCAACAATTTACCGAAGACATTAAATCGTTACTTGCTGACATGCATACTTTATATCCAGCCCTTACCGATAGATCCCTCAAAAACCGATTTACAAGAATTAAAAAACTTTGTCGGTTACCACTATTTTAGATTCAACTTTCTTAGAGCTAGCGGTGGAACTTCGATATTAGTCTCTTGTGATTTTTATTCCGTAGATGTACTAATAGTTACTCCATTAGAAGATGTCGCTGTCACAGTTTGTGCCCTTCAAAAAATTACAATCTGTAGCATTTACATCCCTCCAAATTACAACCTCAGTGAATCCGATCTTGCTGATCTAATAAGGCAATTGGAACCTCCATACATCCTAGTTGGTGACTTTAATGCACACAATGTCATTTGGGGATCAAAACTTACTTTTGGAAGGGGGAAAATAGTTGAAAATTTCCTAAATCACAATAATGTTTGTTTACTGAACTCAGGTGCAAAAACTCACCTAAATATTGCTACAGGAAATCTATCTTCTATTGATCTTAGTCTTTGTGACCCTAAAACTACACCGTCACTTTCCTGGAAAACGCTTGACAGTCTTTATGATAGCAATCATTTTCCAATCTTCATCTCTGACAAATCAAAAACCACATCAAACTGTAAAACACGATGGAACATTTCTAATGCTGACTGGAATGCATTTAAAGAATTCACTGAATATTAAATATATCAGCTACAATTTTCTGAAAATATCGAGGAATCGGTTACAGCATTCAGTAACTGTATAATCCAAGGAGCAGAAATATACGTTGGAAAATCTTTAATACCAGCATCCCGAAAACTCGTTCCTTGGTGGAATGACTCAAGCGTAACTGCTGTCCGGGAATGTAAAACTGCATTAAATGAATACAGGAAGACTAGAAATACAGATAATTATATAAATTTCAAAAAAATTAGAGCCAAAGCAAGATGGGTAGTGAAGCAGAGTAAAAAAGCTTCTTGGAATAACTATGTTTCATCCCTTACCTCTGACACACCCCCTGGACAAGTCTGGACAAATATACGACAAATGAAAGTCAATAAAACTCAGAGTAAAATCTCTGCGGTGATAATTGATGATAACATTGTCACTGATAACCGGCAAATTGCAAATTTAATAGCTACTAATTTTGAAGAGAAATACAAGAACGATAATAATCAAAACCACAATCAACTGAACGAGTCCCCACTCCCTATTATTCCCTCCGTTATATCTGACCTTGACTCTTTGAACCATCCTTTCTCTTTCGAAGAACTAACTTACGCTCTTTCTTCTTGCTCCGCTGCTGGTCCCGATAATAAACCATTTATCTTTCTAAAATATTTATCAACGAACTCCTCAACAAAATTACTGGAATTATATATCACGATCTGGACTAAACAGCTATTCCCAACACAATGGCGAGAATCAATTTCAATTCCAGTGTTAAAACCATATAAACCGCCAACAGATCTACACTCATATCGTCCCATTTCTTTAACATGCACCATGTGTAAGCTGATGGAAAAATTGATTAATGAAAGGATACTTTGATACTTGGAAAAACACAAAAATAATAAATCCAGCACAATCGGGATTCAGACCGCACCGTAGTACTATGGACAATCTCGCCTATCTACGGACATATATTGCCGATGCTTTTCTTAAAAAACATCATGTTGTAGCTGCCGCATTTGATATTGAAAGTGCCTTTGATACCATATCAAAGTCAGAAATACTTAATACAACTTCCAAGGCAACATATTGGCCTTTGTACAAAATTTCCTAACCGATATATCATTCCAGGTATCTACTAATTGTCAAGTTTCTTCGAAACACTCACAATATAATGGCGTACCTCAAGGATCAGTTTTAAGTCCAACGCTCTTTATAATAGAAATAAATGATATATGTTCATCAACTAGACCCCCTATTAAGTTCTCTATATACGCAGACGATCTAATCATCTTTTGTAGTGGTAAAAATATCCAAACTACAGGTAACATAATTCAGACAGCAGTAAATCACCTAAGTCAGTGGTCCCTTTCAACTGGCTGTCACTTCTCAGCTGCCAAATCGAAAATTATTAAATTCAGTAAAACATCGAGACCTACTAACATACTCCCACAAATACAGTTAAATGACGAATATCTGCAGGTGTGTAACTCAGTAAGAATTTTGGGGCTTACTTTTGATAGTAGATTAAATTGGGAAGAGCATATCAAAGACATAAAAAAGAACTGTGTGGTACGAACAAATATTATAAAAACATTAGCTCACTATCAATGGGGAGCTGATGAGAAAATCCTGTTACAGGTATACAAATCTCTTGTTCGTTCCAAACTAGATTATGGTAGCTTTATTTACATGTCAGCAAGCGAATCCGATTTAGAAACTCTTAATTCTGTTCACAATACAGCTCTAAGAATTTGTCTAGGAGCTTTCAGATCCAGTCCTGCTGAAAGTATTTACTGTGGATCCAAGGAACCCCCCTTATGGTTAGGACGGGAATTACTTCTCATGTCATAATGTGCAAAAGTTTCAGCACACCCTGAGAATCCAGTATACCCTCTAATAAATCGTCCATCCAACAATAGCAACTCTGGCACTAAATTTCAATCACTTCCACAAATCCTGTCAACACTCACAACTGATATCAACCTATCTGATACAGTTCCCATTCCTATCTCATCATGTCCTCCTTGGTTAAAGCAACAACCAAAGTTTAACATATATTTAAACTTATTTCCTAAGCATGAAACTCACAGTGGTCTATTGAAGCATCTCTTTTTCAATATTATAGATTCCACTCATTACAATAAAATATTGTTTACTGATGCATCTAAGTCTGAGAGCGGCGTAGGTTGCGCTGTTACCAACTCCCATCAAATAATTAAACAATGTCGTCTATACAGGGGAGTTATATGCAATCCTTCGAGCTCTAAATTCTCTATCACCTGACGACAAACAATCAGCTATAAGCACGGACTCTCTTGCATCGGTAAACGCCATTAGACAAATATATTCCGTTCATCCTATTGTCCAAGATATTTATGATTGTATTGGCCGTCTTGCGAGCTCTGGTGTTACCGTTACATTCATCTGGGTACCATCTCATGTCGGAATACCCGGAAATGAACTTGCGGACCAAACTGCAAAAGAAACTTCCAGATCGATTTAATGCAAACTCACAATGACCTGATAACTAGGATAAGACGTTCCATACGTGACCGCTGGGCAAATCACTGGACAAATTGCAATACAAAACTACATGAAATTCAGCGTTTCATCGACTTCAAAGACCTTCCTCCTATGTCTCGAAGAGATACCGTCGTTGTACGCAGGCCACGTATTGGGCATACTCGACTGACTCATGGATATCTAATGTCCGGCTCCGACCCACCCGAATGTCAGCACTGCAAAATCCCACTTACAGTTAAGCACATACTGAGAAGCTGTCTGAAATATTCAGATAAACGCCGTGACTACCAGCTACGAACTTTACTTCAAGAAATTTTAAATATTCCGGACCAGTTACCTCGCCTAATCAATTTTTAAAAGACATTAATTTATATTATGAAATCTAAACAGCTTGTTAATGTTCAGTTCATGTAGTTATAATTATTGATTCATGTTGTGTCAATGAAATCTAACTTGTCTCATGTAATCTTAACAGTTCGTCAATGTTATTGTTCAGTTATTGTAATTGTACCATGTTTGTAAACTTATTTCTTATAGTTAATAACTGTACCATGTGTCAATGATCTCAGTTGTCGAGACACGTTAATGTGAATAAAAAAAAATGTGTAATTTGATTAAAACATTGCGAACGAATTGATTGATTGGTAGTTATTTTAAATATTATCCGGGAAAAAAGTAATTTCATAAAAAGTGATATTTTTTACCCGTCAACAGAGATTGTCAAATATGTTGCCAGTCACAGAAACAAAATTCCAACAGATTATTCTTAAAATACGTAAGTCGCAAATGTTTACTTTACTCTCTAGTGAAAAAAGTAATGCGTAGAGTGGGTAGAGTACTACTTTACTCAAGCTAGTACGAAAAAAATATTGCATGCTTGAGGGACTGGGTCATACAATTTCTATGCATTTTCTCATATGCCTTATGTGAGTTGCATGCCAGAATTGCTCAAACTAAACAACAAAGAATGTCCTCATTTTTAGCTATGGGTTTCCATCTCTTGGTATTTATTTAATTTATCCGTCAATGTCAATGCCTTTCAAACGAGATATCACTTGCCATAAGGTCCTATTCAAAATTATTGGCCAGAGTGGCACTGTGACGTCATCTATTACTATTACGTCACCTGTTACCATTCGTAGAGAAGTTTACAACACTTTATTTTCACCCTCCAAATTTTATTAATGTAAGTGTAGCCGTTCAAAAGATACGAGGGGGGGAGGGGACTTTTGAATAGCACTGTATATCAGTGATTACTAAAGCAATAACAATATGAGGTGATCATTGATGTAAATTTCAAATGAGAAATACTATTTCATTGCATTTTCGACAACAACAGTTTGCGTTAATAACATTTTAAAACGTTATATTTCTTCCATTGTAAACTACATACTCAATTAGAAGTTCTTTTTATTTTAGCACGCCTCTGAAAAATCCATTGCTATCTTCTCGCTATTCGTTCTTAAAAGCGTAGATCTTGAGTCAGAAATCGATTGAGAAGGTAATAAAATTAATTACAATTGGAAATAAATTTAGGTAAAAGCAGGGAAAATCAGATGGAATTAATTGCTGGAAGTAATCCTGCCTCATCGCGTTTCCTTCACGGAGCATCATCCACTAGAGAACGAAAGAAATAATTTATGTTCGGAAAAAATCAGGATCGTTATATTGACCTAAAACCGAATATGGGTTTTGGAAATAAATAAAATACGAGATGTTACAGATCACGTGTGACTGACGGGGTAAGCCTGAGTTCACAAATAGAAATAAAATTAGGGCAAAAATTTAATATAATTCATAAGTTTCATTACCGTGATGGATACGACTGCATAGTCGTTCCGTACAAAAGGCCTACTTCCCATCAAATTGGAGATTTAATTGAATACAAGAAGAACTTATTAAGGGAGGTGATTGAATTCTTCAGTATCAGCATTATACTGTAATTTTCACAGATGCTCTTACTTATATAAACACTACGTCAAACAATAACCTCGAGAGACACCTATTATACAAGGTATATGTCCAGTATACTATTATCTACCTCATTAAAATAATGATATACAGGGTGGTCCTTAAGTAATTGTACATAGAAGTATTGTAGATTCCTGACTTTTAAATATTACGATTTAAACCAACTTGCTTCAATAAAATGTTGCTAATAAGGAATATATAGGATGTTAAAGAATAAATTTTAAAATTTTGTTTTTTGCAACAACTTTACCGTTTTTGTATTTGCATACATAAAAATTTGGAAATAGCGGTTTTTGGACACGAAAAAGAATAATCTGGTACATATTTCGATGTAATTTGTAGAGGGCGCTACATAGGTCACATTTGTGGCATCAATGTGCCCTAAATTTTTTTGCTGTTTAAGGTAGCGGTATTTTTGTTAAATAATATGAAAGCCACGTTATTTTAATAGAAATAAAGTATACTTCTCATTAACCTTTAAACTTAAGGGTTTACGATATAATCGCATTTTAGGGATCACCTGCATGATAATTATTGAAAATATTTAGAAAACAAATTAAAAAAAACTAAGCTAAATAACATTAGAATTTCAATTGTGTCACATTAAATGTTCGATATATCCTCCATTCTCGTCGATGCATTTATCTACACGTTCCATAAAATATCATCCCATGTTAAACAACGTCATTGGATAAAAAAACCCGCTGCTCTATTTATTTCTTCCCAAAATTAATCGCTGTTATTTATGGGATCCTTATAAACAAGTTGTTTCATTGCACCCCATACACCGAAATCGAAAGAATTCAAGTCTGGACTACGTGCTGGCCAAGGAAAATGGCTACCACGACCAATCCAGCGTTTAGGAAATTTGTTATTAAAATATGTTTTGACTGCTCTCGTATAACGCGACGGTGCAGCATCTTGCATGTCTTATATTCAGTGGCAATTTTTCCAATAGATTAATGAAACAATTTCGCAAAAAATGCAAGTAATTCTCACTATTCAAATTACGAGGTAACTCGTATGGTCCTAATAAATTGTTACCAAAGATGATTGTTCCTTGAGTTGAAAATACCACGGCGGTTGAAGGTAGCTTCGTCGGTGAATAATATTCTGTCGACGAAGGTGTGATCAAGATTGTGCCTGTTCTGGATAGCACTTGCAAATTGGTATCTTAACGGTAGAACTGCTGGCAATAGATTTAGTACCGGAGTGAAATGGTATGGGTGATACTTCTCGGGGTGTAGTCTTTTGGAAATAGAAGTTTTATTGATTTCTATAGCAGCAGATAAACGCCGTGTACTAACTTGAGGATCATCTTCTATGCGAACCATGATTTCGCCATCTTTATCCGGCGTAATTATTCTTGGTCGGCCTAAGTTATCACACTTAGGACGAAGCGAACCACATTCGCCTGAATTCCTAAATAGATTTCTGAATGTTTGATGATTAGGTTGCTGCCTTATTGGATATCTTCTCAAATATTCTCGTTTCGCAGCACGCTCATTAAAATTTTGCTGACAGTAAATAGTAACCATATCTCTCCTATCTGTATTATAATAACTATTATGCCTCGGAATTTTCCGCTTTCTTTGAATTAACCAATGAAATGTGAACTAAATATTACAAGGTTGACATAATATTGAAACAAATCGAGTGCTTTGTTTCAAAATCATTCGTGACGTCAGCCTACTACGTTAGTGAAATAAATAGAGCAGCGGATTTTTTTGATCCAATGATGCTGTTTAATATGAGACGATCTTTTATGGAGCGTGTAGATAAATGCATGGAACATTTAATGTCCCACAATTGAAATTATATTGTTATTTAGCTTAGTTTTTTTTTAATTTGTTTTTTAAATGTTTTCAATAATAATCATGCAGCTGATCCCTAAAATGCGATTATATCATAAACTGTTAAGTTTTAAGGATAATAACAAGTTTATTTTTTTTCTATTAAAATAACGTGGCTTTCATATTCCTTTACGAAAATATCGCTAACTTGAACAGCAGAAAAATTTAGGGCACATTTATGCCACAAATGTGGCCTATGTAGCGCCCTCTACAAATTACTTCGAAGTAGGTACCATATTATGATTTTTCGTATCCAAAAACCGCTATGTCCAAATTTTCATGTGTAAATATCCAAAAACGTTAAAGTTATTGCAAAAAACAAATTTTAAAATTTAACCTATAACATCCTGTATATTCCTTATTAGCAACATTTTATTAAAGCAAGTTGGTATGAATCGTAATATTTTAAAGTCAGGAATCTACTATACTTCTATGTACAATTACTTAAGGACCACCCTGTATATATATATATATAAAAAAAAGAAGATGTAGGAATATCGCGTGATATGTTAACAATAACAACAAAGAGATTCATGAGTAATTCACGCAAAAAAAGGGTTACTGAAACATGCATGTCCGCGGTTACCACTCTGTTTCAGTAACCCTTTTTTTTGCGTGAATTACCCATGAATCTCTTTGTTGTTATATATATATATATGAATATATATATATATATATATATATATATATATATATATATATATATATATATATATACTGTTGCAGGCTATTGTGGACTCCGTTATACCTGTAGTCTAGTTTGAGCTCCTAGCGTATACTTCATGTATACCACTATATAAGTTGACGTCGTATTGGGATCCGTTATATGTAGCGGTTACGGTAGGCTCCGTTGGTGTATATTTCCATACTTTAAAAGCAAGGTAGGCTCCGTATATGATACATTTCAGGTAATATGGACTCCTTGCGGCGATGCCACATATACTATCGGCCTGTTAATACATAATTGCCAGTTAGGTATTGACATTCTATAAAACGATTTCTTAGTAAGAAATTTTAATCTGAGACTGCAATTGTTAATTTGAACAACAACAACTATGAGAAATAAAAATTATAAATTAAAAACAATTAACTTATATTAAAGAGACTGAGATTGTTTATAACATGAGAGAGTGAAAAAGTAATGATACCTATAAATTATAATATTTGCATATCATATAAAAACCTGTTGACAAAAATAAGCTCAATAGTCTAGCTTATGTTATATATTTTCATGGAAATATACATTTACATTATTGATTGATGCATTTACTAGAATATGCTACCTTCTCCTTCCCATTTTATGCACACCTAATTCTTTTTGTATTAATAGTTGATCCGAATAAGGACCCTGCACTTTTTATGGAAAGTGGCGACTGGTATCTTTCTTTGAAAACTTCATATACATTTGTACTCGATCTAGTTACTTAAATTGCTGATAGGATTAATTCTAACACTGGTGGTTAATGTCTGTAGTACTCAATAAGAGTGTTGAATTCTTTAGATTTACCTATGATCAGTTTTTAAAATATACATTTTTAAAGTCATGAACAATTAGGACTTTATTATGATAATTCCCCGTGTAATACAACACAGAAGATATATTTCAGATGCAGTTATTGTAGATCACACAATAATATAAAAATATACTTATTTATACAGAGTGTTCTTAAATATATTATATAAGTAATTAATGAGTATTTTTAAATTAACATGCTCAACACATAACAAAGGTATTTTTTTAAAGTGATATTCAGTGATTCGAATCCATTATTGAATTAATTAACCGTTTTTTAAAATTGTTTCATTTCTACTAGTGATCAACTGTGAAATAAATGAGTTCTCGATAGCTCCTGTGTCAAAAACTAAAACATTTAAGAATTGTGGCTAAAATCGTTAATGAACATACCCGCAGAATTGCTTTATACATAGCCATTGAATATCAGTTATATAGTATAAAAAAATTAAAAAGCCACTGTATATATTTAGCATGTTATTTTGGAAATATTCATTAAATACCTGCCTCTTTTTATTCATTTATACAGTTGTATAATATACAAGAAGTTAAGTATATTATCTATTTTGTATTACACGGTAATTATTGACATGAATAAGATCTTGATTGGCACTAACTTTAAAAATGTATATCTCAAAAATAGAAGAATTTAACAAGTAACAATACTAACAGTAATAACACAAAAATGCAGAAATATACCGACGAAATTTCTAAATATAGGATCAATTTTAAGATAATCGCAATTTCGGAATATTTACCGTCCTCTATATTTTGTCTCACACTGTATGAAATAGTATTGCAGAAAATGGCAAAAAATAAGAGCTAGTAAGAATTTCATTTCAAATATTTTTTCACTAACCCTATAACTATCCATATTTTTGGGTCAAAAATCAGTCTAAAACTAATGCCGCATGGGTAACGATTAACAGCCTTGCAAAATATTAATAATAAAAAGGCTTACCAAAACGAAATAGTACCTTCGATAAACCGCTACTTTCCAATTTCACGGCTTGTATCGTACATATTGTTAGGTCTTTTTTAACAATAAGAGAAATATCTGTCAGCGTATTTAGAACTCCGCTCAGTCTTAGGCATAAAGGACCAGCCATAACCGTTTCACCTTCGATTTGTGATCTTAAGGGTTTTTTGGGATCAGGATTCGAAGGGCATTTTTTCACGTGCCGCCTTGAAGACTTTTTATATATATAATAAACCTTTTGCACAATTTACAAGAAATACTATGGTTCACATTGCTTTTCTTGTTTTCGTTAATCGGAATTATATCGTTACAAAATCTCCATGACGTCGAATTTGATCCAAAGCGTGTTTTCGTAGTTTTGAACCCTTGTCTAAGAATAAAAAACTTTGAACATCAAATTAATCAGAACCAAGAGGTTAGGTTTTTTCTGTTGAACTATCCAGTGCTGTATGTTTTACTTTTTAAGTGATGAATTATTTTCGAATATGAAAGAACATACTGGATCAAGTTCAAATGAAAACGACATCAGTTCTATATGTGAATCGTTATTTTTTTAAAACGTAGAATCTCCCAGTGTTAAATCAAGTGTTACGACTTCATTTTTGGAATTGTAGTGGAAATCCAAGAAAGAGTTTTGTAAAACGGCATAGCTTGTCAACGGCACTTTATTTTGTGGGATCGTGATACGCTGTGATGAGTCAAAAATATTGTTTTCTCTGAATGAATTATTAGAAAAAAACTGTAAAAGATGCCTGCTGTATTCTGTAAACAGATAACCCATGACTCTACATTTCAAAATTAAAAAAGTATATTGAAAGTAACCGCTAGAGGATGTAATCGCATACGTAATAAAAAGTTAACTCAAAAACTGAAACCCGACTAATGAAAAAAGTATGAATAAAGAAAATATTCTCATCTATAGTAGTTATGAACAAACTGTTCAATATTTATCGGCTAATAAGTAAACAGCTTACCCCTAATATATTATGATTTATTTGCTACATACTCATACTTATGTTGCAGTCCACTTCGTTATTCCAAATAAAACACCTAGTATATTTTTAACTTTCTAAATTGCTGATATAATTATCAACAACTTATTATGACAAAGTAATATACTTTAGTCTCATGGCGAGATAATAATAATTTTATTACGGACATTCCCATTTGACTGTTATTTATAAACTATGAATTTGATGATAAATTATAATTATTCAATTTCCACCATCTACATCGGTCACTGTTAGGTAACTCAATAATTTCCCAGAAAAACGTGTTTAATTTTTTATATAGGGTGAAGAATAATTAACGTAAATTTTGGATAATGAATAATTTAAATGGTAAACATATTTTTTTGTCGCCTCAATTCTATATTAGATTTCAACCATATATTTTTAACATTTCCCTATGCCTGAATGTAATGGTTTTCGAGATTTTTGTGTCTTTATTACTTAATGAAAAATAATTATTTGTATATTAACAGTCATTTTTCTACGCCCTATATTCAAAGTACCTTTTATTTTATCACTTTGTTGCGGTTAAGACGGATGTTTATGGTTACTGTGTACCATGATATTTCACAGCTCAATTTTCATCAACCCTTAACCCACCATATTTTTCAGGGTTATCATAGATCTTTTTATCATTCTCACTTATAAAAGTTCAGGTAACCGTTTTTTATTTTCTTTACTAAATTAGTTATTCCGATCGTTCTAGGTAATTAAAGCATAAACTAAATACAAGCAAACACAGAACCTCTCACATCTACGTAAAAACGTCAGATTTAACATAATTTAGTAAAATTCTGACGTTATCGTAAAAAATGGTGTTTTTCACTTGTACAACAGTCATATTTTTACAGGGTGGCTCATTAACAATTGTCCATATAGTAACTGGAGAAACCTTATCATAAAATATGAAATTTCGAGAACACTTCAGTAAAATATTCCTTCTTACTGAGATCTAGGGTGTTATATCATAAATATTTCAAATGATTGTAGTCCATTGTTTTTACACCTTCCACTTTTTATATATTGGGATACTTCAATTAGTGGTATAATATAATTTTCCTCTATCACTAGAGGTATGCGGTAGGGATAAATATTCCCCCCTACAATCTACGCCACTATCGTAAAAATGATTTCAGCATGTTTTTTCGATACTCCGTTACTTTCTACTAAGTATTAACCTCTTGTCTCTATGCGATACAGTACGAAGTTTTCAAGTTATTCGAGATTAAATGGAATGTTTATAATACCTAATTTTATGTTATCTCTTATTTCGCACTAGTCAACACTATTTTGCTAATTTGGTTATGAAATTTATAAGTTTTAGTTCATTCCATCTCAAATGATCTTTTCATAATGGTGTTTATCAAATTTTCACTCTAAGGTGATATACATTAGAAACTATTATTTTTATTCTATCCTACTGGACGCCTCTGGTTATAGCGGAAATATGTTACCACTAAATCCATATGTCAATTGTGTGCCAAGTACGCACAATAATATTGGAAGGTGTCAAAACAACGGAATTAAATCGTTTTATAATATTTATAATAAAACTTTCTGGGTATCGGTAAGGAGGTATAGGTACCTCCAGTTACCATATGGACAATTCTAAATGGAACACCCCATAAAAAGCATATACAGATGCTACATAATTTGTTGAAATTATCTCGTGGTCGAAGAAAAATTAAAATTCTGTTTCACTTTATCACTAAAGAAATTAAATATCTTGTTAAACCTTTTGAACTGAAATGATGAAATTGTTGGATAACTCCGTAAAGAGATTTGAAACTATCCGATTTGTTATTCATTTGGTAAAAAATCAACCAATTTCGACAAATTCTATTGAAATCAACGGGTTATAATCATTCATTTATTTTGTCCTTCCGTACACCAATTATTTTAGGAGTTTTTATTCTAAATAATTTAGAATTGATTTATGATAACAAAAGAGGTATTGTTGATATTCCATAATACATAATACTTTAATTTAAATCCAATTTTCAGTAATTTCTCTATCAACGATTATGGGTTCTTCAGATACAGCCAGCCGTCCTATCTTAGTTGTAGACTACTCGATGTGGAAAAGTTTTAAGAAGTAAAATATTTTGTTTTTCATTGGATATTATTGGATATTTTATCAATGTATTTAATTCTGACCAGCTTTGTAATAGCAGATTTTATATGGTACTTTAATCTTCCACAAAAATAATACTTTTTCAAAAACATTGTGGATGTGTTATATGATGGCTTTTGTTTAGCTTAAAAACAATGTAAACATGTTTCAGAAAAATTGACTTATTTTCTAAAAGTAATAATATAAACATTATTTGTCATCGCACACTATCATATAAATTAAACTTTGTAAAAATACTTACAATGTGAAACCCAATTTAAAGCCAAACTTAATATTCTCTTAAATCGAAATGTCATCGTGGACATCCTCACACAATACAGATAACAATTATACAATAATTGTTTCTAACCACGTGCCTTGTACAGTAGATGCTTGTACTCCACTGGAGCCCAAAATAACTGCTATATATACTGAAAAGATATCGCGCTGTTTTATGCAAAGAGGCGTCCATTTTTTGGGACTTCGGTATGTTATATTCACCCTAGTTTGCTAAATATGAAGTAGTAAAGTTACACAGTTTTGAAGTTTTTTAAACTTACGAGGTGAACTAAATTTATGTTGCGCACACACTACTACATGTGTGGATATGTATAATTGCAAAAATTTATTTGTACTGCTTTCCTTATGTTCGGCGGGGTAACATTCATTTCACCGTCTGATTCGTTTTTCATATTAAACTTTCTGGTAATTTTAATTCAGTATAATAATTAAAATACTAGCTATCAGCTGTATTGTAGTCGCGGGAACTCGCCCTGCGACGGCCTGTCTGGGATTTGTTGATTATCAATACTTATTATTGACTAGTGAATAACGAACGTCATCAATCTTAGGAAGCTCCACACGTAAAATGTGAACATTATCAATTGTCAAACAGCCGTGGACAAATTCTATTATGATATGACAATTTAATTACTGCCAAAATTGTCAGAATCATTTGAAGATATATTCAACATTTCCAAATGAAAGTTACTATTTCTGTAGTCGCTAATATTTGCTTAAGTGCAATAGTCGCTATTATTTATTTCCGATTGGTTTGTTTTAAAATTTATGAAATTTCATTGGTCAATGGAATGTATTAATAGTCAATTTATCAAAGCCCTCGAGCGGAGGCTCTCGATTTTTAATTAGATTAGTATTCCCAAAATTATGTCGAATCAACAAAATCAGAAGAGTGTTTATCAAGATCATACTATAATTTGGATGCTAACCTTCAGAAATTAATAATTTGTTCTTAGTATTTCCCATTTTAAGAATCAGTGTAGCTAAGCATGATAAGTTTGTAGCTCTTAAAATATACTTGGACTGAACAAGTATAATGTTTGTTATGGTATTTATAAACAAATTGAATTTTTGTTGTTTTTGATTACTTAAAATTCTCATAATTTCAGGACGCCAACTGAAAATGCTAGCATGAAAATTATATGAAAAAAACGAAAATCGCGTAAAAGAATTTTGATGTTTACATCGTATGTGTACAGGAAATAAAAGCTAGAATTGGAAAAAAACTGTAGCTCAGTTAGGACGCAAACTAGATATATTTAGTAAATAATTTTTGGTATCGTGTACGTATGAATGTTTACTGGGGTTACATTCACTGAGACGTAAGAGATCTATTATGCCTCCTTTTTTCTACTTAGTTCCTGAGGAAAGTCTGAGAAACTAGAGTATTTCCTTTAGTCCTATTTCTTATAAAATTTTTAGGATATCCGAAGGCTTCAGCTTAGGTAATTGTCCCTCTTCCTTGGTATCGTCTAACAGTCTCTATATGTAATTATCGTAATATTTGGTAATATTCATTCAGTCTATCTTGTCATAATATTAAAGCAGGTAGATATAATCTATAAACATAAGGAAAAAAAACAAAATCTATATGACAAATTGAACTCAAACCTAAATAGGAACAAAAAGCCAATGAAATAAACGTCGTGATTACTCAGCCATTTTTAAATTCCAGAAGAACTTATGTATTAAATCAGTAAAATCATAAGACGAAAAAGTAGATTAGTAATTTCACACTTTCTATGTACAATATAATAAAAATTGTTATAGCCTCGAGTCAATAAGATCTACAATGTAATAGAAACGTTTTGAATATTTTCATTAAAATTACTTTCAAGATTCAAAATAACAGAGTTATGTTATCTTAATGAATTAAAGTAATTATAATTTGCATTCATATCTAAAACAAAAAACAGCCAACTCCGAAGCTCCCGTTACCGAATCGTTTAAAATGTCAAATTACTTGAGAGCCCTTGCATGGTATACGTATCTCATTCCTAAATATACGAGTATATCAGGGTTTAATATAGTTAAACTTAACTCCGAGAATAGGCACACAGGTGGCATAGTGTGTTATATAAAAAATGGCATTCCTTATGAAGTCATTTTCGAGTTGACAATTCCAAAAATGTTATGGGTAATAGGGTTAAAAATTAGAGGAATGTGTTTTATTGTTTTGTACAGATCGCTAAGTTCTAGTATTTCGGCATTTCTAACTGAATTGGATAATATAGTAGAGGAAATTTATCATAATTGCAATGTAAATATTTTTTTAATGGGTGACTTTAATATAGATGTTAGTCCAGAAAAAAATGATTTTTATGGGGGAAAATTAATTACTCAAATGAAAGCTCGTATATTTGAAAATAGACTCGAAGCTTTGATATTCTTGAATAATACTTTCACTGTAACAAGAAATAACCGATGATGTCATTCTTTACCAATTTAGTAGAATAATACTAGAAGGAGCTCACTCTGACCGCTACAGTGATGGGGTACTCAACTGCAGTGGTGCCAAAGTTATCGGATCCTACTTATACCTAGAAATATAACAAAAAATGTATATCAAGTTTTCAACATATCGCCATCTAGAAATATACACGCGCACTACGAAAATATACAAATTCACGAAAACGGCCAAAATTAGCTCCTTCTAAAAACTATGCCAAATCAATCTAGACATGAATATGAGGTAGCTGATGCTTTTTTTAGGACTTGGTAAACTGGGCTCCGTATATCGGAGCCCATTTTACCGCGGAGCTCACTTATACCTCAGATTTAACATGGGAGGAGCCCAGGAGCCCACCTTGTATGTTAACTAAATATATATATATATATATATATATATATGTATATATATATATATACCTATATATATAATATATATATATATATATATATATATATATATATATATATATATTTCGAAAATATCTTTCTTGGGATTGTAAGGTTCTTAGTCAGAAACTAGATGGTTTTTTGGGTTTTAATTAAAATTTTTTGTATTTTTCTCCATTTTTGTTAACGTTTCGGACAGTTAGTGTCATTCATCAGAACTTTATTTTCTACAACTAGACGTTTAAAATTAACAATACATACACATTTCCTCAAAAACTTACCACAAAACAAGAACCTGCAAGAGCGCATGTCAATTTATAAGAAGACAACTATTTTTGTTAAAAAACATTTAGTACTAAAATAAACACCTTCACAACAATTGTTCGTAGAACATATTATATTACAACAACTGATTTCTCAAGGAATTAGAATTTATTGATAGTAAATAGAACTGGTTTTTGTATCGTATACATTAATTATGATGGAAAAAGAGGTATTAAACAAACTCATTTTTGTCCTGAACATTCATATTGGTATAATTTTGGTGTTAGCTATGCTACAGGATGTTATTTCAACTTATAGACAACCTATTCGATTAAATTAAAATGAATTTTTCGTAAAATTTTTTGTATCTGATTTGGCATTGATAGAATGTTGGTTTTTTTGGATTTCTATCATTTCGTAGAATTCTCTTTTTTTTTGGTGGCTTTCAGTTCGCAGTATTTTTGTGTTGTCATAGTCGAAGGTATATTTGTGTTCAGAAGTGTGATTTGTAAGGGCTTGTCGTGTTTTTTGTCGTATTTGTGGCCATTTAGGCGGTTTTTGAATATTGGCTGGTTTGTCCAATATAGACACCTTCACAATCTTCACATAAAATCTCATAGATGACGTGGCTTTTTTTTCCTTGGGAATGTTTGATTTTAGTTTGATAAAGTAAGATTTTAAAAGATTATGTCCCTTGTGAGTCACTGTTATGTTATGTTCTTTAAAAGCGCTACCAAATTTTTTTTTAAGTCCCGAAACGTATGGTAGAGGGATATATTTTGTGAAATAATCTTAGGTTGGGTTCGGTTGTAAAAAAGATAGATACGGTTTTTAAATATTGTATTAATTAGTTTATCTGGATAATCATTATATATATATATATATATATATATATATATATATATATATATATATATATATATATATATATATATATATTATATATTTTTAAATAATGTCTCTACGTTGAGAGCCATTTTTATTATATATAATTTTACTTACGCCCGTATGTTGTAGTGCTATTTTATATTATAATTTTTAATTTACCTCAGTTGAGCTGCTGTTTTTATTATGTGTATTTTTTAATTTTAATTTAATATATGTTTTATTATTATTTATGGGTGCCAGAATTAGTTACGCTTACCGCTATACCCAATTCAAAATTATTATCAATTTTACTTTACCTTTTAAATACTGTATCTCAGGGATGAGATTCGGCACTTGACGTTTGCTAGCAACAAGAAACTATAGGTAGATATCAGAGAAAAAATAAGACGAACCTGAACAATTGAGCATAATTTAATTAATGAGAAGAGATAAGAAATTTTTATAATCAATTAATAAACCAATATTATACGTTTAAATTCATTATTGTATCATTATTACGCAACAACCATATAAACGCTTTCATTACTATAAATATTATTGAAACTCAACAAATAAATTTCGTGTATCATTATTCTTATTCTATGTTTGAATGTACATCCAAAAAAAACTTTCAATCTCAACCATAGATCTTTAAGTGCGAAAACGTGTAGTGTGCTGTTCTGTTAAATGTTTGTTTAGTTTACAAAATGGAAGGCAAAGTGATGTGTCTAAGAATCTTTATTATTATTATGCAAAAATCTAGTGAATACTTATTTAATATGAATTTAGTGTTTGTGTCCGTTATTAGTGGAGATTGAACAGTTAATACTAACGTTTAACCAATAAATTGCTACCACAGACAATTAACCTACGTACAAAAATATACAAGTGAAATGTTTTCATAGGAAAAGTTCAATATACACGTGGAAAATGTTCATCGTTAGTTATAGAGCATAGCATTGAATGTGCTGTTCTTGGAGGAAAAAATGATCAGCTGTGATCAAACAAAAACGAAGTCCAAGATGTAGGAATGATGATATATGTGGTTAATATCGTCAGCAGAGTATCTCTATTATAAGATACTTTGGATAACCACCAGAATAATTGTAATAAAGTAATTATAGTTATGGTTCTTACCAAATCTAGATGATTTCACTAAAGTTCACTTATTTTTAATTATACGGAATGTATTTTAATTTATTTACTTTAAAACGTCGTCTGAACACTTTTGATTAATATTTCTGATAATTTATTTAAGTTATTTCAAATTTTAATAGAAATTTGAGGAGATAAAATTTTACACGTCCACCCTCTAATTCATTTTCACGGCGTCTCCTCAAGCTCCAAATCAACAACCTTTAATTGTTTCCAATTTTGTTTTTCCAGTTCATTTGTTGATAAACAAACATTGTTTTCCTGAATCAATATATCTATCCTTGCGTTAGTATAGACGAAATCACTTTGTTTTTATGCATTTCGAAAAACACACCGAACTACACCGTACGAATTACTAACATAACATTGCTTCTAGCGTTGATCTTTTGACCTTGACGTTTGCTAATAATTATAAAAGTTTATGCGATATACGGGGTTTCCGAAAGTGTCTATAAAATATAAAATTGTAATAATCGAATTTTGTTTGAAAATTTATGTGATGATATATACAGGAATCACCACAATTATGTATAATATTACGTTCGACGTAATTTACTTGTTGGTGTTATTTATTTTGCAATATACTTTAAAAGAAAATAGATACTAAATTAAATAGCAATCTCTTAAATTAATTTATCAATTGTATATGATAGTTAAAAATTTCTTGACACGTTCAACTCATGTCTTTACGGATTATTTCTTTTTTATTGGATGTTTACTAATGAACTACTAAGATTCACACTATTTGTATGATGCTGATTTGATTTAATTTGTCTGATAGATATATTTCACATTAATATATACATATTTTCTGTATGAGGAAAAGTTTTTCAAACAAACAGATGGTTGTGCAATGGGCGCATCTATCTCAAATGTAATTTCACAGCTTGTGATGGAAGACCTGGAAGAATCCATAATTGGAGTATCAAGTTCCTTTTTTCTTCAGGTACGTTGATGACTGCATAACACTAGTACCAATAAACAAATTTGAAAATATTCTTGATAATTTCAATAGCTTTCACAACAAATTACAATTTACGGTTGAAAGAGAGCAACATAATAAAATAAATTTTTTGGACTTTACTCTTCACCACATAAACAACACTATAATAACTGAATGGTATACAAAAGAAACTTGGTCTCCTAGATATGTGAATTTTAATTCTCATCACCCATGTGCCAAAAAAAATCAGTAGTCGTTGGACTCGCAGATCGAGCTATAAAACTCTCTGACTACGAATACCGAGAGGACGCCATAAAAAAAGCTAAAGAAGCTCTCAATTTAAATGATTATCCAGATAAACTAATTAATACAATATTTAAAAACCGTATCTATCTTTTTTACAACCAAACCCTACCTAAAATTATTTCACAAAATATATCCCAAAAAAAATATCTTTCTCTGCCATACGTTTCGGGACTTTCAGGAAAAGTTGGTAGCGCTTTTAAAGAACACAACATAACAGTGACTCACAAGGGACATAATCTTTTAAAATCTGACTTTAGCAAACTAAAATAAAAAATCTTCAAGGAAAGAAAAATCACAACGTCTATAAGATTCCATGTAAAGATTGTGAAGGTGTCTATAATGGACAAACCAGCCAATGTTTTAAAAACCGCCTAAATGGCCACAAATACGACTAAAAAACAAGACAGCCCTTACAAATCAGACTCCTGATCACAAACACACCTTCGACTATGACAACACAAAAATACTGCGAACTAAAAGCCATAAAAAAAAGAGAATTCTACGAAATGATCGAAATCCAAAAAAACCAACATTCTATCAATGCCAAATCAGATACAAAAAATTTATCGAAAATTCATTTTAATTTAATCAAATAAGTATCATTTTCAAAAGGTTGTCTATAAGTTGAAATTACATTCTGTAGCATAACTAACACCTTATACCAAAATAATACAAATATAAAGGACAAAAATGAGTTTGTTTAATACCTCTTTTTCCATCATAAATAATGTTTACAATACAAAAACTAGTTCTATTTACTATCAATAAATTCTGTTTCCTTGAAAAATCAGTTGTTGTAATATAATATGTTGTACGATCAATTGTTGTGAAAGTGTTTATTTTAGTACTAAATGTTTTTTAACAAAAATAGTTGTCTTTTTATAAATTGACATGCGCTTGCAGGCTCTTGTTTTGTGGTAAGTTTTTTAAGAAGTGTGTATGTATTGTTGATTTTAAACGTCTAGTTGTAGAAAATAATGTTCTGATGAAGGACACTAACAGTCCGAAACGTCAACAAAAATGGAGAAAAAAACAAAAATTGTTAATTGAAACCCAGAAAACCATCTAATTTCTGACTAAGAACCTTACAATGCCAAGAAAAATATTTCCTATAAAAAAATATAATAAAGTTAGGTTCAAGAAATAAAACAAACTAAATATATATATATATATATATATATATATATATATATATATATATATATAATTATTTGTGTTTCTTTAACCTTGTATATAATTTTTTTTTCCTTTTTCTTGGTCATCAGGTTAATCGTAAATTTTGTATCAATTTATATTTTTATTTAACTTTTCGCTCCTTAGTTCGGAGCATTTTCAAAAAATTTTACATTGATTTGTAAAGATGAAATTAGAAAAATGAAATTATATCACATACAAATTTATAATAAAGATATAATATAACAAAAAGTAGATTTGAAATAAGTATAAATGTTAGTGAAATTTTATTATGTAATGGAAGAAAGAAGAAAAGGAAAATTCAGTGATAAAGGAAATTGTAAATTTGAAATTAAGACGAAGAAATAACAAAATTAAAATTATATTGCAAACAAAATTAAAAAAAAATTGTAAGTAGACAATATTTCTTTAAACTCATTGAAATTTTGAATTGGGGAATTGAAATGGTATAACAGTGTCTATATAATTTGTAAGAGACGATATTTTAGATACATGTTTAAATGATATAATATTTCTGGATCATTTTGTTGTCATTAGAAATGAGAAATTTTTTATATGGTTAGAGTTGTAATAGGATCCTATATATTTTAATGTTATAATAAAATAACAAAATGATATTCTCAACTTTGTGTGGAATTGGGTATATCAGCAAGATATTTTTTTATTATTTGAAGGATACATTGTAATTGTGTATATCACAGACATTAGTTCAGAAATTATAGTTGACATTGAGTCCAAGATAGTAAATTTATGATCAGTAAATTATATCAATTAATTGAAATCATTGTATTGGAATATAGAAATTTCAGAGATAATTTCGAAGAGATGATATAACAGAAATAAAATATTTGTTAATTGGAAATTTGAGTTTATCAGAAATCTCAAATTTTTAGGGTTGCCAGAGGAAAAAAAACGGAGAGCGATAAAATGAACAAGTCAGAGAAATTTGGAATTTTGAGAGAAGTGTCATTAGAAACACTCAGATAGATGAGTTTATTTTTTTTAAATATGGATTTGACTGAAAAGGTCTGAATTTTCTATTAGTTCCCAAAATATGATAAATAGTATATCGAACAAAATAAAATTTGGTAATGTGAAAAAAATTATGTTGGGAACAAAAATAAAACCAGTGTAATTAATCAAGTGACACAAGCGAAAAAAGCAGAAAAGCAGTTATTGTTTGCTATCTGGGGAGATATCGAGCCAGGTTTCCTGAAAGGGGAAGCTGTCAGTGGTTCTGAAGTGTGACAGCACAATATCCACGGAGTTACCAAGATAGGAATTTTGGAATCTCTACGTTATTAAAGGTACCGTAAACATTTTGAGATATCTTCAACTTATTAGGCTTTGAACAAAATAATCAAATGCATCCATAATTGAGAGTAACATAAAATGTTTTTGGTGGTCATTAGGAAGGTTGTAAATCATATATGAATTTTTAATTTTGGGGATTGATAGGTAATTAGTTTTGTGAATATAATATTTTTATAACCAATTGAACTAATAGACAGAACAATATGAAGAAGTTAGAAACATTCATTTAAATTATGACACACATGAACTCTACATTTTTAAGAAAAATCGTCCTTGTGAAAAAAATGAACGACTGGACTGGATATGGACAATTTTGTGTCGCACTGTACACTATAGTCCATATTTATAAAAATGAACTTCTCCATTTTTTATAATAGTTGTATTAATTATTACAGTGATGTGGGAAAATAGTAATGTGAACTTATACATCTGAATTCAATAAATGTTAAAATCTAAATGGATTGGAAACAGTTTTTGTATTATTTCAATAAAAAAATGCATCTACCCATCTTTTGGATCGAATTTTTGGGACACTTTGTATAGAAAGTTTTGTCGTAAGCAAGTTGAATTTAGAAAATATATTTTTTCACTCCAACGTTTTGGTAACGTTCCGTTATCAGGAATAATCAAGATTTTCAAAATTTTATTCTCTACCTGATACTCAATTATAATACATCCAACTAAATGCAGAGAAATGTGTAGCTAGTATTTCTGCAGAATGTACTCAAATTTGTTTACCAATGGTAAAAGAGAAATTTTGAATAATCAGTACTCTCGTTATCAGGATAGTATCATACTAAGTTTATATTCAGGTTTCCTCATGATTTATTATTGGAATTGTTGTTAACCAATACAAACTTTAATACACCATACCACAAAACTGAGCAACACATATTACAAAACAAAAGTAATCATTCTAACAAATGATTAATAACACGCGCTTTATTAGCTACATTTATAAAATAAGCAATAAAGCGATATCCTTGAAAAACGTTTATGGAGCATACTAAATCCCATAGTAGACTTTATTTCTATCAGAATATTATGATTTAGAAGATATTTTTTATTCACAATCATATTCAACAAAAATACTACTGTGAATGAATCTTAAAAATTTGAAA
This sequence comes from Galeruca laticollis, assembly GCA_963921935.1. NCBI lineage: Eukaryota > Metazoa > Arthropoda > Insecta > Coleoptera > Chrysomelidae > Galeruca > Galeruca laticollis. The sequence goes on along the minus strand of OY998183.1, from coordinate 44,890,012 downwards.
ACCATTTTTGCAGTCTCTAAAAACTTCAAAATATCATTGAGCGTCTACTTGTCGATTTTTTTTTAAGTGTCAGTGGGGTCTAAAATATAAAAAAAACTCAATTATTCTCAATAACATTGAAGTGAAAATACAAAAAAAAATTGTGGTTTTATTTCTCAAGAAAATAACGAAAATCATATGTTGTTACTTCTTCTATTTGATCCATAAACCAATGAGTTCGTGATATTATTGTGAAATAGTCCGTCAATATTTAAAAAAGTGGTCTAACTGTGCGACCAATCTTAATTATAGCAGTTATTATCACTGTATATGAGAATTCGATAAATACGCCTTTGTAGCCTCCGTGCATGAGAATACATCTGATGATGCCAAATCTCAAAAGACGTTGTGACATCTGTATATAGCGATATAGTTCGACAGATACGTATGTATACTGGTCCACTGAATTGTAAGGAGGATAGGAACATGGTGGAAGTCACAGCAAGCCAGTGGTATCTCTAAAAGAGCGCCACTAGCGCCAGTGATATACAGCGTTACATGTATTTAAAATTTTGGAAAATCCTCCAAACTTTGGAGCAGAGTATCAAATAGAAAGAAAAATTCATATAGGATCTATTGTTAACCTAATGCCCAAGAAAAATGAAAAAAATGTATCTATATATATATATATATATATATATATATATATATATATATATATATATATATACATGTATATATATATATATATATATACATATACACATATATATATATATATATATATATATACACATATATATATATATATATATATATATGACTATTTTTTGTGAATATGTGTCAAGGAATACCAAGTTATACTCTTTGCATTATTTATCATCCGAGCATTCGAATATCTATATGTTCATTATCAAGGACTAGAATTAAAAATTGATAGTCACGGTAACAATATAAAAATAAAATATCATATATCAAGTGCTCACATAATTAAATGATGATGGTGGTATAGTTGTTGTAAATTAAATATAAATAATAAATCATTGTAAGTATCTTCCAAAAAATTATTAAAGACGTTAAATAACGTTGTTCAGTTACCATGAATTTTGTTACTTTATCCTACTATGGTGGTATGATCATTTTTATTATAGGTTATTATAACTTGAATTTTAATGTTTTGAATTTCATATTTCAAATTCTAAAAGGTATGCATAGATTACGCTAAGTTTAATCAAGTCTATTTTTTTATTTATACAATAATCATCTTGATTGATATATGCTGTTTCCAAAAACAGACGCTTTTTATAATTCACTTCTGTGGTCAAGAATTTGGCAGATTGATAGTTCATAGAATGGCCTTAATAAAATACGTGTTCAGCAAGTACACATCTGTCAGGGTAAAATTGGCTGTCACTTATTTGGGAGGTGATTCGATTGGAAAGTGAGCTCTTGGACTGTTCATAGTACTTTTTATTTCAGTTATTACAAGGAATTACATGAACTTTATTAGTCAGCTCATTTCTCAGTGTCTTATCTTTGATTTTTCTGAAAATTTTAATTGTTAGTTGTTGTTTGTTAGCCATATTTATATTCTAATGTTTGAATATGCCAGAAATTTTGGTGTGACTGATTTTATGTATGGTAAAGACACATAAATTGGCACAATATTATTGTCATTTATAGTGTCACTGTATTCTAAGTTTGATGTTATGTCAATAATAATGTCAGTCCTTCTTTCACAAGTATTATACATGGTGAGTCATGAGGAACTTTATTTACTTTCACCATATATAGAGTCCCTCAGGATGGATATCATGAGGCTACTAAAAAGTGTCAACTCCTCTTCTTTATTAATTCACAGGGTGATTGGCGAAATTGACCTTAAATTTTAATTGGCTATAGTACTTACACGGCTAATTTAGTTTTTCTAACTCTTACACCATACAGTACACTACTATCAAGCATTCGACTGTTATTAGCTACACTTGAAAATTCCAGGACCAGCTTTGCAAAAATTAATTTAATGATTTTTATTGAATAATGCATTGAATAATCTTTTTAAATGCGATATGTGATTTTCAAACTACTCGTACATAAATTGCGAATGAAACCGACATATGCGACAAATTTATCGCATTTTTATTCAGTTTTCAGTGAACGATCAAATCTTACCATAAATAGTACAACCATAATGACATATCACATAATAAGGTATTAATTAAAACAAATGTTATAAATTTCGAGTATTTCAACTAAAATAAGTACCTACAACATAATCTAATATGTGTAAATTTAACTACATCTTTACTGTCCCTTTGTATTATCTCTATGAACAGAATCATTTGTTTTTCTATTTTGAATTTTTAGATAAAAATTCATTGGGGCAATATTTTCTATAAATAATAAATTGAATTTATTAAGAAGTAAAACCTCATGTATATGTTAATATGTGTTTATTGTGAACGATTGAAATTTTATGTCAGATAATAATATATTGTATCAACTGTACCAAATAAAAATAACGAACCACTCTAAAAAGTTTTAAAATCAAGATCGGCGTTGGCCGTTTGACGTTTCTTGATATTTAATACCCATTGCAATTGTCAACAGTTATTTATATGTACAAGAATATATACTTCTTCTGTGTGTAACTACGTTAGGTACTATTGTGTTAGCTTTGGTAGAGCATTTGTTACTTTGGGCTGCTGCTAGAGGATATCACAGGAGATTTGCTGATCGTCAAACTCCGAGTCATACAACATTTGTGTCATTTTTTAATTATTTGCGAGAAAATGGCACTTTTCCTAGTGGAAGAACAGAGCGACATATAGATGAATCGCAGGAAGATGACATTATTGACGCTAGACAAGTAAGTCGAAAACTCAATGTTACTTAATCAAAAATAAGTGTTACAAAAAAATTATCTATACCCATATCATATTCAAATAGTTCAGCGGCTACATCCTGGATAAGGAATCCATAGATTGGAATTTTGTAGATGGATTAACAATCATCAACCAAAACTGTACAGGACACTATTTACAGATGAATCCCTATTCTCATGAGGCGGAATAAATAATTTCCGTAATTCACATGTGTGACAGAAGAAAATACCCGTGCTATTCGAGAATATCGTTCCCAGTTAATATTTTAGGTTAACGTATGGATTGGTGTCATAAATGACCAATTAGTAAGTCCACTTTTTTCATGGTCCATTAAGAAGACATGTCTATTTGGAATTTCTACAAAATATATTGCCGAATTAGCTTACCATCGCGAACGTTGTTATCCGAGGGATGTATTTTCAGCCGGTGGTAGCGTAGCTACTGGTAGGGCCACCCTTGCCGGTAAGGTTCCGAAGCGACAGAGATCAAGCTAAGATAGTCCACAACAGGATAGCGTCTGACCCAGAGTAGGCGGCTATTATCAGCGTCTGACTCAGATTGGGCGGCTGCAAAACACAACTCACCAAGACGCCCGGCCCACGGCGTGTTTAAATGGCCAAATTCTCTCATATGGAAATAAATTTTAGGAAAAGGCCCCTAGTTCCCAGCAGTTTGAGTAACTTCATCTTAGGCAGCGGTTGGGATAGTGCTCGAACAGGAGATGCTAAGAACCTCTGGTTTAGATCAGGCTGTCATCTTAATATAACGACTTACAACGCAAGGTCTTTAGAAACTTATGAACGCTTAGCAGAGTTCGAATATGAATTAGACAAAATCAAATGGGATATCGTATCTATAGCCGAGACAAGACGAAAGGGACAACAGTGTATCAAATTAATTGGGACGTATGTTGTTCTGTAAAATAGACGACAATACTGATTAGCAACACTGATTAACTCCAAAGATAAAGATACTGAAAGCTCTGTCAGACTGAGTTAGCTATGTCACACTCAACATAAATAAAACAACAACCATGGGATACATTCAAGTTTATGCTTCAACCTTCTCACATGAAGACGACGAAGTGGAACTCGTATACGAGAATATATCAAGAGCATTCAAGGAAAGCAAAACAACACATGTTATTATAGGAGCTGACTTCAACGCCAAAATTGGAAAAACTACAAATCCCTCATGAAGATATATAGGGCATTTTGGTTTAGGAGCCAGAAACGATAGAGGTACACTGTTGGCCAATTTCCTAGAAAGGGAAAAGCTCTACCTTATGAACACCTTTTTACAGAAGAACGAAAAGCGAAAATGGACTTGGAGAAGTGCAGATGGAAAAACCAAGAGCAAGATTGACTTTATCATCTCAAAACATAAACATATCATCCAGGACGTAGACGTGATAAATCAATTTACTACTGGAAGCGACCATAGAATGATCAGATGCAAGGAGTTCATAAATGTCAAAATAGAAAGAGCAAGAAAACTGAAACAATGAACAACGAAAATAAATATAGAATCACTGAAGGAGAAAAATGAAGGATATAAAAGACAACTTAACGAAAAATTATCTAAAAACCAAGGACAACCAAATGAAACTATAAACGAAGCTGACAAAATAATAACATAAGCAATAAAGGAAGCAGCAGAACTCATAGCCAAACCTTCGAAAAAACCTGATAATAAATTGACCGACAAAACTAAAAAACTATTAGAAAAAAGAGGAGAACTCATAAGAAATGGAAAGAGAGACATAATAGAATATGTAGAAACCAATAAAACAGCCAGAAAAATGGCAAAGCAGGACATTCTGAGCAACAAAACCAAACAAGTACAATCATTGCTAGAAAACAATAAGGGTTTGAAGATATTTAGAAGACAAAACACGCAGAAAAAGTGAATAACGGGAAAAAAAGGCAAAACGAATAATATAATAGAAGATAGAACACAAATAATGAGAGAAGTTGAATTGTTTTACACAGACTGATATGAATCAAAAATACTAAACGAAACAGTGAAGCAAGGGAATGAGAACACAAACAATAAGTTATTAATTTTAATTCTGAGGAAATGCCATAAATAGATATCGAAGAACTGGAAAAGGCTCTATTGCAAATGAAAAATGGACGGGCAGCAGGAGAAGATAGCATACTACCATAAATGCTGAATGAAAGGGATAGAAAACCTAAAGAAGAACTAGTAAAACTATTTAATACATGCTTGACGCAAGAATGCATTCCTCCTGACTGGGGAAATGCAGTGGCTGTTCTTATCTATTAGAAAGAAGATCCGTCGGACCTCGAAAACTACAGACCAATCAGTCTACTGTCTAAGGTGTACAAATTGTTTATCAGAATAATTACGAACAGGTTAGAGCGAAACCTTGACATATACCAACCAAGAGAACAGGCTGGATTTAGAAGTCACTACAGCACTACTGAACACCTCCATACAGTAAAATAACTTATAGAGAAGTCGTAGACTTCAGAAAGGCCTTCGACACTATAGAAGCCTGGGCAATAATAAAATCTATGAGAAATGCCGGAGTGGATCGAAGATACATCAACCTAATAGAAAAAATATACAAAACTTTTACAATGACTATCAAGATTCACGCACACATGCATAAAATAGGATACAGAAGAGGCTTCAGACGGTGAAATGTAATTTCGCCAAAATTGTTTACTCTGGTTTTGGAGGATGTCTTCAAGAAAGTCAATTGGAGGGAAAAGGGAATAAACATCCATGGTGAATACCTAAGCAATTTTAGGTTTGCTGATGATGTCGTCCTGTTTGGAAGAGATAAATAAGAACTAACTAAGATGTTGGAAGAACTACATGTAGAAGTTGCCAAAATTGGACTACATATGAATAATGTAAAAACACAATTCATGACAAACGTTCCTGATGCAGACCAAACCATTACGTTTCACGAACAAACTATAAACAAAACACAATCATACATATATCTTGGACAATCAGTGACCCTAAGTAAACGAAACCAAGAAATTGAGATCGATAGGAGAGACAGATTCGGATGGGCTGCTTATGGTATATTTACGCTTTCAACATGAAAATCTCCATGGCATTAAAAACAAAAATCTACAACGAATACATTCTTCCAGTCACTACATACGGATCCGAAACCTGGGTCCTGACTAAAAGGGTTATTAACAAACTAAGAATACATCAGGGGCCATAGAAAGAAGAATACTGGGAATATCACTGAGAGACCACAAAACAAACCAGTCGATACGAGAAAAGTAACCGACATCATACAGAGAATCAGTTCCAAGTGGCAATGGGCAGGACATGTTGCAAGATACAGAGAGAATTGGAGTGGCCACATCACTAGGTGGAGACCTTGGGGAGAACTAAGAAGTATTGGCAGACCACAACAGAGATGGTACGATGATCTGAAAAAATTCGCTAGGCTGAACTGTTACCAGAGAGCAGAAAATAGAAGTGTATGGTGAAACATGAGAGAGGCCTATATCCAATGGATAGAAGATGGCTGAAAAAAGGGAAAGAAAAAGAGTACTATGACGTCACTTGCACTTTCCCACCCTTGGGAGGAAAGGTACGACTTTTCTCCCTACAATGAGGCCAGGAAATGTATACTTTGGATAGTGGTAGGCGGTAAAAGCATTTTCTGCAACGAGAGAACAGTTTATCAAACGAGGTGCAGCCGAGTAAAATAATGTTCTCCAGTTGCAGAAAATGCTTTCCGACGAGTAAAATGATATACTTTTTCTATAAACATGGCTTACTACATAGGATGTATAAGAAGTATGAAAGAGTTGAATTATCTTTAATGTGATTTCGACGAAATCCGCCATTTACCATGCTGGTTTTGGCATCTACCTTTACATTATAATTGAACATTTCTGAACTTTTGCCATATATACACTGTGTGAAATTCTAAAAATGAAATCTAAGACAACAACAATAATTCTATTTAATTGATAATTTATTAACTTTAAATCACTGCATAATAAAAAGAAATATATTGTGTATTTTAAAATTTATTTTTGATTCACATATTGATTCATAATTATAATAGAACAATTACTTAAAACGATTGGGCTGTCTGCGATTTAATACTTACCATTTTCGTCACTAGTGATGAGATATTATATCATTGGTGTTGGAAACTGACGTTTTCGGTTGAAGTAAAGCGTAACGAAAGTTGTTGATTTTTAAAAGGTTATCGAAAATATATGTATATATAGGTACCTCGGTTGAGAAGCCTATTATTTATCTGGCAGATTATATAAAAGTGCTCGGTAAATAATGGCTCACTTCTCAACCTAGGTGTATAATATACTATCATGTAAAGTATGGGTTTTTTAATACTATACATATAATTCTATTCTATTTTCTACTCCTGTGTTATAATACACTTATTAAAAGAATAAAATCTGTGTCATAATGAAGTTCATTAAGATATAGATTTTCATTTCGATACAGATTTTTAAGCCAATAGTAAAGTGACACTTAATTAGACAACTGTTAATTTATATTTTCAAAAGTACCTATATCTAAAATTAATTAACAGTTTATTTTGAAGAATTACAAAAGAAAATGAAACGATCATCCGTATAGACAGATTGTTTAATTACCAAATCATTTGAACATGAAAAATAATGTATCAAAATATCCCAAGTTGCATGTTGCAATAAAACGTAAAACCTTAGGATTTATTGGTATAATATGGAAAATATTTTTACCAGATGAAATTAGGAGTTTTTGGACGAAGCATCTGAAAATCAATTAACTTTTTCGAAAGTATGTACTTAATTTAATTAGTTGAGAGAATTCAAATATTTATCAGTAATTTTAAGTTATAAATGCAATTTTAATCATTAAATTCGCGAGAAGCTGTAGCGCAGCGTAGGTTATACAAATTATGTAGTTTTATGGCAATAGTTCGATCTCTACCCATATCCTAACATTTTTTCAGATCAGCTCCCCAAATAAATTTTAAAACTGGTACAATGAATAATTTAAGTATATATATAAACAAAGCAGATTAAAGAATTATTATTTTCGAAAGTTTTCAATCAATTTGTTGATTTTGTGACGGTTATTGAACGAGAATAAATTTAGTAAAGTTAATCAGTACGAGTGAACCACGATCCACTAGAAAATACGTTTATTTGAGTTATTATTAAAACACCTTCAAAATAGTACATTAATACATTATAAAACAATCAACCCGGACAAGGTTAATATTGTCAATGTGAACGATGTGATTGTACTACAGAATATTGATTCAGCATTATATATAAATAGTATAATCTAGTAAATAACAGTTGTTTTTCTTAGTAAGTGTAACTCCGGTCATCGACATGTTGAAGTTGGTCATCGTTATTGTATATTTGTTATTAATGTGTAAAATCTAATATTTCCCAGAGATTTTTTGAAAGATATGGTTTTAATTGGGTTCCCACAGATTGGAAGTAAAGGTTTCCTGAATTAATGGTCTATGAACATCAAATAGTTTAGTATATGGTACGCTTACCTCTAATAATCGCAATTTCCCTCAATTGTTTTTCTTTTTTAAAATAAATTATATTTATTAATTGAATAATACTTAATAATGGGAGTAGAAAAAATAATGTATGCATTTTTCATGTAATGGACATTGATACACGCGCATGTTATATACGAAACTGGCCTGCAGGTCGTTTCGTATCCGATAACATGTTCCTGTATGAATGGCTCATTACATGATCGTAGCAATAATACTATTATTTTTGATTAATGTGACTACGTAGGTAAATTCTGATGAATATTCGTGACATTTGTGCATTATTAGCTCAGTTTGGAACATTTTACTTTATAGATAGTAATAAGACCTAGGCTTTGTATTCAATATTAAAATAATATTATACTATGTAAATATAAAGTTGATATGCGATACTTTTGTATTTCTTCTACTGACCGACCATATCTTTATGATTGAATGACTCTCCTAAAAAGTACTTACCTTGCAAATTCACTAATGAAGCTTATTTCTCGTCCACCATTTTTCCAACAGCCATTATTTTGTCCATTCAGTAGGTTGTCCAGCATCCATTCAGGTGTCTGGCTTAAGACTTGCTTGAATGTGTATACCAATAAACGCACGGCACCTTTCACTAAATGTCTATCTACTTTGATCGAAAGTGGTTTTACACTAAGTAATCCCGGAGGGAGTTCGTCCTAGAACAAAAAGAAATAAGTGTGAAATATTATTTGTTGTTAAATTGTTCCGAGCATCTCATTTAAAGCTTGCAACCAAGTAGAATGTATGAACAATTGAGGAAGATGAGTATTCGTTTGTTTCATTGTCAAATACAGTAAGAGTTGATCAACTGTATTTATCTTGGTATAAGCAATTTAAAGATTAACATTGTAAATTAGAAACGAATTATCTTTTTGCATTAATATTTGATTATTTTTATGAACACGCTATTCATAAATTTATTAACAGCTCAGTAAGCAATCTCAAAAATCTCTAATATATGCCGTTTGGATTATAATTGACCGTTTTTTGTCTAGAATGAAATTCCATTTTTTTAAATACTACTATTTCTTCAATAAAAAGATACTATGCCTGAAATGAAGTTTAATTTCGGAAAATCGACCTAGGATGGAACGAACCACTGATAACGCTGATATTTTGTTTTTATTTCTATTATCAAGTAATCAAAAACATATTCATACTTATCTAGGAAAACGTTAAATGAAATAAAAAAATCCGTTTTTCCAGTTTTTCCAGTTTTTCCAGTTTTTCCAGTTTTTCCAGTTTTTCCAGTTTTTCCAGTTTTTCCGGTTTTTCCAGTTTTTCCAGTTTTTCCAGTTTTTCCAGTTTTTCCAGTTTTTCCAGTTTTTCCAGTTTTTCCAGTTTTTCCAGTTTTTCCAGTTTTTCCAGTTTTTCCAGTTTTTCCAGTTTTTCCAGTTTTCCAGTTTTCCCAGTTTTTCCAGTTTTTCCAGTTTTTCCAGTTTTTCCAGTTTTTCCAGTTTTTCCAGTTTTTCCAGTTTTTCCAGTTTTTCCAGTTTTTCCAGTTTTTCCAGTTTTTCCAGTTTTTCCAGTTTTTCCAGTTTTTCCAGTTTTTCCGGTTTTTCCAGTTTTTCCAGTTTTTCCAGTTTTTCCAGTTTTTCCAGTTTTTCCAGTTTTTCCAGTTTTTCCAGTTTTTCCAGTTTTTCCAGTTTTTCCAGTTTTTCCAGTTTTTCCAGTTTTTCCAGTTTTTCCAGTTTCTCCAGTTTTTCCAGTTTTCCCAGTTTTTCCAGTTTTTCCAGTTTTTCTAGTTTTTCCTGTTTTTCCTGTTTTTTCCAGTTTTTCCAGTTTTTCCAGTTTTTCCAGTTTTTCCAGTTTTTCCAGTTTTTCCAGTTTTTCCAGTTTTTCCAGTTTTTCCAGTTTTTCCAGTTTTTCCAGTTTTTCCAGTTTTTCCAGTTTTCCCAGTTTTCCCAGTTTTTTCCAGTTTTTCCAGTTTTTCTAGTTTTTCCAGTTTTTCCAGTTTTTCCAGTTTTTCCAGTTTTTCCAGTTTTTCCAATTTTTTCAGTTTTTCCAGTTTTTCCAGTTTTTCCAGTTTTTCCAGTTTTTCCAGTTTTTCCAGTTTTTCCAGTTTTTCCAGTTTTTCCAGTTTTTCCAGTTTTTCCAGTTTTTACAGTTTCTCCAGTTTTTCCAGCTCAACCACAAAAAAACTAATACTGGCTCAGTTACGATATTCGTTCCTCTAGCTTGGCATATAGCTTTAAAATTCCTTTTTTTCAATGTTCGAAATAAATTCTAGTCTTATGGGTTTGTTTTGCATAGAATATAGTAGTTTTTGATATCGTATGCAGTTAGGATTACTTGTAAGAGAGTGTATAATTTTTTGCAAATGTTGTAGATGTTGCTGCTTTCACTTCCATGTAGTCCAAAAATTAACACACCGTTTCGTTTTTGTCCCATTTCTAGATATTCAATCTTGTTTCTAACTCTTTATTTTCCTCCATTAGGATCCACAGTCAATATCACAACCACACAAACTATCAAAACATGCATACTAAATGATAAATTGAAGGTAATCTGTACAATTTTGTATGTGAAACTAGTATATTCTGATACTAGTGCGGAATGCAGCTAATTTCGTACGAGTTCGAATGTTTTTGCCACGAGACAAAGTCGAGTGGCAGAATCATATGAGTATGGGATTGTGAATTCCCACGAGTGCCGGATGCGATTTTTTCTACAGCCACAAAGAAATTAGGAATTTGAACATTTTAGTTTATTTTTTTTCTATAACCACAAATAAATTAGAAATTTGAACATTTTAGTTTATTCTTTATTGTTAATAAATACAAACTATCTACTTTTGTTTTGCATAATTGATAGTTACTGTACAATTGTTAAATATAAATGGAGGATTATTTGAAGCAGTGAAAGTGTTATTGTTAGAAGAACTTTGCATAGTAGTTGATTGTTGTTTAGAAGGTATGTTATTATTTCCACAGATTGTGAGATTTTTTGAACAGTGTCTAATTTGTGAGACATTTATGAACCTTCTTCAGTTGCACTTGACTTGCATTCTCCATAGTGTTTTAGACTTAATAAATATCCACCAGCACTCACAAGTAGTGTGGCAGATGAGCGACCGGAGGTATATCCAGTGGATTATTGAGATTGAGAAAAGTGGAATCTTTTTTGGGATTGCACCAAATGTCTTCCTACTACCTACCTACAACCTGTCTTATGCACCTTTTATATGCGTATTTCAGGAAAAATTGATTGATATTCTTGTTACTTGGTCTCAGACATATACTTTTCCACAAATTCTACACTGTACCAATGAGCCTAAAAGCCCTTTGTATTTTAGTTCTAATGTTAGGAATTTTGAACTAATATTGCATTTCACAAATATTCCACATCATCTATTTTTAGATTACTCAAATCTTCTCACCGACAAACACCCATAATGCCAATTCCTAAACCAACCTAGTCAAAAAAATTTGATAACTTTATGTTACATATGGCAAAATGTGTTATATTTGTTACCTTTCTCATCAAAAATTCGTTATCTATGGCGTCCTTTAAAAATTTATTTATCTCAGCGGACGTAAGAGTTTTGTACTTTTTGGGCTAATATCCTCATTATTCCATTTCCAGTAAAGCACGCAACTTTGAATATTTAGATATGTCAACTGAATGCTTTACGTAATATCAAATAATTAGACCATCATGATGATCGCTTAAATTTACTTTTCAAGATTTTAAAATAGGTCATCAGATTTTCCGAAAAAGAGGAACCGCTGTTCTACATCTTCCATTTCATCGCACGGTCAAAAATTTCTTCAAATTTAAGTTGAAATATTGTAGGTAACAGATCCAAGGTAGTTTCATTGGCGTCTTCCACAATTGAGGCAGGTGTGCATGTAAAATTTTCTAAATCGGTGTTATCCATTTCCAATATTTTCATCGATTAATATTTAATGTCAAACCAAACAAATGACTCCAATTCATCAAAAATCAGCAAAACCACTAATTTGAATACACAATCTAGGCAACAGTTATTTGATATATTTAAAAAAAAAATTTGGGCAATTTTGACAGATAGGTGAACAAAGCAGGACATTTTTCGCGATATACCTTGAGATTGTATTCCAACGTCTTAAGTAACCAATGTTTGTCATGTCAATAATGTTATCTGTAATTTATGACACAGTAACGTGAAAAATGTAACAGTTATTATTGTATTGCCATTCTGCAGTTCGCAACGATATTCAGGATATAACCATCTGATACAAGCGGACGTAACACGCAAAAAATTGCCTCTAGTAACTAATGAACTGTTGAGCGTGTGATGTGCCATTTAGCAACGCTGAGCGTATCAAAATGAGTCAATTCTATAATGGAGTTAGAAAAAAGTTTTCCTGAACTTATGAGAGATATTATTATCAAACTTACCCCAGAAAATTGCGACTTTTGAGGATAAACATCCCTTGTTGATTTAGAACTTTCTACGCCATAATTTTGGTTATTTAACAAAAGGAACTGGTCGTTTCTTAACAAATAATTTATATGCATATCACTTATATCGTTATCTATACTACGTTTAAGACGATCCTCCCTATCTCTACCATCTTTTTCTTCGTCCACCGTTGTGGTGTTTTTGATAGTAATAACTGCGGCGGTATCGATCCAGAGCCAGACAAAATGACCGTCCATCATATTAAGTTTCTTTGCGTCCTCTAGAATTCTTATACAACTAGTACGGTCACTTAGGAGGATAACAACGCCTCTGGAAGATCTCGATAAATCAGCTAGTTTCCTGCAAACAAAGAAATATATTTAAATGATGAGTTGGAATCTCCGCAATCTAAGCAAATTATATGTAGAATTTAGATTGACCATTTATACCATCTAAAATGGTTATGAGATGTCATTTGGTTAGGTTAATTTGTCAGTGATAGGAAATTATTGATTTTCAAGTCAATCAAAAGATTTAGAACCTCATTTCTCACGAATTCAAAAAGAAATAGCTGATCTATAAATAATTTTATTGTCAATTGAAATAAATGATTGTTCAATCGACATTCCATGAGGTGGTAAGTTCGCGGAACTTGAGTGATTCATGAAATTTTCAACTTTTTAAGTAGATTCTGAGGCCCAAACAAAATATTCAATTTGTTTTTTGAACAACTTTAATTGAAATGATTCGACCAAGATTGGATTATTGATAAAATATGACTGGTTGCCGATGATATTTAACGTATCGAAAAAATTGAAAAATTTTTTAGAATGTTTATGATTTTCTTAATATATAATGGAATTTTTTAGAAATAATTACTTTCATTTCTAACAATTATGAAATAGAATTTTTATAATTCACGTATAAAAGAGAATTCAATATAACATTGTTTACAGTGTCACAATGAAGCTCTTTGAACACTGTTATAGTAATTTTTAGTGTAAAGTTGGTTATTGTGTTTAGTTATATTTTTATTTGACATTTGACTTTACCTTGAAAAAAATAATAAATAAAAACGGTCTAGCGTTGTTCTAGCTAGCAAATTCTTATATTAAAAGTAAATTTGAATGATTTGTATATTAAAAATATTAATCAATAAAGTGCGCTAACGTTTATTTCTCAATGATTTGTCGATTGTCAAAAGTCAGAAGTTCTGAATAAAACCATCTGTGATCTGACCAATTAGAAATCTACAGAATTGCCAACTTAAATTCAAACCACTCCTCCTAGTTTAAAAACAGTTATTATATGAAATTCTATTTTATTTAAATAATTAAATAAATGCGAATTATAAAAAATATTGTGTGAAACTTGTGCCACAATGACTTTCTGTAGTACTCGTAAACGAGTCATTGTGACAATTGTTTTACAAATAACTATAATACATTTAGAAAAACGTTTTTTTGTACAACAAAAGCGAGATTGATATGTTTTTGATAAAAAAAAACTACAAAATACATCAATCTATTGTATATGTGAAGTTAAAACAACAATCAGAGCAAAATTTGTCATGTCTCAGTAAACGTGCCAAAACGTCAAACGCTTGTCGAATTTTTTTACAACTCACATTGTTTTCACTCGTATTTGTCAACTATTTGTTATTTTTGGTTTTTAACGATCAGTTTACTATTTTTGTATTTTCACAATACCTCTAATTTGTCTAGAGTTGCGATGTCATCACTTATATCAGTTGAAATTGAAACAATATGATATGATATGATATGAAAGTTTGCATTATTGATTCCATCATTTGTTGCATTTGTTGCAGTCTGTCAACTTTTGTAGTGATTCTATCACAACTTTTGAAAATACTGTATCGGCTCTCACTACAAAGATTAAAGAGGTCGAGAGATTGACAAGAGAAAATCTAGACTTAAAGAACGACGTAAAATTTTTAATTCCTCGAGTGGATACATTGGAGCAACAGCTAAGGGCTAATGATGTTGAGATATGTGGAGTCCCTTTTAGAGATAATGAGAATATCTTAGATATCGTTTCCACGATAGGCTCGGCAATCGATCTTCCAATCTCTAACGTCGATATTGATTCTTTTTACCGTTCCTTTACTCCTAGAACAGACCTTCCCAGACCAATTATTCTGAAATTCTCTAAGAAAATGAAAAGAGATGCATTTTTGGCTGCAGCAAAAGCTAAGCGTCGTCAATATGGAAGTGTTGCAGGATTGAAAGTAGCAAATATCTCTGAAAAATTATATATCAATGGACACTTGAGCTCAAAAAATAAAAAACTACTTCAAGAAACCAAAATAGTCGCTAAATCCAAACAATTTAAATATATTTGGACAAGAAATGGAGTCATATATGCGCGCAAAGATGATAGGTCTCGAATAATAAAAATATCTTGTGACGGCGATATTGATCGATTATCTTAAACATCAATTAACTTTGTACTCACACCCTAATTTATATATTTTTAATCACTGATATGGCGGGTGATTCTACGCTGTCTTTGTTATATCAAAATGTCCGTGGACTAAATTCAAAAATTACCACTATATTTCAAAATATACTAAATTGTGAGCAAAATGTCATCTGTCTCACGGAAACGTGGCTAAATGCATCTGTATTAAGTGAAGAAATTTTTTCATCATACAAAGTGTATCGACGAGACAGGGAAACGAGTTCTTCCACAAAACATACAGGAGGTGGTGTCCTCATAGCCGTCTCCGAAGAGTTAACTAGTTATGCTGAGGATTCTTGGCGGTCAGAAGCAGAGGATGTATGGGTCACCATCGTTCCTCTTAGTGGACTTCGTAAGGTGCATATAGGGTGTGTTTACATACCTCCCAGAGACATGGCTCCATTAAACTTTTTCTGTACTAAGCTCATTGATATTTATTTAAATAATATTAACGATACTTTCATCATATGTGGAGATTTCAATATTCCTGAAATTAAATGGTTATTGAGCGGAGGAGATTATTGTAAGCCAAATAATTATATTAATCCTAGATCTAGCTTATTAGTCGACACTATGTCTCTGGTTGATATGGTTCAGTATAACCCAAATGTGAATATATCTGGCAACACTCTAGACCTGATATTTAGCAGTGGTTTTTCTATCAAAAATTTACGTCTTTCATCTAATCCATTAGTTCCCGAGGATCAGTACCACTGTACCTTGGAATTCGATATGGATATTCCTTTCAATATTTGTACTAGAGTTGTTAATTAATATCGCTGGAATTTTAAGTTGGCAAATTATCACGAAATTAACCGACTTTTAGGTAGTGTTAACTGGGCAGCTAAATTTCATTCAATTGACATAAATAAAGCAATTAATCTGTTTTACAATATTATTGATCAGATCGTTCACTTACATGTACCTCAATATCCCAGCTATTATAAAAAATACCCTCATTGGTTCTCTTCTTCTACAATAAAAGTGATTAAAGAAAAAATCAAATTCCACTGTCGATGGAAGAAATACCATAATAATTTAGATTACTTAACATTCAAAATTTTTAATAAATGAAGATTATAAAAAATACTTGACTACTGTAGAAACGAATATTATATATAACTCTAAATATTTTTGGCAATTTGTAAAAAGCAGAAGAAAAGCAAATAATTTCCCTAATAACTTGCTCACTGCTCAGTGCCCTACTACCGACTTACAGAAAATTTGTGATATATTTCCAGATTATTTCTCTTCTGTTTTTGTAAGTAGTGTTGCTAGTAACTTTGGTAATATGTGTACTAACACACCACTGAATATTTCTAACTACACAATTACTCGTGAAACTATTGATAAAAAAATTGAAAATTCACCCAATAAAGATCCTGGGCCAGATGAATTACCTACTGATTTTATTAAAAAATGTAAGAAATCGCTAATAGAGCCATTATTTTTGCTATTTAATCAATCTCTCAGTTCAGGTCAATTTCCTGATACATGGAAAACAGCTTTTATTACACCAATTCATAAATCTGGAAGCAAGAATAGAGTTGAAAATTATAGACCTATTTCTAAATTAAACATCTTTAGTAAGGTGTTTGAAAGTATCATTATTGATTTTCTTCATCATGACGTAAAAAACCTACTTAACATTGAACAGCATGTCTTCATGAAAAAACGTTCGGTAGATACAAATTTATTCCTATACGTTAAATACATACTTAAAAGTCTAAATGATAGGCATAACGTTGATTCAGTGTATACTGATTTCAGTAAGGCCTTCGACAAAATCGATCATTCCGTCCTTGTTTCAAAACTTTCTGAAGTCAGTATACATGGTAATTTATTAAGATGGTTCGACTCATACGTCATAAATAGGTAACAACAAGTAATTTTAGGTGTTCTTAAATCTAAGGCTGTGGTAACTACTTCAGGAGTACATCAGGGATTTCATTAAGGTCCTTTACTTTTTAATTTATATATAAATGACATCTCTAGTTGATTAGACTTAGACAATTTATCCGACTACTGTGTGAAAAATAATGTGTTTTTAAATGTCTCAAAGTGTAATTGTATACAATTTTCTCGTTGTACTTCAGACTTGAACTACAACACATATGAAATTTCTAATAGCGTATTACACGCTGTAGATACGGTTAGGGATCTTGGTATTCTTATAGACTCTAAATTACTTTTCGATCGGCATATTTGTAATATAATTAGAAAAGCTAATCAGCAGTTGAGCTTTATATACAGAACTTGTTTCGAACTTCAAAATCCTGTTACCGTTAGATCATTATATATGGCATACGTAAATAGTATAATAACGTTTGGTTCTACTATTTGGAACCCGCGTTATTCGGTCTATATGTCAAAATTAGAAACAGTACAGAACAAGTTTATTTCATATTGTAAAAGAAAATTTTATCCCCATGTGGATAGGCAACGTATTCTTTCTAATTTAAAGATAATTTCACCAGAACATGGTAGGCAAATTGCGGATGTACTGTTTATTCACAAAATCCTCAATAACAATATAGATTGCCTTTAGCTTACAAACTCCATAACACTTCGTATTTCCAGCCAATCAACTAGAAACAATTTAACCTTTATCAAACATCAGGCACTCACCAATTATTTTCTAAATTCTCCTGCTCACAGAATAACAAATACTCACAATTAATTGTCCAGTATCGTTGAAATGGATATCTCTCACCACAGTGCAGATATGATTAAAAACTACTGAAAGACTATTTTTTGCAAATTTAATTTTGATTTATTACCTACTCTTGTTCCCTCTTTTTTCTCTTTTTTTTGTATACTTGTATTTACTTTTATTTAATGTAGTTATATTATTATATTTCTATTTTCTTTTTCACCTAATTTGTAAAATTATGTGTTACTATTAGTGGATACTTTTATGGGTTTGTCCTGTTTGGATCCCAAATAAATAAAATTAAATAGAATTAGTACAACCATAACAGCTGGAGACGACATATTTTTTTCTATGTGGTAAAAATGCCGTAGGTATCTCGCCCTCATTTTTCTTAAGCGTTCCTACATACTCGTAAGTAAGCTTCTTACTTTTCAGAAGATTCACTAGTTCTACTAAGGAAACCCAGTTGTCACCCGTCACATTTCCATTGGTGTTTTTAATTGGTTGAATCAGCCTTAGTACGGCCTGTGTCGGTTTTGAGTATTTATTTTCTTCGTTAGTTAAAACATAACCGTCAGAATTCTTGCCACAACATATATAAGAATTATATAAATATACTGTTCTGGCATCTGTCAAACCCATGAGTTTGAGACCATACTTAGCCGGTGTTTTTGGCATAAACCTTTTGAATTTAGATCGGCCGCGAAAAGCAACTAGCATCTCATCCACACAAGCATTGGCTCCAATATTGTACACACACTGAAAATTTAAGATAAAGGCATTGAACATTTCCGAGATAGCTTCTACTGGGTCCTTTTTTCCCGTTCGTTTCTTGTTTCAGCATTATCAAATCTTATACAAGTCAGAATAATGGCAAATCGATTTGCATTCAATACCGAACGAAAGATCTCTCTACCAAAGCCGTCTGTAGCGATTATGGTCCTCATGGTTGGATTTAATAATTGAGGATAAAATTAATAATCCAAGAAACGCTCTAAGTTCTATCATGACTAAGTCGCGAAGATCACGTTTGTTTTCATTATTTTCATATTTTGCTCTTATTTTTGCAATACGAGTATTAGTTGAGAGTAGTATTACGTTTAAAATGTTTTCATCAAAGAAACGATTCCATAACTCTTCAGGATTTTAGGTGTGGATTCCATTTGTCTTTACATGAGGGCACTTTGGTACTATATTATATTGTAAAGTGCGAGTATTTTTAGAAATAGGAAAACTTTTGGCCCATTCAAATCTTTTCTTACCATAAAAATAGTTATTGGTTTCTGCCTCTATTTCGGGTAGCCTTTCAATATCTTCCTCCTCCTGTTCGCCCAATTCAATATCAGATTCACTGTCATGATCCGTTGGAATAAACTCATCATCCAAATGAAAATCGCTAGCAGGATCCTCTTCTTCGTTCCATCTCAACAAAGTTTCTTCGAAATTAGCATCGCCATATCTAACTTTCTTAGAAGGACCAGAAATACATTCATCACTCATTCTAAATGACTGAAAAACGACCCAAAAACAGTGGATCAAAATTTAAAAATAGTAACGTAAATACAGACCTCCAGTACTTTTTATTTACCGGTTGGGAATTTCAAACGACAATAAAAAGTCCAAATGACTTTGAATGACCCTCACACTACGTTGGTATACTTCATACTGATTGCTTAGAAGGTACACAGACGCACAGAGCTGTAGGTGGGGGCGATCACTAAAACCTAGCTAAACTAAAACGCTCGCCGGTAAAATTTACCGGTTTTCTGTGGTTAAGGGTCATGAATGTCAACAAGTGAACTCAAAAATGAGCGACAATCATTTGAACCTCGATTGTATCATCGTCTGAAAACCAATGAAAGTCAATTTGAACATCTTATAAATTAATTTATCAGTGTTATGCTAATTTGTTAATAATTAAACTTTCTTTATCAGTTAACTGATTATATACTTTTCACTTTAAGTATTAGATATTTTTGGAATCACCTTTAGGAGGAGAGTACAAAAATTCGGAAATATACTGGGTGTTCCATTAAAAAAAGGGAGTGGTGACCAAAGGGAGGAGGGGGTTAAAGTTATAACGAGTACATATGAGTAAAACGACGTCCCCCTTGATATGATTTTGACGTATTTTTGTATTTTCTCATAAAAGTGACGGCTTCCGATTTGTAGAGGTTGGATAGTTTTCATTGGGGTGTAAGGGGTAGTACTAATCATGAGAACATCGCAACTACCCAAATGTCAACCTCACCTGCTCGAGTGGTGATCTTTGATCACCCGGTGCACCCTGCTAGATAACGAACGAGGCTCTGACGACCGACCATTGGCGGTATTATCATAACTCTCATCAAACAGGCCTTAATTCTAGTAACAGACCGAAGGAAGGCGAGGGGAAACCACTTTCGGATATAATAGTAATTTATGCAACAAGTGCATAAAGTGGTACTCTTTTTCACGAATGGAAAAAGTTGACCGCACGAGCCATCAGGCGAGTCCGGCAATTCCATGAGTGAGAAAAAGACACTTTATGCACATGTTGCATACATTATTTTTTCTACAGCCCTATACAAAAAAATAAAATGCAAATAGAAATTTGGGATATTTTAATTAAGCTCCTTTGGTAAATTACAATTATATGTATTCCAAGTTTCATGAAAGTTGATCCTCGATGCCCAGCCAAGTATCTTAGAAGTCCATCCACGATGCCCAGCCAAGTATCTTAGAAGTCCATCCTCGATGCCCAGCCAAGTTTCATTGTGTTATCTTATGGAAAGCGTGAAATAAAGTTATTGTTATGGCACTTTTTTCAACGCGTTTTTACTCTTTTTCTGTTCATCCGTTTCTTGGACTACCAAAAGGCCTTTGACTCTGTGAATTGGAAAATGCAGTGGAGAGTTCTCCGAGAGATGGAAGTGCCTGAACTTATAATTGCACTCATAAGAAACTTTGACGACAACAGCATGGCCAAAGTCAGAATATAGAACCAGCACTCGCTCCCATTTAAGACCTGCAGGCGGCACTAGATGAATGGCATGGAGGAATACCAATTGCGGGTAAAAAGTTCACAAATCTGAGATATGCAGACGATACAACATTAATAGCTGCGTCAGAAGAGGAAATGTTGGATCTCCTAAACAGAGTGGAGACAGGGAGCAATAACTGTGGCCTTATGATAAACGCGGAGAAAACCAAAATTATGATAGTTTATCGTTCAAACACTCTGCAATTTACAGATGCTCCACAAAGATTTCAAATAGTTGACCATATCATATACCTGGGCTCATATATTAGTAAAACGGGTTTAAGTGAAAGTGATATCCGAAGGAGAATTGGACTAGCTATAAGTGCAAAGAGTCGACTACACAAGATTTGGGAAGATAGATCTATTACTGAAAACACTAAAATGAAACTAGTTCAATCGTTGAGTTTTTCCATATTCCGACATGGGGCTTAACCGTGGACAATTAAAGCAGCAGACAGAAGAAGAATTGATGTCTTCGAAATGTGCTGCTGGAGACGCATGCTCAGAATTCCGTGGACGCCGCACAGGACGAACGAGTAAATCCTTAGAGAACTGAACATCCGCAATAGACTCTCTTGTGTCTGCCTGGCGAACATATTGAGATTTTTTGGACACATCGTACGAAGAGATGAAAACAACCTGGAGAGGCTGATAGTGTCGGGAAACACAGAAGGGCGAAGATCCAGAGGACGCTCACCAATCAGATGGACTGATCAGATCCAAAAGGCCACCGGTAGTTTGTTCTGCGGCTCTGTAAATATAGCTCGGGATCGAAATCAATGGAGAGAAATAACGTCACAAGCTGTCAGTGATCACGATTCCCAGTAATGAGAGAACGACGATAGAAGAAGAAGTTTTCTTTATTGAAATGATCTATATAATTCAGTAATAGAACAAGGATTCAAATCAGTCTCTCACTTCTTATTGGTTTCTTTGTTTGTGAATGATCCCATGTTGTTTAAAGGATGATTTGAGTCTTTGGTAGGAAGCTGGAAGCATTTACTCTCATATTTGAGTTTTTCTGGATGATTTTCACGAAATACCTGCTATTTCATTCCTCATTATTCTCGGATGACTGTGTATCTTCATTGTTCCCCAATGTCACTGCGATACTCATTGTAAGGTGATTAAAAAAGGCGAACACCACGAAAATATTCGATATTCATTTTTAAAACTCACCCATGTTGGCCTATTTCTCAAGTTCTTATAGGAATTCACGTTCAAACGATGTTTTCCAACGTCTGTTTGTTATTACTAGAAACTTTCACTTGACGCAAACTTCTCATGCTTGAGAATTTCCCAATTTTCATTTACATCTTCTAAGCACTTTCAGGAAATACATGCGTGTTATTAATCTGTTGGGCGGTATTGGATAACCCACAAGTAATTCAATTGTTTTCGTGTTCCAACGACAAATATTGTCATAATTTTGTGCAATGTGCTTGGACAATCGTATTATATCATCGTACATGTTGAAATTCGCGACACAATATGGTATCCCATAAATAAATATGTATAGCCTGTTTAACAAGTTTACTGTGGTTTTGAAGGTAACGTCGAGAGAATATCTGTAAAGTGTTAGACACGTAGTTTATCAGTAATGTTTGGAAAATATATAACACAGTAAGTTATAATTTGAATAATGTCTTTCATGATTTATACTATTAACATTTCATATCAAACTAGAATGGTGATAAAAATGAGTTGAAAGTACTGATATATTTATTCAGCACTCAGGGGGCCAAATCTGGTCTCTCATTTATGCGATTCCCTTTTCAATTGTAAACTAAAAAGATAGATTGACTGTTTGTTTTCACGATTCAAGTTTTCTTGTCCGATTTTACATGATCAACAAAAGTTGAACGAAAACAGTCATGAGAATCTTGCTTTCAACAGAGTTGATCAACTTTTGAGTGCATCGAGAAAAGTTTGTTCCACTCAAACTTTTGTTGTTCAAGTGGAGAGTCATCCGAATATCTTTCGGGTTGTATCTTGCCTTGAATCATGTGAACTAGTTCATGCAATTTTCATTGCCTGGCAAGTTCGGTCGTTTTATTGATTTGTGTTGTGGAAGTACAAGGTTTATAATAGAACGATTTGACAAACATGAGATTCACATGGTCGGAAAGTGTATTGTTAAACTTTTTGGAACTCGACCAAAGCATGAGTTGTAATGAACTTTTCTACTGCACGTGAATTTTACCAGAAAAGGGTTACAATGACACCCTTGGCAGAGCAGTATACCTCGAGCACCAATAATAATAATCATAATGTTACGAAACAACACACTGGTATAGTCCCTAAAACCGACCCTGTCTATGCCAGGTATAATAGTTAAAATTATGCGGATACGCAGTTATAAAAAACTGTTTACGATTGAGACTATCTTATCTAGAACTGGTTTTTGTATCCAGAGTTATCTATAAAAGGACAGAAAAATTATTTGTGTGTATAAGCCGCAGGCCGGAATTGTCTAGTACAAAAGGCACTAGTATATAAGGAGACTGATCAGGAAGAGTTAGTTAGTTGATAATTTGACATCGTGAGATAAACATATAATTTAGTGAATATAAATTAGTGAACTGTTTATATAAATTAGTCTAAGTGAATATACTGTATATATAAATTAAGTGTTAGTGATTAGTGAGTTAGTGTTTAAATAAATTAGTAAGTAGCCATACCGAGTGTTTGAAATTTATCCCACCCGTTTATTGTCTAAATAAATAAGAAAAACATTACATTGGTGTCAGGTGTGGGGTAATATAAATAAATTGCTACGTAAAAATGGCCAAGAGATTAAGGGATCTGAAAGTCACGGAATTAAGAGCAGAATTGGAAGATCGTGAGTTGGAAACGTCCGGTAAGAAGAGTGAGTTAGTAGAGAGACTCAAAGTGGCACTGGTAAGTGACGGCTTGGATCCAGAAACATTTTTATTTAAAGACGAGGCTTCCACCTTAATCTCGTCCATTTCTGATATGGAGAACGATATTTCTAATATGAAGAACGACATCTCTGCTAACATGGACGAGAAGATTTCTGCTATGGAAGAAAAGATTTCAACGAATGTGAAAAACGATCTTTCCACTATGAAGAATGATATTTCTACAAATATGGACGTGAAGATTTCCACTATGAAGAAGGATATTTCTACTAATATGGACGAGAAGATTTCCACTACGAATAATGACATTTCTGCCGATATCTTATCGTTAGAAAATGACATTGCTGCTGACGTCGAGAATAAAATCACGTCTCTAAAATCAGACATTGGAAACAAGATAACAACGATAGACGAGAAAATCAAGGAATTGGAGAGAAATATGGCAGATTTAAGAACAGAAGACACGCCAGCAGAAGGAAAGAAGATTGAACATATAAAACCCTGCAAGCCAGAAATAACTTCCAGGATTGGGTACACTGGCAGTTTTGCACGAGTCAAGACCCCAACATTCGACGGAAAGACATCGTGGACCAATTATGTGAAACAGTTTGAAGCAGCCGCTAGAGTGAATAATTGGTCCGATAAGGAGAAAGTAGTGAACCTAACTATAGCGCTTCGGGGAGATGTCTTAGATGTACTTCAGACGATACCGCTTGAAGAAACGGATGACATCGAGCTGCTGAAGAAGAGGTTGGACATGCGATACGGTCATGAAAATCTAGAACAGTTCTAGATTCCAGCTGAAGAACCGAAGGCGGAAACGTGACGAAACCCTTCAAGAGTATGAAATGGATATTGCCCAACTAGTCCGATTTGCTTATCCATCAGCACCAGAGAACATGATGGAATGTTTAGGCATCCAGGCCTTTATTGACGGCTTGTGTGACCATGATATGGAGAAGACGCTTCGATTAGCCCATCCTAAAACATTGGCCGATGCATTGACTGCTGCTGTTGAATATGAAGCAGCCACGATGGCTTCGGGATACAACAAAGATAGGACCATACAGGAAGAAGGTGACGATGACAGACTTGACCAGATCGTCAACTTGTTGAAAGGTATGGTAGACAAGAAGTCGAAGAAAATCAGGTGTTGTAATTGTGGCGAGCTAGAGCATGCACGCAGTTCGTGTAAGCGTCCTACGACTCCTGTAAACCAAGAACCTCTTAAATGTAAAGCAGCCAAGAAAGGCTCGCGGTACAACAAAGGTAGAACCATGCAGGAGGAAGATAACGATGACAAACTTGATCAGATCGTTAACTTGTTGAAAGGTATGGCAGACAAGAGGCCGAAGAAGATCAAATTCCGGAAGTGTGGCCAGCTAGAGCACGTACGCAGTCCGTCTAAGCTCCCCAAGACTCCTGGAACCCAAGAACTTCAGACACAGGGGAAATCAGACAGGGGTGAGCATCCAGCTGATGTCAATCACCGAAAAGCCAACTCTTTGCCTAGACGGTCATGCCCTGTAGACTATTCACAATGCAACAAGTCGAAATCTAAGGAAGTTGCAGTTTCAAGAATTACAGTAGTCAACGAGGAATGGTCACCCAGCAGGATAAGAGAAGATCAGGAGAATGATCCTCCTCTGAAGATGATCCGGCAGTGGAAGAAAGAAAATCGGTGACCTACCTGGCAAGAATTGTCAAAGTTTTCACCGAAACTCAAGGCGTATTGGGCTCAGTGGGACTCCCTTGTCCTGGAAGAAGGCATATTGAAAATAATCCTTGAGAACGATGATGGTTCCGAGAAGAGAAGACAGATAGTTATCCCGAGAGCGAGAGTAGCTGATGTACTGAAGAAGTTACACGACAGTCCATCGGGAGGTCATCTGGGAGTGAATAAAACCCTTCAGCGAGTTCGTGAAAGGTTTTATTGGATGAACAGCTCCGACGATGTGAAGGACTGGTGTAAGAAATGTACGACTTGTGCTACGAGTAATGGACCACATCGCAAGAGAAAGGTACCCATGAAACAGTACAATGTTGGAATCCCTTTCGAAAAGATTGCTTTAGATATCGCTGGACCATTTCCGACGACAGAAAACGGTAGCAAGTACATACTGGTTGTAATGGATTATACCACAAAGTGGGTGGAAATTTACGCTATCCCGAACCAAGTGGCCATAACTGTCGCGAATGTATTGGTGAAAGAATTCATCAGCCGATATGGAGTGCCCATGGAAGTCCACAGTGACCAGGAAAGAAATTTCGAAAGCCATCTATTCCAGGAGATTTGCGACAAGCTGGGAATGAAGAAGACCAGAACAACAGCATTACATCCACAGTCAAATAAAATGGTCGAGAGAATGAACAGGACTATTGGAAAATACCTGTCCAAAGTAGTATCCAGCCATCAGAGAGATTGGGACCAGTATCTCCCCCTATTCGCATTGGCTTATCGATCTGCCGTCAATGAGTCCACGGGTGAAACACCTGCGAAAATCCTGTTTGGACGTAAAGTGAGGCTTCCTTGTGACCTGGAATTTGGCTGTCGGCCTGGAGAAGATATAGCAGGCGAAGACTACGTGATCCAATTGAGAAGAAGGCTGGACGATATTCATGAATTAGTTCGAACAAATCTTCAAGTTGCCAGCGACAGAATAAAAAGTCGGTACGACACGCAGGCCACAGAAGGCGGTTTCGAAGAAGGGGACAAAGTATGGTTACACAACCCGACGAGGAGAAAAGGATTTCCTCCAAAATTACAAAAATCCTGGGAAGATCCATACTTAATTAAGAAAAGGATCAATGACGTTATATATCGCATAAGCAAGATCCCCAACGGAAAACCAAAAGTAGTTCACCGAAACCGACTAGCGCCATTCGAAGGAGACCATGACATAGAGGAATGAGTAAACCTTATTCGAGATGTGTCTGACACCACCTTCGATGAATTTATGGGCGCGTAAGGAGGTGCCGGGAAAGCTAGATATGGAGTCACTTCGGAACAACAACAAGATTTGTTCACTCTCCCGGAAGATTATTCACTGGCATACAACATCCCCGCCCGTATAAAGAACAGACAAGGGTTGGCAACTGTCTTTCGAAAGAAGTTCGGGCAATTAGAAAAACTTGAAGACCGGATTCCAGCCCCTGGCAAGACACTGAAACTGAAACATAATTCGCGGTACGTCTTCTACGTGGTAACTAAAAATGAATTCCAAGATCGATCTACCTACCGCGATGTGTGTGGGAAGCACTTCGAAACCTCCGAGACCTTGTGTTGGAATCCAACGTGAAGAAACTGGCTATGCCTAAGATAGCGAGTAACCAGTTGGATTGACGAATCATCAGGAACATGGTAGAGATTATCTTTTAAGATACCGGTGTCCAGATATTAATTTGCAGCTACAACCCCCGTTATCACTATCCTATGAAGACGGTGCCCTGCTATTTTCATAAAATCGGAAAGTGTAGAAATGAGGCCAGTTGCCGATTCAAACATCCAATCTCGGCTACAAAAAAGTTCCAGGAGGAACTTCCATTTAAGGAGGCGGTAATGTTACGAAACAGCACACTGGTATAGTCTCTAAAACCGATCCTGTTTAAGCCAGGAATAATAGTTAAAATTATGGCGGATATGCAGTTATAAAAAACTGTTTACGATTGAGACTATCTTATCTAGAACTGGTTTTTGTGTCCAGAGTTAACTAGAAAAGGCCAGAAAAATTATTTGTGTGTATAAGCCGCAGGCCGGAATTCTCTAGTACAAAAGGCACTAGTATATAAGAGGACTGATCAGGAAGAGTTAGTTAGTGGATAATTTGACATCGTGAGATGAACAAATAAATTAGTGAATATAAATTAGTGAACTGTTTATATAAATTAGTCTAAGTGAATATACTGTATATATGAATTAAGTGTTGGTGATTAGTGAGTTAGTGTTTAAATAAATTAGTAAGTAGCCATACCGAGTGTTTGAAATTTATCCCACCCGTTTATTGTCTAAATAAATAAGAAAAACATTACAATAATAATAATAATAATTATAATAATAATAAATATCTTTATTATTTTCAATCAAAACACAAATACTTTTGAAAATAAGGGGTGAAGTTTATTTTCAGTTGTACATTACTGCACAACAGCAAATACTTTTCCACTCAACCCAAAAACAAATCTTGTCTAGTTCTTAATTATTAGCTGATGAAACATAAAATTGAATATATCAATTACTTTTTGCAGAACAAGAGAAAAAATTATAATGAAAATATAAATGTATTAATATGTACAATATTAGGTAGACTTAAACATTAAACAATTTATAGTTGATTCCAAGAGAGAAGAAACAAGAAGCGAGACACCTCATGAGAGATAATATACCCACAAAACGAGAAACAAACTTAAGAATTTACTTTCCACTTTTTAAGTGAAAAATGAGCAGGCAGATATTTTGCGTTACTGCTAAATTTGATTGTCTTATATATTTTTTTAAGGGTTTTTTTTTAAATTTAGAAATATTATAGACCTTAAACTCGGATGGAACGGCATTATAATGAGAGTAAATTCCCAGCAAACACAAATGTATTTGTTACATAAAAATATATAACAGGGGAGGAACGATTTTTATATAAAACGTTCATATTTTTTTATGTAATGTCTATGTTGCAAAATCTTTATAAATTTTGTTATATACTCTCAATATTTATATTATAAAATGTTTTATATATTGGATATATCTAATTTTATATGTATTCAAAATGTAAGTTCTGTTACATAAATATGAAATTTTCTATATATATTTATTACGTAAAATTTGTAACATAGAATATTTTATATATTCCATATGTGTTTCTTACGAACCTCGTCTAGTGTATTTCTAAAGAAAAAGAAGAAAGCTCCTCAATATTATGACTTTTAAATGGTCACGAGTCGATGTACCCACATACCTGCAAGTATAATAACGTTTTATAAGGTTTTTCGTTAGTTTTGTCTGTGTGTTCGTTTTCAGTTTTGTTTGTAGAGGAATGGCGAACACATCATGTAAGTATTATTATTATTATTATTTTCAACGTGCAAGGGGCATCGCCAATGAAGCCGTTCATTCAACTGTCGTTCACAAAAGCTAAAATATACAATGAAGTAAACAATTACAAATCACATTATACCTATCTCACTAAAGTACTTTTCAAGATAATATTTTCGTTTTAACTTACAACTTAGACATGGTTTAACAATAATTCCCTATGTAGGGAGTCGTTATTCCGAAACAAATACCGCCGCCCAGGTGTGCACTTAGGGCTCAAGTAGAGTTGTTAATATCAAATAAAATACACATCTTCAATCCTCTGACCACAGATAGTAAGTCAAGACAAAATATCTTGAAATGGATTAATTAACACTTATCTGTTGAAAGTTATTTATATTCGAATACTCAGATTAATATAAATTATGAATTTTAGGCAAAATAACTGCTTAAAACGAAAAACATTGAAAGACTTCTGTGATTTATCAATAAGACAGAAAAACGATACGTAGTACAATCTTACAATGGTGACTGTGAACCAGAAATACATAATATAGAGACATCTCACTCATGGGGTGCAATGTTAGTTCGCCTCCTCGTGGTGCACCCTGGGTAACGCTAGAGAACTAACAAACTTGGCAGCCAGATAATCATTGTGATCTCCTGGCTAAAACACATGATGAATGCTAAGCTAAAAAACTCAAACGGCCCTTCTCAGGACCTATTGACTAAAAGTCTTGGACCTAGTCTCAAGATATGCCAACTTAATAAAGAAGGAACAAGCTGGGCAAAATGCCAAGTTCTAGAAAATTTTTTAGGATCTAATGTTATCGACGTTGTCGCTATACAGGAAACCTATACGGAAAATATAGAACAACTAACTAAAAGAGGCACCATACCAGGATACGACCTGTTGGGAGCTGTATACCATCGTGCTTATGGCGTGGCCACCTACGTTCGCTCCAATGTTGAGAATGCACAGTTCTGCTCGGCATCGGATTAGGACAATATCCAGCAAGTAATTGTTAAAATTGGGGACATAACCATCAACAATATATATAAACCTCCCGGCAAATCATGGCCACCGAATGTGCTTACAACTCTGCCGCACCCGGCTGTCTTTTAACAGCCACCACACTCAATGGAAGTATAAGAACAACGACAACAACGGTGAAACTCTAATAGACTGGTCAGAAGACAATAAGACGTGCCTTATCTTCAATGCAAAAGACCGGGGATCCTTTAAATCAGCAGCGTGGAATCAAGAATATAACCCTGATCTCTGCTTTGTGAGCACAGATGATGAAGGTATGCCAGTTCACGCTACTCGCACAATTATGTTAGACTTTCCACACACTCAACATCGACCAGCGATGATTAAAGTCGAAATGAGTATCCCTCTGGTTAGGTCTTTTCCTCGCCCAAGATGGAACTTCAGGAAGGCACGTTGGGATGATTTTTCCGGTGGTCTTGATAAATGCCTTGGTTGGGTTCCCCCTGAAGCAGGTAATTACCAGAGGTTTGTAAACGCTACAATCGAAACAGCGAAGAAGACCATCCACAGAGGCTACCGTAAAGAATACGTACCAGGGTGAAGCGATGAATGTGAGCAAGAGTATCAGCGTTTCCTAGAGAGCGGGGACAGAGAAATTGCGGATGACTTACTGCTTAAAGTGGATGCGGCGCGGCGCGAGATGTGGACGGAAACTGTTGAAGGTTTAGATTTCAAAATATCTAGTAGGAAGGCCTGGTCACTTTTAAGAAAACTGGGCGGTGACCATAAAACAGCGAATACTGACAAAAAATTATCAGCGAATAAAATTGCAACACATAATGTATCCGTCTCCAGAACACCAAAGGACAGAGACCATGCCACTCAAGTCGAACATGAGCTCACGAAACTAAAGACCTCTTGTGAAGAGCTGACTGATTTCTCTAGCCCATTCACTATTGACGACATAACAGAAGCTCTTAAGGATATTAAGTCTGGAAAGGCCCCAGGAACCGACGGGATCCACTCAGAGTTCCTTCTAAATTGCGGAAAATACACTAAGAAATGGCTAGCTATGTTCTTCACAGATATCATGGAGAAGGGTAAAATTCCTCACGCAATGGAGCAATCAAAAATTATTGCTATTTTGAAACCTGGGAAACCGGATGACGATCCAAAAAGTTATCGCCCCATAGCACTGCTGAGCATGATATATAAACTCCTGGAAAGAGTACTTCTTAATAGAATAGCGACTAAAATTCTTGAGCGAGTTCCGATTGAGCAGGCTCGATTTCGACCAAAGAGAAGCTGCACAGACCAGGTTATGTCGTTAACAACGCATATAGAAGCAGGATTCCAAAAAAAGTTAAAAACATCGGCCGCTTTTATTTACTTGTCAGCAGCTTATGATACAGTGTGGAGACACGGTCTCCTATATAAGCTCATACAAATAATTCCATGTTCAAGAACAATTAGACTTGTTGATAATATGCTCGCAAATAGAACTTTCCAGGTTATACTCCACAATAAAATAAGCTCTTCAAAGATACTGAACGAAGGGCTACCACAAGGATCTGTTTTGGCCCCACTGCTCTTCAGCCTATACTTATCTGATATGCCGGAGACTAAATCGAGAAAATTTGGCTATGCGGACGATTGGGTCATAGCTACCAGACATCAATCTTTTGAGGAAACTGAAGAAACGTTAACAGTTGACCTAAGAACACTAGGAACTTATTTTCGCAAGTGGAGATTGAGGCCCAATCCTACTGAGACAGAGACGTCTTGTTTCCACCTCCGCAACAAAGACGCATCCAGAGAACTCCAAGTTTACTTCGAGGGAAGACTCCTCCACCACAACACTCACCCAAAATATCTAGGAGTTACTTTGGATAGAACGCTGTCCTACAGAAAACATTTAGAAAACACAGCTGCCAAACTGCGAACGCGAAATAACATCCTTCACAAACTTTGTGGCACAACATGGGGCTCTTCTGCTAACACCTTACGCACCTCAGCAATTGGACTTGTTTATTCGGCTGCAGAACACAGTGCTCCTGTTTGGATAAACAGTGCACACACACATAAAGTTGATGTCCAATTAAATAATACCATGAGGATTGTGTCTGGCACCCTGAAATCTACTCCCATACACTGGCTTCCTGTGCTAAGCCACATACCCCCACCAGACCTCCGACGTAAAACTGCCCTCCTTCGTGAGTATGAAAAAATTCAAGAAAATCCGTTACTGCCTATACAGACTGCGTTCCAGAAGACCCCCATGAGAACCGCCAAAGAGCTGGATGCCTTAGAGTTTAATTCTGCACACTTTTGGGAACGAGAATGGAGAGACGCCTGTCCAGCCCACTGTAGAGATCTTCCTTGTATAACAGAGAAGCCACCTGCCTACGAGCAACCACGGAAAATATGGACCTCCATTAACCGAATACGCACTGGCCATGGTAGGTGCGGGGATTCACTCTACAAGTGGGGAAAACACCATCTCCAGCATGTGACTGCGGTGCGGCTAATCAAACAGTTCACCACATCGTTACAGAGTGCCAGAAAAGAGCCTACAACGGCAATTTCAACGACTTCCTGATAGCTACCAAAGAAGCGATTGATTATATTTGTAAATTAGATGTTTGTCTGTAATTTGATACGTGTGTCATATACCTATTTATTTATGTTTATATTTTGTATTTTATATTTTTGTTGAATTAATTTATGTCATGTGTTTCTGTGCCATACGATAAATAAATAAATCTCACTCATGGTTAGGACTACAAAATAAGGAACTTAAAATCAATTTTTTCAAGGTATTGTTACTAAATGATTTATTTAATATAATTAATATACCTACATTTTTAGACACGTTGCTGAATTAGTTTAATATGAGTGTTTTTAAATGGAACTCACGGTCTCTAGTTATTTCCACAATATAATAAAAGTTATTGAAAATTCTAAAAAATTGACAATTGTTTCGATAAATCAATATCATCGTCAGAATGACAGAAGTTACATTTCATTTTATGCCTACCTGATGTTTAGTAGTTATTATTGGCTAGACCAAGAAGTAAACTAACTTGCGATTGGCTTAATATGACATGCACTGCTTTTGATCCAATCACCTTGGTGTGTATAAGGCTAAATAAAGAAAATCCAGGGGGAAAAGAAAAGCGAAACTGTAACCCTTCAAAACAATGGATAATTCCCCTTAATATTGCCCACAAGTGGACCTCGAAAAGTCTTCTAAGAGAATATTTTTCATGGTTAATTATTGTTTTGTTTCTGAATATTCATTTGTTTTGCATTATCTTTTTATATTTTATTACAATTTAGTTTTTGATTTATTTTTAATTTTGCAATATTTTTTTTCATTAGGTGTTTTGTTTTTAGTTAATAAAATAAATGTACTTATATGCATCTATTTGCTGTTTTTCTAGTAACTAAGTACCAGCTACTAAATTCCAAAGATAGATAAAAACCATTTACAATATACAAATATTAAATTGTGTTAAGTTGCTTTAAGTTTGAAATATTCATAAGATAGGTATTGAATAATATAGTAACAATAGTTCCTTAATCTTTTGGCCATCAACACTACTAAAAATATTGTATTTCATTTCATCTATAAAAAATAATGTTGTAACAGATTTTTCTGAATTTATTGTAAGTTAAGAATTTCGCTGAATTTTTTCATAGATCCAATGAAATAAAATATTTTAGGTAATGATAAGGCAAAAGAAAAATTAGGTAACTTTTGTTACATCTATATTATGTAAAATTTAATACATAAATATTCTCTAGATATCATCTCATTTTTACATATATATATATATATATATATATATATATATATATATATATATATATATATATATATATATATATATATATATATATATATTACATAGTAATTTGGAAATATTTGAGATATAATTTATAATATGTATTTCTTATATCATTATTGTTCTCTAGCTGTGCCAGCCTTTGTCAGTATTCAATGTTTTTGTGATTGCTGGGTTTGGTATAAAAACGAGCACCTGAAAGACTCAGACGTGATATGATGAACATTACTTGAAAACTCTTTTTCTAATATTTACATTATGGACATTTGAACGATACGTGATTTTTCGGTGTAGATAGGAAGGTTTCCTGTCAAGAATTATTTTTTGGTATATGGTAATAAAATGAATCTTTCTTCTATTCTCCATATGAAACCATCCAACCTCATTCAATTTATGAGATACTCGTTGTCGTCTTCTTATTCCAAAAATCATACGTAGGCATGAGTTTTGAGCTTTCTGAATATTATGATTATATAGGTGAGTTGGATTAGGTCCGTACAAAGATCTGCATGAGTGAATAATGATAGCACAAGTGTTTCACAGAGATATTTTTTCACATGCATTGGAAAAAGGTGTCGATTACCATATATCATTTTAATATCACAATAAGCGCGTTGTAACAACCTATTTATATGCCTTTCAAATCTTAATTCAGAGTCTAATATAACTCCTAAATATTTTGCTTCACTTACCACTTCCAATTCTTCATTACCAATAGTAATATTCACTACATTCGATAAATGTTGTCTGTTTTGCTTAGTGCCAAACAACATGACTTTAGATTTTGTTGTGTTTATAAGTAGGCAGTGTTCAGTAGCATAACAGATGAATTCAGATTGTTGTTGAAAACGGCACAAGCGTTATCCGCATCAGCATGCCTGAAGCTATAATACAACTGAGTATCATCAGCATATAAATGAACTTTGCAGTCTCGGATTTTGTTTAAAAGATGAGAAGCATACACAGAAAACAGCAGTGACCCAATGATCGACCCTTGAGGTACACCAGATCTAAGTACGAGATCATCTGAACTAAACTATCCATAACAACTTGCTGTTGCCTGAATTTAACGTAGTTCTCTAATGAACAAGCATAATTAGAAAAACCCATATATTCCAAATTACAAATCATTAAATCGTGATTTATAGTGTGCGATAGTTAGAGATTCGAGATAAATTAGTACTTCTTCCAATTGGTTTTAAAATGTAAGTTCTTAAGGGGAAAGTATAACCAGCTACAAATATTCCATCTTTTGGAAAATTTTACAAATTCAGAAAATATACTAATGCTGCATTCAAAGATGATTTTACAAAAATGGCAGCGTTATTGGCTCATCGATTTGTGCTAACGTCATAATAGCTAAAGCGATAGTTTGCGTCAGTGCACGCAAATATAATTAGGTTGTATGTTCCTTTGTAAATAAAATACTCCGACCCACTGTGAGGTGCATTTCTTATTACAATATATTTCTCATTTTACACACCATAGAAATTAGGAAGATTCCCTCTTAAGTAGTATTCCATTTAAATTTTCTTTGGTTTGTGGTACCTCGAATAACTTTTTTTTCCAAATTCACATTTATTTATAACGCGACAGATTTTAACAAAGTTATAGACATATCTATTTCAGAATCTGCAGTGAATATGAAAAGAGCAAGACCAACGAAAATGTACTAGAAACTCAACATGTTGCTCTAGCATCCAAAACTGCATCTGAAGAAATTCTGAATACTGAAGCGACTCCGTTACAAGTACCTAATATCAGAGAAAGCTGCAAATCTATCAACTCCAACAAAACCCAATCAATGTCGCGAAACGAAAATACCAGTAAACGAGAATATCTCAGCAGATTATTTATTTATTTCTTACGGGAAATCCCCACTAACTGATACAATACAAAAATAAATAATATAACAATGAGGTAAGGTATAAAGACTAATACAACATTACAAATTGATTTAAAATGCATAACACTTGTCATATAGGTACAGGTACAAAACAATACTTACAATAAAAAAAATTGAAATTAAAGGAACAATAAATAAACTTAATGAAATCAATATATTTGCCAAATATATCACTCTCCAACTAAAACAGATGTCTCCAGAAACAAATTCAAAATGTGTTACGTCAAAAACGGTTGCAGCTCTTAACGGGACATTTACGATATCTACAATCCTGTCAACAGCGTTTTCACCTTTTCAGTATCATTCTTCTCCATCACCAGCACTTCCATCAAACAGTGTGGACGGAGATTATTGGTCATCTGTATCCGTTTCAAATCAATCGGAAAGACAATGCGGAGAGGACTTCGGGAGTCAACAGATATACTATCTGCTGCTCTAACAAGTGCCCTCAACTAAACTTTGAATCACATTTCTTAATAGATTTTTATTCTCACTTTAAAAAATCTTGCAGAGTATCATATCACAAACTTGTCCCAAAAATGTGTAGCCAAATATCTCAAAGTTAGTTGTAGTTTTAATTTTGGTGGAATTGCTTGATGTATTACTGTATCTGTAACAAGAGTACTTCAAATATTCTCTATGATTCATATATCCTTCTTCGTCTTCCAACGTACGCTACTTCAACAAGTTTTGGGAAGATCTCTATCTATTCCTCTTCAAAATCCACTACCTCACTCAATCTTGCGACTTTTATTCAAGTTATTAATTACAATTCTTCTTAGTTTTCGGCTAACAGTATTGCTGACTTATCAACACAATCTCGCACCACTGCTTTGGACGCCATATTTCAACTGAAATACTGATCAGTTTATATTGAAACGTGTGAATAAGGTATGCTTCAATCTAGATTCAACATTTGTTGATCAAGTGAAATTGGGCAACTAAATTTGAACCGCGAGAACGCGCCTTTATGAATAGGGCAGACATTCCAGTTTTGAAGATATCTATTTAGAAACCAAAAGAGGTTTAAGTGTTATTCATCTGCCAAAAGGTATCGTAGTAGTTCTTAAAAAGTCACTGTTTCAAAATAATTTTCTGTACAGAATCCAAATCTGGCCTTCGAATCGCTTAATATCGTCAAGTTTTTGAACTACTGACATCTTCTTAGCAGCGCTCCATAGGTTTATCGCTCGTAGAGATCTTCCTCATTGCTTCTTATCCGATCCGATCAAGGCCGGAACTTTATTGGTGCCAACAGGCACATTTAGAAAGTTTATAATGTCCTCCACACTCACCATGACGAGATCTTGAGTTCTCTGTCGCAGCGCAAAATTAAGTGGATTTTTAATCCTCCATCTGCCCTAACTTTGGCGGGCTGTGGAAATCAGTCGTCAAATCAGTCAAAGAGTTGTTATATCGCTTGTGTACTGAAATAACCGTTACCGCGGAGGATTATGCCACTCTTTTTGCACGAATCGAAGCTATTCTCAATAGTCGACCTCTATGCTCGTTGTCCTCAGACTCCAATGAAGCATCCATGTATCTCAGTCCATCTCATTTTCTTATCTCTTATCAAGACCTGAAATCCCTCTCTCGGAGGACGTTTCTTAAACCTCCCGTTGGAAGACTATCTCACAGATTTCACAATCATTTTGGCGTCGTTGATCTCGGGAATACCTTAATACCTTGACTCAACGTATTAAGTGGACTTCATCAGCTCATCCGCTCAAAACGGGCGACATTGTGATATTGGAGGGAATGAACACTTCTCCCTTATCTTGGCCCCTATCTCGCAATATTGAACTGAAGTACGGCCAAGACGGTGTTTCACGCGTTGTCGTCCTTCAAACTCCCACTGGCGTTCCTCACACTTCCCGTTATCAAGCTCATTCCCCTTCCGGAATGATTTTCCCTTTTTTTATTTTTTTTTGTCTTATTTTTTTGTATCTTGTTTTGTTACCACACAGGGAACTTTCGTTATTCGTTCCTCCATTTTCTGAAGGTTTCGCTTATCTCCTAGTGCTAAAATTGGACAACCATTCCAATTTTGGTGGGCGGTATGTTCGCGCCACCCTCTTATTTTCCTTAAAATTCGGCGCGCCGCTCATGGATTATCTTCATTAAATATCAATACTAATTTTTTGTACATTTTGATAAAGAACTAGGTTTTAATTTTGGTCAGTAACGCTTTCGTTGAGGAACTATTCGTTCCAAATACTTCTTAAAAATTTATCTCTCATTGTTTAAACCGCTGAAAATTAGTTAAAACCTCAACGTGTGTCTAGTTTATATTGTATTGCTGTATTTATTCATAAATATAGACGTTGCAATAAACTTTATATTAAGTGTCACAATGGCCAGGACTTTCCACTATAAGTTAAAACGATAGATTTTGGAAACTGATAGTGAGTTGCAGACACCAGCATTTTTGGTAAGTTCATTTAAATTAAAGTTTACGGTATATGTTGATGATTCGCTAATTGCATAATTAACACAATTACAGTCCATTGTCATTAGAGCTAACAGGTGCATATCATTTTTCAATCCATGGTTGATCATAAGTTTATCTAAATATAAGTATATATCTATTTTCTTGATCATCCAAGAATATGTGTTATTTTTTTTCATTTTGTCACTTTTTTCAAATATTTTTCTATAATTTCATTAGGTCAATTTTTATTATTATTATTTCTCAATAAAAAACTGCACATCAGCTTTTTGCCTTTCTCTGCAAATGAAAATTTTGTCAATAAGTTCACCTACTCGCGTGCGGAATATACTAAACAGAAAATACAATGTTCAAAAAGCAAAAATAATTCAAAAGACAGTTCTTAAGTTCTATCAATAGAAATAAAATACTTTTATTTTTAAACACTAATCTGATTTACGATGGAAATTTAGATATGTTTTAATTGTTAAGGATTTATTTTAATTTATAGAATTATTGTGGGTTGGCTACAATTACAATGATAGAGCTTATCTCAATATTTTAATGAATACATTCAACATTAAACAACGAAATACTAAGGTATAATGAACCTTAGAAATAGTTTGATAAAAGAAGCATACAGCTGAAGAACATAACATAATGTAAAAGTACCTATATGAATAGCTCACAAAATAAACTTTCCTTTTTATTAAAAAAATTGAGAAATAGAACAAATTCACATATTTTACATTTTTT
Source organism: Galeruca laticollis (assembly GCA_963921935.1). Classification (NCBI taxonomy): domain Eukaryota; kingdom Metazoa; phylum Arthropoda; class Insecta; order Coleoptera; family Chrysomelidae; genus Galeruca; species Galeruca laticollis. The sequence continues at coordinate 44,851,205 of OY998183.1, read as the reverse complement.
CACTATTTATACTCAAACATTAAGACACAGTGGCCAGCGGGCGGACTCATTGTTGAGTCTATTAGAAGATTTTTTTCTGATAACAAAAGAGACTCTCGAGAAAGGTATTTCTGCTGTGATCAAAGTAGCCGGAATTGACAAAATAATCACGTGCCATTTTGGCCAAGCTAGGAAAATACCTCTGGTGACATTTCCACCATAGCAAGACATATTTTTTGGTCACGGTTCGGATTTGTGACTGACATGTACCAGAGACTGATGAGGTAGATGTTTCTGAGTATATCTCACCAAAATCTATAATATCATCATCAGATATAGCGGCATCAACCGCCCCCTCTGTTGCTAAATCTGGCGCTTCCCTCTCGCCACGGTACACATCGTGTATTAACTAAAATTTTCTCAAAGTTTTTTCATTCAACTCAAACCCCATGGTGTCCAATCAAAAGTCTTTGCTTCATGTGTGGGATCCAAAATTTTTTCCCGGGCAACTTGGAATGCCAAAAATAGCTTTTCGTCGACTCCATTTCGATAAACATTTCCATCCATTTGATTAATTATATATTATATTTAACCTATCAATAAGTTTATCGAAACTTTCACAAGGGGAAGGGTGATATATTTGACTCCTCCAAGTTTACTTGTTAGTATTTTAAACTTTACAAAAAACTTGTGAATTTATAAATGAGTAACCATTCTGTTTCAATCAATTGGAATTCGTTTAATTCAGTTACAATATCGCTGCCGCACAAAGTGTTGATGCCGCCTTTAAATTTTGAACCCATTCCAAGAATGGCGTGTGTGGAGCTCCTTGTACGGTAATCTAAGATACGACTTAAATCCGTGGGTAACTCAGTCGTGTCATGCCTGGCAAAAACTTTTGAACGTATGAATAAAGTAAGAATGGAGTGGTATCTGGAATCATATCTGATCTGGAGCATATCAATACTCTTCACGGACCGAGAATTGTTAATCGGGGTTACCCCAGGTAGCGGTTCTTAGCCCTCTGCCATGTAATGCCTACACTTTAGATATTCACATTTTATTTGATAAAAACATCAGAATCCTTCAGTATGCTGATGATTTATGTATCTATATAATTCATAAAACATACAAGCAATGTGTGAGAGAACTTCGATACGTAATGAACTTCCTCAAAGCTTGGCTAAACGAGCAATCCTTTCAGTAATCCCCCAATAAATCAGCGATGATGGTCTTCACCCGTTATTGTATGGTATTGGGAGATATCATAGTATTAGTTAAAATCAATATTCCTATCCTTGACAGAAATATTTAGGGATTGTACTAGATAAAAAGCTAACTTGGAAAAAACATTTAGAGCATATTAAGAATAAAACAGAAAAAGGAATAAATGTGCTTAAATGTGTGACGGCAAGGAATTAGGGCGCCGACCCCACAACCTCTATATTATTTTACAGAGCGTATATAAGATCAATAATAGACTACGGTTGCATATTTTATGGATCCGCAGTAAATTCGAATTTACTAACAGTAGATAGAATACTATTAAAAGCATTAAAAATTTGTCTTGGTGCTTACAAATCTTCCCCATCACTAGCAGTATTAGCAGAGGCCCAAGAATCCCCACTCATAATTCGAAGACAACTTTCAGCTCAAAAAAAAATTATATCATTAAGAACAACATCTTGCAATTGTATCGTTAAATCTGATCACAAATTGGCTATAGCCGCATCTTGAAGGAGACCAATTCTATTGCTGCAAAACCTTTTACGGAACTCATTAATCTTATTTTTAACACCGGCATTTATCCCGATATTTTTCGCTCTATCAGTATTATTTCAATATTCGGTAAAGTCATTGAAAAATTTATAAAAAAACAGCTGTATGACTATTTTGATTCAAACGAATTCTTCAGTAGCTCCCAATTTGGCTTTAGAAATTCCAGTTCAACCATCCAGGCAGTTCTGAATGTTGTGAGTGGCGTAGTGGAAGGACTTGAACATGGTAACCGTACGGCCATAATGCTGTGCGATTTTTCAAAGGCATTTGACTGCGTTTCTCACGACATTCTCTTAGAAAAATTAAATTATTATGGAGTTAGGGGAATTCCGTTAAAGCTTATTGGTTCTTAACTGTCAAACAGAAAACAATGTGTTACAGTGAATGGTGTAACATCAGATTTTCTGGAGGTAAGTCATGGAGTCCCGCAGGGGTCGGTTCTAGGCCACATCTTGTTTATCATTTATATTAATGAACTGAGCCGTTTTATGTTACCCTTTATGTCGGTTCTATTTGCAGACGATTCAACATTTTTTGTTTCAGAGGAAAATAATACGAATTTAGCCGCCTCTCTAGATTGCGTTAGTTACAGGGCAAATGAATGGTTTTCATCGAACAAACCAAAATTAAATAATAGGAAAACTGAAATCATGCATATATCTGCAAGCAATCAATTGTCATTTCACCAAAAAACAAAAAAGGTGAAATTACTTGGATTAGTCCTAGACATAACACTAAGTTGGCAGGCACATATTGAGCATTTAGTCTAAAAACTTTCAAGTTCCTTATTCATTTTACGACAGTTGAAAAATATTACTAATCCAAGTACACTCAAAACTACGTATTTCTCACTCTTTCATTCGCATATTAGCTATAGCATCACCCTCTGGGATAATTTCTCCCATGCTTTAACGGTATATAGAATGCAAATAAAGGCGATAAGTGTGCTTGCTGATCTTGGTTTCAGGGATCATTGTCAACAGTTTTTCAAAAAGTATAAAATTATGCCATTACCGTCTTTGTTTTTATTTCATACTCTTATTGAAATTCGTGGTCAACAGTCAGTGTTGTCTAGAAATTTAGATATCCACGACTACAACACTCTTAATGCTCATCATATCAGATGCAGCTACTTTCGGCTAACTAAGACGCAATAAAATTCACCAAACTATAGGCTTTTTAATATTTTGCCATCAATTGTGAAAACCTTGGGCTCCGATGCTTTTAAAAAATATTTGAAGAAGTATTTTCTTAAATATTGTTTGTACTCTGTTGATGATTACATTGTGCATTGTCGAGACAATCTCAACACCGTATCTCTGCTGTAACAATTTAATCTGTTTTTATCTTAAGATATATTTTGTATACTTCTTTTGTATGTATTTTTTGACGTGCTACAATCATTTTATTGTAAAGTAGTTAATAAATATCTATCAATTTATCTATAGAAAAACCAACAAACAAATATTGGCAATTCAAAAATAGTCCACCCTTAGCAGATGCTCACATTAATACCAATGATTTGGTGAAAAAATACAAAATTTAAATTCTCCTTTCGACGGCAAACTTCCATACAACCTCATTCTGTTTAGACCAACTATCCGGATTTCAATAATATACCAATTCATAACAACGCACTTGTGAAAAGTATCATATTCAACTTGGGAAATTATAATATTATTTTGTGTGATGGTTCAAAAGTCTCAAACGGAACTGGTTGTGCAATTTTCATCTTAAACAAAAATTTGTCCTATAAATTTCGGATAACAGATATGTGTTCCATTTTTACTGCAGAGGCATACGCCATTTTACAGGCACTAGAGTGGGTAGAAAAAGAATATGCAAATAATTCAATAAATTTTTCAGATGCACAGTCAGTCTAAACAGCTTTAGAAAAACAAAATTTAAGTACATCTTCCAATTATATGATGAATTTGATTAGACTGAAACTATATAATTTTACAAAACAAAACATAAATATAATCTTATCATGGGTAAAATGACAACCGGGGGTAATCGGCAATGATATTGTCGATATCGCCACAAAAGAAGCCACAAGTTTGGAAAATATAGATAGAATATTCACAATTCCTGACATTACTAGCATCTTCAAAAAAGAAATAAGGTATAATTGGGAGAAAAATTAGCTCGAATATGAACATAAATCCAATAACCATTACTCTCTTATTCACCCTAGCCTTCCAAATAAAATTCTCCATATACAGGACTACAGTGTCTCTAGACAATGTTGCATATACGTTACCACAATGAAATTAAATCATGGTGGCTTTTCATCTCACCTACATAAAATTGGGGTCCTACATTCCCCCCTCTGCTCATTTGACAACAGCTCGGTAGGGGATCTCAATCATTTAATTTTTCAATGCGACAAATTTCTCCGTTACAGAAACACATTCCTACAAAATTTAAAAAGCATGGGCATTCATATGCTAGTTAACATTACTATGCTACTACATTTAAATGATAAAAAGGTATTAGATGAAATAGTGAATTTTATTAGAGTTTCCCAAATAAAATTTTGATCAGTAAAATTAGATTTAGGTAAATACAGTCTCTGTTGCAAATGTTTTCGTTCCGATCCCATTTAAAATTCTGAAAAATTATCAATTTTTTAGAATTTTCAACAATTTTCATTTTGCAATTCTGCAAGAAGTGTAACGTAACTTTCTTTTACATGTTTTCCAAAATAACATTTTGAAAATTATAAATAAAAATCAACAACACTAATTTATCGCAAGACAATTTGCAAATAATATATGTATGAATAAAATATTCAAACTAAGTGTTCTCTTAATTATTCGACATTACATGAGGACGTTCCTTTATACGGCTCCAAATGGATTTTTTACAATATATGATATTGTAGTTATATAAACATTACGAACAAACTAATGAAGTGAGAACTATTTTTTTAAAATAATTTGATTCCTAATGGGATAATAGATAGTTATTTAAGAAGGGTGGTTACATTTCATCACTTGAATGGATCAATTGGTGTCGGGAAATTATCGAACTAAGTTCCAAAATAATGACGTTGTTATTCACCACAATTACCATGATTTGCCTTGATAAAAACCAAAACGGATGAGAGTAGTAAATTTTCAGGGAATATGAAACGTCAATGTTTGGTGGATTAATTGGTGAAAATGCGCATCAACGGTTAAAAGCTTATCATATTCTCACAATAACATAAAAAATTCACTTTGAAATATTTCCTTTGATACAAAACAAATAATACGATCGCATCAATATAGGTCCTAATTTTATGAGTGTAAAAGAAAAATTTTGACGCAATATCACAATTCATAGAAACAATCGTGTACACGGATCTTATTTTTAGTGTAACTTGAAATATTATACTCACAAGTATCTACAATCCGTGTCTTTATGATTTGATAGAAATGCCGTTGTGAAGAATGACGTTCAATCGCTCACGCTTCATTTTTGATTTAACAATCTCAAAATCATCCGTTTCGCCTGCAGACTGTGATCCGAAGCAAATAATCTCTGCTCGCATTACTAACTTTATATTCATGGCATGTTATTTTTATCAGACGACAGTAAGACTAGGGAAACGTTCCAGAAAAACAACTACTAGGAAAAGTCCTATCTTGAGGACGTTATAATTATATTTAAAACTTATTTTGAGCCGACTTTATGCCAGTAATCTTTCATTAATATATTTTGGAGATTATTAAATATTTAACTTGTAACGACGATGTCCTCTAAATCGACCGAGAAATCCTGCAATGCAGAAAATAATGAACAAAAAAATAGATAGCACGTTAAAAATGGAATAATTGAAAAATCTAACAGTCCATACAGCTCTTCGATAATCATGGTTTAAAAGAAAAACAAAAATTATGGATTTTGCATAGATTTTAGAAAGATAAATGAAATCTCAGAAAAGGACGCTTATCCCCTACAAAATAAAACATACAATTAATAAAATAATAGAAGTAAATCCAGAAATAAATAATATAAAATTTAACAAACTCAGAACTACCAGTAATAGAGAAAATAAGGTTAGAAACAGTTTTATAAACCGATATAAATTTTTTTAACAATATTCAAGGAGCTAAAACACAACACGCCAGTTAAACAACGGTACATACCGAGAAATCCTGCAATGCAGAAAACAATAAACAAGGAAATAGATAGCATGTTTAAAAATGGAATAATAGAAAATATATAACAGTCCCCGATAGTTATGTTTCAAAAGAAAAACAAAAATTAGAGATTTTAGGAAGATAAATGAAATATCTGATAACGACGCATATCCGCTACTGTTTATAAATAATATTTTGGAAAAATTGAAAGGAGCTAAATACATATCAACGTTAGACTTTAAAAACGGATATTGGCAAGTACCACTAGCGGAACGAAGCAGACCGATAACAGCTTTCACAGCTCCAGGCAACGGCCTTTTCCAGTTGAAAGCACTTCCATTCGGCGAACCAATTCAACAAATCTATTGAGATGATATGCTCAGTAAGGAATAAAATATAAAGATAAAAATTATAGATTAGAGAATATCGCTAGATATCAATAACCATTAAAATTTCATATGACAAACAAATTAAGTTTTCTCTCTAGAACATTCAATCATAAAATGACCAAGAAATGTTCAGATGGTAGGTCATAATAAACTGCAAATTTTAATTACAAAATCAATTTGATTAGCACAGATTATCAAAGGTATAAAGTCTTGTAGTAAAATTTCTTTCGAAAGACTAAGTTGATTTTAAGCTTAAAGTTCAAAGATATTTGACTAAATCATAAAAGTTAATGAAATAAATTTAATTATATAAAAAATTTGTCAGACACATAAAAATCAAAAAGGCGCCATGTTTCTGTCTATAGATTTGTCCGGAAATTGGATAATTGAGTTTAGAATTTCAAGAAAACCTTCAGTTGAAACATCTATTGAAATGTTTCAGACAAAGATATATGGTTTTATTCAGTTTAATAAAATTTTATGCAATTGAAATGTGACTCTTGAAAATTTTCATATAGTTTCTAAAATAAAATGAAATTTCAAACTTAAATAAGATCATTTACAATGAAATTTAGTGATAATGAGAGGAAAATTATATGAGGAATAGAATTATAAAATTTATATAGCATATGTAGAATAGACGAGCATATAAATAATATTGAATTTCTGATATACAATAAAAAAATAATCATTTTGTCAATTATATTTCTTTAAATTTCATCAATTTTATGTATTTACAAAGATATCAAATTAATTTCATAGTAATATGATCATGAAGATAAATTAAAAAGTCGAATAAGTCATATTAATAATAATTGCAAATCATCAATAAAATCATTCAACGCCATATGTAACCTGTGACAGAACTTCAACAAGAAACAAAGTTCAACTAATTAAGTTGACGCAAGCCGTAATATTAGACACGGAAAAGATTTATTTGTTTGGGAAATAAGACAGAATGTAAATTAGGATACCAAAAGACAGTGATATAATTTACAAACATTCTAAATTGAAATGTAGAAAATTTTATAAAACTCAATGATTTTAACTTTAAAATGGAAATTTATAGAAATCTCTAATTTGTATGCAATGTCAATAAAAAGAAATTGAGATATGACGACAGGAACACCATCTAACAATGCAATGATTATTAACAAATGATGAGAACAAAATCTATAAAAAATTAACCTATTGAAATGTTATGTTTAATAATGTGGTGAATGGAAAATCGAAATAAAATGAATTGTATACGTATGCTTTGTACTATTATTTGTGTTGTAAAAATTGAGATTTATCTAAATTTGTGCTGATTAATCAAAAGACTTTGACAATATTAAAGAATGATCAAGACGATTATAAACAATGATAATAAATAATTTAGGAACATTCATTAATATAAAACGTGGGAAACAATAAACTAACATAATTTTATGTCAGAAATATAGTTAATTTAAAAGAATAATATAGTGACAAATAAGACGCTATGAATAGAAATTCTAGGAAACGGGAACTTCCGGTCAACAACAAAGGGTTGTTGATAAAAAAGAAAACTGTGGGGTGGTGAAGCGAAGCGAAGGGGTAACATCTCTGTGGAAGTCTAGGTAAAAATTTGAATGAAAAGTGTTGAATATCATTAAATAAGTACGTTATAAAGTAAAGGTGATGAGGTGTATACTCCGTAATCTGTATAAATAGTTTTTCCTGAAGAAAGAAAAACTGAAGAAGATGAAGAATTTATTGAGTTACCTGGAAGAACTCAGTAGCTGCAAATGTATGAGTTAAGCGTCTAACTACGGACATGTTGCGAGAAGCAATTTCACATAAAGGTTGGTGATATTTGGATATTTTGGATCCAAAATAATAAAACTAAACTTTAATAATAAAAAGGAAAATAATCATTATAAATTTATAAAAACATTCAAATAAACTCAAGGACAATGAAATATTAAAAGGAATTAAGCGTAAACAATAAACTATATAAGTGAAATTTTAAAATGATAGTAGTATAAGAATTATAAACTCACCTGATATTCTATTGTATGAATGTAACATGCATGCCTGTAGTCGATATGAAATTCAACCTTTTAATAATTCATAAAATTTACTATTTCACACACACACATATCATCAACACTATTTTAAAATGATTGTACGAATCTCAATACCGATTCACCACAAAGCATTTGCTTAGAAGACATATTTCAATAAGTTATCTAGGTACAATATTTCATTTCCACATAAAGAAAGGACTGCTATGAGCAGATGTTTGAAAATATTTCAAAGTTGCAACGGTATGAAGATTTATGCAAATTAGTTTACATAGGCGTCGCATAGTTTTGCAAACATTTGTAAATATAAATTTTAATCGAATAATTATCTAGTAAACATAAATCGCCCTGGGATAAGTTTATGTTTCACAAATATTTGAAGTAAAGGAAACTTGAGAAAAAGAGGTAGGAAAATAAACTGTTTATTCATACGAGCTAACATCTAAACTATGAAATATTGGTAATAAATAACAAATTAAATTTGGCTTTTAACAATTATGAGAATAACAATCAAATAAAGGTTTAAGTAGCTAATAAATAAGAACACTAAATCATAGCATAAATAGAATGTTAAAACTAAAACAAATGAATCATATCAATTTAAATACATAATAATATAAAAATATAGATCTTTTGTTATAAATTGATTATACTTTGTATCCCCTTAAATTGGCACCATATAAAAAACTATTGATTTTAGGAAAATATAATTATAATTTATAAAAACTCTGCATGGTCTAAAACATAAATGCAATTACCTAACTTGAAATTTCATAACTAGTACCTTTTATCATAAAATTAATATTAAAAAAGTTTGGAATTAAATTAGAAATGAAAGTAAAATGAAACGAGACTGGTGGTTGTAACGCTACAAGTAAGTATTAAATTCAATTGTAATAAACTTTTTCAAGTGCAATTTTTCAATAATTTCGAAAATAAAAGTACTTTCCTTTTGAGCAGAATTGATATTTTTTGACAAATCTTGTATACAATTCCTAAATCTTGATTTCAGGTTATTGTATTTTGTGTTTTTAATAATATCAGGGTTTATAGCATCAAATTTGTGGTCCCTGAACGCCTAATTTTTGTACTCAATTCATCCAAGTTCATATATTGTGCTTCTGTTGTCTTGGTGGACGGAGTTTTAAATTTGTCCTCTTCCATAATAAGAGTTACGCAAATACGTGAATGAAATCTTATTTACCAAAAGCTCTATGAACAAATTCGTAGATAAATCCTTTCCTTATCTAATAAAATAACACCAGATGTTAAAAATTAGACCAACATTTATCAAATTGTAAAAATATTATCGTTATATTAGTCACTAGATTTTAACGTAACGACATTAATACATAATCTAACTGAAAAATTATAGTTACCATAATAATCGTTACCATTACGACATCGGTGCGTAACGACGAGTTACAGAATAGGTACTTTAACATGGTAATAAATTCGTTAACATTTTGTAGTTATTACCACAATAATGTCATCGAATTGTAAATAGAATCAGAAACCACAAAAGTTTATATATGTGTTCAAAGATGCACAGCGGGCCACCTACAAAGTCTGGCACGAGAGTCTCCTCCACAAATGAAAACTGCATATGGCCACCGATGTTCACCATGTCTCAAAATATTATCTTACTGTATGCACTTTCCAAGTTAAAATAAACGGTTTTAAAAATTAAAACTAACTTTTCCGCATCTGTGGCCCTGAAAAATATTCTATCATAAAATTGTTACTTTCATATACTTCGGGGGATGTATCGTGCTAACAAACCGAAATTTCTCCAAAAATGATAAAAATATCGTACTTAAAGTACTGTAGCACTTGTTGTATTGGCTCTTGTGAGCTGAAAATCAATAGGGTTGATTAGTGAGATGTCCTGAATAATATTCAATTATAAAATTTGTGACTTTGGAACTCCGGAGGCTGTATCGTGCTAACAAACTGAAATTTTTTCAAAAATAACCAAAAATTTTGTATATTTGGAATTATAGGACCCGCTGTACTCGCTCTAGTCAATTGAAAATGTATAGGGTACATCTGGGAGACATCTTGAACAATATTTGATCATAAAATTGATCAATCGTATACTCTCTGAAGGCTGTATCGTGCTAACAAACTGAAATTTATGCAAAAATGACTAAAATTTGGTACTTCAAGTACCATAGTACTCGGTGTACTAGCTTTAGTGAGCTAAATATCAATAGAGATCATCTGAATAATATACAATCCCGAAATTGGTCACTCGTATATACTCCGGAGGTTGTATCGTGCTAACAAACTGACAAAAATGACAAAAATATCGTACTTAAAGTACTGTAGCACCTGTCGTATTGGCTCTTGTGAGCTGAAAATAAAAAGGGTTGATCAGTGAGATGTTCTGAATAATATTCAATCATAAAATTAGTGATTTTTGAACTCCGGAGGCTGTATCGTGCTAACAAACTGAAATTTTCAAAAAAATTACAAAATGTTGTACTTCAAGTACCATAGCACCCGTTGTACTGGATCTGGTGAGCTGAAAATCAATAGGGTTCATATGTGACATGTTCTCAACAATATTCCATCATAAAATTTGTGACTCATTGCAATCCCGAGGCTGTATCGTGCTAACAAGACTTGTAAGGAAAAGTGGCCGACGACAACGACGACGATGACGACGACGAAATACACACAGGATTTTTTTCTGAAAACCGTTTTTTCGTGTTGTTGTTGATGGAAAACGTGAAAAATTCCAACCTTTTTTGGGGTAAACCAATACTTTTCTCGCATATTAGATAGGTTGGGCGGAAAAGTAATAAATTCGTTACTGTCCGAATACCTTCCCGCAGAGTCCGGAGCTCCTCAAAGTGGTGCCATTGCCGCATTCCTTTACCTTCTCTTCACTTCTGATTACTCAACTCCTAACAGAGCATCTCAAAAATTTCAGGACTCGCTAACTTAATCACAGAACTAGCTAGAACGCTAGAAGATCGAGTAAACTCTAAAAAACAACCCAGATCATGTTCGAAACGAAACAATCGAGTTGCCCATAAGTTAGTATCAACAACAACCCTATACCAATAAAAATGAAGTGAAATACCTTGAACCACACCAGGACCAAAAGCTTACTTGGAACCACCACAATAAAATTAAACTAGTTCAATTATCTCTAAAAGTATCACAAATGCAATGGTAATTGGTAGAATATCCCAACTCTCATTAGAGAATAAACTCTTAATCTATGAAACTATCCTAAAAGACATCTTTACGTACGGAATTGAGCTCTGGGGCTGCAGAGAACCCATTAACACAAATTCTACAGTGCTTCCAATCAAAAACACTCCGCATTATAACCAAGGCACCTTGATATATGTCCAAAGCAATGTTACATAAGGATCTGCAGCCTCCAAGCATCCCATATCAGTGAACTGATAACAGCTTATGCCAATAAAGCAAAAGATGGAAGCGCTAAACATACTATCAATCATTTACTACTCTCACAAGTGCTACTACTAGATAGAAGACTCAAAAGATGCTAGTCAAAAGACCTAAGAAAATAAGTTAAAACGGAGATTCGTCGATGGATGGTACCCGTACAATTCTGTAAGAACTCCTAAAACCTTAGGATTGTCTTGTACAAAAAGAAAATCGACAACTTGAAAATCGTTGTCATAAGCTGCAATAACTTTCTGTTGGTTTAAATATGTTATAACTTCTGACTACAATGAACAAAGCGGTGTGTTTCTTCTCTGATAATGATTAATTTATCTGCGGAGTGACAAACTAGGTAATAATTGTTAACTCAAAATGTGAACTTTAGACATAAACTATTCAACCTCTGACAAGATGCTATTGCCACCAGTGCCTCGCGACACAAGGTTAAAATGAATACCCTTATAAGAGATTTGAGCGGGAAAGGATTTTTGTGATGGAGTACTCCCACAAAACAGGGTTATCGCCGGGGATTAGAAAAACATGCTCGAACTAGACTTCAGGTCAGATAAATCGGTCAAATACCCAAATAGCTATCTGGGCAACCAGTCCTAAGTCGGCTGTGTGCAACTTATGCTAGAGGGGATTAGGGTCGAACAATAAACTTCTATTTCAACAAAACAATCTAAGTATATTGACTAAGCTAAAGATAAATATAAACCCTTCTGGAGAGACACGTGCAATCGACCCATGACTAACAGACTTGACCGTACAGCGGAATTTGCCTACAAATGTTTGAAGATATCGGACATAAAGTCAAACAAATAGCGTACTTGTGTACTGTTGTTTTACTCTTCCACACACCCTATCTATGAGAAAAGAAGAGAAGAAAAGTTTTAATTTTTAAATTTCTTTTTGAGTTATTTTCACGTTTTTCAGCAAGAACAACACGAAAAAACGGTTTTTAGAAAAAATATCCTGCGTGTATGTCGTCATTGTCGTCGGCCACATTTGGTTACATGTCTTGTGAGCACGATACAGCCATCGGAATGCAACAAGTCACAAAATTTGTGATTGCGTATCATTCAGAATATCTCACAGATGAACCATATTGATTTTCAGCTTACCAGATCCACTACAACGGGTGCTATGGTACTTGAAGTTCGACATTTCTGTCATTTTTTGAGAAATTTCAGTTTATTAGCACGATGTAGCCTCAGGAGTATATACAAGTGACCAATTTTATGAATGGATATTATTTAGGGAATCTCAAAGACGAACTCTATTGATATTCAGCTTACTGAAGCCTGTACAACGAGTGCTATGGTACTTGAAATACCAAATTTTCGTAATTTTTGGAGATATTTCAGTTCTTTAGGACTATACAGCCTCCAGAGTGTATATAAGTGACCAATTTTATGATTGAATATTGCTGGAGGCGTCTTATAGATAAATCCTATTGCTATTTAGCCCACCAGAGCTAGTACAGTGGGTGCTATTGTACCTGAATTGTCACATTTTTTGTCCTTTTTGGAGAAATTTCGGGTTGTTAGCACGATACAGCCCCCGGACTGTATACAACTGCTCAATTTTATAATTGGATATTCTTCAAGGTGTCTCACAGATGTACCATACTGATTTTCAGTTGACTAGAGCGTGAACAGCGGGTTCTGTAAATCCAAATATATCACATTTTTGGTTAGTTTTTGTGAAATTTCGATTTGTTAACACGATACATTCCCCGAAATGTATACAAGTGATACTTTTATGATAGAATATTGTTCAGGTTATCTCACAGAAGCGGATAAGTTAGTATTAATCTCTAAAACCGTTTGACCGACACTTGAAAATGAGATATCTAAAAGGACAATAATCCTGTATAATAAATATCCTGATTCATTTACACTGCCTTTTGAGTACTTTATGGCTATTCTGAAAAACACATAAGGATATAAGAATCCACTATCAGAAGCTCAACAATTTACCGAAGATATTAAATCGCTACTTGCCGATAGATCCTCCAAAAATCGATTTACAAGAATCACGAAAAAAATCAAACAGGCCCTCAATATAGACAACACGGATATAGAAAGTCTTATATCACTCATATCAGTGGGCGATGACTGCATGTTTTACAGTTCTCTCCTCTCAAGTTACGAGGTCATAATTCGCTGCACCTGCACCGTATCATATATCATTAGTTAGAATTCATGTATACTTGTTATAATAGTTCTTTAGTTGCTTTATATTTGTAAATCAGTTTTTGTATAACCACTCCGAGGATAACATCTCTCTTTGTAGTAATTAGATAAAATAACTTTTTAAAAATAGTATTTCCGTTTGGAAATACATATCTGGCGCAGTCAGTAGGATAACGCGTGTTGTCCTAACGTGTTTACAAAATACGAACTTACATCCCTTCAGTGGAGCCCATCCCTTCAGTGGAACCATTGTAAATCATCCCTTCTGTGGAAATCGTCCCTTGTGTGGTACAGTTACGTGGTGGACAAAAACTCGAGGAAGGTACAACTAGCCAGAAAACCATCGAGGTAGGTGCTAAGTTTCCTTTTTGCCTTTTCCTTATATTCATTAATTCGGGAAGGATAGTGGTTAAGACAATTTTATTTGTAATTAATTAGAACCTTCATAATTGATACTGATTCCATAGTAGAATCTCTTAAGAGTTTGAATATCAGCAGTGAAAGTAATAATAGTAAAGTTAAAATGCCAATCGGTCAATTTGAACCTCGTCCTGTCAACTGGGAGATGTTTAAGTCAAAAATTTCAAATATAAACCTTATGATGGGGATACGAATACTCTCAACAAATTTATTTCTGTTTGCAATAACCTAATCGCGACGTATGAGGATTATAATGATAAGGATTTGACCGATCATATTCTTGAATGCATTCAGGGTAAGCTTGTCGGAAAAGCCGAACTAATGGTCGGGAATAGAGTAGAGTTGAATAGTTGGGAAATGTTAAAAGGTGCGCTTAGGCAATGTTTTTCGGACAAACGGAATTCAGAATGTTTAACGCAAGAGTTCACGCGAAACAGGCCGCACAAAAATGAAAATTTGATAGAATTCGGGAATAGGTTGCAATTATTGAGAAGCAGCATCATACAAAGAATTAGTGACGATAATAATCTTAACCAAAACGATAAAATTATACATATGCAATTTTGTGACAATACGGCATTAAATACCCTTATTGCGGGCTGCACCGGTACTTTACGAAACAACATGCGTTTAAAGCAACCAGCATCACTGGAGCATTCTGTTGCTTATGTTAATGAATTTGAAAATTTCGAAAAGCTTTATACTCATTCAAATGATCAAAGGTCCTACCAAAGCAAAAATAATTCCAGAAATCAGAATTACGGCACCCGAACTCATCAACGCCACGGCAACCAATATTATCATTAGTCAGCTTCTTCTTATCCCTCAAACTCTAATTCTAATACGTATTCATCTCAAGGCCCTTCGTGGCTTTGATTTTCCGATCAAATTTGAAATAAATGAAACTCAAATCCAAAACTTGATTAGAGCTGATCACATGAATCCGGTAGAAAAGTCGGAAATAATTAAGTTATGTAAACAATATAAAGAATTATTTTTAAAACCCAGCGATCCTCTTATGTTCACTTCAAGAGTTAAATATTGTATCAAAACCACCGACGAAGCTCCAGTACACGTAAAATCGTATAGGTACCCGTATGCCCTTCAAGAAGAGGTACAACGGCAAATAAATGATATGCTAGACAAGGGCATAATAAGACCGTCGTCGAGCCCATGGAGCTTGCCCATATTGCTTGTAAAAAAGAAGCTAGACGCATCGGGGCAACAAAAATGGCGGCTTGTGGTAGATTACCGCTAGCTGAATGAAAAGACTATAAGCGGTCGGTACCCCATCCCAAATATAAATGAAATTTTGGACAAATTGGGGCGTGCCCAATATTTCAGTACCATCGACCTTGCTAGCGGATTCTATCAAATAGAGTTGAGCAAGGATTCGATAGAAAAAACTGCATTTAACCTAGACCATGGTCACTACGAGTTCTTACGTATGCCAATGGGTCTAAAGAGCTCGCCCAGTACCTTTCAGAGGGTAATGGACGAAGTTATTAAAGATTAGCAGAACAGGGTGCGCCTTGTGTATATGGATGATATAATTATTTTCAGTACAGGGTTGCAAGAGCACATACAAAATCTTAGATTAGTTTTCGAAAAATTGAGACAAGCGGGACTAAAGTTACAGCTAGATAAATGTGAATTCGTGCGTAGAGAAGTAGAATTCTTGGGGCATGTTATGACGCCCGACGGGATTAAACCCAATCCCAAAAAGATCGAAGCCGTGCAACGCTTTCCTATACCTAAAACACAAAAAGATCTTAAATCCTTTTTAGGGCTCTTAGGATACTATAGGAAATTCATTCGGAATTTTGCTAGGATTACAAAGCCGTTAACAAATTGTCTCAAAAAAATAACAAAATAGAACACTTAGGAATTTATTAACTGTTTCAATCACTGTAAAAATCTACTAATTTCCGAGCCTATCTTAGCATATCCAAATTTCGAGAAACCCTTCGAAATAATGACGGACGCATCAATGAACGCCATTGGAGCTGTCTTAAGTCAAGACAATCACCCCATTTGCTATGCGTCCAGCACTTTAAATTGTGCGGAGATCAACTACTCTACTATAGAGAAGGAGCTGCTAGCAATTGTGTGGGGATGCAAATACTTCCACCCCTACCTTCTCGGACGACAATTTGAAATTTTAACCGATCACAAACCGTTAGAATGGTTGTTTTCTCTTAATGAACCAAACTCTCGCCTTATGCGTTGACGATTGAAACTAGTAGAGTTCGAATATACAATAAAATACCAAAAAGAAAAGCTTAACAAGGTAGCGGACGCACTTTCTCGTTCACCTCCTAAACTAGATGTAAATGCATTAGAAACTAGTTCCTTAGATGTTAATATCGACGATAATCTTCCCTTAGTTAATCAGAACCTACCCGATCTCCTTCAGTTAGACATAGAAGATTTAATTAACGATAGCAGTAAAATAAAAATTCTTCAGGATATTCAAATCCGGCCCCCTGATATCGGAATTACTCAAGACACTGATCTAGACACGGTTCATACTTCCGTAGAGAATCCGATTTTATCCATACCAATTTCAGAAAAATCTGTAAATGAGCATAAAAATCAAATAATATTAACAACAGGAGAAATAAACTCTTACATTTGCAAACAAGAGAAAATATTCGATAACACTAGATTCAATGTCACTCTTCCCTCTAGAAATCTAAAATATAACATATTCACTCTCGACAAAGATTTTTTAAATCCTAGAATTACGTATGCTTCATATTTTAGACACACCTATTTACCCCAAATATTTGTTACAATCTTGCAAAAATTCTTTAAAAATTCAGCTTTTAAATTAATTCACTGTACAAAATTTCTTAAAGATTTAGTAACGTCAGAAGAGCATTGCGAGAAATTAGAGTATTATCACGTTTACAATAAGGCTCATAGAGGAATCAATGAGTTCAAAATGTCTCTTACAAAAATTTACTATTGGCCCAAAATGTCTGAGGACATACAGAAATTTGTTAATAGTTGCGAAACTTGTTTAAAAAATAAGTACGACCGGAATCCACCCGTCATCAAATTTTAATCTCTCCCCAACAGCTTCTAAACCATTTGGACATATTCACATCGATGTGTTTCGAATCTCAAATACCTCTTTCCTCACAATAATTGATTCTTTCTCTCGATACGGCCAAGCCTATCCGATCGAAACCGTTACCGGCATATCAGTAATAGACACCCTTCTCAATTTTGTAACCCATCACGGGTTACCTCATAAAATTACTGCCGACTGTGGTATCGAATTTAAAAACAAAGATCTAGAAAACCTTTGTGAATTACACAGAATCGAACTACATTTTACAACAGCTAAAAATATCAACTCAAATTCACCTGTAGAAATATTCCATTCGAGACTCATTGAGCATTTTAGATGCCTGCGAGAGCAAAACCCGGAACTAAACCCTATTCAACTAATGGAGCATTCGATTTTAAGCTATAACAACTCCATACATTCTGTTACCAAATTTACCCCATTTGAAATCATTAAAGGGTATACTGGAAGTCCAGACCCCTTCGATCTAGACGATCATCTTGTTCATTCTTACTATGTTCAAAACTACAAAAATATCAGTAAACAACTATATGAAATGATAAAAGAACGGAATGAAAAAGTGAAAGAACGAAATATAAACAAAGCTAACGAGAAACGCGATGAACCGCCAGATTTTTCCAACCAACATATAGCTTATGTTCGAACGAAACATCGAGATAAAAAATGCCCAAATTCACAAGAACCGAAATAGTTGGAGATAATAACGTAGTTTTCAAAACTAATAAAAGAACTTATCATAAAAGCATCGTTAGAAAACCGAAACCTAATTCAAATATTTTACAGGGCCAGCATCGAAAAGATGAAAACGGTAGCCATCCCGATTTACCTGGTCCTAGGCATAGTCAGTATTAATTGTTTCACGGAAGAAATAACTGTAACGCCCTTAGAAAATCTTATTCTTTCGATAGATTTAAGTAAAGCTAGATTAATTTACTCAAATCATACTTTTATTCATTACTTAGATGTATGAGAAGTTGTTAATCAAATAAATATCGTTAAAACACACTTTTTAACAGTAAGAAAATTATTTCTAGATACTAATAGTTCAAATCCCATTTCATATCAGGGTCTTAGCGAAAATATTTTAGTACGTACAGAGTTTCTTATTAATTCGTTAGAACGTAAATTCGACAATTTATATCCCCATATGCGTTCAAAAAGAGGTCTAATCAATGGTATGGGAAAAGTCAATAAATGGTTGTTTGGAAACCTAGATTCAGACGATGGCATTCGATACGATAATGCTATTAGGTTACTGCAAACAAATCAGAGAAATATCATTACCGAAGTTAATCTACATACCACTTTATTCAAGAAACTAATCGATCATTATAATCAATCAACAACAGTTCTTTTACAAAATCATAAACTTCTCAAAAATAATCTAGTAAAATTTGAAGCCGCAATATTGAATCAAATAGATTCTTAAAGCAAACATATAACTTTCCAAGGAACAATTAGTCAAATCAATCTCGATTGTCAAAATTTAATATTATTCGTAGAAAATCTTGAGAGCGCCTTGCTATTTTCAAAACTGAATATTCTTCACCCGTCCATGATATTGAGTGGGGCAATTCTTGACATGGTAGAACATCTGCATAGCATTTATGATAAAAATAAAATTCTCAAATTCAAGAATGTCTTAACATACTACACACCTTCCTTAGACCGCAAGCAACCTTTACCGAATCAAAACTAATCTTTGCTGTCCATATTTCTATTCTTAAAACTAAATCCTTGGACTTTTACCGTATTTATCCTCTGCACCTGTACCGTATCATATATCATTAGTTAGAATTCATGTATACTTGTTATCATAGTTCTTTAGTTGCTTTATATTTGTAAATCGGTTTTTGTATAACCACTCCGAGAATAACATCTCTCTTTGTAGTAATTAAATAAACTATCTTTTTAAAAATAGTATTTCTGTTTGGAAATACATATCTTGTGTGGGTGTGTGATGAATTAGATTAACAATACGGATTTTTTTTATTAAAATTAACGTGCTCGGCGACTATGGCCACTTTCACAAAACGATTACATTGCTATATAAAATACAAGAAGACAATAATATCATATGTAGGTTTGGTTAAATTTTGCTGTAAAGCTGCACATCTTTGAGGAATTTCAGTTAATTTGCTCTGGATTATTTAGCATATGTCGTAGGCTTCATGAGAGGTGGAAATGTTGTCTCCTGGTTGAGAACTGGTGACATTCAGTTAAAATGAGTTTTATTGTCAGATGCGATGGACAAATTTGAGAATAAGTTTGGTTGCTGGATGTCATTAGGTATCCATGCGTTAACTTAGAATGTCCGATGCGTAGTCTCCTTATTATGGCTAGATCTCGCCTTGTAAGTTCTGTAGGAGCAAAGAGAGGGCTATTGATTGACGTCTGTATTTCGTGTAAAAAAGAGCGGTTTGTATCCCAGTGTTGCTGCCATATAATTTCCTTTCGTTTTTTCATGTGTGCCTTCAAGTCATTCATATTTGGATATTGTCAGTAATGTCAATGAATGTTGAGGCAATTTTCGCGAGTTCATTGCCTACTATACCAATGTGGGATGGTAGCCAAATTATAGTTACTGATATATCTCGGGGAGTGATAAGCTGGTGGAAAGTATCTTGGATATTTTGGGCAATTGGATGTTGGGTGAATACATTTTGGATAGTCTGGATAGAGGCTAGTGTGTCTGTGCATATAGCTACATGCTTATTTGTTAAAGTGATGTGTTTGAGGGCTGGAAGTATGCTAAATAATTCGCCAGTATGAACGCTGCATAAAAGAGGGATAAGGGAGGAGTTAATGTGAGAATGGACGTTGTAACAGAGAAGCATACTCCTGTTTCATTTTTTGAGGCATCAGTATATATAACTAGATCGTATTTATTTGTTATTATGATGTTATTAAAACCTTTCATTATGAGTTCCCTTGGTGATATATGTTCGTCGTATCGTGTAGGTGACGTGTTGAGCTAAGAATTGGTAATGACCCAAGAAGGAGTCTGGGGTAGTGGGAGAGGAAATGTTTGCCGTAGATTTATGTCATTTAGTAGCTGTGCTAGCACTAGTGGAATGGGTTTAATTGATGATATTGGGTGTGCGTTATGTGAGGTGGATGTCGGTGATATAAAAAGGGGGTATACAGGGTTATGGGGGTTCGAGGAAACGGAGGCTGCGTAAGAGAGAATAAGCTGTTGACGTCTTAACCAAAGGGGTGTTCCATTGGCTTCACAATAAAGGTTTTCAACAGGGGTAGATCGGAAGGCTCCTAGGCAGAGACGTAGAGCTGTATTGTTTATGGGGTTTAAGAGGTCAGTGTATGTTTTGGAAGCTGACATATATATATATATATATATATAAATAATCAATGAAAAGATGAAAGAATAACGCGTGAAATATAAAACAAAAACAAAAACAGAATTAGCGGGCATATCACGCAAAAGAGGTTATCTTGTTGAAATCCGTTGTTTGTGTTTCCTCATGTTTCAATTAATATCCTTGCTCCCAAGTTGAACACCTTTTCTTGGTTATGCCGTACCGATGGAGGCTAATGAGCCAGAAACATGCATGTCTACGGTTACCACTCATTCTCTGTAACCTCTTTTGCGTGATATGCCCGCTAATTCTGTTTTTGTTATATATATATATATATATATATATATATATATATGGAGCGTATAAGCGATCTATATATTTAAGGAGGGAATTTTCATCGGCACCCCATTAAAAATGTGAGAGGGTTTTAATTACGTTGAGCCTCTTACTACACTCACCTTTTAATTCTAGTAGATGTTGTTTCCAGGTAAGTCGTGAGTCATAAGTAACACCGAGTATTTTGCAGTGGCCAACTAGAGGGATACAAATGTTGTTGATCATAATACGAGGGGATAGGGAGGGAAGGCGTCGGCTGAATTTAATGATTTTATATTTCGTGTAGGATAAAGATACACCTAGGAGGTTAGTTATGTAACCAAGGGTGTTGACAGCACATTGAATTAGTTTCGATGTGGTAGAGACAGAACGTGCGTGGCAGTATATTATTAGATCATCTGCATATAGGACGTGTCTAATTGGTGAAGAAAGATTAGAGCATAAATCGTTTATCACTAAATTGAATAGTGTCGGACTTAAAACCGAGCTCTGTGAAACCCCATCCGATTGGATGTAAGCTGATGACAAAATTCTATTAACTGAGACTCTTTACGATCGTGACGATAGAAAATTTTAGATAAACTGAAATATGTTGACATTGATGTTATGAAGGGTGAGTTGGTTCAGTATAGAGAGAGTGTCTACTAATGGTAACAAAGGTACCTTCAATGTCAAAAACAGCGGCAATACATTTTTGTTTCTTATTTAATGCCTCTGAAATATGGCTTTGAAGAAGTTTTAGTTTGTCATGGACTGAGGGATTTATTCGGAAGCCTGACTGCTCTTTAGCCATTATATTATGTTTGCCAAAGTACCATAGAAGCCTTTTTTAATGGATTTTCAAAAAATCTTGCACATGGTACATGTTAATGATATTGGTCTCTAAGCACTGGGTGAGGTAACCGCTTGATTTGGTTTTTTAATGGGAACTATGACTGAGGTTCGCCACTGGTTGAAGATTGTGTTGGAAGTCCAAATTAAGTTGTAGATTTCAAGAAGTTTTCGTCAGCCTTCGAAGGATAGTTTTTTATAAAGATATAGGGGATATCGTCAGGACCAGAAGCAGTGTACTTGGAGGATTGAATGGCCGAAGTTAGTTCTGGGTGAGAGAAAGAAGAATTTAGATAAGTGATGTCTTGAGTTGTTATGGTAGAAGATATAGGAGGTGTGGCAGTCAATGCTTCATGTGGGGTTGATTTTGCTTCTGAATTTTTCAAAACAATGTTTGGCTAGAGTTTCACCAATTTCTTGATTCTCACTAATTACAGTGTTGTTAGAGATAAGATTGGCTATTTTAAGACTGGTATTGTTTCCTTGAATTAGTCTAATCTTTATCCATAGAACAGTGGGATTAGTAAGTAAAATTTGGTTTTCTTATTCCTTTTACATATAAAATAAATCAAGAAAACAAATTTTGGGAAAGTTGTTGTAGATAGAACGAGCATATGAACATTCGTAAAATCACAATAGAATATAAAATTATAACATTTATCAATAAAAGTAATTTTTCAAAAAAAATTTACCAAATTAACAAAAATATAGAACAATATAATTAATTAGAATCAGTATACATAATCATAGAGAATATGAATAGGAAAATCAAAATAATTCATAAATAATTATTGATGAACATTTTCTGAAATAATTCCGTACCATAAACAACCGTAGACAGAACTTAACAAGCAACGAAACTCAATAAAATAACGTGACGCCACACGAAATATTAGACACCTAAAAGATCTGTTTATATTCAAAGAATAAAATAGAATAGGAATAAAAAAATCAACAGTGCTATGAATGATTAATAAATAAGTGAAATTCAGAATTAGAAAAAAAATATATGTATGATATGTTAATCAAATATTCAATCATAAACTTAAATAGAAAACATAATAATAAAATGTAGAAAACTGTAATTCGTAGGTAATGTCAAAACAAAACGAAATATAACAGTTGACGACAACTGAACCAACATAAAATGCAATCTGATATGAGATATTAAGAATAAAAATAAATGATTACCGACCTAATTTATGTATATAGATGTAGTAATTAAGAACAAAATAAGAAATGAATTGTATCCATATGTATTCTGTAAATATTTAGGTTGTAGGAACTGAAGAATTTGTATATTTGCATTGACCAATCGGAAGATTTCAAATAATTAACTAACAAGAAAAACAATGATAAATACTATGTTAGTGAATAATTCAATGACGACAAGGTTATAGTGCATAAAAAACAACATATAGTAGCAAGTTCAAGTCAGAAAAACAATAAAATATTAATAAAAAAAAGTAACAGTTGAACGATAATCAAAGATTTTTCTAGAACATTACGAGCTTCCGGTTATAAACAAAAAAGAGGTTTTGGCGGATAAAAAAACCGCGGCAGAGACACGAAAGCGTTGGTAACAAGGGAATAAGGAGATCAATTGAATGTGATGGAGTTTCTTGTAAAATTGTTATATATAAAATATAAGAAGGTACAAAAGTAGTAAAAAGTTAAATGAGTGCAGAGACAAAATTTGTGTAAAATAAAGTCAACCCACGTAGTAGAATTATCACCCGATAATACTTAGAAAGGAGATTGCCATCTGGAGCGGGAAAGCGTTATGGATGGACACTATTGAAGGGGTCGGCTTGGTAAAAAGAAAAGGTCTGTGGTGTGTTTAATTAATACATTTGGATCCAAATTTTAAATAGTGGAAAAAATAAAAGTTAAATGATCATTTGAAATAAAACACCTGATAATACAATTTTGAATAATAATAATAAACAAGGAAATGTAGAAAACTCACCTACCAAATTTGTAGATACATGTATTATTTATTTTACGTTGCATGTTCTTTAATCACATATATATAACTTTCCACAACAAGGCACAACTATTTTCAGTTTTATCACGTGCACAAAGTTTATAATACGTTAACATATTTTTTTTAGGATTGAAATAAAGTAGATTGAAAATTTCATATATCCTCTCCATTTCACGAATCGATTGAAACTAAAGTAGTTTTCTAAATATTTCAATAATACCATTCAGAGTAACAAGAAAAAAAACAATATTTGAACAGTTTTAAAACCAGATGATCATCTTTCAGAGAAAAATAACGTTTCCAAACGATTATGTAAATTTATGCAAATGAGTCTGCATAGCCGTCTCAAACAATGAATGGTTTTTAAAGATATATGATGGTTGTGTGATGTGGAAACAATGAATAGTTTTTAAAGATATATGATGGTTGTGTTATGTGGAAATTTAGATATATATATATATAAATAAAAACCATATTTTTATGTTTATGGTGTAAGAATAGTTCATATTTTGAAAACAGGATAATCATTTATTTTTGGATATAATATTTATGTGAGTCCATTAACTAAATTGAAGCGTCAACTCCATTTTATGAATAACCAATATTTTAAATTTTTTGCTCCTTTTTTCAATTAATAATATAAAATACATTACCTTGAATAGTGATGTTGATTTTATTATGATTTCGCCCAGGAACCCTACTGAGATAAATAGTGGTGTATCAATAGGAGCAGCCGAGGTAAAATGCAAAATTGCAAAATGAAGAGGAGAAAATGTTAATAATAAAAAATATAAATAAAAATTTGTTTTTTTACATATTAATTAGCTATTAACATTGCATTTCATATTCAACTCAACTTCTCAATTATAATACAATACCCACAATAAATTCACATATATTAACAATAATAATCAATAATATAATTACCCACAATAAATAAATTCACATAATATATTATTAACAATATATATATACATATATATATATATATATATATATATATATATATATATATATAACAAAAAAGAGAATCATGGGTAATTCACGCAAAGTAAAGGGCTACTGAAATAGAGTGGTAACCGTGTCGATGTTGGTTGATGTCCTGAAAACTCGGGATCTTCCAATTGAAGACACAAATGAGCGTCTGGTTTCCCTGCTGAAATCCGTTATTTTGTGTTTTCCCATGTTTGGATTAACATCTTTGCTCCCAAATTTCACATCATTATTTGGTTGTGCCGTGCTGATGAGGCAAAATGAGCCAGAAACATGCATGTCCACGGTTACCACTCTATTTCAGTAGCCCTTTACTTTGCGTGAATTACCCATGATTCTCTTTTTTGTTGTTGTTAACATATCACGCGATATTCCTACATCTTCTTTTTTATATATATATATATATATATATATATATATATATATATATATATATATATATATAATGTTGATTATTTTGATTTCTGAGGTTGGAATAATGTACGAACTGTTTCTCTGTAAACAACAAAGATTTTTATTATTATATACAATATTTACAATTAGATACATGATCTAGAATATTAATCCTACCTGTAAATAACAAAGAAACAACATTCAAAGTTATTATTCACAAGGATTGTTCTCACATTACTGTACAATATTTAATCTCATTGACATGTGCCAACTTAATGACGTATATTAAGACATCTTATTTACCGACTTAATTACGCGCGCAATTGAATTAGACTGAAGATATTCCTTACATCTCCCCCCCTTAAGATGAAAAATTTTTGGTATAAAATACAGTACAATACAAAATTATATAAAATAGCGCTAAGTACATTCTGTGATGTTCATCGCCGAAGTAGTAGGAGTTAGTTTTGAAATATGAAATAAATTTGATTCTGATTTTTTATATCCTACGTCAACCTCATACATTGAGTTTGATATTTTCTTCATAATTGTGTACGGTCCCATTCTTTATTCATCAAGTTTCTTTCGATTAATTATATTACCATTCTCAATATATACTGAATCTCCAACATTAAAATTATATCTTTTCCTATTTTTGTCATACAGTTTCTTATTGTATTCATGACATTTTATACTGTTCTGGAATGCAGTTATTCTATCGTTTTCTAGTTGATTAATGTTTTTCTTTTCCAATTCATTCGGTAATATTGATGTATCTTCGCCATTTAATAAGTGTTTTGGGCTAAATCTTGTCACCGTGTGCTCAGTTTCATTATACTGATTTATGCAGTTGTGAGCTACAGTTGTCCATGCATGTTTATTTTTTTGCTCATTCATTGCACAGTAGGGTAAGGGTCGCCCTAGACCAAGGTCATATGACGTCACGACCACGCCCCATGACGCCACGACCACGCCCCATGACGTCACGTGACAACGCCCCATGACGTCACGTGACCACGCCCCCATGCACGTGACCACGCACCATAGCGTCACGTGACTACGCCCCATGACGTCACGTGACCACGCCCCCATGACGTCACGTGACCACGCCCCATGACGTCACGTGACCACGCCCCATGCACGTGACCACGCCCTATGACGTAACTGTCATCTGTCACATGTGTCATCTGTCACACGTGTCATCTGTCACATGTGTCATCTGTCACACGTGTCATCTGTCACATATGTCATCTGTCATATGTGTCAACAGTCATATGTTCTGTACCATATGTCATACGTCAACAGTCATGTGTTCTGTACCATATGTCATAAGTGTCGTCTGTCAACCCCGCCACGTGTGTCAACTGTCAAATGTATCCCCCCATATGTTCTGTTCATATTCTCTATTATGTGTCTATGTGCCCGTATGTACGTTCCGTCGTATGTCCGTTTGTCTATGTGCCGTACGTTCCGTCGTATGTGTCATCCGTCAAATGTCTCATCTGTCATACGTGACGTACGTGCCGTATGGCCTTCCGTCAAATGTCTCATCTGTCATACGTGACGTGTGTGACGTATATGCGTTCAGTCGTACGTGTCATCCGTCAAATCCTTGCTATCTATCGTCGTTTTTCTACACTATCCAAAAGGTGTCGGTAATACAGTTACCTTGTCCTGCCATCTATCGTCGTCGTCATTAATCTACATTATCCAACAGGTGTCGGTAATACAGTTACCTTGCCATCTATCGTCGTAAACCTACATTATCCATTAGGTGTCGGTAATACAGTTACCTTGCCATCTATCGTCGTCGTAACCTACATTATCCAATATGTGTCTATTGTCGTCATTGCCAAAACGGCACAAACAACTATTTGTTACCAGAGTGCCAAAACGGCCGTGGGTAGCTGGGGTAGCGAAGCTACTTTTGCCGTATACTGCGCATGTTTTCCGTTACATATAGGCCTAAAAAGACACATTTCGATATTCTGCGCAGGTCCCCAAAAGGCGTTTCCCCATATCTCTGTTATTATTTGTCGGATTGGAGTCTAATAAACGCCATTATATTTGTTAGATTATTATCGTATACAGGATGTACAAAAAGATGCCAAGAAGGCACTAACGTATATCTTTGCTATTATTAGTCAGATTTTTATGGAACAAACGCCATTATATTTGTTAGATTATTATCGTATACAGAATGTACAAAAAAGATGCCAATAAGGCACTAACGTATATCTTTGCTATTATTAGTCAGATTTTTATGGAACAAACGATATTATGATTGTTAGATTATTGTCGTATACAGGATGTGTGAAAACTTTAGTGTAAAATGAGGAATACACTATTTAAAATGAAATTAAAAAAAAATGTAAAACGCAATTCTAATAAACGCCATTATGTTTGTTATATTATTATCGTATGCAGGATGTACGTCAAGCTAACCAAAGCGAAAAGTCTTACGCAATAGATAAAACTATGTATACAGATAATTAATCAATGTAATTGCATATAAAAATGAGTCCAGTTGATGCAATCATATTAAGAGTCTTACGTAATAGATTAAGTATGTATGCAAATTGCAATAGATAAAATTATGTATGCAGATAATTATTATTTAGTGTAATTGCATATAAAAATAAGTCCGGTTGATGCAATCATATTAAGAGTCTTACGTAATAGATAAATTATGTATGCAAATCACAATAGATAAAATTATGTATGCAGATAATTATTCCGTGTAATTGCATATAAATTGATCTAAAACGAGAGGCTTACGTAATACATAAAATTACGTATACCGATAACTATTCAATGCATTATCTTGAAGGTTACACATTTGAAAAATAAAAATATTAGATTCGATTTGTATATATATATAAGATCAGTTTTATCGTATGACATTCATTCTTCGTATCTATTTCTGAACTTCCAAAAAAAAAAACAGGTAAGACATTTTCATTTTATATTACTTGGAATGATTTAATCATAATATTATCATTAATTTCAGTGTAATGGATTTGCAAACTATAAATTCTTCTTCGCTTCTAGAGAGAGATTCGAAGCCTATTACAAAAATTCACGATTCAATATTGGGCGAACCTAAGAAAATTATCGCAGCTAAATTAGTACAAAGTAAATTTGGAGAAACAGTTTTGTTAGAGGTGGAAAAAGAAATAATATTCCTTCCGCAGCGAGTAACAAAGACGTACAAACCTTATATCAACTATTTTGAAGACGGAAAATACGCGTTTATATTTAGAGGGACAGTGGAAGTTGGGAAACCTCATCCAGCAACATCATTCAAAATTATAGAAACATAGTTGGTGAGTTATATAATAGTATGGACAAAATACCGCAGTACATTATCTAAAAAAAAAATGTGGATGTGAACATATGTGAAAAAATCAATAAATTATACATTTTAACATATATTGTATTAGTATAATTATTATTGTACCTAGTTTGCAAAATGAATAATCTAAATGATCCACCTATGTGTAAAATTTTTGAAACAATAGTTTGTTTAGTTTGTAGAAAAGTGTTACTTAAAACTTTTAAACTTGAAAAAACTTTGAATTGTAAACAAAAATTGATAATTGGTTTGTGTACAGCTGAATGTAATCAAACAAGGCCACTAAGAAAATTTCCAGAATATATAGATAATTGGTTACAAGAATTAGACCCGTTAGATGAAAGAGACTTATACAATTATTTATTACCTCGACGACTTGATCAGATCTAATATAAGAATAAAATGATTATTAGACCGTCAGATCATGTAATATGAATTGTTTATATAAGGTAAAAAACATGTAAGGCTGTTAATTGTGTATTTTTATCAAATTCATATACAGGTGTGGTGGAATATTTGTCGGTAATGTTTATAATTAGCATTCCAATGAATATTATGATGATGATTTTTCATATTTTATATCATTCAATTTAGAGTACTCAATACTTAGTTGCAGTATGTCTCTCGCAGAATATAGACATCGAATTGAGAAATATCTAATAAAAATAAATCAATTGAATAAGGACGTTGCTTTTTATGGAGATAAAAGAAAGGTTACGAGGCAAATTGAAAAACTATGTCTAGCTGACTCAAGTCAAAGAATATGGGATAAGCTTGCGATAAATTGGATACCTGAAGAATTGAAAAACGGGGAACAACAACAGGAGATTGCAAGTGCCTTAGATCACATCTTTTGACGGCAGACACCACAAACGACAACATATCCATTGAACCGAATAAAGCCTACAAGTATTCAATATGACCAACATGAAAGATGACATCTATAACATTAATACCAATATTTGTTATTTTTAAAATTGTTAAAATTTAAACAAGCAAATGAAATGTAATTTATAATCGAAAAATAAATATTAGGTGAATACATGGTGTTTTAATAAAAACAAAATGGTCATTCAAAAATCAATTTATTATTATTATTAATATATAATATTTACAAAGGTAATACACTATTGGAAAACCAGCGTCGGAGATGTTCTACGTTTCTTTGTGTGCAAGAGTACAGCCCAGTGGCGTGACAGGGATTTGGATCACGTTTAAAGTTTCCACTATCACATGATGTACCGTAAAACTTGCAAACATCAATAATATGTGGAAACACATTGAATATATGGCATTTCTTTAGTAAAAATTCTGCTTTTTGTTGTCCGCGTACGTATATGAAATCTGCAGCATACAATAGCTTATTTTCCAATATATCATCTAATTTGGAGTACTCGATGTCACCCGAAGAGTATCGAATACCATGCACATTCTTCTCCAAGTATGACACAGTCTTCTCATCTTTGTTGCTCAACGTAGCAATTGATTGGGGTGGTAAAAATATGTAATGACTCTGTTTAAATCCAATTTCGATGGTAAATTCTTTAGCAACAAACAGACCATTTATAACGAACCCCTGAATGTCAACAATTGCTATTCTCATGGTGATGACTGTTTGAACACTGACTTACAGCAGTCAAACACACTTCAATTTAAAGTCTTGACTATTTCGGTGAGGGGGAAGTACTCCATTACGCAGTCGTGAATTATGATACAATATACTCTAGTGTTTTCGGGAAAACCAATGTTTGCTCCAATGTCAAGTTTTACATCGACAGTAGATGCCTTCATGCTTTCTTCTTGTTTCGAGCAATCGATAACAAACAAGGCGCGTTTCTTAAAAGAGGAATAATCCAAGAGAGGGCGCTTCTGTGTCGAATTCATATAGCTGGGATAAAATTCAGTATAGTTGAAATAGGCTTCATTGTAATCGTTTCTACTAAAGTCCAACTGCATTCTTTCATTGGGAAAATATTCGCCATTTAACGATAAACGTATACTTTGAATGTCTGCATTATCGAGCAGAGTGGGATCGACTTTGCTGTTGTCACGTTTGTTGGTTTGAAAGAAAACAATAACATAACGAGGTCGTTCGACCGAGGTTGTAGTTTTAACAGCCCAAACTTCACGTTTAGCATTTCTGGTAATTGCAGGCAGTTCATGTACCTTCCACTTTCTAAACGGAATAACTATAGGCAGATCCTTTTGAATGGCCTTCATAAGTTCCAACTTAATATCGTCATTAGGATAGATATGCCGGATTTTTAATTCAATGTCGGTAATTTTAATGTTAACGGTTGTATTGGAAGTCACACCAGCAACAGTTTTTTCCGTAATATAAACACAGTCATTATCGTTTCGAGCTCGAACTAAACGTATTGTTTGTCGTCCACACCTAATCATAGGATAGTCGTTGAAAATGTTGAAAATATGTTTGAGAGGAATTTGAAGGTTAAATGATTTGTCGATGGAATTTAGGATGGGGTCTTTAGGATAATTCCATCCTGCTATAGCCATATGATTGGAGTCTTCTTGATTGTAGCAAGTCATGGCACGTACAGCGCTAACGATTCCAGGATCTCGAACCGTTTCCATTTCTCTTGCACTTTCACTGTATGTACACGAATCGAAAAGGAAAGCACCAACATTATTAGCCAGTTTCACATCACCGCCTCCTTGTACTTCGAGTGTCCCTTCAATGCACAACAAAGTTTCGTTCATGGCAAAAAACGAATCAACTTGATTGATGCTAAATTCTACAATATCACTGCAATTGAACGATTTGATGAACGGTGCATATGTTCTGTATTCAGCTTTACGGATTGACTCATCAAATTGCGGGTTACGGTAAATATCAAACATTGGTGGCATATCGTTCATACGAGAACGTTTTCCATACATTGTCGTCATTGTTGTTTCTATTTCAACAAAAAGCCTAAAGACTGCAGGAATAATTTGTTAGCAAAGGTAAGCTGCTGCTGCTGCTGCTGATGCTTTGAAGGTTGTCGCGTAACTAATGACTTTAAATGTACGTCGGAACGTCTTTTATGATTAATTATCAATCCCATCTGTTGCTTCTCGCTCTAAGCTCCAACACCAAGGTACTCCTTTCACCACGAAAGTTTATGGGACGTCCGTCTTGGTCTACAGCCAACACAGTAACGTTGGTTATTTCACGTTGTGGTATAACAGGTAAATAAAGTAAATTATGTGGTGTTTCGTCAATGGCGTACCCAGGATCTACTTTTATGACCAATTCGTAAATAGTATGAGCAGGTCTGTTTGCGTCGAAGGCTCCAGTAGTAATGTTACATTCGAAACGTATGCTAGATACTTTTATAATTTTGACGGGTAGATCTGAAGAGTGCTATAGTTTGGGTTCGAGTATTTTTGCAGAAAATCCTAATATGTTACCCAGACTGTTGGGTTGATCAAAGGAAATTCTATATTTACTGAAAATCATACATTGTAACGTATTATTATTAGGTTTTAGTGCAAATATTGATTCTGGTCTCAGTGAATTGCCGCCATCTAACTTGTTCAGTATAAACGATTCAATGTCAGCAATTTCGTAACATCCTGTGGGAAAATCAAAACTTTGCAGCTTGTTATTATCGTCATAGTAGTAAAACTTGCAATTATCAATGTTTGGTATGCTATGGTATGAGTGAAAAGAACGCAGCGCTAATTCGTAGTCTTTCTCCGGATGTATTACAATAGGTGTAGGAGGTTGGAAGGTAAATACGTGATTTGTGCTATTAACTCTCAACAACTGCGACATGATGACTGATGCATGTCAAGGATGAAGGTACTTTAAATAATAATACACAGAACTATGTTCAAGATTTATTTAATACACTTTGACATAGAAAACAAGATGCTTGACAACTTGCAGGACCATCCCAATGCGTTGTCCAATCAGGGCGGTTATAGTGAACGAAGCACGGCAGACGAATTTGTAGCTCAAAGTTTGCTTTATAATCATTAGGAAGTTTATGCCAAATATCTAACAATTCAGATGGACCAACACACTGTATCAAATATCGAATGGGGACTTGTTTCAGTTCTTCAACAGTAGAACTTCTAAGAGGTTTTCGGTGATACATTAATAATTCGATAGCCTTATCTCCCATTGTTCGATGAATGTTGAAGTAGAAATTTCAAACACAAATGTCCACAATTGATCTGATCGTAGTTTTGGTACTGATTATTGTTATAAAAAATTTCAACTTTTTTTCCACCCAGATACTTTACAAGTTCTTTGGGCGGTTTCAAATTACCAAATGAATCGAAATACTCAACGACATTGTTTTTCTTTATATATGCTACCCAATGTGTTCCGTTATTTTTGGACGAGTCCAAGTTAACCACTGCACACTCTTGTTGTCGAGGAGGGGATTTAGGTAGAGAGTCTCGCATGAAAACACCTCGAAAATGTTTAATTTTATATAATTTTGCATAACGTGCAATATCATTGTCGTACAGTGGACGATTGGGTAGCTTTATCGACAGTTTTTTGACTTTTTCAAATACAATCCAAATCCTTTACCTCCCCCATACTTTTTCAGATATAAACCATTTCCGACATGTTCCATAGCCTTATTATGACGTATATCTTCCTCCAATTTCTTTCGAGCATTATCAATGACGGTCTTTGCAACTCCTGCAGCTCCACCCGATAACGCTCCAAGTGCTGAGAGTCCAGCAAACAGAGGTATAGGTGGTAGAAAACCTCCAGATTTCACTACAGGTATCACGCGAGGAACATTAATTTTCTTTGACCCTCCAAACTGTCGAATAAGTGATTTGGCTGCTCGTAAAGCAAACAAGGCACTTTCTTTCAAAGATGCTCCCCTCTTCATGGAATTGCATACCTTTAGCACGACATCTCTATGGAAGGAACGACGTTTTCCCATTCCCATTCCCAACTTTCGTTTAACCTTCATGCCGCCCGTAACAAGTAATGCAGCACTCTTTTCATCAAAAGATGCGTCTTTTGATTTGACTCGATCCCAAGCTTTATCTTCCAACTCCTTATCTGCTTTGTGACGTTCTTCAAGAGATTTGTTTTGTGAATAAGCAATATCGTGCTGTTAACAAGCCTCGTCTAAAGGATTAATGCCCACGTCGCCACGTGCAAGTCGCTTTTCTAACTTTGTTCCTGCTGTAAAAGGAGAGAGAAGTCTTCAACAGTTAACAAATTATTTTCATCATAATCATCACTTACGTCCACAATAATTGTAGGTGGGTAAATGAAGTTCGAATGGTAGTTTATTGATTAAAGAATTCAAAAGACCTTCTCCCTCAAACACCAACATTAAGACTGATCTGCGACTATGTAATGCCATCCATATATATAAATAGATATAGATATTGAAAATACTTTAATAGCATCCATCACAAGATGAAGATCATTCAACAAGAACAGACGCTATCCATTGAAAATCTGGACTTTACATCTAAACCAACTGTTGGTAAACATGGAAAACTACTACCAAACTCATTTAGAGCTATAATATGTGGACCAAGTGGGTGTGGAAAGACGAATATAATGTTGGCACTTCTGTTCAATCCCAATGGTGCAAGATTCAAAAATATTTATGTTTATTCAAAGTCACTATTTCAACCAAAATATCAACTGCTGCAAGATGTTATAGCTCAAGTCAAAGGCGTTGGGTATTTTCCATTCAAAGACAATGAGGACATTATTAGCCCGTAAGAAGCTCGACCAAACTCCGTGTTTATATTCGATGATGTAGCATGTGATGGACAACAGAAAATTCGACAATATTACTCCATGTGTAGACATAAGGACATAGATGCGGTCTATCTTTGCCAGACATATTCGAAAATTCCCAAACAACTAATACGAGATAATTGTAATTTGATTGTACTATTCAAGCAAGACGAAATTAATCTCAAACATATATTCGACGAACATGTTTCTCCAGACATGACTTTCGAAAAATTCAAAAAAATGTGTTCTCAATGTTGGTTGTCAGACAACTATGGAACTTTAGCAATAGTAAAAGATTTTGCTCTGAATAATGGTAGATATCGCCAAGGATTTGATAAATACATAAAGATTTAAGCTAAGTCTTCAGTTCACATCAATATGTCAGACGATATAGTAGCTGTTGCCTTGCGTGAGAAAAAGGTGGCTGAACTAGCCAAATCAATTCGCAAAAAATATTTAGCGTTAAAATTGGGCAAATCAGAGCACGATGAGTCTCTTAATAAACTCTTCAAACCAATATCTATGCCATTGAAGGAAATTGTAGAGTCTTCAAAGACATTGCAGAAAACCATTTCAAATTTGAATCCAATTAAAAAAGAGGAAGAGGTAAAAAAAAGAAGAAGAATAACTAGATGATGATGATGTGTTTGTACCACCATCTTTCCTCGAATCGGAATCTGTAGCTGAAACAGATGAAGCAGGGGATATTATACGTCCCGAATCTCCAGAGGAGATGCGTCCTAACGTTTCACATGAAGCTTTTCAAGAATATATGGAACAATACCCCGCCATCAGTTTAAAATACATCAAGGATTATTTTCAAAAAGATGATAAAATTGACAAAAATTACGGTCCTATCTATGATGATACGTTTGGGTGGATGCTGGGTAAACGTCGAATTGCCTTTGATAAAACAAACGGTAATATAAACGTGCTACAGGATGGTAACAAAGAGGCGGGATACTTGCCTGGAACTCGAGGATTGTACGAGCTGTTATTTTACAACGATCCGCAATATGAAGAGGAAGATTTAAAACATTACAAAATTCTGTTAAACAATACACAAGTTCAACTTGATATTCTCTATCGTCTAAAAGGTTCAAGTACTGACAAATACAAATATATAATTAAACCATTATTTAAAATACCGCGATCAGACTCAGTACCGAGTAGATCACAATATATGTCTCCAACTCAACGATCTGGCTCCATGTCAACAAGAACTCGCCTAAAATCAATTCCAATTAATAGAGGAAAAGGACTTGGCTTAACGTAAAACGAAAAACCTATGGAATATATTTATTGGGATGATCCAAATGAATTGGTTGAACGTTTGAAATTATTGATCGCTTCAAAAGAGGCAGGTAATACGTCCAACGATAACGAAATAGTTGCCATCATAAATGAACTAAAGGAAGCAAATATAATAGAATAACAAAAAATAAAGTCTATTCATTTCAATCATGCCTCTCGATAAGTTCGGACACCGCCGTCGTCATGCTAATGAACGGATTACACCTTATATGTCGAAAGTATCATATCCACACACTTCGGACGGTAATATTGATGCTGAAAATGTGAGAATCTGTAATGTTAAGACGCCGACTACAAATAGCGATGCTGTCAATAAACTTTATGTCGATGAGCAAATGCAAGTGTATCATAATGAACTTGGAGTACTTCAAAACAAAATCAACGACATTAATTCATTTATTTCGAGAAATCCGCCAGTCGCAGCTCGAGATATGGCAACTAAAAAGTACGTCGATGATGTGATTGTTGTGACCAAAGATAATATGAGACAAGAATTCAAATATTTTGTTCAAGGTTTTGGAGAAATATTTTTAAAAGATATACAACAACAATTCCAAGGAAAAATCGATAAGCATGAAGTATCCATAAACGAATTACGAACAAATTACTTGAAGAAAGGTTTCAAATAGTATCGAAAAGACATCATCAGTTGAGAACGTGTATGCGCTAACGAAGCATGTCATCCAAAATTCAACTTGTAAACGAACTCCACAAACCGATACGTAAAAATTATCCACGCAGACGTACAATTGTCAAAGGCATAGATGATTTATGGCAAATGGATTTGGCTGAAATGCGACCTTACGCTCATCAAAATAAAAACCATAAAATGATACTAGTCGTTATCGATTGTTTTTCAAAGTTTTTGTGGACACGACCATTAAAGACAAAGACTGGCGAAGAGCTAACTCGTGCATTCTCGTCCACACAGGTCGAATACCCAAAAATCTTCAATCGGACCAAGGAACGGAATTTTACAACAACAAGTTTCAAAAATTAATGAAAAAACATAGAATTAATCACTATAGCATATTTAGTACGAAAAAAGCTTCTATGGCCGAACGAGTAATACGAACAATCAAATCAAAACTATATAAACATTTCAGTTTAAATGGTACCTATAAATGGATAGACATTCTACCCGAAATAACTAATAAATACAATGATACAAAGCATTCAACTACCAAGTATAAACCTTCCCAAGTCAATAAATCCAACGAAAAAATGATTTTACACAAAACCTATAGTCATCTAAAGATAGCTGGGCCACGAAAATTTAAAGTTGGTGATATTGTACTTATAAGCAAGTCGAAACATGTCTTTGAAAAAGGATACACCCCCAATTGGACGACAGAACTATTCAAAATCGTTAAAGTCAAAATAACCAATCCCATCACGTATTTGCTCGAAAACATGTATGGTGTACCAATCAGTGGAGGGTTTTACGAGGAAGAGCTGCAGAAAACGTTAAATCCAGACATATACTTGGTGGAAAAGGTGCTTAGAAGAAAAGGCAACAAGATGTATGTTAAATGGTTAGGTTTAGACAAAAAATATAACAGTTGGATACAAAAC
Organism: Galeruca laticollis; assembly: GCA_963921935.1. Classification (NCBI taxonomy): domain Eukaryota; kingdom Metazoa; phylum Arthropoda; class Insecta; order Coleoptera; family Chrysomelidae; genus Galeruca; species Galeruca laticollis. The sequence goes on along the minus strand of OY998183.1, from coordinate 44,813,901 downwards.
GCAGATCTTGTTGTGTAACTACTTTCACTTTGATTGTCGCATGTGAATACAAGGTTTTGTAACGGGGCACATTATTATCCTCAAAGAGATAGGAGTGGGTATAAATTGGAGAGAGCTGCAAGCCAGATTGTTAGTCGTCATAATGAATTCTCAAGATAGTGGTTATAGTAGTAGTAGTAGTACAAGTGCTCCAGAAAGTTATACTTATGATGCTGAACTAGATCATATTTTAGAACAATATGAAATTGCTTCCAAAATGGAAAAGCACTACTTACTTTATAGCGAGTATTCTACAGATACGAATTTTCGAATTGGATGTGGTCTTAGTCCAGCACGGACGTTTAGTAGTGTAATCACTCTCGCATACGATGATACAAAAATCTCCTTCAGCACTTACGAATGGGACTCTTTTATCTATATTTTAAATAACAATTCATTTATAAGTGCTCCACTTCCAGCATTATACGAAGAATGTAAGCCAGAGACGATACGTTGTGGAGATTATTGCACTATTCGACAACTAATATTTGATGATGTTAAATGGTTGGAAGTAACTAAACACGGTATCAGTTTCCTTCTACGAATACAAGATGTTCTTCAAATTATACAAGTTTATAATTGTCTAATTTCCCATCGTCTCATTCATTTGGAATCTATAAATATTTGTGAATTCTATAGAAATGTGATTGCAATTATCTGTAATTTCACTCAAAATAATGGACATTTGAGTAAATTTGAACTATTGTACACCATTTGTGATTGTAGTAATAGTATAATGGCAGTGGCCCTTAGAGAATTTATATACTTCAATAAACCTAAAGTTGTGAACGATTTAGATTAATAAATTGATTGATTGAAATTATTTTGTTATATTTACGCCTCTGAATTTATACAGGGTAGCCATACCAAAATATGGGGATTTATTATTATTTGAATACATTGTGAGCATATGAGCATATCCTGTATACGACAATAATCTAACAATCATAATATCGTTTGTTCCATAAAAATCTGACTAATAATAGCAAAGATATACGTTAGTGCCTTATTGGCATCTTTTTTGTACATTCTGTATACGATAATAATCTAACAAATATAATGGCGTTTGTTCCATAAAAATCTGACTAATAATAGCAAAGATATACGTTAGTGCCTTCTTGGCATCTTTTTGTACATCCTGTATACGATAATAATCTAACAAATATAATGGCGTTTATTAGACTCCAATCCGACAAATAATAACAGAGATATGGGGAAACGCCTTTTGGGGACCTGCGCAGAATATCGAAATGTGTCTTTTTAGGCCTATATGTAACGGAAAACATGCGCAGTATACGGCAAAAGTAGCTTCGCTACCCCAGCTACCCACGGCCGTTTTGGCACTCTGGTAACAAATAGTTGTTTGTGCCGTTTTGGCAATGACGACAATAGACACATATTGGATAATGTAGGTTACGACGACGATAGATGGCAAGGTAACTGTATTACCGACACCTAATGGATAATGTAGGTTTACGACGATAGATGGCAAGGTAACTGTATTACCGACACCTGTTGGATAATGTAGATTAATGACGACGACGATAGATGGCAGGACAAGGTAACTGTATTACCGACACCTTTTGGATAGTGTAGAAAAACGACGATAGATAGCAAGGATTTGACGGATGACACGTACGACTGAACGCATATACGTCACACACGTCACGTATGACAGATGAGACATTTGACGGATGGCCATACAGCACCTACGTCACGTATGACAGATGAGACATTTGACGGATGACACATACGACGGAACGTACGGCACATAGACAAACGGACATACGACGGAACGTACATACGGGCACATAGACACATAATAGAGAATATGAACAGAACATATGGGGGCATACATTTGACAGTTGACACACGTGGCGGGGTTGACAGACGACACTTATGACATATGGTACAGAACACATGACTGTTGACGTATGACATATGGTACAGAACACATGACTGTTGACACATATGACAGATGACATATGTGACAGATGACACGTGTGACAGATGACACATGTGACAGATGACAGTTAGATCATAGGGCGTGGTCACGTGCATGGGGCGTGGTCACGTGACGTCATGGGGCGTGGTCACGTGACGTCATGGGGGCGTGGTGACGTGACGTCATGGGGCGTAGTCACGTGACGTCATGGGGCGTAGTCACGTGACGTTATGGTGCGCGGTCACGTGCATGGGGGCGTGGTCACGTGACGTCATGGGGCGTGGTCACGTGCATGGGGCGTGGTCACGTGCATGGGGCGTGGTCACGTGACGTCATGGGGGCGTGGTCACGTGACGTCATGGGGCGTGGTCGTGACGTCATGGGGCGTGGTCGTGACGTCATATGACCTTGGTCTAGGGCGACCCTTACCCTACTTTGCACATCTTATTTTATTCACTAAGGTTTGGTTGAGTCTTTCGTTTAAACCATTCGAAAATGGTGTATTAACTCCTGTAAAGATCATTGTGATTTCTTTTTCTTTCAAAAAATTTTTGAAGTCTTTAGAGTTTATACCTGGGTATTTATCTGTTAATAGTATCTGAATATCGTGATCTTTTAGTACATTTTCTGTTAGTTTAACGAAATCATTTGCATTTTGTGTTTTCGATGTTAATATGTAAGCATATCTTGAAAAGTGGTCTACCAGGAGATGTAAATATTTTTTCGTAGATCTTGAGCCACCAAATCCACCTATTGTATCTATGGAAACTATTTCGAATGGTTTTGTTGCGGGACCAAGATGTGACATTAAGCCAATTTTATCTTGTCCTCTTGATTTATTTTTTTTACATATTTGGCAATGTCTACAAACTTTTTTTATGTTTTCTGATATCTTTTCTGCTGTATAATACGTCAGTATTTTATTTTTCATTTGATTAATTCCAATATGACCGAATTTCTTATGAGTGTCTTCTATCAGTTTTTTGCTAAATTCTTCCGATAGTAAGATTTTCTCTTTATTTCTTGCTTTTTTATAGTACAAGTTATTTTTAATGTCTAATCTCAGTCCATTTTTATCAATTTTTATATCTTTATTCTTCTTCTGGTCTTCTAAAATATCCTCTAGTTTTATTAGATTCACTACTTTTAATTTGTCTTCCTCTTCTTCTTTAGCCTCTAGCACCGGATTTCTGCTTAAGCAATCTGCTTCTAAGTTATCCTTGCCCGGGCGATACACTACTTCAAAGTCAAACTGCGACAAGTAATAAGTAAGATCCCCTAGTTCTTCGTCAGTTCTAGCTTTTATATTCATTTTTTCTAGAGGTTTGTGATCTGAAAATACTGTGAAATGTTTGCCTATAAGCCAATGTCGCCAATACTTTACCGATTCTTTTATTGCTATACATTCTAAATATATTGCTTTTTTTTTCCTGTGATTCGCTTAATTTCCTAGAAAAATATGCTACTGGTTTTTCAGTTTTAATATTTTCGTTCAATTGTTGTTGTTTTAAAACAGCACCTATGCCTTGCAAGCTTGCATCTGTATATATATGAATCGGTAAATTTGGATCAAAAACAGCTAAAACTGGTTGTGTGCAAAGAAAATTTTCCATATATTCAAATACTTTTTGACATTTTTCTGACCAAATGAATTCCTGTCCTTTTCTTAGTAAATTATGCAGTGGGTCTAAAGTTATTGAACTTTTTGGTATGTATTCGTTATAAAAATTAATTTTACCCAAAAATTGTCGAACATTTTTTCTATTTTTTGGTACAGGAAAATTTCTTATCGATATCAAATTATCTTTCATTGGGGAGATTGAATTATGTTTTATTATGTGGCCTAAATATTGTACTGAGTCAATTGCAAATGTGCATTTTGAGAGTTTTAATCGAAATCCTTCTTTCACGATTGCTTCTAATAACTGTGTCAAATGATCTATGTGTTCTCTAAAGGATTTTGAAAATATTAAGATATCGTCTATATAGTTAACTGAGAGTACCTGATAATTTGTGTTTTCTTATTATATTACTAAGGATTTTTTGAAAAATAGCCGGTGATGTTTTTAATCCGAATGGTAGGCATGTCCATTGGAAGTGACCTTCTTGGGTGACAAATACTGTTTTTCTTCTATCTTCAATCCGTAAAGGAATGGACCAAAAAGCAGAATTAATGTCCAGCTTTGAAAAAAATTTGCAGTCTCTTGTTTTTATTACTAAGTCTTCTATCAATGGAAACGGTTGTGATTGAGGTACTATTATTTTGTTCAAATCCCTAGAATCTATGCATAATCTTGATCTTCTATTGTCATCTTTATTGAATGCTAAAGTTACAGGGGCAGCAAAAGGGCTGTATGATTCTTCTATCAAATTTCTTTCAAGTAATTGAGATACTTGTTCTTCTATTTCTTTCTTGTCATCAATCGTACATCTATAGGGCCTTTTACTACAATATTTATCTACTATAAGATCTATTCTCGCTTCGTAGTCTTTTACGGTACCTATATCGTACTTATCTTCAGCAAAAATATTTTTATATTTATTTACTAAATCTGTTATAATTTTTTCTTCATTATTCTTCAAATGATTTGTTAAAATATTAAAAGTGTCTATCTCTACATGTTCATTAAAGTTAACTTGATACTCATTTATTAATTTGTTAGATTCGGAATCTTTTTGTTCTATCTCTAATCTCTCATTTCGTATCAAGTTGAATTTTTCTATACAATCTAGTCCTATGAGGAAATTATACTTGAAATTTTCATTATTAATTATGAACACATTTACATATTTTTCTATATTTAATATTTTTATTTTTAATTTTACCATGCCATCTGTTTTATAAATACCATTAATCGTTCTCAAATTAGTTTTCTTAATATAATCATTCTTCGTTTTTACATTGATTAGACTGGCATTTATCAATGATATATTGGAGCCTGGATTATAAATCGCAGGTATTTCCAAAATATCATTTAACCTAATTTTGAGTTCAATCAATGGTGGCACTATTAGTTTTTTGGATCATCGGTACTTAAATCTACATCTAAAGTTAAGTTATTTACTTGTCTCGATTTGTAATTTTTCTTTTCTGGATCTTTAAACCAGCATTCTGTTTCGGGGTGAAATCTTGTTCCTTTGTTATTATCTTTGCATATTTTGCAAGGTGTTTTTTCTGTTTTTATCTTGAAGTCCGGTTTATTCTTTTTCACTTCAAAATTTTTCTTAATGGTTAAACTTTCTAATTTATTCAATTCATTATGTGAATCTTCAGATTTTTCTAAGTTTTCTCTATCAATTCTGTCTAATATGTAGTTGGGTAAACCCATGGCGATAAGATCCACAAGCGTATCACTATCCATAGTCTTCCTTACTTGTAATAAGAGTTTTTCTTTTCTTAGAGAATATTCTAGTAATGAACCTGTTTGGTATTTAAATGCTATAGCATATTTTATTGGAGACCAACCTTTACTTGCAAATGTATTACAAAAATTGTCTCTCCATTCTTTCCATTCTGCTTTGATTGTAAGCTTATAAAGTGTACAACTATACCAATCTACAGCACTTTTGTCCATGAATGACTTTAAAATTTCAATTTTTTTCTCATCTTTTATTAATTCAAAGCGTTCACATTCTTTTTCAAAATCATTAATCCATTGATCCGCGTTTGAATTTTTACCATCAAATTTTTCGATAACAAATTCTTTAGCTAAATTCTCAATATTTATCTTTTCAGATTTTTCTTCATTTTTTTCTACTAGTTTTTCTAATAATTGTATCAATGGTTGTTCTGAGGTACTAGCCGTTACGTCACTATCTTCTTGTTTTTCAATTAACTCTTCCAAATACTCATCCTCAAATACCACATTCCCTTCTGTATCATAATAAGTTTCTTTCAATTCTTTATGTAAACTTACCCACACTTTTCTCACTTGATTTCTCAGTTTTAATGCTTTCTTTACCTTAGTGAATGCAGGAGTTTTCATAAGCTCTTCATGGTTTTGTACACCATAGTGGTCAAATGGAATTCTATATGTATGACCATCTTCTGTGGTAATTCTAGTGACACACAACACATTGGATTTTTTATCTGCTGCTTCTAGTAATTTGAAGTGGAACTGTAGCTTTTCCATCGTGGTATACAACGAGAATGTTGTTTTATAATGTTGATTATTTTGATTTCTGAGGTTGGAATAATGTACGAACTGTTTCTCTGTAAATAACAATGATTTTTATTATTATATACAATATTTACAATTAGATACATGATCTAGAATATTAATCCTACCTGTAAATAACAAAGAAACAACATTCAAAGTTATTATTCACTAGGATTGTTCTCACATTACTGTACAATATTTAATCTCATTGACATGTGCCAATTTAATGACATGACGTATATTAAGACATCTTATTTACCGACTTAATTACGCGCGCAATTGAATTAGACTGAAGATATTCCTTACATATATATATATATATATATATATATATATAGTTTTTGTCGATCCTGTAGCATTTTGAATAAACTCCGTTATTTCGATTTTGGAATCAAGTCTTGTTTTTTTGGTTGACAGTGTCACCATTCCATTTGAAATATGTATCTTCTACAATAACAATTCGAACAGATATAGGAATATGATGCGAATGGTTTTTCATCAATGTAACATAATCCGATTTTATTGCTGTCGCGCAGAAAATATAGCTTAAACGTATTTACGTCTTTTTCCAGTCCTTTGTTCTAACAGCAGGGAACATAACGTACACTTTTCCAGAATTCCGGATCATCACGTCCATTATTCATCTGGACCTTAAAATATAAAGTTTATGTCCATAGAAGGTGAAACTCGTTTTTCAAATGTGTCTTTAATGCCTCGCTTATATCCTATAGCACTATATTTTTACAGGAAGACTCAAAGTTGATAAACTCTATGGAAGCTAAAGAATTATGGGTCAAATGGCTCGCTATTTAATTGAATGAATCGAGTTTTTGTTTTAGGTTACTGTATTTTTTATATACCTTGGCGTTTGATATGATTCGAGTTGGAGTTCCTAGAACTTATCTGATTAGCGTCAGTTGAAACAAAAACGTCTTAAATTTGCAGAGGCGAAAGTACCTTAATAATATGTGAATCGTGAGGGGAATGGTTAATTTTTAAAAAAGTAATATGAGTTGATTTCAAAAAGTAAGGGTCGAGGGCTTGTACGAGGAAAAATCGGAAGGGCAATTTGTCTTAGTTGACTGAAGAACAGTATGCTCGCTTTTACAGTGTACAATTACAATACGGAAAAGATTTCAAACCGTGTTGCAATCGTCCATTGTCACTGAATCCACATGGGAACCATATAGTATCTAGAGCTCAGTGGACTACGGGATCAAATGTACGCTTTCACATTACATAATATTTAGTCGTGAGTTGTGGGGGAGACCTAGTGCGCACCTCTCGGCTGTGTTTAATTTCAGTGTGTGTATTCCATTTGCATAGGACAATGGAATCAATAGACGCGGAAGTTTTGATATCGCTCGTTGCAGCGGAACCTGTGTTGTGATATAAAGCAACTCAGGTCCTTAAATTAAATGCAGAACGTTCCAACTTCTTCACGTCTCTCATTTTTCTTTGCCGACGTTGATAAATTACCACAATGCCATACATTTCACACTAGCCATGATAATTTCTACGATTGATGGTGTACTTTCAGTTGAACAGATGAAAATATAGATTTTGAATGATTTAAAAATGTTCAATCTGGAAACCAACAGACCACGAAAAAAAACTCTACCGATTTTATCCCGTGCGAGCAAAATCGTGAAATGTGCAAAGAGCGTTACGCTGTTTGCACATTACATATCGTGGTCTGTCGGTTTTCACATTGAACGTTTTCAAATCATTCAAAAGCAATATTTTCATGTGTTCAGTTGAAAGCACACCATCAATCGTGGATTTTATTATGGATCGCGAACAAATTTGTGCATTGCGGGTAATTTATCGTCGTCGGAAATGAAAAAGACGTGATCGTTTTATATGGGATCATCCAATTAATGAGAGACGTGAAGAAGTTGGAACGCTCTACACTTTATTTGAAGACCTGAGTAGTTTCATATTACAAAACAGGTTTTGCTTCCACAAGCGATATCAAAACTTTCGCGTCTATTGTTCCCATTGTCCTATGCAAATGGAATATACATAATGAAATTAAACAAAAACGAGAGGTGCTTACTAGAGTCCCCACGACTAAAAATGTGGAAGCGTGCATTTGATCCCGTAGACCACTGAGATCGAGAAACGATATGGTTCCCGTGTGGCTCCAGTGGGAATGGGCGATTACAACACGGTGAAAAATCGTTCCCGTTCCGTAATGGCACAATGTGTAAGCGACTATACTCTTCCTTTGTCGACTAAGAGAAATTGCCCGTCCGAATTTTTCCCGTACGAGCAAAATCGTGTAGAGTGCAAAGGAAATAAGGCTACGTGTACAACGGAGCTGTGGTACTAGATACTAGCAGAAATTATAGAGGTATAAACGCTGTATTGTATATGCGAGTATGGGTGTGCACAATTAAGCGTTTCTAGCACTTTTTAAAATGTATTGTGAGGATTATTTATGTTCCGTGGAGGAAAAATGGTTTATTCCAAGAGAAGACCACAGTAGAACATATAAAATGCATCCTCCAAATATACAAAGACATTAACGCAACTGCACCGGAATGCATCCGCTTAAATGAACAGTCGATCCGTTATTCATCGAGCTAACACCCCCGATCAACTGCCTATGAAGATGCCCAGCATTAGTAGTATTTGTATCTACTCTTATTTGATATGATGTTCTTGCCAAACCAATTTACTGTGTTCAAAGTGCTTAGAAAAGATTTTTGATATAAAAGCGAATTATCGTTCTACATTTTAAAATCTAAACAAGAGGTAAGTTAAACTTTTTTCTTACGTTCAATGATCATTATGTTATCTAAGAATGAGTTGATTTATACCAGAATGCGAGTATAAGAATTTGCATTGAATAAATAGAAGTTGACGGAAAATGGTTACCATCAAATCAAAGCATTCCCAGATACCGAACACATGGACGGAAACGAGATTTTGCGGGTGAATATTATACTTTTTAAATTACAGATTTTAACACTAACCATTATGTGTTCTTGTTAAGCACCTATTTATACATTTTTACAACGAAAAATCTGTATTCGACCTACCCGAAAGTTAGATTTTATATTATCGAATTTAAAAAGACTACTTCTGCTGAATTGTTGTGCCGTAAATAAAATTTCAAAGGGGATAATTTATTTATCCAAGACTTAATTGTTACAATCTTTTTATAAACGTTTACTGAGACTGTCGATAGTTTGAGGAATTAATTTGAAAGTTATGGTATTATATAGTCAACGATGAAATAAAACAATATCATTTGTTTAAAACTTCATTTATTTGAACTAATGTTCAATTTAAACTGGTTGACGCGTTTCATTAACACAGTAGCTTTCTCAAAACGAATGAAGATAATTATATAAAAATGTTTTAATATATACAGTGCATAAATACAGAATTCTATTTACTAACGTTAACAAAGCTAATGAAAGAAATTACCTGTAAATTCATTCACTACAAACATTCCTGAGCTATCTTGTAGGTAAAAAGGTTTAACAAAGGAGAGTGATTGATATCTATTTGGTCATTGAGAAGATTACCTGAATATTTATTTTTGTTAATCTCAAGAGCCTCTAATAAATTTAAACTGAAGGATTTACCGACTACATGGAGAATTTCAAAATTTGGGTCAAAAAGTGTTGGTTATCTAAAAAATGATTTGAATAATGAAAAGAGTACCATATATCATGAAGTTTTAGTTTTTCAATCATAGACAATATATTTTATCATGTTGTTTTTTAATTTGGAATATGCTTGTAAATCAGTAGAATACCGCTAATAACGGGTCTTTCTGCGGAAAATTCTTGTTTAACTCTGACTTTGAAGAGCCGGTATGTTCGAAACGCTTAAACCCATTTGTTAAGAGTCCCTCTTATGCCAAGGTGATCGGGCTTTAGTAGAAGTTTGTAGTTTGGCACTCTGTCAAAGGTTTTAAATACGGCAAGGTAAATTGTATCTTTAGGATATCTGCCAACAAGTTCTTAGAACCAATCGTTGGTACAATGTCGCAGATTGATCAGAGTTTATTGAACTTGAAACCGTATTGGAAGTTTGAGATTATATTTTCCCGCAACAAAAAGTCAACCGTTTGGTCGGCAATAATGCATTCCATTACTTTGGAGACAATGGGCAACAGGCTATGGGATGGTAATTGTTGGGATGCAATTTATTATATATTTTAGCAATTTGGGTGACTGATGCTAATTTCCAGATGGTCGGTATACAGCCTTCCGAAAGAAAGGAGATGGACAGCGGATATGGTAATCAGTGAGCACATTATTTCATCTACACCTGGGGAGGTATCGGTAACAGGTGATCTGGAATTTGGGTTTTCGGTAAGGTATTATGAAGTGATGTTTCGATATAAGATCTTAGCAAGGTCGGTAGTGCATCAAAGGGTAGTTCGTTTGTAAAAACGTTAGCGAAAGATACATCTCGAATATCAGCTCTTGCGTAATCAGAGCACAGCTTTCGAGCTGCTTGTTGAAAAAATGGGGTGGCAAGTTTTGAGAGAAGCGATGTGCGAATGTGTTTATGAAACTTTTTGCTATTGCCATTGTTAACAATTGTTTCTTTATCGTTTTGTCTTAGGCTAGATAATTGCTGTTTCAAACGGTCTGAGAATCTTATATGAGTTTGGAAGTTAGAGGAAATAGAAGAGCGTTTATATTTCTTCCACGAGTTTTGCTTGTGTATCAGCCTCTGTAGAAGTTCCCAGTTAATCCAGGGTTATAATTTGTTGCGGTATGGTCTTTGCTCGGTAGTCCTCGCCTCAATAAATTGAGTTGTGACAGAGTGAAATGTGCTCCACATTAACATACAATTTTTTCACTCTGAAAAAATGGAAACAGTTGTCCTCTCGTTTACCCCCAAATAATGCAAGTAATTTACCAAATAAAAAATCACGGTTCATTGCACAAACTATAGTACGATAACAAATACAAATTAGCAAACGTTGATTGCATATCATCGTACCATGCTTAAGACTTATGAACGGCACAAGGCACTTCGTGCTGTGCTGTGCGATGCATAACCCGGCGTGCCTGTTTAAACCTGTAGTTGCAAAAGTGTAATATAATTGACCAATATTCGGTTTTTTACTGACGGGTTTGGTATGTGTCGACATTCACTAGTATTTCCATTATCCATGGCGTTACAACTCTGGGTGGATCTCAGCCGACTTTCGGTTCATTGTACAAACTATAGTACGATAACGAATACAAAATAGCGAACGTTGAACGAATATTATCGCACCATGCTTAAGACTTATGTACGGCACAAGGCACTTCGTGTTGTGCTGTGCGATGGCATAACCCGGCGTGTTTGTTTAAACCTGTCGTTGCAAAAGTGCAATATCATTGACAAATATTCGGTCTTTTACCAACGCGTTTAGTATGTGTCGACATTCACTATTATTTCCATTCTCCATGGCGTTACAGCTCTGGGTGGATCTCAGTTGACTTCACAATATGCCTCAATCTATTTAGATCTCTCACAACCTTCAGTCTATCCTCGATACCAACAAATTTGAGATATTTTGCTACATTGTTTTGCAATCGAAATTGAGGTCATCCAAGTGGTTTTTTCACAGTTAGGACTTCTTCCCATACGAGTCTTGTTGTTCTGTCTACAGTCAATTTCCTGACGTAACCTGCCCACATAATCTTCTGGACTTTATTCTTATTCCTGAATGAATCTTCCAGCACTTTGTTGATATTCATTTTATTGTATCGTATCGTCTCCCCAAGCATCGGCTAAAAAATGTTCTTTAGGATTCTACTTTCCCAGATTCGCAATGGCTCTTCGTTTGCCATTGTTATCGTTCATCTTGCAACCATTCAATCCTACTGGTTTTACTACTATTTTATATGGATTGACCATTCACCAGACAATGTTAACAATTACCAATTTCGATTTTCCATGGTAATAATTATATCACCCCTCAGCCGATAGCGGTCCACATGGACATAGGCCTCCCGTGATTGCTTCCACATTTTCTACTTAGCACCACCCGTATCCAATTTGTATGAGTACGTTTGATATCATCTCACCGACTAGTTGGTGGGTGTCTTCTACTTCTATAAACCTCTCGTCTTTGCCACCACTCTATAAACGTTTAGTCTCTGTGTTATCTTGCATCATTGCTACATGCTTTGCACAATTCCACTTTAGTGTTATTATTTTCTCTACTGCATTGATCAGGTCCTGTTCTTCTACGAATTTCGACGTTTGAAATATGATCTCTAAGAGTCAGCCCTAACACTGACCTTTCCATTGCATGTTGAGTCACTCTGATGTTCTGTACAAACTTTTTTGTTAATATCAGCGACTCAGTATGTAAGAACAGGAAGGACACATTGATAGAAGGTCCTTCTTTTTAAAAATATCAGCATGAATACGTGCCTCAAAAGTTTTCAAATGATGTCCAGGTCAATCGTTATCGCCTAATTTGTTCACGTCATTGATTATGTCTACCTATACTGATCTCGTGACCAAGGTATTCGTACAAGTGGTTTATTCAACCGGGGTACCATCCACGTATTCACCAAGTTTCAGGTTAGTTATATTCTGCGTTTTTGACACATTAGTCTTAAGTCCAACTTCATGCGAGGCTATATTTAGTTGTTGCAGCATGGTCAATGCGGTTTGCTATCAGAACTATGCCGTGTGTAAGGCCTTCGCAGTGTCTGTTGATACCTACAGAAATTTTCAAGGACATTCATGAATAGCTTCAGCGAAATAGTATCACTCTTCCAAACTCCCATGTTTATGTCAAAGTTATTTGGGCTGTCCTGTTGTGGTGAACCCAAAAGACATTATTTGAAAGACATTATCATATTTTCGTAGATATTAATTTCAATTATTGCTAGCGGCCAGTGAACTGGAAGGCCATTGGCAAGGTGCAGTAAAATCAATAATAAACACGTCCGTTTCCTAAATATTGTGTCGACAAGGTCGAGAAACGGATCGTTGACTGTGTTAGTTTAACAATTTCCTATATATAGAGAGTTCATTTTAATTGAAGATTATTCATTATTATTATTATTGTTATTAATAGTACAAACGTCTATATTCTGTGTTACATATGGTCAGTAATTTATATACGTACGTCATAAATTTATGTTATTCCACTGAGTTTTTAAAACGATGTTATTTATTTAACCCTGAAGAATGTTTCACGAGGTAAGGGTTCCCCGAAGATGAATGGTTCAATGGTTCAAGAAATACATACGAGGGGCACTTGCTAAGTAACCACCACACTGTATTCTCACGTTAGCCGTAGGATTATCAAATATGTACTGCATTATTTCAGTATATCTGTGGTCTAATCTACTGTCGTACATTGACTTTAACATTTGTTGTTGGTTTATGGTATCGAAGGCTTTTTCGTAATCCACGAATATGAAGAAGAGTGGTTAATTATATTCGCTGGACTTTTCTATGAGTTTCTTAAACACTTGTAGATGGTCGTTGATGCCTTATCCTGATCGAAAGCCAGCCTGTCCTCATGTTTGTCAGAGGTCAAGGGGCGCATAGTCTGTTATATGTGAGAGCACTCTAATTGGACGATAATTTGCCAATTTTGTGATATAACCTTTTTGTGTATTAGTGTGATGATTGCGTAGTTCCATTGTTGTGATATTTCACCTTGTGTGAGACATTCATTGAACAGTATCTTCAGGCTTTGTTGTAGTTTATTTTCTTCCATCTTAAGGGCTTCAATAACCAGTTCGTCTTCTCCAGGGGTTTTATTATTTTTCATATCAAAGATAGACTTTTGGATCTCGGAGATTGTGATTTGTGTAATGTCCTCTGAGCCCCGATTCATAACCTTAGGAATTTCTTTAACATTAATTTCCTCTGTACTTGGTGTGTATAGATCTCTGTGAAATTACTATATATTCTTTCAGGATTTCTCGTTTGTCGGTTGTTATTGAGCGTTCTTTATTTCGCAATTTACAGATCTTCTTCTTCCCTTTGAAGATTTCCTGCCTCAGTACCGTCAAGCTTCTATTTTCTCCAATTGTTAAGCAATCATTTCTGTGTTCGATGTTCGGATATCTTTTCTGATATATTTGGTTATATCTTTATTCAGTTGCTTCAGTTGTAGGAAGCTAGTGACGTAATTATCCTGTAGTTCTCTTCGCTCCTCCATCATTTCTTTAGTTCTGTCACTCAGTTTTGTATCCCGTTTGTTTATCTTCGCACAATTATTTTCATATGCTTGTTTAATTGAGTCTGCTATGTTCTTATTCAGCTCATCAATATTCACATTTACAGTTACCTTTGCTTTTTGTTGCTCTAAATATGTATCTATGTTATTTTGATATACTTGTGTATTGTTTGGAGGGTTCCACTTATTATTACTTGTCCTCATCACAATCTTTCATCGTTCTCAAACGTTCATTATTGATCTTATCGTTCTATGATCACTGCATGTAGGCAGTGATCATAGAATAATGATATACTGATAGTTAAAAAACTATGCAATTATATATTTCACTCCAGAAAATAAATTGGTGTGTTCTTCTATATATTGAGTAATATTGATTAATGTTTCTAATTATAGCTTTAATCAGTCATAACTACCCATTTCCCCGGGTTAAGTAACTCTAAGACAGCATTCAACTATCTTCATTTGGTTGCAGAGATAATCAAAAACCAAGATATGCTTCTCTTATATTCCTGATAACTTTTAACGTCAATTATTATTATTCTATAAAAAATTTATTTTCAAATTTGAAGAGCATAGATGTCGCTACATTTTTACCGAAACACAGTTTAGAAAAATTGAAATCATGGGAGTTGAACATTTAATTTTTCCGTTCCTTCCTTTTGGTAATACAGTCTGTTTCCCGAATTGAGTTACATCATAACAAACTTCCTATATCTTGGCCTATCAACTATTTCTCACCTCTCCACCCAGAAGTTTCTTGTAATATTAATTTTGAGAAATAATTTCCAAATGTCGGCGATGTATAACGCACTGCCGGAAACTATTCCACTAACTCACTTATTGTGTTAATATATCACTCAACTGGAAGGATATGCCAACGTTTATGTACACTTACATCAAATATTCCGTCGTAATCTCTAACGAAGAACGTGACAAAGTTGGCTCAAGCTCAAAATTTTCGTAATATGATTTACATTTCAAAGCCGAATGTTTAGTCATGGTTTGAGTGTTAACTCCAGTTTCGTTACTTTAAAATTGAATTTAGAGAGTGCAAGTATGGATGATTTGCTCACTTTTCCATTTTTCCCTTATATTTATTAGCGCCATTCCGTCTAATCTTGAACCAGCAATTAATTTAATTTCAGAATATCAGATTATAAATCACATAAAGTTTCCCTTTCCTTTTGAAAGGTTCTCTTGTCGTAAGGAAGCCACTTCTCAATTTCGATAATAATATGTCAAATACCTATAGAAATGTTTTAAAAAATCTGGTTTGCTTTCAATTACTACATACGGCTGTAACTAACTTTTTGAACTTGTGTTTTAACACATTCGTCTCCGGTATAATTTTCAAATAATATCCAAATGCCAATACCATTTTTGCAGAATGTTTTGTTATATTTTATTGTTAAATGTTAAACTGTATCTAGATAAACAGATTATGATTTTTTTTTTCGCGTAAAATGAAAATTAAAAATAACCGCGCCTGTCGCGGCGCTGACATATGGGTTGAAATGTTGTTCCATGTGCCGCCACCACACTGGGCGCGTTTCAATATTAGATAATAATGTTTACCTACGAGCACTTCTGCAAGTAGTCAAAAACATACAGTAGGCAATCAATGTAAGACGTCTATTACGCACGGTATAACAAAACGCACGGCTGTAAAGTAAATCGCACGGCTTCCCTAGCAACCACTTAGCAACTGTCAATAGACGTAGCCCTTTTATTGAAAATTCATTATTTAGATATAAGACGTTGAATTTTATTCTTCATATAAATGTTAGATAACATTTATTAGATATGAGATTGCATTTAATACTAAGAGTTATTTGGAATTATATGATAATTGGTTCCGTTTCATTCAATCCGCATCTTTTAGCTGTATGAATGTATCTCATATCAGTAAACAATAGTATATTATACACGAAACGACTAAAATGACCCATTTAATCCCGCGGGTGATGTTTGATTCCTGAGGGCAGTAATCCACCTAAGGGATTAATGTCACTTTAGTCGAGAGGTGTATACGCTACTTTATGCAATTCCGGTAATTCTACAAACATTTTTATTAAAAATGAGGGTGGACTTAAACGAAACTTGGCTGAGCATCGAGGGTGAACTTCTAAGATGCTTGGCTGAGCATTGAGGAGCGACTTTTATGAAACTTGGCTGGGCATCGAGAACGGACTTCTAAAAAGCTTGGCTAGGCATTGACTATGTACTTTTTCATTTGTACTCTAAATCCCCTAACAAGATCATAAATATAAGTACCAGTAGGTCGTAGGTGAAGTATAGTCCGTAACTCGTGTTGTAACGCACTTTACGCACTCACGGAATTACGCACTCGCCGCTGCGCGGCTTCGTGCGTAACTTTTCCGTTCGAGCGTAAAATGCTTCTTACAACACACGTTACGTAATATACTATTTTTTCTGGCTTCCATTATTATAGAGGAAATGTGCATTATTTAACATTCTTTGAAAAATATGTATTCCCATTTTTTATACCATCGTATACACTTATGTTCACAACTGTAGTAGCTAAGCATTTGACTCTTTGAGTCAATACCAACTTTATATTTATTGTATTTAGCAATTAATTCAGGTTTTTCGGACTCAATTCGTCTTCTAGATCTTGTTGCAGTCATCTGGTCACCAAATTCTGAAGATATCATGCATATACCTCGTTTATCTTTCCATTTGTTGATACATATTCTTTCATAACTATACATACTTGCTACTCGATTTTTTCTAATTCTTTTTGTCATCAAATTTTTCGGATTATTTGTTTTGTCTTGTCGCAATGTGCCTGTGACGTATGTACTATTTTCGAGTAATCTGTTAGTCGAATAAACACTATTATAATAGTTATCCATATACAGAGCATGTCCAGTGTTCATATGACTCTCCATTAATTTCAGTACGACTTCTTATGTGTGATCTTTTCCTCCAATTGTACGATCTTGTGAACCACCGTAGACGATTATCTTTTGAATAATTCCAGTATATTCTGTTAAAATATATAATTTTATAACAAACTCGTGTCGTTTACCTTTTATATACTGTCTAAATGGAAGTCTTCCTCGCCACAAAATTGAAGATTCGGCAATTGTTATCACTTTTCTCAGATAATAAATAACTGGCATTCTATAGTTGAAAAAATCAATCAAAGGGGATATTTTGTACAGCTTACTCACGGCTCCATCTGTATTCACACAAAAGTGCAAGGCACGTAAAATTGATATAAATCTATTGCGACTCATATAATTCGCAAAAACTGGCAGACTAAATAACGGATTAGTTTTCCAATAATCATTTATACGCTCTAGCTTTATTGTTCCCATATGGAATAAAAGACCGAGAATAGTAATTTATGCAACAAGTGCATAAAGTGGTACTTTTTTCACGAATGGAAAAAGTTCACCCTGGCGAGTGCGGCAATTCCATGAGTGAAAAAAAGACACTTTATGCACATGTTGCATACATTATTTTTTCTACAGCACTATACAAAAAAATTAAATTCAAATAGAAATTTGGGATATTTTAATTAAGCTCCTTCGGTAAATTACAATTATACGTATTCCAAGTTTCATGAAAGTCTATCCTCGATGCCCAACCAAGATTCATTGTGTTAGTTATACGTATTCCAAGTTTCGTGAAAGTCTATCCTCGATGCCCAGCCAAGATTCATTGTGTTAGCTTATGGAAAGCGTGAAATAAAGTTAACGTTATGGCACTTTTTTCAACGGTTTTTTACTTTTTTTCACTCTAACCATGAACAACCACTTTAAGCGCTGCAAACCGATGAAATACAAGGTACTTTAAAGATAGGGTGTAGAAAAAAGTTTTAAATTCACCTACAGTTAAGTATTTCCAGAACCAAATCCTGCCTGATTCTGTTCCACTTTTTAAAAGAATTTCAGTAGCATAGTCATTTGTGTTTGAAATAACAAGTTTATAAAAATCATAATTGGCTACCAGGTTGAAGTAATCAATAGGACCATTTCCATTTGAATTTTTCCTGAAATCAGGTTGACCTGTAAGTGGTATCCTATCGGTTTGAATTACCCGTGCAGACCAAGTAAGGTTATTTGCTTGTGGAAGCTGCTGTTTATTTTTATTTTGATATTGATTATCTCTTTGAAGAATTTCCTGGATTTCACATAAATTCTCACCTTCAGAATAACCATTACTACCACTATATTCACTTTCATTTTGCCAGTCACAATCATGTATATAATCCACTTCATCATCACTATAATCCTCTACTACTGATATCAACTCAGTTCTGCTCGTTGCAGGTTTATAGTACTCATCATATCTTCCTTTTTTTTGACGTTGACAGTGTAGGCAGAATTATGATTTTTACAGCAACTTTAAAAAATTGACGTTTTAACCGTTTTTTCCATCTCACGGCTTTGTTATTGAAAATTTAAAAATCGGACCACCGGCATTTTGTAGCTATTTTTATTACAAATGAATCATTTTTATTTAATGTTGCACTGTAGTCGCTACAGACACTAGAGAGATCGGAACAGTCTCGGCCGAATACACTACCTCTCCATTAGCCGGTTGCTGCTCCGATCTCTCTAGTGTCTGGTCCTCATTCTCAATATGTTTCATGTTTCTCCTTAACTGGTTCCTTTTCAGAGTCAACACCCTTGTCCGCCTGTGATTCCTCTTGCGAATCAGGCAGATGATGCTGCCTAACAGACTCATCCTTGTGGATAGTGTGGTCCTTGACATGTGATTTTAATATTTGATCCACGTGTCTCTTATGAATTTTTCCATCTGCATTTGTCTCATAGTGTAATTTTCCTATTTTTTCCACGATGACTCCAAATTTCCATTTATTGTCATCATACAATCGTATCTATACTGTACTGTACGCATTGAATTGTTTATTTATTTTTATTTCTTCTCTTTTGTTGTTCATTACTGTTATGAATTCCCTTTGAACCAAATCAATCCTTGTTCTATATAATATTTTAAACATCATTTCACTAGGACTCAATCCAGTGGAATTATTTGGCGTTTTCCTGTGCATCATTAACATTTTTGATAGTTTGTCCTGGAGAGTACCTTTCTCATGTATCATGGCCTTTAATTTATTATTAAAAGTTTGTACATATCTTTCTGCTTGTCCATTGGTCGATGGATGGAAAGGTGCTGTGAATTTTGATTGAATTCCATTTCGTTTTGAAAATCTCTGCATTTCTTCTGATCGAAACTGTTCGCTGCTGTCCGATACTATTATTAAGGGTAATCCAAATGTGGTGAACATCTTCATTAGAATATTGATAGTTGTTGACGATGTAATAGATGATAAATGTATCAATTCCAGGCTCCGGAGTATATACAAGTGACCAATTTTATGATTGGATATTATTCAGAGCGTCTCAAAGATGAACGCTATCGATATTCAGCTCACTAAAGCCAGTAAAACGGGTGTTATGGTACTTGAAGTACCAAATTTTTGTAATTTTTGGAGAATTTTCAGTTTGTTAGCACGATACAGCCTCCAGAGAGTATACGATTGATGAATGTTATGATCGAATATTGTTCAATATGTTCTCACAGATGTACCCTATTGATTTTCAGTTGACTGGAGCGAGTACAGCGGGTCCTATAAATCCAGATATACCAAATTTTCGGTTATTTTTGGAGAAATTTCGGTTTCTTAGCACGATACATCCCCCGAAGTGTATGCAAGTGCCAATTTTATTATTGAATATTGTTCAGGGCCACAGATGCGGGAAAGTTAGTTCTAATCTTTAGAACCGTTCATTTTTTGAGGGCATCGCGTATATTTTTCTCTCATCCAGTGATATTACTTTTCCGCCCAACCTATCTATATGCGAGAAAAGTATTTGTTTACTTACAAAAGTGAAATTTTGAGAAATTTTTCTCAGTTACTCGTTTTTCATCAAGAACAACACGAAAAAATGCTTTTTAGAAAAAAAATCCTGTGTGTATGTCGTCGTCGTTGTCGTCGGCCACTTTTCGATACATGTTTTGTTAGCACGATACAGCCTCCGGAGTGCAACAAATCACCAATTTTATGATTTAATATTGTTCAGGACATCTCACAGATGAACTCTATCAATTTTCAGCTCACAATGGCCAGTACAACGGATGCTATGGTACTTGAAGTACGACATTTGTCTCATTTTTGAGAAATTTCAGTTTGTTAGCACGATACAGCTTCCGGAGTGGAAAAAGTCAGCAATTTTATGATTGAGTATTATTCAGAATATCTCACAGATGAACCCTATTGATTTTCAGCTCACCACAGGCGGTACAACAGGTACTATAGTACTTTAAGTACGACAGTTTTGTCATTTTTGGAGAAATTTCAGTTTGTTAGCACGATACAGCCTCCGGAGTATATACAAGTGACCAATTTTATGATTGGATATTATTCCGGGCGTCTCAGTGATGAATTTTATTGAGATGTAGTTCACTTAAGCCCGTACAACGAGTGCTATGTTACTTTAGGTACCAAATTTTTTTCATTATTGGAGAATTTTCAGTTTGTTAGCACGATACAGCCTCCAGCGTGTATATAAGTGACCCATTTTACTATTTAGTATTATTCAGGGCATCTTATAGATGAACCTTAGTGGTTTCTAGCTCACCAGAGCTAGTACAACGGGTGCTATGGTACCTGAAGTTCCACATTTTTGTCCTTTTTGGAGAAATCTTGGGTTTAATACGATACAGCCTCCGGAGTGTATACAAGTGGCCAATTTTATATTTGGATACTTTTTAAGGTGTCTCATTCAAGGTGTCTCACTAATGTACCCTATTGATTTTCAGCTGACTATAGCGAGTACGGCGGGTCCTATAAATCCTGATATACTGCATTTTTGGTTACTTTTGGAGAAATTTCGGTTTGTTAACACTATACATCCCCCGCAGTGTATACAAGTGACAATTTTATGATAGAATGTTAATCAGGGCATCTTATAGATGAGGAAAAGTTTGTTTTTATCTTTAAAACCGTCTATTTTTTTGAGGATCAGTAGCGGCAATTTTGACGATTAGCACGACAGTGAAAACGTGAACCAATTAGAAAATATAATTACTTCTAACGTACAACAAGTGAATAATAATGTTATGCGTTTGTTTAGTGCTGCTATTGTACGAACTTTCTTCTTCTTAGACGATAATGCTCGACCACATCGTGCAAGAGTAGTAGAAGACGCGTTGGACGTCCACAGTATCCCGCATTTCACAATTCCCCCTCTATCCCTCGACCTCAGTCCAATAGAGCATGATTGGGATCAGCTACAAAGAGCCTTAAATCCTCATAAACCACCCCCACAGACACTACAAGAACTTCGACAACTTTTACGTATGCTTTGGAAACAAATCGATCAATGCTACTTCACCTATCTTATTGATTGTATGCAGAGGCGTTGTTTGACTGTCATTGATGTTAGAGGAAAGCATACTCGTTATTAACGTATATATAATAATTTTTATTAACATCAAAATGATACATAACCTCAAACTGTTGTTTTTATTGTTCATTACTGCAAACGTATTGCGCAAAAGAGCACACGGGCACATTTAAAAGAAAAAAACATTCATTGTATAATATACAAACAGTTGGTTACCAAGAATCGTCATTTGTTAAAACACAATCTCATAATTTATTAACTTCCTTAACTTTTATGGAGAAGTTTAGATCAATACATCCAATAGTTCCGTAATATACATTTTTTATTATTGTTTATTATATATTATATTTTGAAGTTAACTTTCCATTATAGAACACTTAGTTCCCTGAAATTGAGAACAGCAGTGACTGATACAGGCAATCTATCTACATATTTGATGGCGTGAGTGTTCATTTCAAAATGCATTATAATCCTGTCAAACTTATGCTCCATATATCATGTTTAACCCGCCATCGAGCAACAATGAGTCAGCGTATGCCGAGATTGTATATTGCTGCGGTTTTTTTTAGTTTTTTTATAGACAGTTTTAATAGAAAGGTTATGAATAGTTTACGATCGTAATAAATGTTTTTAATAAATGTAATGGAATATGATTACCTCCAGATATCTGACAGCTCCGAAACAAAAAAAAATATGCATTACATTTACAAATTATTTGACTGAAAAAAAATGCCACATTAAGATGGAGTAGGAATGAAGAAAGAATATTCAAATACTCATCGAGCTCCAGTCGGAATAAAATCACATTACTGTCTCAGTTCTATTTTTTTCCAGTAGCATTCAATGAAATAGATATGTATCTAGACTACGTCGTGAGAGGAGCCAGAAGAAGAAGTAGACAATGGTTTGGTTATTTAAATCTTCAAATAATAACTCTTACTTAAAACGAAACCTACCATCACATGTCCTTAAATTCATAGCACAAATCAGAACGGGTACTTATAAAGGTTCAGCATACATAATAAACAGCGAAGAAATCTGCACAATATGTAATCTAAAAGCACCAGAGTCCGGCTATCACATATTTTTTGAGTACCTTCTATACCAACCGCACAGAACGATCTATCTGACAGATATTGCAAATATTGACTCTCTGGTTAAGATCCTTGACACTGAGACCTCCAGGCAATTGACAAATGTAGCATATTTTATTAGTAATGCTCTAAAACATTTATATTTGATGAGTGACAACCTGAAATATCGAAATCTCAAATACTATTACTTACTTATTAATTTTGTTTGTGGTTAGGGCCCTTGTAATAAGATTTTGTAAATTTCTTAAATGCAATAAAGATAATAAAATAAAATAAAAAAGAAGACAATGGAGAAACCAGGAGAATAAAAATTCCAACGACCAACTATCCAAAATAGCAAACAACACCGCAAGACTCCCAGGAATACCACCAAAATGCTGGTACGAAAGCTGGTCTTCGGCATCGCAAGAATAAGGAACATTGTACAAAACAAAGGACTTTGTCCTAACAAGGGAAGTAGTAGAAAAAGAAATTCAGTCGCTCTCTTCCCAATATATGACTTTCCAGCTACACGTAGCTTTTTTGATAAAACATTGTAGCAATTCGACTGTGGTGACATTTCTTCATATTAGTTGCTCTGTAGCAGCTAGGTCACCACTATGATACCTGTCTTTCACCCAGGAAGCCCGGCCACACGTTGGGCACCAATTTATAACCTAATATTCTGGAAACTTCTAGGTAACTAATCAAGCTATCTAAGTTTTCACTTATTGTTACAATATTTATAGTCCCTGACGGAATACTTTCATGATTTGAACGTGATTTAGCATCCCTTTCTTCATTTCACAGAATATATACACATTTCGATACATTTTGTTGTCATCAACACTAATATGCACATGTATATTGTCTCAATCGCAGACACGTTTATCAGTCCTTAAACCTCTTGGCGAGGTAATAATAGGTGACGCGAGTACACCCCTCACAAAGATGTGATATCAGTTGTTGACGATGAAAATAGCTGAGACACAGGTGGGGAATCAAACCACCTCAGTTAGAACCACTTGCAGGACACCTCAAAGGGAAGTGACATATCCCGTTCTATGAAGCCTCGTAGTAGATGAGTTGCTCTAGAGACTAACAGATCTTGGCTACGCTGATGACACAGCTCTAATAGTCACAGCCAAGTTCGAGAGAACCTTGTTTGATTAATTACAAAAGTTCTTCGGAATTATTGAGTAATGGTGCTTATGAATGGGGCTAAATATTAACCCAAACAAGATCACAGTAATTCCATTTGCCAAGGAAAAAAACATTTCCAGCAATGAAACCCCTATCTTTAAACGAGGAAATCGTAGAATAGAAATCTGAAGTTCAATATTTAGGGATCACCTTGGACAGTAAAATTCTGTGGAATAAGCATGTTGAAATAACTGCTAGTAAATTAATAAACGCTTTGATGGCGTGCAGAAGTCTAGCTGGTAAAACTTGGGGCTCTGACCCAAAAATACTGCGCTGGATTCACGCCATGATTGTGCGACCAGCAATTACTTATGGGGCAATAGTCAGAACAGTGCGAGGAACATCCTTGATAAAGTTCAAAGGCTTGCCAGTATGTAGATACCTGGAGCTATGAGAACGTGCCCAACTAGGGCACATGCGATCATTACAGATCGCACACCTCTTCATCTGCTGCCCACTTAGCATTTTCCTGCGGCCCCGAATCAATTTTGAAAACAGCCATGTAATGCGGCCCGCGAGCCTGTTAAAAACCGAAAATAAAGTACTGTGATGATGAACTAAGGTGCGCGCTCAACCTAAAAGCCTGACTTGTACCGGAAAGTTCTATCGCGCGAGAACACAGATGACGCTACCTAAACATTCTGGAAAGAACTGTCGAGAAATCGCAATCCGTATATAAGCCGCTCGATTGAGTTCAGTTGTTCAGTCAGTTATGAGTCAGTTGCGATAGAATTGCGAGTTTAGTTGCGTACTTATTGTTACAATACGTAACAGTACTTATTGTTATTTATTTCGAATAAAGTTTTTAACATGTCTGTTTCAAAACCAAGTGGAAGTGAGAGGAAACTTGGAGATGAGCATCGTATATTTCAAGAAAAGTGGGAATTAGAGTTTTTTTGCTGTGAAGTGAAAGACAAAATTATTTGCTTGATTTGTAACAGTACAGTTGGTGTACCAAAATTATATAATATAAAACGTCACTATGATAGTCATAAAACTAAGTTTGACAAGTATACAGGCATGATTAGAAACGAAAAGTTAAAAGAGTTAAAATCACGGTTAAAAGATCAACAGCTTATGTTTACACGTCCAAAGCAAGAAAATGAATCTGCCGTTCAAGCGAGCTACGTACTGTCGGAGTTGATCGCAAAACACTCAAAACCATCTGTTGAAGGTGAATTTATAAAAGAGTGACTTGTAAAGGCCGCGAAAATTGTAAGTCCCGGGAGCGTGAAGGCTTTTCAAAATATATTCTTGTCCCGGAATACTGTCGCTGAAAGAGTTACCGAGTTGGCTGCCAACATAAGCGAACAGATAAAAACAAAATCAGACTCTTTCATTGCATTTTCTATTGCCTGTGACGAAAGTACAGATGTGTGTGGTGTGGCGCAACTCGCTGTTTTTCTTCGTGCTGTTGATAGAGATATCAACGTTTATGAAGAATTACTCGAATTAGTACCATTGCATGGTACAACAACTGGGGAGGATATTTTCAATGCTGTTTGTGGACTTCTGCAAAAGTACAATTTAGATTTGTCAAAACTGTATTCCGTGGCAACAGACGGAGCTCCTTCAATGACTGGAGTGAATAATGGCTTCATTAAAATATTACAAACAAATATCAGAGAAACGGGCAGTGACAAACCAGATTTTCATCATGTTCATTGCATAATCCATCAAGAAGTTTTATGCTCAAAAGTGATCAAGTTGGAAAGCGTTTTAAAGTCAGTGAAAAAAATAATAAATTTCATAAGGTCACGTGACTTGAATCAGCGACAGTTTTCTGCGTTTTTACGTGATTTAGAAAGTGAGTATACTGGTTTACCTTATTATGCAGAAGTGCGATGGCTTTCGTGTTCTATGGTTCTCGATCGGTTTTGGAAACTCAAAGAAGAAATATGCCTTTTCATGGAAGTGAAAGAACAATATGTCAGCTTATTATCTGACGTACCTTTTTTACAAGATCTTTCATTCATGGTAGACATCACAAAACACTCGTCGGACTTAAATACGAAATTGCAAGGACCACGTCATGTTATAACAGATATGCATGATCATATTAAAGCTTTCAAGTGTAAGATTATGCTGTGGAAAAACCAGTTAGCGGTGGATAATCTGTCACATTTTCTGACTAACAAGGCGTGTTAGGAAAGTACAAGTGGCCCAATATCATACAAAATGTATACAGAGAAAATGGGAAGCCTTCTGTCAGAATTTGAAAAGCGTTTTCAGGATTTTAAGTCCCAAGAAAACAATTTTTCTTTATTTACTGGTCTTTTCACTATCGATATTGATAAAGTTCCCCCTCACTTGCAGATGGAAGTGATTGAGATTCAGTGTCAAACCCATTTGAAAGAAAAAATTGATAGTGTTGGTACATTCGAATTTTATAATACTTGCCTTTTCAATACCAAGAAATGAGAAAACTTGCCTGTAAAATCCTGTCAATGTTTGGAAGTACCTATAAGTGTGAACAATTATTTTCTTTGATGAAAGGAAACAAATCTCCCGCAAGATCACGATTGACGGACGCACACTTGGACGCAGTTTTAAAAGTTATTTCCGCCGATGAATTCACGCCACAAATAGACAACTTAATTAAAGACAAAAGATGTCAAATATCTGGCAAAAGAAGTTAATGTTTGTAAGTTTTTGTAATGTCCTTTTTATTGTAAATTTAATAAATATACTTCTAACATAATAGTACTTTTTTTCGTTAAGATTTTCAGTAGTTTGTCTTCTTTAAGATTAGGTTTTGCCGCCCACCTAGTCTATGGTCTCCATGCTTTTGGCCAACCAGTGACTTTGAGTTTGACATGGCTGCCGTAGACAGTTTGTATTGGAGTTTTTTGGTATAGTGCTTTTCGTGGAGGTGTACTTACGTCACTCGGCAACTGCCGTTACTTGTGATATGAGTTAACACTACATTGCGTAGTTAGTAGTCATTAAATGCTTTTACTTATAGTTATTATTTCAGGAAACGTCTGATGATGCTTAGAATCCACGTAAGTTTTGAGTAACGATAATAATTTCGACAACCTCTTCAAGCGGGAATTTGATAAAAAATTCCCAATGAGTCATTGATTGCGTGTATGTAATGTAAACAATATTAGTCAATTGAATACTAGGCATGTTTATAACCTCTCAATTATTATTGGTCGGGACAATAAAATATTAATTAGAAAGAGAATTGCCTCAGTCGTATAAAATTGACAATCAATGGCTTTGATAATTTTTGGAATTGCTGATTGTGAAGAAATAAACCTCCGTAAAAAGTTTAGTTAGTGTCTGGAAAATCTTTTGTACTCTTCTTCTCCACCGGTAATATATTGTTGAAAATTAGAGTGATCTATGCTTTGAACTACCTCAAAAACTAGCTTCGAACATTATCAAAGCATTTTCCTTCTCAACCATACTTCTGTTTTCTACAAATTCTGTAAATAAGTAAATTGCAAATATTTTGAATTTCTCGAGTAAGAAAATATCTGAGGATTTCCGCCAACTTCAATGAATGAATGAAACTTAATGATCCTGATTAAAACCGCTGAAAAACTTTCCTTAACTTAAATCGGAAGAGATAAGTTCGTATGAAACGGATAGAAGCGGATTGGATTACTATTCACCATTTCTCAAAAGTAAATTGGAATACCTATCTCATATAATATAAATTTTTCATATGATTAGAATAATTTAGATAGAGAAGTTCTGGATAACTCTGTTAAATAATTAATTGAAATGCTTATTTCAATCAGGTAATAAATAATGTGACAGGAACGTAATTAAGAGGAAATCTATTCACTAATTTTAATTTCAATTTTATTCTTCTCATGAGCTCGGATAATTACTATTCCAGTTCAATTTATAAATCAAAACTTTAACGTTGTAGTGAATATTATGGTACATAAGCATTTCGTCGATTTTTCCCTTACGCTAAAATCTCCCTGCCAGATGTTTATCCGCCATTGCTTTTCCGATTTAGCTTTTCGATGTTAGAGTTGTTCTTCCTCTTCGACTCTTTTTTGGAGGTTCCCACTTTAATACTTTTGTTGGTGATCTGTAATCAGACATCCTTTGTACGTGACCATACCATTCTAATGCCCTATTTTCTAGCGTCTTTCTCGTAGAGCATTTAACGTTCATTATTTGCCACATTTGTTCTATTTTTTTTTTATTCACAATAACCGCTTGTACTTCTAGGGTAATTAGCGGAGTAGTTTACAAATACATACAAATTTTCAATAAAAATTGTTACAATTCATGGAAAATGTTTATGCGTTTCAGGAAGGAAATCATTTTCTGAGGGCTGCAATTCTCTCCAATTGTCTCTTGAAGGGTTCTTCCCATATTGAAGGTTCTTCTTGCAGTTTCATATGGACACTCTAACAAATATGAGACACAGTTATAGTTTTATCACATAAGGCACAAAGTGGAATAGGCTCTCGAGTCATTGGGTATTTGTGCGTTAGCCTGGAGTCGTGTGATGATGAACTGGTGCTGACGTTTATTTGTGTTGTATTGCCATTCTCCTGTGTTGGGTTTCATTTGTTGAAGTTTATTTTTTTTCATTCAGTATTCCAATTGTTAAGTATCTGGTAGCGAAAATAAGGTTTTAAATCTGTTCGGTTGATTTGTGTGTGTGTGCTGTTTCGTTCCCTTTTATTCCCATATGAGATGGGACCCATAGGAAAGCAATATCTTTATTGAGATTACTAAGTTGGGTAAGGTTGTGTAACTCTTATTTGATGTATGAAGCAATTGGATTTTTCAAGTATGTCTTGGTTAGTTAAGCTACAGCGTCAAGTGAGTCGGTTATTATAAGGTGTTTGTCCTTGGGGCTATTGCGTATAAGTTTTGTGGCCTGTATAATTGCGTGAAGTTCGTCTGTAAGTATGCTTGGAGTGTCTGGAAAATTGACTGTTTTTAGCTCACTGGGTGCTACCACAGCTGCTGCATCTCCTTCCATTATTTTAGACGCGTCAGTATATATCTCAGTGTAACCTTGAAAGTTGAGAAGAGATTGTGAGAAGAGTTTTGAGAAGATGTGAGGGCTGGTATCTTGTTCTCTGTATTATGGAAGAGATGTGTTAACAGACGGAGGACTGATCAGCCAGGAGGGAGTTAGTTGGAAGATTGAAGGCCAGTTAATTATAGAAGGGAAAGTGTCGTTGCTAGTGGTTTGTAAATATTGGTGTATTCTTTCCCATATTGTGGTACTGTGGTGTGGGTGGAATGAAGAAGTTTTGTCAAGTGTGGTGTGGTAGGTGGGATAGTTGAGATTGGTTCGTACTCTAGCTGCATATAAAAGACTAAGGTACTGTCGTCTGTATTTGAGTGGAGCTTCTCCTGCTTCACAATTTAAACTATTTGTGGGGGTTGTACGGTATGCCGCTAGTATTAGTCGTAGTACATTGTTGTGTAGAGTATCTAATGGTCTTAAGACATTTGGTGTAGCTGAAACGTAGTCTACACATCCGTAATCTATTTTGGATCTGATGAGTGTTCTATATATCAGTATCAATAGTTTTCCTTCAGCTCCCCAGTGTTTATTTGATGTATATTTCAGTATGCTTAATGTAGGTTGACAAGAGAAGATCAGTTTTTTAATATGATTTTTCCAGTTTAATTGTTGGTCGAATAACATGCCAAGAAATTTGTGTTCCTTCACCATATATCAAGTTAGTTTTTGTTATGGAGTTTTAGTGGTGATTTTGCCTTGTTTTTCTTCTGGAGACTATGATGCATTTTGTTTTATCAGCACTGGAGGTCATGCCAGATGTTTTTAACCATAGTTCTAGTTTAGGAAGTTGTTTTTGTAGCAGATTAGCTGTGCTGCTCAAGTTTTTTCCTTTCACAAATAGAATCAAGTCATCTGCATATAGTCGAACTTGTATGGGTGTTTCAATATTTTGTGCAATGTCAATAATTGCAATAAGAAATAGTGTCGGGCTTAAAACCAAGCCTTGGGGGGTTGCACTTTCTTGTGTTTTAGTATTGGAAATTATTCGGTTCACCTTTAATTGGAAGTTCCTATTTGAGAGAAAAATTTTGACAAAAGCTAGTATGTGGTCTTGGTATCACCAGTTTTGAAGGTTTAGGAGAATTTTGTGGTGCCAAGCTCTGTCAAAAGTATGATTGAGGAAGTAAATTGCTAGACATTTTTGTTTTTTGTTGAAGGCTTTGGGTGATGCATTGTTCATGGAGGATAAAGCGTCCTCGAATTTTTCGTCTGTTATCAGGGTGTTTATAGGATGTGGGGAGGCTTCAATATGTATGTCTAGTTTCTCTTTGTTCAATTTGTAATTAAGAAACTCAGCCTCGTTTATTTCGCTGCTAGAATTTTGACTATATAGTTTTGCCAGTATTTCAGCAATTTATGCATTATTTGTGGTGATGTCATTGTCTTTCTACACTTCTTTTATTCCATACTTGGTAGAACAATTGGAGATTTTTCTATTTTTTTCCCATACAGTTGAGATAGGAGTGGATCTATTGATTCTATATATTTTTGCCATGATTCTTTTTGCTGGTTTTTGATTTCAATAGGCTTTATGCTTTTTGTATTCTGTGAGGTTATCGGTTGTTTCATGTTTTCGGTATCCATACCACGCGTGCTTGCTTGCTTTGATTGCTTTCTCGCATTCATAGTTACACCATGTTACGGGATTGTGTCTTTTTGTGTAACGAGTTTTGCCGATTTCTTCATATGCTGCCTGCAAGATTAGAGTTATCTCTGAATTTTTTTATTTTTCGGCCTCTTGCATCTATTTTTTGTGAACCCCAAGAGTAATGATGTCCATTAAAGTCTCCCAAAATAATAGGTGGATTTGGTATTTGATTTATGAGTATTTCTAGTTCGTTTTCGCTAACACAACGTCTGAAGGTTGGTACAGGTTGCATATGTGTAATTTGGTTTCTTCTATTCGTACAAGGTTTGATTGAAGATTTAGTGGTGATGTCTTCAAATTAGATTTTATATAAACTTCAACTCCCCCGCTCGCTCTGTTTCCTCCACGATTTTTAGAAAAATGTATGTAGTTTTTAAGGATGTGTGTTTTGTCGTTTTTAAAGTGCATCTCTCAGACTGCTATGATGTCTGGTACGTTTTCGCCTAATAATAACTTGAGCATGTTTAGATGGATATAATATCCATTTAAATTCCATTGTAATATTGAGTTGAAGATTACTTCTAAGTTTCAATAGGTGCTGTCACTAGAGGTATCGATATCCAGATGTTTTTTCAATTTTTTTCTTAATTTATTGCAACGAGTTTTTGTGGTTCTCTCGGTTAAGTATGGATAAACTTGTAAGAGCAGTTCTACTAGACCCTGTATGTTTGAAGTCTACTCTGTTGCTAAGTTTAATGCATCTGTGTCCTTTAAGCCATATGAATTTTCGAGCAGACATTTGTACTGATCGATGTTGAGTATAGGAGGGTGGGTTTGGTGTTCAAAAATTTTTGTACCTGCTGCAATGTGTTCTGGTTCAATTGTAAAGTTAGTTTCGGATGTACTTTGCTTTCTTGCTTTCAGTGGACGTTTTGGTGTTTTAAAATCTGTGGTTATGTTACCAGATGGTGAGAGCTCCTCGCTGGATGCTGATAAGATTTCCGAATGTGTTTGTTTAGTGTGCTACTGTTGTCAATTATTTGGTCTTCCGTAATGCTGGCGGTAGGCGTCGGGATATTTAAAGAGCCTGGTCGGAAGGTGGTTGGTGGATTTATTACTGAGGTATAGGTGTTTATGTTGGAGGTATTAATGTTTTGAGAGTTCGTTTTTGGACAGGAGGATTCAACGGAGTCAGAATTCATTAGCTGTACTGATGATGTACTTACCTGCAGGCTAAACTGAGTGAGGATAGCCAGATATGGTGATAAATTCGCAGCGTCTGACCCAGAATGGGCGGCTGCAAACAGCAACTGTTCCCAAAGTGGGCGGCTGACTCAGACACTCACCAACACGCCCGGACAGCGTGGTGTTTTAAGGCTAAAATCTGGTAAATGAAAGAGACGAAAAGGATACGGCCCTTAGTCCCCGGCGGATCGCTGGTTCCCAGCCAAGTTGGCGGCTGGATCAAACAGAGATCAGAGAGTGCTAAGAATCACCGGGTAGGACCAGGCCACCAAGGACGAAGAAAACTACATATTGCTACGTATAATACAAGAACGCTTTTGCAAGACCAGAAAATCCTTGAACTAGAGGAAGAACTTAGCAAAATACACTGGGATATAGTGGGTCTTAGCGAAATTCGCCGAAGAGGAGAACAACAGCTCAGGCTAAAATCAGGGAACGCGCTCTACTTTAGAGGAAATGAGGACAGATCAGAGGGAGGAGTTGGTTTCATAATACATAAGAGACATACTAAGATTATTGAAGACCTTGAGAGTGTAAGCCCTAGAGTTTGCTTTTTAGTACTGAAGTTAAACCAAAGATACAGCATTAAGATTATTCAAGTCTATGCACCTACATCCACCTATTCCGATGAAGATTAAGAGACCTTCTATGAGGACATTGCCATGGCATTGTCCAAGTTCCCAACACATTTTACAGTGGTAGTTGGAGATTTTAATGCTAAACTCGGAAGAAAGCAGGATGAGAGTGAATTCTCCCTTGGACAGTATGGGATAGGAGAAAGAAACGATAGAGGAAACTTTCTGCTACAGTTTCTCTCAGAACACCGCCTAAATGCTATGAATACCTTCTTCAAGAAACCGGAACAACGGAAATGGACCTGGGCTAGCCCTGATGGGAAGCGACCATAGAATGGTGAGAGCAACAATAACGTTGAACTTAAGTAAAGAGAGAAGAAAGCTCCAAAACACAAAAAATAAGAAATGGAATACAGTTGCAAACAAAGAAGAGTATCAGAGAACCATAGCTGAAAAATTGGGAAATATAGACACAAAGGATGTAGAGGACTTGAATGACACAATACTGAAATCGTTACGAGAAGCTCAGCAAATATACTGCACCCAAAGGAGTGATAAAGAAGAAAGACTATCGGTGAACACCCGCCACCTTATGAAACAAAGGCGAGAAATGATACACAAACAATCAATCAACAGAGACCAGTTGGGAATATTGAATAGGAATATATCGAGAGCCGCACGGAAAGATATCAGAGATTACAACACAAGATGGGTAACGAGTGTCATAGAGGAAAACAAGAGCATGAAAGTACTCAGAAATAAACTCGCTTTGGGGAGGACAGAAATCATTGAACTGGAAAATGCAGATGGACAAATAGTCACAAATAAACAAGAGATTCTAGAAACTGTGAAAGATTTCTATGCAAATTTATATTGCAATAATGAACAGCTGAGATGCACAGAGGACATCCCTCAAGTTTTAAACCAGGGATCGGAGGAAATGCCTGACATAACAGAGGAGGAAGTCCTAAAATTAATGTCGGAAATGAAAAACAATAAGGCTCCAGGTGATGACGACATCGTGATCGAGGCAGTTAGGGAAGGTGGAGAACAACTGTTAAAGGCCATAACAAAATTATTCAATAAATGTCTTATGGAAACCACAACACCTACGAACTGGAACAATGCAATCATAATCATCATGCATAACAAGGGCAACATTGCCGACTCGAAGAACTATAGACCAATTAGCCTGCTTTCTCATCTCTATAAATTGTTTACCAAAATTCTAACTAAGCGTCTAACATCGAAATTGGACTTCTACCAGCCGACAGAACAGGCAGGTTTCCGACCCGGATACGGAACAAATGACCATCTGCAAGTTATTAAGACATTGATCGAGAAGTCCGTTGAGTACAACAAGCCACTCGTGTTAACATTTGTGGACTACGAAAAGGCGTTTGATTCCATCAAGCACAGCGAGATGTTTGAAGCACTTGCCGACTGCCGAGTAGACCACAGATACTCTGCTATACTGCAACATATATACGAAAATGCAACAGCGAGCGTAAGACTCCATGAAGAGACAGAGTGCAGCGCGGTGTACGACAAGGCGACACAATCTCCCCTAAACTATTTACCACTTTGTTGGAGTATATGTTCAAGAGTGTCGAGTTGGAGAATATGGGTATAAATATTAACGGTGAAAATTTCAGTCACCTTCGGTTCGCTGACGATATTGTACTGATTTCAGATAGCTTGGATAAGGCAGAGAAACTGCTTGTCAGACTAACATCTGCTTCACATAAAGTTGGGCTTAAAATCAATCCATCGAAAACAAATTTCATGACAAATCTAGTCCCAAGCCGAAACTACTTAGTAGAAGGAAAAGAAATTTTCCAAGTTACATCCTACAGATATCTGGGCCATGATATTACGAGGCAGGGACAATCAAACCTGCGAAATCAAAAGAAGGATAGGACTAACATGGGCCGCCTATGGGAAGCTGAAGCACATTTTTAAGTTCGTAACCCCCATATGCCTTAAGCGGAAGGTGTTTGATCAGTGTGTTCTGCTGGTTCTGACTTATGGTTCGGAGACCTAAACTCTAACACGAAAATCGGTAAATAAAGTAAGAGTGGCCCAGCGAGCCATGGAACGCTCCATGTTGGGAGTCACGCTGAGAGACAGGATTCCGAATGATCGGATACGTCAGAGAACAGGTGTTACCGATGCAATCCAGCGAATAATATATCAAAAGTGGAACTGGGCTGGACATGTCGCAAGAATGACCAACGAAAGATGGACCAAAAAGATCATAGAGTGGAGACCTAGGCAAGATGCGTTCAGGAACAGAGGTCGCCGGCGGACCCGGTGGACGGATGACATAAAAAGAGTAACACCAAATTGGATCCAGGATGCCCAGGATCGAAATGAATGGAGATCGTTAACGGAGGCCTATGTTCAGCAGTGGACGAGACAGGCTGTTTGATGATGATGATGATGACTGATGGAGTGCGCAGTGAATTGTTTGTGGCGAGATTGTATTCGAAACATCCCTGGCTGTCTTGTGTAATGAATATGCGATAAGAGGAATTATCATCGCGAATGTCCAGAAAGTTAGGGATTGATAGGGTGAAAGGTTTTGCTATATATACTTGACGTCTAGAATTTAAAATGTGTGTATGCCGGATCTGTTGCACCAATTCGTAGAAAAGATAGTGGAGATAATAATTTCAGTCCTATATTTTCGAGCTCTGTAGATATAGTTTTTTACGGGATTATGGGGCATACGTTGGATAACACAATTCTCTCCGAGGGAGTTAATAGTCTTCTGGCTTTGATTTTTTCTCCGTTAACTGTAATTTCACCATGAAGTTGTAGAAAATTATCGACACAATTTTTGCTCGAGAGATAAACGCATACTCTTTTGTTTGATACCCTTGCTGAAAAAAGTATGTTTTTTGGTTCTACAACTGGTCCTAATTGAAGAAGGTAGGATAGGATATTTAGTCGTGGGTTGGCTTAGAACGTTGGAGTATAATTTGGGCAGTGTGTGTGTAATGTTTGTATAATTTTCGGGTAATAGATCAAGTCCACAGTTATCAGGTTCCATTTTCGTTTAATTTATAGTTTTCATAATATTGATTAATGTGTTTATAAAATGTAGGTTACTCACAGTTTTATTATTTTATCACTTTTACTGGACTACACTACTAGTTTTTGCACAGGTAATTAATAATAGATTTCGAGACCAGCTAATTGGTTTGTCGATATATACGTCCATTCTGATTCGATATCAGAACGGTACTTTATCTTTTTGGATTTTTATTCAGTCTTTTCTTGTGAGTTCTAAACATCTTCATATATAGTCGAGTTTCACGATTCCTAATCTGTTTCTAAAGGTCGTTGTCATTCACCTTATTTCTGCTCCTTATAAAACTATATATGGAATTATACTTCGAAAATTGTTACTTTTCCGCGAGAAAATTATTACATTACCCCTCAAAAAATTGGGATTTTGATTTTTTTGAGTTAATTTTTCAGTGAGAAAACAACGAAAAACGGGTTTTTATATAAAAAATCTTGTGTGTATGTTGTTATCGTCGTTGTTGTCGACCACTTTTAGTAACATGTCTTGCTAGCACGATACAGCCTCCTGAGTGTATAAGTGCGGAAATAGTATATTTTGCAACAAGTGGGGAAACTTTAACTTATCTAACGAGTGTGGAAGCTTATGGCACGAGCCTGAAGGCCACAAACACATGAGTGAGAAAAGTACATTTCCCATTTGTTGCACACTATACTTTTTCTACAACGTTACAAATTTGAGGAATACAAGCAAATAGTTGTATAGAGGAAGTCTAAGCATCGAGGATCACCCACAGATAAGTGTTTGGGCATCGAGAAACTCCTGCTGAAAACGTCTAGGCATCAAGGATCCCCTAATAGATTCTCCATATAAATGTAGGCATTGAAGGCAAAGTGCCGTGAGATGAAATGTTTCTCACAGTATAAGCAATATGTGGTTTTGAAATTACGTAAGCTATGAGAAATATGCTACTTTTCATGGCAGTTGTAGAAAAAGTAAATTTTGTTGACCTGAATTATAAAAGAGAAGATTGTACAACAAGTGGGGTGAGTTCATATTTTCTCACGAGTGTGGAAGTCTATGAGACTGCCGCAAACACCGAGTGAGAATGATACTATTCCCACATATTGCAAACCATACTTATTCTACAGCGGCACAAATTTAAAGAATACAAGTAAATATTAGTGTTTTAAATGAAACTCACGGATTCTAGTTAATACCACAATATAATAAAATTGTTGATAATTCTAAAAAAATTGACAATTGTTTAGATAAATCAATATCATCGTTAGAATGACAAAAGTTACATTTCATTTGATGCCTACCTGATGTTTCGTAGTTATTTTTGGTTAGACCAAGAAGTGACCTAACTGGTGGTTGACTTAATATATGTTAATAGAAAAAAGAAGAAGATGTGATATTACAAATATTGAAGCTTAGATATTATTAGCCCTATGGTGATATCCTGGATATCATTTTTCCAATTAAGATCAGTATAACTGTGCAATGATATAGAAAACCAGGAAGACTATATCTGCTGATCTTTACAATTATCACTTAAAAAGACAGTTTATTAGTGGAGAACTCCCTAGATTCAACTGTCCATTGACAACTTCATATTGTGGGTTTCTTAAATGTCTTCCAATTTCCAATTCTTCAAGGAAATCCAGTTCTTGTTTCTTTTCACAAATATGCAGCACTTCTTGAAGAATTGGAAATAAGATGACATTTAAGAAGCCCACAATATGGAGTTGTCAATGAACAGTTGAATCTAGGGAGTTCTCCACTAATAAACTGTCTTCTTAAGTGATAATTGTAAAGATCAGCAGATATAGTTTTCCTGGTTTTCTATATCATTGCACAGTTATACTGATCTTAATTGGGAAAATGATATCCAGGATATCACCATAGGGCTAATAATATCTAAGCTTCAATATTTGTAATATCACATCTTCTCCTTTTTTCTATTAACATATAATAATAGTGTTTTTAAATGAAGCTCAAGGTCTCTAGTTAATTCCACAATATAATACAAGTTATTGAAAATTCTAAGAAATTGACAATTGTTTCGATAAATCAATATCATCGTCAGAATGACAGAAGTTACATTTCATTCTATGCCTACCTGATGTTTAGTAGTTATATGGCTAGACCAAGAAGTAACCTAACTTGCGATTGGCTTAATATATGTTTATAGAAAAAAGAAGAAGATGTGATATTACAAATATTGAAGCTTAGATAATATTAGCCCTATGGTGATATCCAGGATATCATTTTTCCAATTAAGATCAGTATAACTGTGCAATGATATAGAAAACCAGGAAAACTATATTTGCTGATCTTTACAATTATCACTTAAGAAGACAGTTTATTAGTGGAGAATTCCCTAGATTTAACTGTTCATTAACAACTTCATATTGTGGGTTTCTTAAATGTCTTCTAATTTCCAGTTCTTCAAGGAAATCCAGTTCTTGTTTCTTTTCACAAATATGCAGTACTTCTAGTTTTGTGTTAGGTGTCAATGAATGATTGGTGTCAAGTAGATGTTTTGCGTAGTGGGATTTATCTGGTTGTTTTAATCTGTATGCTCGTAAGTGCTCACTGTATCGTTTTTCAAAATTCCTAAGGGTCTGACCCAAATAGACAGCATTACATTCTGGACATTTGAGTTTATATATACCTGACTTCTTCAATAGTGGTATTTTTGTTTTTACATTTAACAATTTTGTACTAACGTTACTTTCTGTTTTAAAAGAAATTGTTGTATTCGTTGCTGAAGATATTATCTATGAAATATTATTAGAAATATTTCCTGCATATGTGATGGTTTTATAAGTTTTAATTTCATCAGCTTGTTTAGGATATATTAGTTGTAATGCCACTTTTTCCTCTTTTTTACTAATTAGCTTATTTATCATATCTAATGGATAACCGTTAGATGTTGCTATTTGTCTAATTGTATTAATCTCTCTATCAAAATTACATTTGTTCATTGGAACTGAAAAAGCTCTATGTATCATTAAATTATATGCTGCTAGTCTGTGTGACACAGGGTGGTTAGAATTGAATGGAATTGTTACATCAGTTTGTGTTGGTTTTCGGTAAATTGAGTAATCAAGTACATTATTAACTCTTTGAATTTTTAAATCAAGAAAAAGATTGAGCTATTTTCTTCAATTTCTAATGAAAATTTAATTTTCGGATGTAAATTATTGATGTGGTTGAAAAATACATCTAATTGTCGTTCACTACCCATAAAACAAGCTAATATGTCATCTACATATCTATACCAAAATAAAATATTTTTCGAAATATTACTTTCAAAGATCTTTCTTTCTAAATTGTCCATAAAAATGTTTGCTAAAATAGGTGATATAGGGCTTCCCATTGGTAAACCTTCATTTTGAATATATATCTTATTGTCAAAAGTACAATAATTCTGATTAATGCATACATCAAATAAATTAAGTATATCTGATATTATGCCTATATTAATATTTTTATCTCCTAGTAATTTTCTTACAAGTATTAGACATTATTTAGGAGGAATTTTAGTAAACATGTTAGTTACATTGAACGATATGAGTTTATAGTTATCTTGTAAGTGGATTGCTTTCAACTTTTTGATTAGTTCTATCGAATTTCTAATTGAGTCCTGAGATTCATATCCGTAAGTATTGAGTATATTGTTGAGCTTCTTTGCCAATATATTATTAGGAGCATTAACATAAGAGACTACAGGTCTAATTGGTTTCGTTATTTTATGTAATTTAACTGTTCCATATAATTGTGGACAGTGAGGATTCTTATGTATGATAGACCTCTTTTCGTAATCATTTAAAAGATAATTTGAATTATTAACAATATCCCTTACATTATTAGAAAACTTCTTTGTTGGGTCTGCTTTAAGAACTTTTACATCGCTGGATTCTATAAAGTTATATACTTTGCAATTGTAATTTTCAGTCGTCAAAATGACAGTAGCGTTCCCCGTATCAGATTTTGTAGCTGTTAGGTAATTATTCTCAATCGTCTTTTTTATTGCGTTTAAAACTGAAATGTCATTTCTTGTTTGAAAGCAATCCACTTACAAGATAACTATAAACTCATATCGTTCGATGTAGCTAACATGTTTACTAACATTCCTACTAAAGAATGTCTAATAAGGAAATTACTAGAAGATGAAAATATTAATCCAGGCATAATATCAGATATACTTAATTTATTTGATGTATGCATTAATCAGAATTATTTCACTTTTGACAATGAGATATATATTCAAAATGAAGGTTTACCAATGGGAAGCCCTATATCACCTATTTTAGCAAACATTTTTATGGCCAATTTAGAAAGAAAGATCTTTGAAAGTAATATTTCGAAAAATATTTTATTTTGGTATAGATATGTAGATGACATATTAGCTTGTTTTATGGGTAGTGAACGACAATTAGATGTATTTTTCAACCACATCAATAATTTACACCCAAAAATTAAAGTTACATTAGAAATTCAAGAAAATAGCTCAATCAATTTTCTTGATTTAAAAATTCAAAGAGTTAATAATGTACTTTATTATTCAATTTACCGAAAACCAACACAAACTGATGTAACAATTCCATTCAATACTAACCACCCTGTGTCACACAGACTAGCAGCATATAATTCAATGATACATAGAGCTTTTTCAGTTCCAATGAACAAATGTAATTTTGATACAGAGATTAATACAATTAGACAAATAGCAACGTCTAACGGTTATCCATTAGATATGATAAATAAGCTAATTAGTAAAAAAGAGGGAAAAGTGGCATTACAACTAATATATCCTAAACAAGCTGATGAAATTAAAACTTATGAAACCATCACATATGCAGGAAATATTTCTAATAATATTTCAAAGATAATATCTTCAGCAACGAATACAACAATTTCTTTTAAAACAGAAAGTAACGTTAGTACAAAATTGTTAAATGTAAAAACAAAAATACCACTATTAAAGAAGTCAGGTATATATAAACTCAAATGTCCAGAATGTAATGCTGTCTATTTGGGTCAGACCCTTAGGAATTTTGAAATACGATACAGTGAGCACTTACGAGCATACAGATTAAAACAATCAGATAAATCCCACTACGCAAAACATCTACTTGACACCAATCATTCATTGACACCTAACACAAAACTAGAAGTACTGCGTATTTGTGAAAAGAAACAAGAACTGGATTTCCTTGAAGAACTGGAAATTAGAAGACATTTAAGAAACCCACAATATGAAGTTGTTAATGAACAGTTGAATCTAGGAAATTCTCCACTAATAAACTGTCTTCTTAAGTGATAATTGTAAAGATCAGCAGATATAGTTTTCCTGGTTTTCTATATCATTGCACAGTTATACTGATCTTAATTGGAAAAATGATATCCAGGATATCACCATAGGGCTAATAATATCTAAGCTTCAATATTTGTAATATCACATCTTCTTCTTTTTTCTATAAACATATATTAAGCCAATCACAAGTTAGGTTACTTCTTGGTCTAGCTAAATATAACTACTAAACATCAGGTAGGCATAAAATGAAATGTAAGTTCTGTCATTCTGACGATGATATTGATTTATCGAAACAATTGTCAATTTTTTAGAATTTTAAATAACTTGTATTATATTGTGGAATTAACTAGAGACCTTGAGTTTCATTCAAAAACACTAATATGAGCATATTCCACGAAGTAAGGGTCGAGACAGTCAATTTTTCAACATATAATAAGTCAACCACGAGTTGGGTCACTTCTTGGCCTAGCCAAAAATAACTACGAAACATCAGGTAGGCATCAAATGAAATGTAACTTCTGTCATTCTGACGATGATATTGATTTATCGAAACAATTGTCAATTTTTTTAGAGTTTTCAACAATTTCTATTATATTGTGGTATTAACTAGGAATCGTGAGTTTCATTTAAAACACTAATATGAGTAGATTCAACGAAGTAAGG
Organism: Galeruca laticollis; assembly: GCA_963921935.1. Classification (NCBI taxonomy): domain Eukaryota; kingdom Metazoa; phylum Arthropoda; class Insecta; order Coleoptera; family Chrysomelidae; genus Galeruca; species Galeruca laticollis. The sequence goes on along the minus strand of OY998183.1, from coordinate 44,772,451 downwards.
GTCGAGACAGTTAATTTTTACAAGTAAATATGTTTGCAGAAAAAGTCTAGGCATTGGAAATTCCCCGCAGAAAAAAGTCTAGGCATCGAGGAGAGGGTGAAAGGGGTAAAGGTATAGATATTAATACCATCCCAAATGTCAACCTCACCTGCGCGTGGTCCCCACCCTGCTAGATAACCAACGAGGCTCTGACGACCGAACGATTGCCGGGATAAGCAATCCCACACTTACTGGCCAACAGCTTTGGGTGGAGGAGCTAGTGAGTGGCAAGGCACTCTTTTGTCCTGGAGTTGAGAAATTGGCTCCGAAGGCGGAGGAATAAGAAAATGATCAACGGCATAAAGATGTGGTAGGCAAATGGGAACCCAACACATTGAAGACTCATTAGTTTTCTTTAGTATTATCACGATGGCTATTGTCAAGACAAAATTTAAAATGTCCGAATATAATACCTCATTCGGAACTCCAGGAGGGAATGTTTTGATTAATAGTAAGAAAGGATGGTACAGAAAGGTAAAGTTGGAGACCGTGATATTTGGTATATGGAATGTGCGAACACTAGCACGGCCTGGAAAGCTGCAAAACACAATTCAAGAGATGAAACGACTTAAAGTGCAGATTTCAGGCATTAGTGAGATGATATGGCCGGGTACGGGAGCTAATAGCAACGGGGAGAAATATTCTGTATATTACTCTGGAACAGCAATCAACATTTTCACATGGGGTTGGATTTATACTGCACAAACAAATTGCAATGTGTGTTACCAACTTTGTGCCAATATCGGAGAGGATAGCTCTTCTACAAATTAAGGCAAGGCCCGTGAATGTTAATCTCATCCAAATTTATGCTCCTACTACAGACTATAGCAACGAGGACGTAGACCAGTTCTACAAGCAAATATCAGATATAATCAAAACTTTGCCACAGCATGATATAAACATCATTATGGGTGATTTCAATGTTAATCTTGGAAAAGGTTGAACTGGGGAACACATTGGAGACTTTGGACTAGGCGAGAGAAACGAACGTGGCGACACTCTAAGTGCATTCCTAGCGGAACATGATCTGATTATTACACATTCTTCCAACACCATCCTAGAAGATTTTACACGTGGAAATCGAATGATGGGAAAACTAGGAATCAGATAGACTTTGTACTCATTAATAAGAGATTTATAAACAGCATCAAAAACATAAAAACCTATCCAGGAGCATATGTACAGTCGGATCATAACCCATTCATAGGAAGGATGGGAATCAGGTTGAAAAAAGTAGAGAAAAAACGTGTAGGGAGATACGACTACAGAAAACTGAAAGACACAGTCACAAAGACACATTCACAAGAAATTTGGTAAAAAGCGAACTCTTGTGAGAGACGGAAGAACAGAAAAACGATGGAGATGTAGAAAAAGACCTTAAGATGCTCCAAGAAAGTGCACATAAAGTCATAGGAAAGTACTTAAACCCTAAAAAACAGATGAAGAAATCTTGGATGAGGGATGGGATCTTAGAACTCATGGAAACGAGGAAATTGTATAAAAATAGTAAAAGGGAGTACATGAACATACAAAAAGAAATAAGGGCGAGAATGAGAACAGCCAAAGAAGAAGAGAAATTGGAAAAATGTATTGAAATCGAAGAATGTCAAGCTAAATGTGACTTTAATATGCACAAGAAATCAAAGGAAATGGTGGGAACAGTGAAGAGAAAAACAGTTAATGTACTTGAGGATAACCAAGGGCGAGTTATTGTAGAGAAGTCAGAAATTAAGCAGACCGGGGAAGGATACATTAAACAACTGTTTGATGACGTGAGAACGGTGCCACCCAATATCGAAGAAAGAGATGGTCCCCCAATCTTAGAGGTAGAAGTGCAGAAAGCCTTGAAAAATGCAAAAGATCAAAAGGCGTTGAGCCCCGACGGAATTCCTATTGAAATAATAAAGCTGATCGAAGGGAAGAATCTAAAGTGGCTTACAAAAGTTTTCAATGTGATCTATGATACGGGCGTCATACCCACGGAATGACTGAGGTCTGAATTCATTACTCTCCCCAAGAAGCCTAATGCTAGGAAATGTAGCGAGTTTCGAAGAATAAGCTTGATGAGTCATCTTCTAAAGATTTTTCTGAAGATAATTCACAATAAGATATTTAAACTGTGTGAGGAACAGATGTCTAAGTCTCAATTCGGCTTTAGAAGAGCGGTGGGACTAGGAAAGATCTATTTTCGGTCCAGGTGCTGCTTCGGCGATACAGGGATGTCAACTACGATGTTTACGTATATTTTATAGACTATAGGAAGGCGTTTGATCAAGTGCGGCACACGCAAATGATTGAAGTTTTGCAAAAATCTGGCCTGGACGGGAAGGACCTCAAAATCATCAGATATCTCTCTTGGAACCAGAGGGCTTGTGTCAGGGTAGACAAAGAGACAACAGAAGAGATACAAATATTACGTGGTGTGAGACAGGGATGCATACTATCTCCTGTAATTTTAAACCTGCACTCGGAATGCATTTTCAGGGAAACCCTGCAAAACATTGAAGCTGGAATCCTGCTAAACGGAGAACGACTGAATAATATAAGGTATGCAGATGATACCGTTATTTTTACAGACAACCTAGCTTACTTACAACTCCTAATGGACAGTGTTACAGCATACAGCCGATAATATGGTTTGAAAATAAAAAACAACAAGACAAAGTTCATGATAATCACTAAGAACCAAAACACCCACCACCGTCGTCGTTGTCGTCGGCCACTTTTCCTCACATGTCTTGTTAGCACGATACAGCCTCCGGAGTGCAATAAGTCATCAACTTTATGTTGGAATATTGATAAGGACATGTCATAGATGAGCCATATGGATTTTCAGCTCACCAGCGCGAGTACAACGGGTGCTATGGTACTTGAAGTACGACATTTTATCATTTTCTGAGAAATTTCAGTTTGTTAGCACAGTACAGCCTCCGGAGGTCAACAAATCACCAACTTTATAATTGAGTATTATTCAGGACATCTCACTGATGAACCCTATCGATTTTCAGCTCACCAAAGCCAATACAACAGGGGCTACAGTACTTTAAGTATGATATTTTTGTTATTTTTGAAGAAGTTTCAGTTTGTTAGCACGATACAGCCTCCGGAGTTTATCCAAGTGACCAATTTTATTATCGGATAATATTCAGAGCGTCTCAGAGATGAACCTTATCGATATTCAGCTCATTAAAATTAGCACAACGGGTGCTATGGTACTTAAAGTATCAAATTTCTGTCATTTTTGGAGAATTTCCAGTTTGTTAGCACGATACGATACGATATGTTCAAGGTGTCTCACAAATATAACCTATTGATTTTTAGTTGACTAGAGCAAGTACAGCGGGTCCTATAAATCCAGATATACTGCATTTTTGGTAATTTTTGTAGAAATTTCGGTTTGTTACGATACGTCCCCCAAAGTGTATACAACTAACAATTTCATAAAAGAATAATACCGTTTATTTTCTTACGTTATGCTATTCTTCATAGACCCCACATTGACTAACCTCACCAATTCATAGAAGCCTGCTAATTTATATTTACCTGGATATGTCTTTCATGAGCATGGCTGAGAACATTAAAGAAACCCTCTAGAGTGAGAGAGGTAAAATGTTTCAGTCTAAACCTTTTTGGTTACATTGATGCTGTATAAGTTGTATGAGCATAGTTTTTTACGTAATAATAAATGAATACGTTTGATTTAGCATTCTGGTAAGGGGTTCAGATAGTAGATTGGTTCCCCAAGTACCTAAGCTAAGAGCACCCTGACAACAGAGTGATCAATCAACTGTTTCCTGGACAAAAATCTGTGACTGCTTTATTGTCGCAGTACAGCCAAGAGTTAAATATAGTTCTATTTCCATTACAGATATTCATTTGAAAGGAATGTGCACCTATTTCCTTTATTTTTTTTGTTATTCCTTGTTGGACACACAAGGTTATGTTATTTACGTACTCAAGTACTTAGTATAAAGGTAAGCTACAGCTCCCTATGCTGTAAACTCGTGCGCACACCAGATATACTGGGTAGACGCCATTTTCTAGTTCAACTTTATAAAGCGATCGCCAGCCAGTGAAAAAATCATTTGACAATGCAAAAGAATTTCGCAGTCGAGTATCAATTAACTTTTTTTTTAAAAGGAGAATATCATCCATCATTTTTTAAAACTGCAGCTTCAGTTACTGAAAATTAAGAGAAAATGTTTCCATTTTCACATGACATGATTTTAATCAACATCTTGCTGTTAAATATGGTTTGTTATGACTAACTAGTTACTATGCAACCACATAGCAGTCATCAAACATTACAATAATTTAAAATTTCGCAACGCTTTCATTTGAAATTTTGTTAGAGATATTTTTTGAAGTGAAAGAAAACGAGTTCTGAAAGTGATGAAAATGATCTGCCTCCGGATGTATTAGAAGACGCATGAAACGCGGTTTCTAATCTTATCCCTGTAAAGTCCTCTAGACAAAACGAATCTGCTTACAATGATTTCATGAATTGGTGTGACTCTGAAAATTTGAAAAAAGTGTCGCAATGTGTGATACTGGCATATCTGGAATACAAAGGTAAGAGGATTCGGCCGTCAACGCTATGGTCCATTTATTCCAAGTTGAAAAAAAGATTGAACGTGAAGCAAAATCTAGACATTGAAAATTTTTCGAAACCATTACCCCATTTATAAAATAAAAATGTAAGCTATTGTCCAAAAAATTCGAAAATTTAAAACGAAACAGAAATTGAAAAATTTTTAGACGAGGCCCAGATCACAGCCTTTTATTACTGAAGGTAAGTTCTGCATTACTGTTTCTGCTCATTGAACAAAATATTGCTTCAGGTTATTTTAATAATAATAATAATATTGTGCGTATAGGAGAGTGGAGCTGCTGAATTTAAATATTAATGTTCAGTTGTTATCGTAAAAATTGAAGACTCGCAAACACACAGTTGAAGAACATTTGTCATTTCTAATTCGTCTTACAATGAATTATATCGGAAATATCAATATTTTTTATGAAATACGCCAACGGAAAATGTGCTATCCATTTTGTTTATATAAATGAAATTAGAAACGCTCCGAAATAAATATTTAAAATTACCGGAGGTAGCATGCTACACAGGCCATTGTTTCCGACGATCTTCCGCAGCCTTGGTAGCTGACTCCAGAGCTGATTTTGTCAGTGTGAAAAGACTTGAGGGTTGGCGATCGTCGGCAGTTGCCGAGGATTATATCGAACAATCTATCGAAAGACAAATTAAAGTTTCAAAAAAGATTCTAGATGTTCCACAAGCTGAAACTCATACAGAAAACCTTCAGTACATTCCGTTGAATGTTCTGAAAGTTTTCAAGCGGACAAAACGCTTGTAGTAGCACTAAGCTCTTTAACGGAAATGGAGGTTCAAGAACCCACAATTTCATCAAACCAGCTATCATCGTCAAGTGGATTGAATTTTACAAATTGTACCATATCAAATTTAATTTAAATATGGTTAATAATAAATGGATTCCCTCAAACTGTGATGTGTGCTGGATGTAAAAGTCTTTTTTGTTCTAGCGTGTGAATGTATTTATCATATAATTACAGCTCAATCCCTGTTCGATAGATCATAAAAAGTTAGGAGCATAGCGAAATGCTCGTCCCACCACTCCCACTTATTTGTTTTTAACACATGATTATATGAGAGCGTGCACCTCACAGGTGCAGCGCGTCTTTTGGAAGGTTAACCCTGATAAGTTCAGTGTTGTCTGATTTATATATTTGACAATTAAACGTCAAATATAAGTAATCACGTTGTTTACGCATTTAAATATGAACAGATTTGGGATAAAATCTATCGAATTAATTACTGCAAATGTGGGAAACAATAGCTATCAAAATATAACAGCTATTGCAAGTACAAGCGGGTGTTTAAATAATCTAGCTCAAAGCATAGCATGTAATAATTATACCATTAACTCTTATAATACCAAGCGGGGTGCAAATGAACCCCACATGTACTTTTTTGTATATATCTCAGCCAATTATATTTTGTTTTATTTCCTATTTTTAGTAGCTGCCTTTTTTAGGTTCCAAATGTAATTTACCTAAAATCTTAAATGGATTTTTTCCATCTCAGTAATTATTTAGGTCTTTAGAGTGCGGGATGCATGTGCACCCCGCTTAGCATTTTACGTATACCAATATTTCTATCTTATTATGAGCTAACGGCAGGGTAAAATCCTTACATGTTGTACTGTTCGTATCCCAACTTCTCTTATTCGGCGCGGCGCTTGCATTGCTACGCCGCCGGCCGCCTACTGGTACAGGAGTAATAGTTATTACTATTTAGTGTCGTTTATGCAAGCGTCTGTGTAAGATAAACGAGTCGATTTATAGTGCGCCACGTGGTTGTTTATTCGGTCGAAAATGAGTAATTTCCGAATTCGAAATTAAAAACCTCTAACGGAGGAAGAGATGTTAATGCTATTGCAAAATGATGATCCAGAATATGAGGAATTATTGCAGGAAGATGATACAAGCGACATCGAAAGTGAGGACCATACATCCGACCAAGAAGAATTCGATGAAGAAATATATGCTTCTTCTGATGAAGAAAGCACTAACTTAGAGGTACCTGTAGCTGATATTCCTGTTTATACAGCTGAAGATGGTACCCAGTGGTATAACATGCCAATAAATAATCAAGTTCGACGTTCGCAGGCAAACAAGATTGTGCATGTTTCAGGACTTACACCTACCAGTGCAGAAATAGGTACGATCAAAGAATAATTTATGCTGTTTTTTTTCAGACGATATATTTAACATTATTGTCGCTGAAACCAACCGGAAAGCTGAATTTGATTTTGATAATTATAATGAAACTCATCCCGAGAGTACAAAGAAATATGTGCCAACTAACAGAAGAGGAATCGAGGCCTATATAGGTCTACTTATTACATTAGGAGCATTGCAAGCTAGTACCGAACCCATTGAAATGCTTTTTACTAGTGACCCTGCATATTGTCGACCTATAATAACAGCAACTTCGTCTAGAAATCGATTCCATTCTCTGACCAAATTTTTAAGATTCGATAATTTTGAGACCAGGGCTGAGAGAAAGTTAGAAGACAAGCTTGCACCAATAAGAGAAGTATTTGATAAATTCGTATCAAACTGTGAAAAAGCACTATATCCGAGTACGCACGTGTGCATTGACGAGCAACTCGTCCCATTTCGAGGAAAGGCTACATTTAGGGTCTATATGAAAAGCTAGCCAGCAAAGTATGGAATGAAGATATGGGCACTGGCAGATTGTGAATACAATTATACTTTGAATATGCAAGTGTATTTAGGTATAAGTATGTACAAAAAGTACGAGGAGTAATAAACCCTAATTAAGTATGCAAAACCTTAACAGGGAGCACCATGAAATTTTTGATAAATCTCTTACTTTAAATTACATTTCTTCCGTAAATCTAGAAACCAGGTACATCGACCCCGTATTTGTTTCAGTTGTAGCAAAGTTTAGGGTTTATTCATTGTTAAAGGATTAGCAGATAAGCAATAACGCAATGCGGTGGTGTGTATTTTGGGAAAAAAATACGTTTTAAATTATAATATAATAAAAAATGAAAAGAAATAATTATTGGAATACATTTATTACTTACATTTTATTCTATATCCGTCTCGGAAGAGGAAGAACGTTGTTGACATTAATAATAATAGGGTCGATTAAATCATCCACAATATTGTCAATTTTCCACATATTTGCCTCTACTTTGATAACATGCTCGATACAGTTTGTCCAATTTTCCTTACTCACATGACTTACAGCACTCTCAAACAATTTCACAACATCGTTTATTATTAAAGTAGTATTTTTTTTCCAACTTCCCCCTTTACCTGAGCCCATATTAATTCTATGGGATTAAGTTCACAATGATAAGGGGGAAGTCGAAGAACTGATATACCACGAGAAGAAGCCATTTCTCCTACCATGTAGGTTTTGTATTTATTCTTGTTCATTTTTGCAATTCTGTAAAGTTCTTTCCTTAGTGGATCTTTTGGAAACTTAATATTTTTCGAAATAAGCCACTCCAAAAGCTCTGCTTTACGCCAACGACTTGTGGGCAATGCTTCTCGTAACCGTGAATGGTAACTTGCGTTGTCCATAACAATAACAGCCCCTTTTGGAATCAGATCCAACATTTGAACAAACCATTCCTCGAAGACATCCCCATTCATATCTTCGTGATAGTCCCCCGTGCGTTTTGAAATTAAAGTTAATAATCCACCATCAACAAAACCTTCAGAACTTCCAACATGGACAATGATAAGTCTTTTTCCTTTTCCAGATGGTGGCTGCAAACCTAACGACAAACCTTCCACGAATGCCTGCCTTCCGCTTGTAATGTTTTCATCTTACCAAGATTTGGAAACTGTATATCCAGCATTTATCCATGTTTCGTCTAAGTAGAAGATTTTCAAATTTTGTTCTCTGGCATGTCGAATGCTTCTTAAATAGTATCTTCTCCAAAAAACTATTTCCGGTTTATCTATCAAGAGAGATTTTCTATTATGTTTTGTATATCTGAAACCCACATCTTTCAAAAGTTTGCATAATGTCATTCTGGAGAATTTTGGATAGTCCGTATCTTCTTGCACTGATGTCATAATTTTGTCAAGTGTTGGAATTTCCTTTCGTAAGTAAAATCCATGGACTTTACGCCTTAAACTTTGTTTTAATGACTCATCGATCTCAATTGGTTTTCGGCCTGAAGGAGTTTTAGGGGGTTGAAGAGTTCCATTCTTGCTTTCTTTTAGTAATCTATAAATTGTTGATTAAGCAACACACAACATAGCAGCCGTTAATTCCACAATATCATCAACACTTGCACTTGGATCCTTGTTTTTCAATGATATATAACAATTCAATATCAGAGTTTTTTCATTCAAAGATAATGGACCTGTTTTTGGTCGTTTAGATGGTCCTTGGCTTATCGACATTGTTTGGTAGTTGCACAGTTAACATTCAACAAATGTTTTAAATATATTCCAACTGTTTACAATATTATGACAACCATACAACTTTACTCAAAGAACTAATACTAAGTACTGATTTAATGTACCTACTTTCTTTTAAAATAATATTCCCGATAACGTTTCTAAGAAAACTGGGTTGTTTGGAAAATCCCTCTCAATAATCGAATAATCTGTAAATAGGTGTAATCGTATTAAGCCGATTACAGTAAGCCACTTGCCATTTAAAATTTCTGAGAAAAATTCCCCAAACACTACATATAGGAGTAATACAAATAAAAAATATTATGAATAAACGGGCATATCCGAACTCTGCCACAAAATAAAATTTTACCTGACTTGTATCAATTTGAGGATTACTGAAATGTTCGAACTGTGCCGCAACCATTTAGTTTAATCCGATTAGAGTCATTAGGGTTTATAATAGATAAAATCGGAGGCCCATAGAATTATGTATATTTCTGAAAGGTTTCAAAGATTTCTTGAATTAAATATTTTGAAGAAATCTTGATTGTTTTGATCAATATTTAGGGGATTAGGGGAAGGATGTTGATGAACTTACACTATTGCCTAAAAATCAGGAAGAAGTATTTAATAGTGTTCGTGAATTACAATTACGAACGAACCGAGAAGAGGAATTTCTATTAACAGCAGACCAGGTATTTAAAATTATTGTGTTCTCCTGTTTCTCCAACCTTAATTTTTTATGTAATTCGGATTGTATTTTGATGGATGGGACTTTTAAATACTGTTCAACTTTTTTTTACCAAATGTTTACCATTCATGGTTTTAAAAACGGCTATTACGTACCTCTTGTTTTTTGTTTGCTGCCGGACAAATCAAGTCAAAAATATTCAAATTTGTTTTTAATTTTAAGACAAAAATGTAAAGAAGTAGGCTTAAATTTTCAACCTTATGAAGTCGTAATAGATTTTGAACTAAGCATTCATAACGCTATATATGAATGTTTTGGCAGAGATCAAATTCTTTTTGGTTGTAAATTTCATCTCTGTCAAGCTTGGTTTCGTAAGATTCAGGAGTTTCATTTGGTACAAGAGTACAGACAGAAAGGTTCTGTAATTGGCGAATACTTAAAAGTACATTTCGGTATTATGTATCTTAGTCCTGAGGAAGTTGTAGAATTTTTTTATAATGAACTACTTTTTTGCTTCCAAATGACCTCTACCTCTATCACTTTTTTTATTAAAATTAGTACATCCCGTTACCTCTGACCCAAATCGTATATTCTTTAGCATAGCTGCACCTCATTCGTTCAATACAAAATGTACCTTACGGTATACACTCTTAAAATATATTTTAGTACGCCTATGAAATCTACTTAAATGAATGATTTATTACTCCTTGTCCTTTCTATATAGACTATAAGTCATTTATTTTCATTTATGCTGTTATCTACCGGTTTCTTTTGTTAGGCAAAGTAGGCAACAAGCCTGAAAAAGGACAAGGTGAATGGGTTGTTCTTGAACTTTCTGATTATCTAAGTCAAGGATATGGTATCACAACTGATAATTTCTTCACTAGTCTTCAGCTGTCTCAAAAATTGTTGGATGAGAAGCTTACATTATGTGGCACTCCGCGCGAAAATAAGACGTTTTAACCAAAGGAACTACTTCCATCATCTTCAAAAAAAGAATATTCTTCAATGTTTGCTTTCACAAAACATTGTACATTAGTGTCTTATGTGCCGAAAAAGAACAATGCCGTTATTTTGTACGAGCATGACGATGACAAAGTAAGTAATAAGGAGTCAGACTACAAACCAGATATTGTCTTGCATTATAATAGTACTAAAGGAGCTGCAGATGCAACAGACCAAATGGCAGCAAAATATACCACTCAAAGAAAAACTCTTAGATGGCTCATGGTACTTTTTTACCATATTATCGATATTGGAGCTATAAATGCCTATAAAATATGGAAAATTAAAAATCCAAATTACGGGTCTGGGCACTTAGTTAGATGCAAGAAGAAAATATCTTCTTCAGTTGGGAAAGGAACTGCCCACGGAAAATATGATTTATAGATTTAGAAATAATAATGGTTTGCGAGCAAGCATGAATGAGAATATTCTTAAAGTTGTTCCAAAATTGGAGCAAAATATCCCTTCAACAAGACCTGTAGGAAATCAAGGTAGATGTTTTCTCTATGAAAGAACCAAAGATAGAAAATCAAGACAACGTTGTGTAAAATGTGAGCGTTTTGTTTGTGTAAATCTCTCTGAAAAAAACATTTTTTGTATCCCATGTAAAGCAAAAAATTATAATTAATTTTGAATACCTAATTAAGGTTTGTTTATTTTTTAGTAACTAAATTGGAATAAAAATAGATACAAAATCATTTATTTGCGTTATTTTTTCATTTTACTCAAAAAAAGTGTAAAAATTACGAAGATAGACAAAAAAATAGGGTGCAAATGAACCCCGCTTGGTATCGCACGTATCTAAAAAAGCTTGGTATTATAAAGGTTGATGATTGTGATTGAAAAATATTTAAGTACGTTATGTTATTACTGGTTTAATTAGATATGTATTTCGTTCGATGTTAACGTTTCCTGTTTACTAAACTCCATTAATTTCTGAGATAGATTTCTTAACTGTTCTCTAATTCTACCGAATTTCAGACTTTTTACCTCTCACTTTGTTTGTTAAATAGTCTAATAAAATCCCACTCGTGATTGAATTTACCTCATAAGTCTCTTTGATTACTGTACTCAACTCAATTGTTTCAAGAAAGCACCACTCGCCCTGATTTCAGCAGATAAAAATGAACATCCAATTTTAAGTTGAACCAAAACGACCTAGAACCTCTTTTCAAAATAAGGCCTTTGATGAAGTCCGTATTGGAAAATTGGAAAAGTTAAGACCCAGTACCCATACAACAATTTTTATGTGTCGATGAGGAAATTGTACCCTTCGAAGGAAAGACATATCTTCGTACATAAAACCCCAAAAAGCCTAATACATGCGGTTACAAAATTTATGTTGTATGCGATGGTAATTGCCTTATTCACAATCTCAAGATCTCTACAGGATCAGTACAAAACCCCAATTTTCCTGACATCGAGGCTAGCTCCAATGTAGTCCTGAAAATGGTCCAATATGTTCCACTAAATTTTAGGCTATTTTTGATAATTGTTTTTCTTTCCGAGAATTATTTTTTCAGCAATATAAAGTGGGAATATTTGGTTCAGGTACAGTTCAAATAAATATGTTTCTTGTTTACGTCCGATCAGGGAATGACAAAAATGAATGAGGTTCGATTGAAAAAAGCATACTACAATGAATAGTGTTGATGTCAGTGCTATCAACGGCTGGATAAAAAATCTGTTCATTTAGTGTCTACATTTTCTTCTGCTCATTCCACAAAAGAAGTATAAAGATTTGTAAAACAACAAAAAATCATATTTTTGGCAACTGCCCTATTATCGTATCTACATAAAATGTATTTAGCAAGGAAAAAGAAAGTGCCAACGAAGTCAATTCCTGAATCGGAAATCGGAAGTGACAGCATTGGCCACTTTGCAGATGAAAAAGATGATCGTCAGAGAAAAGACGGGTTATTCTGCCCTCACGTCAGCTCAGTTCATAAAGTGTGAAATACTTTTATGCTTAAAAAAACTTAGAAACTGTGTCATGGACATGCATCTATGAAAATATTTTTTTCTACGCCCATGTCTGTAAAGTCAAAAATCGCACTGTCAACATTTCTTGTAAATGACATTAAACAATAACATGCACGTAATGAGATCTCATAACATACACATGCGTTTTGAGAAGAAAACTTAAACTTCTTGGTTCAATTAAAATACAATCAAATTGTTATTCACGTAAGACTTTATTTGGTCTATTTACACAAATTCAGTCAATTCAAAAACATAAAAACTTTTAGCGTTAGCGAGATATATTTAGGATTGAAAGAATGATGCCCCTAAATGTAGGCAGCACATTATGCGATTTCTTTGAAAAAAGAACAGTAGCCTGCCATGAAAATAAATGTCATGTCATTTATATTGTCAATTTCTTGAACAAAATATAATACAATTATAAATAACCGCTCATCACCATTAAATAATATGGCACAATCGATTTATAATTATTGTTCAATTAATATTAACAACTAATATAATAATGTTTGAATGATTGCGATGTTTTTGATTTAATGGAAGAAAATGAGTGGGCGTAGAAAATGTATAGTACGTTACACGAGCTGTAAGCCCATTACGCTCTCATGAAATTCATGCACTCGCCGCTGCGGCTTCGTGCATAAACTTTTCCATTTCGTGCGTAATGGGTTACTTACAACTTGTGTTACGTAATATACTATTTTTAAATACTTCTAAATTTTCAATTGAGTTGAATTATGAGAATAAAATCATATACCGCTGTATCATGTATGAGACATACATTTACTTTCTTTAAAATTGTGAATACATTTTATTTGAACAAATTGTCTTTTTTACAGCTTACATATCATTACTTATATTTTGTTACTACCGTTATGGTGCGGTGTAAAAGAGATTAATTTAAATTATAAGTTGCCTGGATTAATACAAAAATAATTGTAGGGTCGATCCTTTACTTTGTTTCAAACAACAAAGTATGAAAAGATGAAAAACGATTTAGTAGAAAACATATTTTAACCGGAAAATGTATTTATAGTTATATATTGCCGTATAAAAAGTATTATTCATCTTTCATCTGATCACATCCCATTTCCAAACAAACCGTTAGGAAAAGCCCAACTAACCTGAATAATGTTTGAGGCCTTATCGGCGTCGGTAGGGCGACGAGCATCGGATGCAGGGGCGTCGAATCGAGCGCGTGCCAAAGTTCAGGACGTCGTAACGCCGTCGCTGTCGCTTGATCGGCAGCCAAAAGGGTGAAAGTGTGCCAGTGGGCTTGTAGAAGGAGACCTCGGAGCGCATGGACGAGTTCGCGACCGGTAGGCGCCAAGTGCACTTCCAGTGGACTAGAATCCTGTAACAAATCAAATGATATGCTCTAATTATATTTCTATTAGCAAACATTTTTTTATTTATGTTTCAATGAATAAGTTCCATGAATATTTTTATCTTGTGTAAATTGAGTAATCAGACTGATTTTTTCAATATTTTCATCCGAATATAATTACAATTTATTATTGTCTTCCTCAAAATAACTTCTTTAAGAAGACACACAGCGCTGAAGACGGTTCGTTCAATCACAGCTATGATACCGAAATAGTCTTTAACTGGTCGGTTACAATGCTCTCGAATGTCCCAAAATGAACTCTTTTGAGGTGATTCCCTAACCTCGGGAAGAGGAGAAAGTTATGCAAATAAAGAGGCTGAGAAATGTTTTCACTGGTCAAAAACTCATCTATAGAAAGTGTTGTGTGATAAAGCGCGTTACCGCGATGCAACAGCCAGTTGTTCTTGTTTGATCTCACCGATTATCCTGATTGTCAGCAGATAATCTAAATGCAGGATATAACATGTTTTGTCGTAATTTCCATCGGTTCTTGGTCGTGTTTAATCTTCAATCGACTATCTTTTTACTGTAAATGCTTTATGCTTCCTAAAAAGATGGGACCTTGAAAAAACACTCCCTAAGCCTTCTAAAGTTTTGTAAAAGTTTCATTTGCAGTATACCAAGTCAAAAGGAGATTTTCCCAAAAAAAATCGCCACGGACAACTAAATGAGTTCAAACTCGTACTGAAGGCGTATCACATGTTCACCTGCTACAAGTTTGAAGTGTTCGAAGTGCCAGTCACATTATTCAATTAACATACCTCGTATCGGGAATGAATTCATTTTTATTGTTGTTATGAACTAATGCAAATAATTTTGGTTGACCTTTATTATCAATTTTTCAAGTTACCATTACACTTTTTATCACTTCCTTGGGTTTTTCTATACCCCATTTCAAAAAGTCTGGCATTATGGGACTTTCATGTAAGGGAGAGAATTATGAATGAAAATGTGGTCTTAATTATCAACGTTTCCAAAAAAACTCAAGTTGGTTAATATCCATTTATTTCTGGGAACATGTTACAGCAAATGTTTGGATATGCGATTCAGAAAAAACTATCACTTGAATATATGTCGATTGTCATGCATAGCCCACCCTAATTCCTCAAAATATGAATCTATTAAAACATTTCATAATTTTTATATTTTAAAGTTTTTTCAAAATCACTACAAATATAAATATACCTACTGTTGTTATCATTTTACGACGCAGCGTGCCGCCTCTGTCGACACCAATGCCGCCAAAAATACGGCTTTGTCGGCTTTTTGAAATCATAGCAAAAGGAGCCGAGCCGACAGTGAGGGCGGGATTTTGTGAATCCGCACACTAAAAAAATCAAAGGGGTAGCCGCAATGATACGAGGAAGCCGTTTTTTATTCTTAAAATGTATTTCGAGAAATTGAAGGGGGGGAATATGCAAAAGCAATGTTTTGGCGGGCACGGCTCTTTGTTTTTCCATCAAAAGATTCCAATTTAATATTTTAAATTTTTCTATGTATTGTATCCTCATTTCGATTTCGCTGCTTGTCGTTCTATAAAATGTGACATAACTATTTGCTGTGTATCTTAGATACAGTATATATCTAGGTATTCGTAATTCGTAAGATTATGGATTAGTACATATAAATATGGAAAAATCAGTGGCGATATTCGCTCGTTTTTCGCGAATGTGATGCCTCCAAGAAATTCTGCTGATGATGCTAATGCTGATAATCCAATTGTTTCAACTAAGAGTCCAGCTAGCAATGTAGCTGATATTCAAAGCACATCAGATGCTAGTGCTATGGCTAGTCAAACAGAAGGTAAGATGAAATTGTCTGTTCTGCATAGTATACCTACCTATATGATTTTTGAAAAAAACCATTGCAGGTCTTGCACGTTTTGTATGTAATGGCTCTACGGATGTAGGGTTGAATAATCTATCTACTTTTCTACGAATTTACTAGAATGGTGTTCTATAAAATCATAATTATTTGAAAATGTCAGTGTTCAAGACTAATGTGTCAGGGTGAAAATCTGCGCAACCTTCGCTGATAGGCCAACAACACCTTCAAGCGTGATTTAGAATAACCAAGTAACGATACGATAATAATAATTATTATCGATATTATTTAGTAATTTGGTATTAGGACTACACAAATGCTTTTGTATTTAAAACTGGTCAATAAATCGTATCGTATCGTATCGTATTATTATTGATATTATTATTGTTATTCGTCTCTATTTCTCACAATTGTGGTTTCTTATAAATAGCAGACGGAGTTTGCACTCAAGTCTACTTTTACTCTATCTTTGGTTTAGAAATGATCTGGTGATATTGCATGTGTGTAGGATGACTGCTTTTTGTATTTGGATGTGGGTGTAATGTGGAAGATTTAACTGTGTGAGGTGTGTGATGAATATTTTTGGGGTAATTCCTGTAACAGATATTATAAAAGGTATTACAATTACTTGTTTCTGTTTCCATATACGTTCTATTTCTATTGCTAACTGCTGGTATTTATGTTTCTTTTCTCTGTATTTGTTATTTATATTATTGTCAGATGGAACAGCAATATCAATAATGTAGGTGATCTTCTCTTTTTTGATTTGTAATGTTATATCCTGTCTATTGTGCATTACTGTTTTGTCTGTATGAATGGTAATATCCCAATATAACTTGTGTTCTTCGTTTTCCAATATCTTTCGTGGTGTGTATGAGTAATATGTTTGTGTTTCTGTGATGAGTTTATGTTGTAGTGCAAGCTGCTGGTGTATGATCTTTGCCGCTGTATTATGTCTGTTAGTATATTCAGATCCAGCCATCAACTTACATCCTGCCGTAATGTGGTCGATTGTTTCGGGAAATTGGTGGCATTTTCTGCATTTGTCGTCTGTGGTGTTAGGGTCTTTCATTATGTATTTTTTGTAATTTCTTGTAGCAATAACCTGATCCTGGATCGCTAATGTGAAGCCTTCTGTTTCAGGATACAGTTTACCTTTTTGGAGCCATTTGTACGAGTCTGTCTTACTGATGTATTCATTTTTCATGTTGTAAGTATGTTTACCATGTAATTTTTTCTGTGTCCATTCTTCTATCTTCTGCTCTTGTGTTTGTGTATTGTATATTTGCTGCGTGTGCGAGAGGTTGAGAGGTGTGTATTCTCTGTCTGCTTGTACAATTGCGCTATGTAATAATGATTGTTTGCTATAGAAGAAATTTCTGAGTTTTTGTATCTGGTTTGTGTGTAGTGTGACAACATCCATCATTCCTCTTCCTCCCTCTTTTCTTCCTATTGTTATTCTTTCTTTGCATGCGTGTGGGTGGTGGTTTCTATGTTTTGTTTGTTCTGTTCTCGTAAGTCTGTTGATGTTTTCAAGGTCGGTTTGCGTCCATTTGATAATCCCGAATGAATATGTAAAGAGGGGAATTGCGTATGTGTTTATTGCTTTGAAGAGGTTTTTCGAATTCAACCTAGTGTTCATTAGTGATGGTTGTCGTTTTTTGTATTCTTGTACAATATGTTCTTTTATTTCTGTATGATTTATCCTTGTGTTCTGTTGGAATCCTAAATATTTGTATGTTTCATTTTGCAGCATGTTTCTTAGTTCTTCATCGTTCAGTATTTCTGTCTCTATCTCTTCCTTCCATTTTCCTCTTTCTATGTGTAGTATTTTGCATTTGTTGATTCCGAATTCAATTTTTATGTCGTTTGTGATATGTTCTGTTACTTTGAGCAAGTTTTTCATTTGTGTTTGAGATGGAGCATATAATTTGATATCATCCATGTACAGTAGGTGGTTGATGGTGTGTTTAACTGTTTTCTGATGTATTGTTATTATTATTATTATTATTATTATTATTATTATTATTATTATTCTCCTTCTTTTTACGTTAACACGGATTAAAAGTATGAGGGCTCACGCAAAACTCATACCTTGTTGACTTATTTGATAATTTTTCTTACTATCCTACACGTTTCTAATATAGTTGATTTTTGCATTTCTAGTATTGTATGTTGTGGTAAGTTGTGTTTTTTGAATTCATTAAGTAACTCTGGTGGTATGAGGCCCGTTACTGAAATGACAACTGGGGTTATCTGAACTTTCTCCATCTTCCACATTGCCTTTATTTCTTCTGCTAGTTCGGTGTATTTCCTAATTTTTTCTGTATATGTTTTCTGTATGTTGTGATCCAGGGGATGAGCGATGTCTATTAGTGTTGTTATTCTATTCATTTTATCTATAATTATTATATCTGGTCTATTATTTGTTATTGTTTTATCTGTTACATTATTATTATTATTATTATTATTATTATTATTATTATTATTATTATTATTATTATTATTATCATTATTATTATTATTATTATCATCATTAACCAGTATAACACACCTCATTTGCTGGGTCTAATGTATATAAACCAGTTGTCCTCCCGACATCTGAGGTTTATAATACTTTCCGTATAATATGAGCTGTTCCGTTTAAAGCAGTTTGCTGTAAGACTGCTGCATCTCGTTCTCCTGGTATCATTGAAATGTACTTCACATGGTTGGTCGTTATTGTCCCGAAAGCTCCTATCACTACTGGAATTACTTCTTCTTTTGTGTGCCACATTCTCGAAATTTTGTATGTAAGCAATTTCTCAGCTTCCTTTGAGACTGTATTATTGTTGCATGGAACAGCTGAGTCTATTACTTTGCATACAGAGTCGTTGTGGTTTCTTATCACGATGTCTGGCTTGTTCGCAGGTATGTGGGTAATATGTTCTTCACCCTCATTACATAATCGACATTTACTCGATTTTTCTAACTCCACTTTCACCTTTGCGTCTTGGTACATATATTCTGTGCACATCCGCTCTTGGGTGAAGAAGTCCATTTGTCGTTAATAGTTTCCTGGACTTTGTATCTATTTTCTTTATTTCGCTGGTGGTCCACTCTACCAATACGAAGCTATATTCTAAGACAGGTATAGCTAGAGCATTTATTGCGCTAAGTTTCTTTTTTCCTGTTAATTCCGTTTGTAAAATTTTTCTGATTCTTAGCAGGTATTATTTATTTAGTTTTTCTTTAATAAGATTGTGTTCAATTTGTGCTCTTTCGTCCATTCCCAGATATTTATATGTCTTTCCGGGTTCTAAGCTTTGTATTTCAAGATTTTTATCAAATGTTATGCTGCTAGTATCTGTCATTTTTCCTCTAGTAAAGGTTGCTGAGGCACATTTGTCTAAACCAAATTCCATTTCAATGTCTTCACTGAATTCATGGACTATTGTCAATAAGCCCTCAAGATCATTTTTGCTTTTGGCGAATAATTTTTAGTCGTCCATGTAAAACATATGAGAGATCATTTCTGAATTTGTTGGTGTATAACCCCTTTTCGAGTTGTTGAGTTCTAGGCTCAGCGGTATTAGACTCATACAGAAGAGCAATGGAGATAACGAATCACCTTGAAGTATCCCTCGGTTTATTTTGATTGTATCACTTTGGATCGTTTCTTCAGGTGTTGTGAGCAGTACTTTGGTTCGCCATTGCTTCATCATAGTGCAACAGAAATTCACAATGTCCGGGTCTAAATGATAGATTTTCAAGGTATGCTCTATCCAGCTATGTGGAATGCTATCAAAGGCCTTTTTGTAGTCTATCCAGGCCACAGATAAATTTTTTTCTGGTCTTTGCATTCATCAGTTATGAGTTTGTTTAAGAGGAGCAATTCCTTACAGCCATACGATCCTTTCGCGCTTCTTTTTTGTTCCTCCGGAAAGAGATTATTGCTGACTAGGGGTTGGTAAATTTTTCGTGAAATCACCGCAGTAATCAACTTATAAATAACTGAAAGGCAGGTGAACGGTCTGTAGTTCTTTGGGTTAGTCGTGTCTGAGTTTTTTGGCAACAGAAATGTTACGCCTGTGGTCAACCATTCCGGTGCTTGTTGTGGGTTACTAATAATTACATTAGTTTGGTGCGCTAATACTTCGTGTAGGACTGTCAATTTCTTCAACCAGAAGTTAGTTATTTTATCAGGCCCACCAGCCTTCCAATTTGCAGCATTTTTCAGAGTGTCATATATGTCTTCCTTTGAACAGTTTGAAATTGCATAAAAGGAATCTTTTTTGTACGAGTTTCTTCTTGTTTTATCCAGTCTGCGTTCTAATTATGACAAACCTTTGTTTCCCATAGCTTGCCCCTGAAGTCCTGTAACTTTCCTATATTTGGTGACTCCTTCCATTCAACTTGTTTTGTTCCTATATTTCTATAGAATTTTTTTGGATCGTTTTTAAATAATCTATTGTGATGGAAGAAATTATTTCGTTTGGTGTATCTCCTCAGACGTTGACTATACGACAATATTTTCTGCTGATGAACTTCAGTTACTCTTTCTACATCTTTTCCGTTTTTAATTCCATAGTTCTTTTTCATCCAGTTCAATTTTTCTCGAGTTTTCTTTTTAAGTTGTACATTTTTCTCAAGTAGGAGCGAAAGATGTTGTCGAGGTTTTTCAATTTTCTGACGAATTCTTTTTTTCCATTTCGGTTCTTTGTCTTTACCACTACCGTTTTTAGGATTTCTAATTCCCAATATTCGGGTCACAACTGTGGATGTGGCGTATATAATATGATTAATTTCGGTCATATCAGAGTCAGGTTTTCCGTCTAAAATCATTTGTATAGCCTTGTTAGTTTTTACTATTAATTATCATTATTATTCTTATTATTTTCCGTTTCCTCCCTTGCGCGGTTGCTCCACAACGTGGGATTCATGATCATTCGCGTTGCTTGAAACTTGCGATTCTTCTAGCAGGATTACGCAGTCGCATATTCTCAGGTTAGTTTAGAGTTTTCCTGACAATTCTACACGTTTCCAGTACGACAGATTTCTGCATTTCGGGGAACACTTCTTTAAGATTTATTTTCAACGTTTCGATGTATTTTTTTAAGTTCTTTGTTACTATTCCGGTTGCAGAGATGACTATCGGTAGAACTTCGACTTCTTTTAAATTATTAGTAACTTTGAATTCTTCGGCCAGTTCGAAATATTTATTAACCTTTTCTCTTTCTGCTTTATTCAGGTTGTGATCGTTCGGATGGGCAACATCTACGAAGTATCCAATCTTGTCCTGTTTGTTAATAAGCACGATATCTGGTCGATTGCTCGCCACAGTTTTGTCAGTTTGTATTGTTGTGTCCCAGTATAGACGGAAAGTATTATTTTCAAGGACGGGAAAAGGAACATATTTGTAATAACGTTCTTTTTGTTCTTTCAGGTTGCAGAGTATTGCCAGTTCTTGATGGATTATATTCGCCGTCAAATTATGGCGTTGGAGATATTTCGTTGGAGCAAGGTAACTGCATGCTGAGATAATGTGCTCTATTGTTTCCGCATGTCTATTACACAGTCTGCACAGATCGTGATCCAGCTGTACTCCATGTACAAATTTAACATGATTTTGGTCGCAATCACGTTGTCTTGTATTGCTACCATGAATCCTTCTGTTTCCCCGAATAATTGTCCCCTCCGAAGCCACTCCGTTGAAGAATTAAGATCAGCTTCTTTTAGTTTATTGGGAAATCTGCTATATAATGGTTTTGACAGCCAAGCAGTTTTTCGTTTTGCCAAAGTTGGTACAGGGACCCCTTCTCTGGCCGACAGATCAAGCGGTGAGTAGTGATCCAGCACACAGATTATCTTATGCATCTCTGACATCTCTGTTTTGTACTTTTTTAGTTCATTTATTTGTCTGTGATATAAAGTTTTGAGATCTAGTAGACTTCGACCACCCATACTTCGTGGCATGTACAGCCTCTCAATGCATGCTCTTGAATGGTGTATGCTGTTTGTTTGTTTGTTTGTGACCACCCAATTACCCCAAATTAGTAGGTTATCGCAGGCACTGCCCATGAATTGACGGCCTTCATCTTATTTTTTGTAGTGAGTTCCGTACGTAGAATGCTGGACACTCTGGTTACTAAGGTTTTATTTAATTTTTCGGTCTATTATTAGTTCCTGTTCATAGCCCAGATACTTTTAACTGCCTTTGTTTAGATAGCGAATATTTTCATTTTCTAAGTTCTCAATTTCCTGAGGTTTTCCCTTGCGAGCTACCAACTTGGCACATTTGTCCAATCCAAATTTAATTTTTATATCGGTGCTAAATATTTCCGTAAGGCTAGTTAATCGATTTAAATCGTTCTCTGTTGAGGTATGGAGCTTGAGATGATCTGCATAGAAAAGATGGGATACGTTATAACAATGATCGCCATTCTTAAGTTTGTATCCCAGAGCCGATTGACAAAGAGCTTTCGATAATGGATTAGGACTGAGTATAAACCACAGCAGGCCAAGCGAATCTCCCTGAAAGATTCTGCTTTGTATCGATATTTCCTCAGTTGTTATTTGCTGTTTGGGTGTATTAACAAGCAGTTTTATTCTCCAGGTTGCCATACATGTTTTAAGAAACTCCTTCGGAGCCTGTCAGCTCACTTGGGATAACTCTCGACTCGCGATTGGATTGGGCGGCTCACAGAGAGGGCTTATGTTCAAGACTCGCTTCCCAAATATTTGCCTTAGAGCAAATGAGGAACTGTCTTAGTCAACAGGTTCTAAGAACAGTCTATTTCGCCATTGTATATAGTCACCTTATCTACGGTGTTGTACTGTGGCGCAGTGCCACTAATATTGCGAGAGTCTTCTCACTCCAGAAAATGGCTGTACGTGTAATCGTAAACGCCGAGTATTGTGATCCTTGCCAACAACATTTTAAAAAATCACAAATACTTCCGCTTCCTTGTGTATATGTCTACGAGTGTCTGAGGAGGATTAATAGCAATATCGATCTGTTATTACTTCAATCGGACGTACATGGATATGACAAGAGGAATTCGACATCCATTGTGCCTCAGAGATCAAGAATTTGTTTATCTCAGACCAACAGGCTGGATTATAATTTATATAATGCATTGCAAAAATACCATAAGGGCATTGGCATAATAAGATTGAATAAAATTGGTTTTTCGAAATTGATCAAGAAATTATCATTGGAACACTGTTTTATAGTGTGGATGACTTTATTGATTTTTTAATGTGATATTTGACTGTTATCTGTGACTCTTTGACTATTCATGTATTTAGACTGTGTTAAACTAATTAACATCTGCATTCATATTTATTTTTGTTTTTACTTATTATATATTTATGTTATTTATTGCTATTGTGTTATTATATGCTTATATTTTAGTGGACTTTAGAGGACTATGAAATTTACATATTTGAATGTACAGTTATAGATGGATAAGTTTTTTTAATTTTTATATCGATATCTAAAAAACTTCATAATTTGTGACGATATGTACTATTTGTATGCTAAACGTCAATAAACTATAATATACTATTACTATTATTATTATTAGTATTATTATTATATTGTATTGTGTTTTTGAAAAGCGGGTTGTTTGCCATCTTTCTAATATTTAATTATTTGTTATAATACAGCTTGTCAAGGAAATGTCGAAGTCGACGCAAAATCAAGCGATATTTATAGAGAAGATCCGATCGTTAATATTCCATTAGATCGTATAGAACGTGAAGCTCGTTTAGCAGATGGACCGTTACAGCCTGTTTTAAATGATTTTCCAAGGAGTCATTTCGGTAAAAGTATAAGTAGTTTTCAAGAAGGTTGGTATAAAATATACAATTGGCTAGAGTACAATCCTGCTAAATATGCTGCCTTTTGTTTCTGTTGCCGTTTCTTTACGATGGAAAATGCACTTTTCAAAGGTCCCGTTGACAAATGTTTCACTGAAAGTGGCTTCAAAAATTGGAAACGTGCTACAGAAAAATTCAAATGCCATCAAATTCCACAATGTCATGTACATAGTTTCAGTGTCTGGAAAAAAACGAAGAGTATCGATACTTTGCTGGATGATTCAAGAGTGGCGCTATTAAAAAAACATGATGAAGAACGTCTGCGAAACCCTGACATAGTGAAAAGACTCATAGACATCACAGTGTGTTTAACAAAAGGTGGAAGATCATTCCGAGCCATAATGACAAAAAAAATAGTTCTGAGCGTGGACATTTTCTAGAATTAATTCACCTTGTTTCTCAATCCGATCCTTTGCTGAAGGCTCATTCAACAGAAGGATCAAAAAATGCACTTTACTTTAGCAATAAAATCCAAAACGATTTTATTTTATCTATTCATAATGTCATAATTCAAAGTGTCGTATCCACTTTAAACGGGAAACGTATTTCTTTGATAGCAGATGAAACATCTGATTGTGGTCATCACGAACAAATGTCTATCGTAATTCGATTTTTTGACACTTCTATGAACAAACCTATAGAAACGTTTATAGGTTTACAAAGATTAAATTCTGTAAATTCAGAATCCATTTTTAATTCTTCTCTTAGATCATTGCAATTACAGAGGGAACAAGTATTTTCTGTATGTTTTGACGAAACTTCAACTATCTCTGAAAATATTTCTGGTGTTCAGTCGCGATGCAAGCAAAATAACTCGGATATATTATAAATATGTTCACTGTTACGCACACTGTTTAAATCTAACTCTGGTAGATGCTGCTGCTCTCACTCGAATAATAAGTTAATATTTGATTTTTTTGGAATTATTCAATGTGTTTATTCGTTTCCCGAAGGTAGTTGTGTAAGACATGCAATTCTAGAGAAAATAGCTAACAGTATAAATATGTCACTCAAGTAAAGAATAATTATGAAATTTTGATATTAGCACTTCAAGAAATTATTGAAACCACCAAACAATTTGATGTTAAAATAAAAGCTGTGGGATTACTGGCGCAGTTAAAATCATTTAATTTCTTGATTTGTTCACATATGACTGCTCCTATTCTAGTAATCATACTTAAAGTGAGCAGAGCATTACAAACGGAAAAAATATCTGACAAACATGGTATTACAATTCCGGAAACAAGGAAAAGGAAAATTCCGCGTGAAATTGATCAGATGTGTGATAATCAACATGAATTTGACAATATGAAAGACTTTGTTAGAATAAACACATTTTATCCATTTTTAGATTCACTTGTTTTCAGAATTGACCAACGTTTGAGTCAAGAAGCGACAGACAAGAGTAAAAGTGTAAACGAAGTAATATCATTGAATTGTGAGGGCGATTTCATTTTAATTGAAAATAAATTTAAAATAATAATAATAGTAATAAAATTTGATAATTCTATTCCAAAATGTGTTAATCTTGATGATTGGGTGGCTTGGATCCTTTCCTCAGACAACTACAAAATATACACTAGGCTTTTCACGCTTTAAAAATGTTTGCTGTCATACCAGTTACTAGTTGCTCTTGTGAACGTTCGTTCTCAAAAATGGTTCAAGTTGAATCAAAACTGAAGACCACCATGTCACAATAGAGACTCGATTCACTTCTCTTTTCATTCATTGAACAAGAGAAAACGGCTAATGTGAATTATGACAATGTATTCGACGAGTTTAAAGTGTTATCCGAAGCAACACGTCGAATGCGTTTGTAGATTAGTTGATATGATATTATCATTATCTATCTTTCTCCTCTGGCTCCATGTATTGTTACGAATGTTACGTTTTGGTTTTCTAGTTAATTTTTTGCTTGAATATATTTTGTTCTATCACTTATAGTTGCGTAATTACTAAATCTTATATTTAAAAATAGGGCAATGACGTTTTTTATTTCGCCGATGAGCCTGCAATGGACTTTTGCGTTATAGAAAAGGCAGCATTATTGCCTAATTATCATTTTTAATAGGCATACTCAAATGAATCAATGCCCCCCCCCATAATAAAAAAGTCTGCGCACGCCTATGTTGTCATGTATTTAGTCTCAATAAAAAGCTGAACTGGCTCTTATCTGAAAGATCTTCGCAATCTTTCTGTACTGGCCAGCGTTTTTAATGTGAAATATTCAACTATGACTTACATTTTAGTGACATTTTAATGCGGAGTCACTTCAATCAAACACAAATTTCTTCATATTTTACCACAGTTTCCATGTATTCTCTTAAAAAACTGTTCTGTTGATTATATAATAAAACAATACATAAATCGTACTTGCATAAGCTAATTACGACTAACACTTTGACAAATTTGCTATTTTATTTCGCTAACTATTAAAGCCAGGATGAGTCAAGCTTCATAGCAGTCAGCTTTTATAAAATGTGAAATATCTGGCATTTACATACTCTTAGTTTAAAACGACTCTCTCAATATTTTCAACTTTCCACCAATGGGAGAAAATCAGTTTCACATGAAAATCATTGGATTTGTCTAATAGTTCCATGACAATCAAATATCGTCAGATTTGGTTTGGAACAATTTTTGAAAAACGATGTAAATATGGACTACGACAGAGAAGACAGAAATTCATTTATTAATTGAATACAAATTCTGTTATTTTTCAAAAGAACGATTTTTCCAAATCACTAATAACTCCATGGGATTAATTAGTTCAATGTCAGTTCACACGGTCCAAATTGGAACGTATTGAATCTGTATATATGATACTCAAAATGCCAATTTCTTGTTCATTATTAACAGAATTCAAAAATATTTATAAATTAACTCAAATTAATACCCAATGAATCAATCAATACCCTGTATGTTAGGCTTTTTACAGTTAATAGGGATATTCTTTTATCCATGACAAATTTCTATTCACTTTCGACAGCCTCTTTCTGCTCGGTATTTAAATTATCTCGCAGGCACACACATTTAACTAAACGGAATTATGAAATCAACGACCTTTGCTGTCTTTGTTCCAAATTTTATCTTCCACTTCACTGATAAACCATCGAAGGTGGCAGCGCTATCGCGCGGCGATTAATTACAATTAGAACGCGGTTAAACAATGGAAGCAATACAATGGTGGGTAATTATGAACGTCGATCAATCTCGAATTTCATTGCTCACTCCAAATTATGTCGTACAAATTACGACTAAAACATTCGAGCAAAAGGAACACGTTCATCAAAAAAACTGCAACAGATCAAGGGATAACATTTTTGGAACATCATTCTGAGCAATTGTAATAAAATAGTAGGATCAATTCGTACATTTCATTTGAGTAACTTCATTGAGCTGATCTTCTTATTCTCATCTTGGCTAAGTGTATAACATCGGTTAATAAGTTCCTGCTCTAGTCAAGAGATGACCTCGCGGTCTGCGGTTTCTATCATAATTTAAAGTGATTCTGGTGAAACAATAATCAGTGGAAAGAACAAACGGTTTCAAAGATTACAACTAACTTTTCCGCATATGTAAGATACCCTGAACAATATCCTATCATAAAATTGGCCACTAGTATATACTTCGGATGCTGTATCGTGTTAACGAACCGAAATTTTTCCAAAAATGTAGCTGGATTAATAGGACCCGTTGTACTCGCTCTGGTGAGGTAAAAATCATTAGGGTTCCTCTGTTAGACGCCTTGTAAAATATCCAATCATAAAATTGGTCACTTGTATATACTCCGGGGGCTGAATCGTGCTAATAAACTGAATTTTTTCTAATAATAACAGAAATGTGGTACTTCAAGTACTATAGCACCCGTTGTACTGGATATAGTGAGCTGAAAATCGATAAATTTCATCTGTGAGTTGTCCTGAACAATATGCAATCATTAAATCGACGACTTTTGCTCTCAGATGGCCATATCTTGCTAAGAAGATATGTTACGAATAGTGGCCGACGACAACGACGACGACATACACGCAGGATTTGTTTGTTATAAAGCGTTTCTCGTGTTGTTCTAAAAACGAGAAAATAACTCAAAAAAATTCAAAATCCCCACATTTTTTGGGGTAAACCGATACTCTTCTCGCATATTAGATAGGGTTGGACGGAAAGGTAAAAAGAATTTTGTGTACGCTTTATTTGGCATATAGACTATTCTGGACCAACGACTATGCACTACACATGAAAGCTTAGTTTGCCCAGTTTGTCTGGCAAAGTTGAACTCGCTGCGACGTCACTGTGCAAAACGCGAGCGAAAATCTCAATGAAAATTTAAATCTTATATATTCGAAAATATTATCGTTACATTGAAAGGAAATACAATTAATAATTTAACATTTCAACTATTTAAATTTTGAGCTTGAAATGGAAAAGAATACACATTATAGTTTAATTATTCTAACTGCTTTAGAACATAAGAAATTATTTTGAGATATATAAAAAACGGGAATTTAGACTTTATAGATTAGAAACAATACACAATAAACCCAAGAAAAATATAGATATTTGTATAAAATAAATAATTACGCTTCATTATTCATCATGGTTATACAAGGTGTCCCAAGTAATCTTGCTTAAGTTAAAAGATAATACAATACTATGGAAACGAATGGCATCAGAATTCCTTCCAAATGACTCATCAGAAACTTTTATTCACTTAAAAGTCCTTTGGCAGCCACTCCTCACTTTTTATTTCCAAACGACACCCCCTATATATTTTCGTTGAAAATTGCTTGTCACTGTATTTGGAATACAACGATGTAACATACTTGTAGCCTTTTTATTATTCGTTCCAAAAAAATTTACATTTTATGATATTTTGCTTTGCCTAATTATCCTTATTGCTTCCGCCACTTTTTTAAAAAACGAGAAAGAAGTAGATTTATCATTTGTTTAAAAAAACTGATGCTTTTTTTGTCAAACAATTGATAACAGTTAATAATAATAAGTGTAGAACAACAATCATTTGCGAATAGTACCGAGGCTGCTGTAGTCAATCGACGAATTAAATTTTTATACTATCCACAAAATTAAATTCAAAATTATTAATCTTGTAATAAGCACAATACCATTTACATTCAGTCCATACGAGTATATTGATATGCTATTGGTTTATGATGAATGCAGGAAAAATGCTCGTTTATACTAAGAACGTTTTCCTCTACGTCCTCAGGTATCACACAGTGTTTCCTAAATTGGAAAGGAAGAAGCGCAGCGGTTTGTTCCTAAATAAGAACAGTGCACCGCATCGATATCCAGTGATAACTGATGATAATGTAATTAATGTACTTTGCGTATGCTGATATCAATCCTCATACTTCTCTTAGAAACATAGCTAAAGGTCTGGGAATAAGCAAGAGCACGATACAGAGGATTTTGAAGCAACACAAATATCGACCATTTAAACTACATTTAGTTCAAGCACAGAAGATTATAATTCATATCTCTAATCTCTAATGAAAAACGACATTGCCGCTGACGTTGAAAATGAAATTTCGTCTCTAAACTCTGAAATCTAGAATAAGATGTCACCGATGGACGAGAAAATTGAGAATATCATGACAATAATGGACGAGAAAATCAAGGAGCTGGAAAGAAAGATGACATATATAAGAACTCAAGACACGCCAGCGGAAGAAAAGAAGACCGAGCAAACAAAACATTGCAAGCCAGAAACACACCCTGAGTTAGAGGACATTGGTAGCTTTACCCGAGTCGAAGCCCCAACGTTTGATGGAAAAATGCCGTGTACCAATTATGTGAAACAATTTGAAGCAGCCGCTAGAGTGAATAATTGGTCCGATAAGGAGAAGGCAGTGAACTTAGGTGTACTACAGACGATACCACTTTAAGAAACGAATGACTTCGAGCAGCTGAAGAAGAAGTTGGACATGTGATATGGCCACGAACATCTAGAGCACTTGTACCAATCCCAGCTGAAGAATCGAAGGCGGAAATGTGACGAAGCCCTTCAAGAGTATGAAATGGATATTTCCCGACTAGTTCGATTCGCTTATCCATCAGCACCAGAGAACATGATAGAATGTCGGGGCATCTAGGCCTTTATTGATGGCTTACGTGACCTCGATATGCAGAGGACGCTTCAATTAGCCCATTTCAAAAAGATGGTCGATGCATTGACTGCTGCTCTTGAATATGAAGCAGCCACGATGACTTCGGGATACAACAAAAGTAGGACCATGCATAGAGAAGTTGACGATGACAGAATTTACCAGATCATCAACTTGTTGAAATATATAGTCGACAAGAAGCCGAAGAAGATTAGGTGCTGTAATTGTGTTGAGCTAGAAAATGTACGCAGTTCATGTAAGCGTTCCACGACTCCTGCAAACCAAACACCTCTTAAATGTGAAGCAGCCACGAAGGATTCGCGGTACAACAAAGGTAGGACCATGCAGGAAGAAGGTGACGATGACAAACTTGATCAGATCGTCAACTTGTTGAAAGGTATAGCAGACAAGAAGCCGAATAAGATCGAATGCCGTAAGTGTGGCGACAAATAAAAGTAGCGCTGTTTGTAACACCACTCTCCCTTGTACGAATTTTAACCCTTCGATCGACAAACTCTACCTGCTTCCAAAACTCCATTTTTCAGTAATCCTGAATACATTAAGATGAACGCAACAAAAGATAATTGAGCTAAATCCAACAAGTGACTTCTAAAAAAGAAGTGAAGCTTTTTTTCATTTCAAGTGCCTTTAATATTACCTTTTATTAAAGAAGAATTTGTGTAACACGATTACTCTCCTAATGTTTTGAAGAGTCATTTTACAACATTTCAATGAAAGAGCGTAGCAACTTGATAATGATATCGAGAGCGATTTTTTCGGTTCTCTTATAAAATATATTAAAATTTTTATTATTTCATGAAAAGCTTCACACAAGTTTCTGACGATTTCCAACAGATCAAATATTCACATTCCAACTTCTGAATTGTAGCTAATTTATCCGTTCCAGTAGTTGAGTGGTATTCTTAAGTTAGATAATTAGTATTTGCAGTATTGCATCAACCAGCACTTGAAAAATTGTACAAATAACAACTTATTGTACCCTATAGGCGATGAAAATGTATGTAACAAATCGTAAACGACACATTTTATAAGGTTAAGAATGTAAATACTTATTTTTTTACATATAACGACGTAACTTCTTTTGTGCCGTTTGTAACAAAGGAAAGAATTTTATCTCCCCTCATCATTTCAAACTATTTTTATCAGCTTCAAGAACATTTCAGGTGTGTTCACCTTTTATCTACCATTTTTTCACATATTTGTTCAATCTTCATTTCTGTACAATTCTGTAAACTGATTATTTTTTGCATTCGTCTCAGGGGAAATCTTTTCACATATTGAAATAAACATTTGTTTTGGAAAATCAAGTTAACGACTTCCCAGGAATTGATTTTCCAGTTTACTCGGATGGTATAAAAGTTTTTACTCTCATATGTCTCCTAGGTATATGAAAAGAGAACGAGAACGAATATACTGATACAAAAAGAGGATGGTAAGTTGATATATATTTAATTCCTAATCGAATTTATGAATTTAATGCTTAAACTTAGATGATTTATTTAGATCTAAGCGATGTAGTATCAAGAAATGAAGATAAAACATTAGAAGCGAAATCAAATTACAACAAAATTAGTCGAAATTGGAAATAAAATAACGGTTACAGAAGGAAAATAGGCATTAGAAGAATGTTTAAATACGTAAAGTAGCTGGTCAAGATAAAAAAGGTGAACCACTGAAATGTGTAGAAACTACAGTAAAAACTCCGTAAGTTTTGTTTACTCTATAAGGTAGTACCAACAATTGCCGTC
Source organism: Galeruca laticollis (assembly GCA_963921935.1). Lineage (NCBI taxonomy): Eukaryota > Metazoa > Arthropoda > Insecta > Coleoptera > Chrysomelidae > Galeruca > Galeruca laticollis. The sequence goes on along the minus strand of OY998183.1, from coordinate 44,740,777 downwards.
CCGTCGTTCTCTGTTCTGTGTAGAGACTTTACACGAGGAAATATATCCAGTGCTAAGAATATTATTTGGTAACATGGTGTTTAACACAGAGTCCATAAGCGACAATGTGTTAGAAATAAACAAAGAAACAAGTGTATTTAGTGTATCACCTATTTTCTTTAACCCATTAGCGCCCAGAAATAGAAATTCTGGAAATTATTAATATTTTTGTTATTAAATAGGTGAAAATAAATAACAAAACACATTTCTAATAATGTTTTATTCAATTTTTTAGTCAAATCCCCTAAAAGGGGATGTTCCCATATGGGCCCTTTAGGCGTGACCTCACTTATAACTTATAACATATGGTGTGTATGAAAGTTCCGGAAGTAGTCGATGTAAAGCCCAATATGGCATTTATAGCACATTGTTCTACCTCGGCTACTACAATTATCCCCACCACATCTTCTTCGTTTACCTTCGGGTACAGAAATTACGTAATGGTCTAATCCATCAAACCTTATATCATTACTAACCCTAAAAGTAGAAGCTGCAGCTCTTGGTACTCTACCGGGTGCTCGTACTGGTACTTGATATCTTGTGAGATAAGTCTGAAATAAAGAGAACAATGTACAGAAATACCTTGATAGTCAAACATCCAAATCTCACCAGGGAAATATGTCGCCTGAACTCTAGTTGACTAATTTTTCGCCCAATATTTCTGTATAAAATCCACGCATTTTGAACTGCCGCATCTATTAAATAAGTAAAAATGGGACAGTATCATGTTTTGGATCGAATTCCAATGCGGTAGCTACAAAAATTGTATATGAAAATATAGTAAGTACTATCATAAAATTGAGAAATAACTAACCAGGAAATGTTGTTATCAATATGATCGATTCCACCCATATTTTTGTTGTAACGCATTACTATATCTGGTCTTGGTACAGGAACTATTCTTTTCTCTTTTTTACGGAAACTGTCAACTGTTCTAATTGGTTCTACGCCATAAGAAGTACTACCCATGGTCACTACATTGTTGTCATTCCACCTAACAAAAATAATTCCGCTAGCTTTATCTACCGCCGAACAAAACTCTCCTCTTACTTCTTTTTGCATCAGTTTTTTCTGCTTGAGCGCACAATTTATTGGAAGTCTATAGTCTCGTAGAGTTCCTGTTCCTGTATACCCATTTACTTTCAGGGTACATAATAAGTTGACACCAGTAAAAATATTATCTAAGAAAAAGTTGTATCTAAGCAATCTTTTATCTCCCATTTCCTCGATCATTGTTACCAGTGGACCTGCGCATTTACCGAAAAGTGATTCATAGTTTGTGTATGATCTTGGGTTTTTCCCTTGATTAATCTCAAAATTTACTAGGTAGGCACTTGGAGCGTTAAGACACCAAACTTTGTAACCAAACCTAACAGGCTTACCACGGATGAAATGCTTACATCCATGGCGATCAAAGTAGCGAATCATTGACTTGTCGTATGATAGGTTTTCTTCCGGGATGAAATGCTCAAGAAACTTTACTTTCAGTTGATCTGTTATAGGACGCAGTTCATATATTTTGTTTGAGATATCATGAGCATTATCATTTGCAAACTGTATATATCTACATATTTGTATAAACCTGTCGCGTCTCATAGCTTCTGATACCATCAGATTTTTGAAATCTTTCGAGTTTTCCCAGTAGTTTCTCTTTGATGGTAAAATGTTATAGCCACTCAAAATAAGAATTCAGATGAAAACTTTCATTTCATCTATGGTGATTTGTGGATCTGCTGCATTTTTGAATAAAGCATAATTAGTAGTTTCTGTTATTATTTTCTGCAATAAATCGTCGGAGAAAAGAGTTCAAATAAATCAACACAGCTCACTGCGCTGTATTAAGAGTGATCTGGTTTTGGGAACTCGTGACCTAAGTTTTGTAGATCACCCTGAACAAATTCGAAGTTTTCTTGTTTAGTTTCAGTTTTTAGAACAGAATTAGTAACTGGTGGTTGTATTTATACCTCATCTATATCATTATTTTCCACACCAACTATCTCGTTATTGTAAAATACAACTTCTGCTGGAGCAGAAAGTTGGCTGGCAGATAAATTGTCAGCCAAGCCCCCCTCATCTTCATCACCTGAATCTTCATCAGTTAGAACGTTACTTTCAGGAGGCTCAATATATATATATATATATATATATATATATCCGCAACATCTCCATCATCGTAGGCAATATCCAGAGCTTCTTGTAGGGTTATACCACTAAGATAACATATTTGGTATATTAACACTCACATGTGAGTAACCGCCTAAAGCGCCCATATGGGAACATCAATGTTTATACAAAAAAATAATAGGTCTAATATATTTTTTTGTAGATTATCAATGCTGATAAATACTATTATGTATGTATATTTTGGAATACAGATTGTTATTAGAGCGAAATTAAAAATACAATAACAGTATTACTTACACAAAAGTGATGTCCATGTTTTTCAAATATTATTTCAGTTACGTTTTTCAAAATGAACAACTTCAAAAATAAACTGGATAAGCTTCTTTACGGGTAACCTGAACCAACAGAGCCGGACTGGAACAAAAACAAACTGCGTAGAGACAGTAAGTGGCGATAGATAATAGCCAACATCCCCGCTTACTATCGGTTCCATATGGTACCGTTAGGCGCTAATGGGTTAACATGGTATGATAACATGCGAAAGACGTATCGTTGCACAAAATGGTAAATTGCTCCAATCATTATAAAGATTCCAAAAATAGGTTGAAAATATACTAATTTTAATAGTTTGTGAAAAACAAAAAGTGAACGATAGAGACATTGAACAGGCTACTTTTTGAAATAATTCATTATCGCAACTGAATAATTGAATACTGTACATAATATGAAATGGCAAATATTCAGTTCTGAACTATTAGCGCAAATCACCTGTAATTCCGACGCTCCTGATAAAACGATTTCGTCTAGAGCCGTATTCCTTATTAATAAAAACAGATATCATTCCTCATTTAATTCCAACGTAAAACAATAATCGCCTCTTAGTAAACGGGAAAATATAAGAGGCACATGGCAATACCAGTGTGTTAGAGAGAGGCATGGTGAGATAGACAATCTAAAGTCAGCGTATATTATTACAGTTGAAATAAGGATAATAGAAAATACGAATACGAAGCGCGCGTGCGCCTCTCGAGAGCAGTACTACCTGCTATAGCTCGGACGGTTAACTGTACGTCACTACCTGTTTGTTACCGAATGACGAACGATGTTTGTAAATCTCATGAAATGGACATGCAGATAAACCAAAAAGTGTAAATTGTAAAATGATATTACCAGGGTAATTCATATCGAGAAATACCAGAAATCGAAAATACCCAACCAATTAGCAAGAAAAAATGAGAACGGGTATGAAAAATTTTGTTGAAGAACATGGATGTGTCACTCCTACTAAACATGGACCGCTTACACAAAATCGTCAAATCCAACCCGAAAAAGAAGTAAGAGATATTTCAATCTGTGCAAGTGTGGAAAACAATCCTCTACAGTTGCCCACTTATTTAGCCAAGGATTTTGATGTCCGAAAACGATACATATCGTATTAAATAAAATGGCTATCGAAGTTTTAAACTGTAAAAGAGCCATGAAATATTTCCAGACGATCAATTTCGTGGAATGGAATTTTGTGAAATAGTTATGGGAAAAATACAATTGGATGCAAACTTATCAAAAAATGTTTTGTTCACAGATGAACCAAAAGTTAAATGTTTGGGCTGGAATTTCAGGTGAACATTCGATTGGACCATTTTCTATGGACGGCAATTTATTCGGAGTAAAATATTTGAATTTGCTGCAAAACCAAATTACTCCTCCCCTCATACAATTAGGTGACAACTCCAATGATATTTGGTACCAACATGACGATTGTGCATCTCATAATTATCCATTATCAATCAATTTTTTATATACAAAATTTCCCAATTGTATAATCTCCATCAATAGAAACATTAGATTGTCTGTTAAATCTCCAGATTTATCACCAAACAATTTCTTTTTCTGGGGATGTGAAATCGGGAATTTATCGATTCCAGAAGAATGGGGCCAGTTCTCTGAATGAACTTACGTTACAGATTCTACAAGCTTCTATTGAGATAAAACCTCAAATACTGACTCATGTTCATAAAAAATTCCATAACCTGCTCGTTTACTGTTTAGCGCAAAACGGCGGTTTATTTGAACGTATAATTCAAATTTATAGATGAATTGAGACGGTTTTTTAAAATTTTTTATTTCATTACCTATCAGAATGTTATTTTTATTTGAAAATAATAGGTATTTTCATTAGAATCCAATTTTATTAAAATTTATTATCGAAAGCGTTTTTTTTAACTTTTACTGTAGGTATTCAGACACAGAATTCGTTTCTCATTTGGAAACAGACGTAAAAATAGTAACACCATTTTTTTATACAAAAAGCAAAACAAGTATTCGGCCGACATATTTCCACGTTGCCAAATCTCGAGAAAGTAAAAGTTTTACCCGCTTTCAAACTGAAAACTAGAACAATTTCCAGCATTACAATAAAATGTTCAACAAATAGGTCCTATTAATTATCTTGATCTGTCACAACCCCTCGAATTATCATAATTGAAAGTTTGTTATAACTTGTTCTCGTGTTAGAACAATGCATTCCATAATTGATATAAATGTTCAATCGAAAGATAGCAATTTAAAAGTTTACTTCAAATCGTTCAGTGAATAAGTATTTCACTGTTTCTGATATGCTGTTAATACCCACTGTACGAATTCAAGACAAGCTTAAATTCTTCCTCTAAATCATACATTAATTACATTTATATTCCACCCCTGTAGAATAATAATTACACATGTCCATATCTACACACATAATTCCTGCTTTAAATTCGTTCATAATATCTATTTAACACTTCAAAATCGTCAAACATCAATTTTAACTTAATCTCCCCATACAAAAAACTAGCTCAAAAAACCTTCCTTATCTACAACAAAAACTGCCTTTTCTTGACAAAAAACGACCCTAGCATACAAACAATGCAACCATAGTTTATGACGGTTAGATCTTGAAATCATACCACCCATTGGCCAGTTCCCCACCTGATCTCCCCTGCCTACACCCACTCTGAGTGCCACATAAATACGGCCCCAACCATACAATTCTTCACTTACAAGTCCCTCAAAGTACAAAAAGGTAGTAACATTTCATCTTCACCCGGTAAAATTGATCGGTATAATTAAAACTTCAATAAACATTAAATACGATCAAATAATATAATCATATTAAACTTCATAACTATAATCAGTGCTACATTCTTAATTGTTCCGCAAACGAACAGCACTTATATTAAAAATTGAATAAAAAGACCAGTGAAAGTGCAAACGCATTTAATTTATGCGACGTATATGAACTCAACGTAGAAAACGCAACTTTTGCCACATCAAAGTGGCTGGTCCTTCGAGATTTATGTGTATATAACTATTTGCACCGCATTTCAAACTACAAGAAGTTAGATTGCGAAACATGGTCCTTCGAGACGGATAACCAACCAGAACCTGATGATATGTACATGGCCCTAATTTGAGCCAGAAGTGATTACGGTCCTAGCAGGAAGCTGTCCCATCCCAAAGGAACCTGAGAGTCCTGAACAAAACCGAGCCAACAGCCCAGAACGAGAATCAGGTAGAAAAGAAAATTATCGCGTACAACACAGTTGATAAACGAACGCCGACATGTAAATAAGGTATTTATAATTCAATCAAGAATTTCGTATATTTGATTATCGAATTTTGAAAATCATAAATACAGTGTGAAACGTAATTCAATGCGTAAATAATTAAAAACATTTATTGCATCTCATGATTTGGAAATTAAGATTGGACACTCATAACATTTTTAATAACAATTTGTAGAACAATCAATTATATTATACAATATTAATCAAAAAAGTATAAATATTCATCATTTTAGACTGTATCTTAGACATTAATATATTGCAGTCGTAAAATTATTAAAAAAGGCACGGCTGTTTGCAAAATTATATATATATATATATATATATATATATATATATATATATATATATACATATATATATATATATATATATATATATATATATATATATATATATATATATATATATATATATAATATATATATATATATATATATATATATATATTCATGGGTAACAAAACTGTTACTTTTTCAAAATTAATAATTTATTGTACAACAATTAATTAATATCTTATATTATTAAAGTAATGTCGTATTTTCATTGCTGAAAAATTGTTTATATTTCCATTTTATTGATACTCGTTATTATTATTAGTTTTCCATAATTATACAGAGAGATCCAACAGTATGATTTTTAAATCACAAACAGACATCACTCTTTACATTGAAAAATGGATCTTTTGAAATTTGAAACCTACCAGTTTGTACAAAAATATAATTCAATGCACGATGCTTTTACCAACTTAACAATTTGATCACAAATCAATCATCAAATCATTAAAAACAAATCATTATTCAAAATCATACTTGCGAGGTGATTCTCTGAATCAATTTTACAGTTACCAACAAGTATAAATTATTTCAATGTAACTTTAGATCTGTTAAATTCCAAATGATAACACAAAGCAAATTGTTACTGCCCAATTCAACCGTTTGACAGTTTGTAATAATTTATCAAAATGTACTGCACAACAATTAAGAGTATTTACGTCTAAAGCTAGAGCTATAGTAAAATTGTTATTAAATTCAAACATTAGTAAGGAAGATTTATTTGATGCTTTAATGGTTTATATTTTAAAAACCACATTAGATTATTGTACTAAAAGATCTCTTGGAGGAAAAGAGACTGATCAAAATTTAATCACTAGCAATAATATTTTTGATTTTTTGTAGAAAAAATGTACGGTTTTGTAAAACTTACTCACCCACGAACCTAAACCTGATTAATCCCATCAGCATCCTAGTCAGTCTTCTAGTGTGACCACAACACCCAACGGACTAACTTCATTTACAAATCAACACTCACTCCCTGATCAAACCTTACCCAACTCACCACGCAACAATGATCAACGTAACCAACGTTATTTGTGTGCAGCTCATAACTCCAACAACAATCCAACATGCTCCTTCTGTGACAAAACAGTTCATAAAATTTACTCTTGCCCACAATTCAGCACACTTTCGATAACTGATAGCAATAAATATATAAGAGAAAATAAAATGTACATCAGGTGTTTAGGTTCCAAACATACACTCTAAAGCTGTCTATCTACTCGATTATGTACCATTTGCCAGAAAAGGCAACACACTTTGCTTCACTCAACCCCTTCGTCCCCTTTCATGCATCAAACATGACATTCCGAAAATCGCTATGACACATTTCTATCATTCTTCTGTTGTGACCAAACCACTCAATCAACACTTACCCTCAAATCAACACTAATAAATCACAAAACACTTTCAAATCAAAACTCACTCTCAATTTAAAACACTCTTAACTAAAAACTCATTCTGAAACTAAAACGTACACTCAAACAAACGACTCATTTTCTTACTCAACTCTCTTTCAGTGCAGAATAGCACTCATCCACTAGTTAAACTCTTTTCTCGTGAAGAACCTTTCGACTTCTGGAAGAGGATAGTGATTAACCCCTAAACTTATACTCTTAGACACTCAAGAAAAACTTTAAACACTTGGAAAAAGACTCAGACACACAAATATTAAAAATAAAAACTCTCTCAAGGAGACACTTGGGTGATGTTAAAGCAAACGTCATCCTCCTCCTCAATTCTTCTCTTACATTTAAAAAAAAACTCAAGAAGGCACTTGGGTGATGTTAAAGAAATCGTCATCCTCCTCCTCAATTCTTCTCTTACTTAAAAAAACTCAAGGAGACACTTGGGTGATGTTAAGAAAACGCCATCCCTCTCCTTGCTCTCTCTCTCTCTCTTACTTAAATAAAATTCGCTCAACTTGAGGAGACACTTGGCTGATGTTGAGAAAACGTCATACCCCTTCTCATTTGTGACTTGAAAACTATATTGACGACACTTTGAACATGAAAAGACTTGACAAATACAAAAACACTGAAACTAATATACAATGTGTCCAATTAAGTCGGAACCATATGGGAAACTTTTTTATTTTCAGTTTTACGAAAAAAAGTCATGTCTCATAAAAGTTTTGCATGGTCTAAAACGTCAAATTCAACCATCAGATGACAACTTTTATCAGTCATATACGAGGTTTGTCAAAAAACATGATTTTCACCGAAGAGTGAAGTACTTTTATTTTTTACAAAATCGAAAATTTTTATTGAAAAAAGTTGATCACGATTGGAAACTATTGTCAGATATCCAATATTGCCCTTCTGCCATGAAAAATATTTTTTGGTATAAATAAAATACAGGCATATGTAAATCTTGTAATCAGCTATTTTATTGAAAGAAATGATAACCTTTCGGTTCATTATTAAGTTATGCAATAATGTACATTGCAATTGAATAGTTAATGCATACATATCATGAAATTCTATTTTGCAAATGAAAAGATGAACAAGTTAACTAATAAGTAGTAAATAACATTCATAACAATATAATGAATCCTTCAAATAGTTATTTTTCAATATTTCAACGAAAGATAATAAAAAAATGGAAGTGAAATAACTTATTTTTTGTTTCAACTGACTAAAGCCTCAACATATCCACCATCTCTTTCTAAACATGTAGTGATTCGTCTATCAAATTCCCTTAATACGTGCTTGATTATGTCTGCAGTAATTTCCTGACATGCCTCTGTAATTGTCCTTTCCAAATGATCAATATAATGAAAAGGTCTTTGCTGGTAAACCCTATGTTTTAAGTAGCCCCATAAGAAATAATCCAGAGGGGTTAAGTCTGTAGATATAGCCGGCCAAAAAACGTGCGAATGTCTGTGTATTACTTTGTTATTGAAAGTCGATTCAAGGTATTCCCTCACAGCTACTGTGGTATGGCATGTAGCACCGTCTTATTGGAACCATGCACGTTGACGGTTTATTAGGGATAGTTCGCTAATAAAATCATTGTATGTATAATTCATTTTGTAAAAACTTAGATAACGTTCAGCATTCATTGGTTGTCGAAAAAAAGATGGTCCTATGATTTTATTTTTGTAAATACCACACCATACGTTGGTCTTGAATGAATATTGGTCTCGTGTTTTGATGTTAAAGTAAGGGTTACTGTCACACCACCAGCGACAATTTTGTGAACTGATAATTCCATTAGATGTGAATGTTGACTCATCGGTAAAAATTATATTTCTCAACAAAAAGGGATACTCTTCTAACTTTCCTTGTATCAACGAGCAGAATTCAAACCGTCTGTCATAATCTCTATCTTTCAATGTATGGAAAACCTGGGGTTTGTATGGATGATAACTGTTATTTTTTTATAATATTTGCCATTGTACCTCTACTTACTTCATTTTGGATCAAAGACATTCTTTTTCTCAATGACATTTTAGGGTGTTCTACTACAGATAACATCAGTTGTAATTGCGTGTCCTCACTGGCAACCCTCTTCTGGCGTTTTTTATTACAATTATTGTGAACACTTCCAGACGTCTTAAATTTATTTATAATTTTTGAAACTGTCGAGTGCTGAATATTTCAATTCTGATGTCTGTTGTTAAATATAGCTGCTGCTTCTCGATGAGTCTTATAATTATCTCCAACAATCAACACTATTTCAATTTTTTCCTCATTACTTAACTGAACCGCCATTTCTAGTATTTTATAAAATCTAATTAGCGCTTTGACGTTTGTTGTCAGTGCATCCTAGATAACAAATCGTTCTATACGCAAATTGCTAATCTCCTGAATTTGTCAGGGCAATGCTGATACAGCGAAGTTAATAGGTAAACACAGAAAAAATTTCCATGGCAGATGGATAATATTGGATATCTGACAATACTTTTCAATAATGATCAACTTTTTTTGATAACAATTGTCAATATTCTCAAAAATGAAGGTACTTTACTCTTGAGCAAAAATTCATATTTTTTACATACCTCGTATACGACTAACAAATTTTGATATCTGATTAGTGCATTCCAGTTTTTCAACCATGCACAACTTTTTATGAAGAATAACTTTTCTTCATAAAACTAAGAATGAAAACGTTTTCCATATGACTCCGACTTAATTGGACAAACTGTATATTACCCTCTTTTTCTTGACGAGAACAGAAATAATTTTACCCCTCATATACCGAAAAAAAATTGAAAATTTAAAAGTCATTCTCGCCCGCAAAAGAGCCGGGCCCCCTTAAGACAAACGTCTATCATCATGAAACTTATAGAAAAACAATTTCAAAAGAGTCACAAAAGACTCTCTCATCATACATATCCACTCGTGGTCACTACCTTACACAATTACTTTCACTTACTTGCACTCGCATACAATTGCACATTACTCACACTTATACTCGTACTCACATTTGCATTCACGTTTATTCGTACTTACTCTTACTCACTTGTGGTCGCACATTCACTCCACACTTTCACTTGCTCTAGTCTCATGAGCACACTCGCTTACTCACATATACATCCTTAATATAAATTGTACTCAATACATTCACAATGAATTCACATTCTCACTTACACTCTCCCTTGAATTCACAACCTCACTCCAATTCTACGCGTACTCGTAGTAGCACTTCCAGTTGTAATTATAATCCCTCTCAAACTTGTGAAATATCAAACTTGAACTCACTCTCATATCCATACTCTTGCTTGCACTTGAAAACTTACTGACACCATCTCTTGCATTATACATGCATTACAATCTGAATCGTAATCGTGCCTTACTGACAACGATGAAAAGTCCGAGGTTCCAGGACCGTTACTCGTAAAATAAACTGGTACCACACTTGTCAAACTAGAATCGACTTAAACATCTCTCTCTCTTCTTCCATTTCCTCATAACTTTATTAATTCCTCACTCAAAATCAAAAACCACAACAGAGAAATCAACTTAAAACAACATTCTCGCCGCGACAGAGCCGGCTCCCCAATTTCAGAAAAATAATGCCTCTCTCAGAAAATAACTCAGACACCCATATACAAACAATCTCATGAGGTAACAGGTCTCTCGCTCATTTACTCTTACATTAGTGGTCACATTACTTGTACTTATACTATCATGCTCACTCAAAAATTACTCACACATCCCTTATTCAAACAGTAAATATTACACACCCTCACTTACTCTCACTATACAACTCATTCCTCCGCGTAGTAAGGGAGTAGCGCAAGCTACACTGGAGTTTTTACGTTCTCCCAGAAAAAAGTTCCTTTTCTTACACAGCACAATTCATTCTGTAAAAACAAAAGACCGGAAAATACCCACATGAACTTTCCATGCTCTCTCATGGAATTTCACATCCCTTCAACACTTGGTCCTCATTTTTGTTGATATATGTCCAAGGTTCCTGGACCGTTACTCCTAAAACAAGCTGGTAGCACAATTGAATTAACCTAGAGTCGACGTTTGACGTGACGTAAGTCGCTAGGCCCCAATCGGACCGGGTAAGCCTCTGCCGGTGGTGTATTGCGCTGGTATATAAATCCAGTAGGCCCGAAAAAACTGCCGCTTCGCTCTCTCATTCTTCAATCTCTTTCTCTCATAACAGAAAACCCATCTCTTACTCATTTATAACACTGAAACTTCAAACATTACTACTCTACAAAATAATCATCAATTCTTACTGTCACTACTCTCTTAACAATAAATAATGTTTCTCTCTGACTCACTCATTTACTTTTATTAATCTTGATGTTAGAGCCCTTACACCACTCTGACATCAATATTAGAATCCATATACATTTACATCTCTTATTCACTTCCTTACACACTTATATTTACACTTATTCACTTTTATTTCACACTTATATATCAGAGCCCTATACACTCTCAATTTACATAAATCCATTCACTAACATCATTGTTTGATTTCTTATTACATCCATCTCTCACCTCTATTCCATTCTTCCTGCGCACCCAATATGTACGAATTCAAGACAAGCTTAAATTCTACCTGTAAATCATACATTAATTACATTTATATCCCACCCCTGCATAATCATTACACATTTCCAACCTACACACATAATTTCTACTTGAAATTCGTTCATAATATCTATTTAACACTTCAAAATCCTCAAACATCAAATTAACCTAATCTCCCCATACAAAAACTTGAAGAACCTTCCTTATCTTCAACGAAAACAACCTTTTTGTGACAAAAACGACCCTAGCAACACACAACGCAACTGTCGTTTATGACCGTTAAATTTTATAATCATACCACCCATTGGCCAACTCTCCAGATGATCTCCCCTGCCTACACCCACTCTGAGTGCCACATAAATACGCCCCCAGCCATACAATTATTAACTCACAAGTCCCCCATCGTACACGAAGGTAGTTGCATTTCATCTTCACCCCGCAAAATTGACCGGTATAATTAAAACTTCAATAAACATTAAATACGATCAAATAATATAATCATATTAAACTTAGTAACTAGTATTCAGTGCTACATTCTTAATTGTTGTGCAAACGAACAACACTTATATTAGAAATTGAATAAAAATACCAGTGAAAGTGCAAACGCATTTAATTTATCCGACGTATATGAACTCAACGTAGAAAAAGCAACTTTTGCCACATCGGAGTGGCTGGTCCTTCGAGATTTATGTGTATATAACTATTCGTACCGTATTTCAAACTCTTACTACTAAAAGTAAGATTGCGAAACACCCACAATGAATTTATACTTGTTTTGTAACACATTGTCGTCGCTTACGGACATGCATTTTGGCACGTTTTCCACATTTGTTTGGGTATGATATCCTGTTAGAGAAAAGAAAAATACACTGAATTTATATTTGTTTCCTTCTAACACGCGCGATTCGTATTCGTATACTCCAGTATCCATATTTTGACTGTAATAATCTACGCTAGCTTGAGATTGTCTACCTCACAATGCATCTCACTAAAACAATGGTAATGCCATGTGCCTCTTACATTTCACAGTTGACTATGTTGCGATTATTGTTTAACGTTAGAATTAAATGAGGAATGATTTCTGTTATTATTGAAAAGGAATATTGAATGAGCACTTATACTTTCAACGTGTATATAGAAAATAAAGAGAGGGGATAGATCAAAATAGAGGAAACCGTTTTATCAGGGGCGTTGGAATTACAGTCGATTCACACTAATCGTTTAGAATTGAGTATTTGCCATTTTATAATATATACAGTATTCAATTGTTCAGTTGCAATAATAAATTATTTCAAAAAGTAGCCTATTCAATGTCACTATCGTCGAATTATTGTTTTTCATAAACCATTAAAATTATAAGATTTTCAACCTAATTTTAGAATATTTATAATGATTGGAGTGATATTCGATAATAAAAATAACAATTGGTGCAACGATACCTCTTTCGTATGTTATGTTACCCTGTTAAAGATACTAGGTGGTACATCGAATATACTTGCTTCTTTCTAACACATCTATGTTAAACACCATGTTACCGAAGAATATTCCTAGCCCTGATGGAAACAAAAAAGGACGAAACTAGAGTCTATATCTTTTCACCCCTCCTTTTGACTGCAAGCCCAAATGGGACAGTTTTATCCAAGAAAATAGTCAACCACTATCTCGTTTTCCGGGTAATTCAATATTCTTCGCAGAATATATCCAAAAAAGTATTAATTTTTTGCTTGGTAAATGATCAAAATCTGAATCTGAATTGGAAAACCGTTATTATTAAATGAGTTACACTGGCAAATTGTTTGAATTATTACCAACATTTGAACCTACCATTTCTTGTTATGAATATTGTTCATCTCCAAGAAGAACCATCCAAGTTTAACATCATGTAGTTAAATTCAAGTTGGTCTGATTCAATCTTTGAGCAGACATAAATATCAAACGGATAATCCCTATTCCAAAAACTTTTTTCGCTTGCTTTATATGCACCGTGAATGAAATATGGCTTAATAGGGGCTGTTATTTGATATCTCAACATTGGACAGTCTCTGTTAGGCCACTTCTGACTACTGAAAAACTTTTCGAAGCAAAGAAAAACAAGTCTTACATTTATTCAAAACTTATATATATTTCCAACAAACTTTAGGAACACCCTTCAAGATATCTATCGATAACTGAATATTGAAATGGTCCTCTTCTTTACAGCGCGATTACATTAGGATGTAATGAGAATTGAGCTCATGAAACAAAAGTTTTCATAATCGAATTGGTGAACAGTAAAAACACGGAAACTAAGAATTCATTCGGGAAATTTCTCTTTGTAACTAAAAGATTTGACAATTTCACAAGAAAATAATTAATATCAATGAAAATATCACAACCTCTGCATTGATTGTATAATTCAGTTTCCTACTAAAAACATAGAAGAAACTATCAAAATATTATACTATTCGTACATCAGATTCAAAAAGACAACTATAATAATTATATATAAAGTATGTATAATATAAATTACCCAAATGGGAATTGAAGTAGTTTGACACAAATTGTTGTTGATTAGGTGTGAATATTAGTGTCTATATATCATTATATTCTTATTCGTACTTGTCCCATTCCTTTTCATTTTTCTTCTTCCTTTCAGTTCTGTCAAATAATTCCCTTTGCCATATTAGTGTTTCAAATGAAACTCAATGTTTCTAGCTAATTCCACGATAAAACGAAAAATGTTGGAAATTCTAAAAAATTCACAATTGTTTCGGTAACTGAATATCACCGTCAGAATGACAGAAGTTACTCTTCATTTGATGCCTACCTGATGTTTAGTAGTTATTTTTGGCTAGACCAAGAAGTGACCTACCTTGTGATTGATTTAATATATTTTAATAGGATAAAAGAAGATGTGATATTACAAATATTGAAGCTTAAATTTTATTAGCCCTATGGTGATATCCTGAATATCATTTTTCCAATTGAGATCAGTATAACTGTGCAATGACATAGAAAACCAGGAAAACTTTATCTGCTGATCTTTAGAATTATCACTTAAGAAGATAGTTTAATAGTGGAGAACTCCCTAGATTCATCTGTTCATTGACGACTTCATATTGTGGGTTTCTTAAGTATCTTCTAATTTCCAACTCTTCGAGGAAATCCAGTTCTAGTTTCTTTTCACAAATATGCAGCATTTCTAGTTTTGTGTTAGGTGTCAATGAATGATTGGTGTCAAGTAGATGTTTTGCGTAGTGGTATTTATGTGGTTGTTTTAATCTGTATGCTCGTGAGTGTTCACTGTATCGGATTTCAAAATTCCTAAGGATCTGACCCAAATAGACAGCATTACATTCTGGACATTTGATTTTATATATACATGATTTCTTTAATAGTGGTATTTTTGATTTTACATTCAACAATTTGGTACTTACGTTACTTTCTGTTTTAAAAGAAATTATTGTATTCGTTGCTAAAAATATTATTAGAAATATTTCTGCATATCTGATAGTTTTATAAGTTTTTATTTCTTCAGTTTGTTCAGGAGATATTAGTTGTAATGCCACTTTTTCTCTTTTTTATTAATTAGCTTATTTATCATATGTAATGGATAACCGTTGGTTGTTGTTATTTGTCTAATTGTATTAATCTCTCTATCAAAATTACATTTATTCATAATGGAATTGTCACATCAGTGTGTGTTGGTTTTCGGTAATTTGAATAATCAAGTACATTATTAATTCTTTGAATTTTCAAATCATGAAAATTGATTGAGTTATTTCCTCCAACTTCTAATGTAAATTTAATTTTTAGGCGTAAATTATTAATGTGGTTGAAAAATATATCTAATTGTCGTTCACTACCTAGAAAACAAGTTAATATGTCATCTACATATCATTGCACAGTTATACTGATCTTAATTGGAAAACTGATAACCAGGATATCACCATAGGGCTAATAATATCTAAGCTTCGATATTTGCAATATCACATCTTCTACTTTTTTTCTATCAAAATATATTAAGTCAATCACAAGGAATGTCACTTCTTGGTCTAGCCAAAAGCAACTACTAAACATCAGGTAGGCATCATATGGAATGTAACTTCTGTCATTCTGACGATGATATTCAGTTATCGAAACAATTGTCATTTTTTTAGAATTTTCAACATTTTTCATTATATTGTGGAATTAGCTAGAAACATTTGGTTTCATTTAGAACACTATAATGAGTATAATCCACGAAGTAAGGGTCGAGTCAGGTAATTTCCTTGCCATACTTTCCTGTTTGTCTTTCATCAGGAATTCTGCAAGTAACTCCACTCCTCACTTTTTTGATCACTTATTCGTCAATATCCACATTTCAGAATCGAAGATTAATAGTTAGATGAGCGAGTAACTCGTTTCAAATACATTTATTATGGTAGCTCGATGTTCGATGTTGAAATCGTACTCTTGAGAGCTGCATGATCAGTCCGAATTAGGAACTTCCTTGTATAGTAATACTGGTAAAAATGTACAACGCTCTCCACTACCGCTATCTTGGCAATCGTTTCGTAAGGTCTTCCAACATTATATTGCTTCATGTGTGCCTTTCTCTTGCGACGAGGACCATTACTTTTATCACATGTAGTACATTTTTTACACCAGTCCTCCACATCGTTGGTGCTATTCATTCAATAAAACCTATCACGGATTTGCTGAAGGATTTTCTTTACTCTCACATGACCTCCCGTAGGACTGTCGTTTAAATTCGTCAGTACCTGAGCTACTCTCGATCTCGGGATAACTAGATGTCTTTTCGGAACCTCAATCGTTTTCTAGGATTCTCTTCAACACTTCTTCCAGGACCAAGGAGTCCCACTGAGCCCAATATGCCTTGATTGGCGGTGAAAATCTTGACACTTATTGCCAAACAGGTAACCGACTTTCTTCCTTCCATTGACGGATCATCTTTAGGTGAGGATCATTCTCCTGATCTTCTATGATCCTCGTGAGTGACCATTTTTCACCAACTACTGTAGCTCTTGAAACTGCAACTTCGTCAAATACCGCCTTGTTGCTGTGAGAATAGTCTGCTGGGCATGAGGCATGATCGTCCAGGGAGAGAGTCGGCATTTCAGTGACTCGCACCAACTCGACGTTCGCCCCTGTCTAGTTTCCTCTGTGACTACGATTCTTTCATTGCGGGAGTCCTGGAGCGCTTATACGAACTGCGTACATGCCGTAGCTCGCCACAATTTCGGCATCTAATCTTCTTGGGCTTCTTGCTTATCATACTCTTCATCAAGTATACGATCCAATCCAGTCTGTCTTCGCCACATTCTTCGTGCATGTTTCTAACTTTGTTGTACCCCGAAGCCTTCCTTACTGCTTCATATTCAAGAGGCTGTTGGTTTGCCGAAGTCATAAGGCGCTTACTCGAACTACGTACATGCTCTATCTCGCCACAATTACAGCATCTGATCTCCTTCGGCTTCTTGTTTATCATACCTTTTGTCAAGATGACCATCTGGTCAAGTCTATTATCGTCACCTTCTTCTTGGATGGTCCTACGTTTGTTGTATCCCGAAGCGCTCGTGGCTGCTTGATAACCATGAGCAGCTGTCTATGCTTCGACCTATGTTTTGGGATGGGCTAATTGAATCGTCCTCTCCATATCGTGGTCACATAAGCCATCAATAAAGACCTGAATGCCCAAACATTCAATAATATTCTCTGGTCCTGATGGATAAGCAAATCGAACTTGTCAGGCAATATCCAATTTATACATTCGAAAGGTTTCGTCACGTTCCCACCTTCGGTTCTTCAGCTGGAATCGGTACAAGTATTCTAGATGTTCGTGACCATATCGCATGTTCAACATCTCCTTCAGCCGCCCGAAATGTTATGTTATGTTAAGTTGACTGCGTTTTCACTGTCGGACTAATTATTCAATCTAGCCGCTACTGCAATCTGTTTTACATAATTGGTTTTTCCGTCCAATGTTGGGGCCTTAACTCTGGCAAAACTGCCAATATCTTCTATCTTGGAATGTATTTCTTGCCTGCAAGGTATTATTTGTTTGATCTTCTTTTTTACTGCTGACGTGTCTTGCTATCTTGAATCTGCCATTTTTCTCTCGAACTCCTTGATTTTCTCGTCAATCGTTGTCATCTTATTCTCCATTTTCTCGTCTACCGTTGTCATACTATTCGCTATTTTCTCGTCCATCGTTGTCATCTTATTCGCTATTTTGTCGATCATCGTTGTCATATTTTTCTCAATATCCGAATTTAGAGATGAAATTTTATTTTCAACGCCAGCAGCAATGTCATTTTTCGTTAATAAGATATCGGCAATAGCTATTTGTATAACAAGGGAGGAAAGTGCTACTTTTCCTCCCGAGGATGAAGTTTAATCATTCAAGGGAGGAAAAGGAACTTTACACCCATGTTATACATATTATTTTTTCGCCTGCCTCAAATAACAAGATATTTTCAATAATTTATATATGAAACTAATAAACAAAATTAATAAGTACTACTTCTTTTACAAAACTTGGCTGGGCATCCAGGATGGACTTCTAAAATATTTGGCTGGGCATCGAGGAGGGACTTTTATGAAACTTGGCTGGGCATCGAGGACGGGCTTCTAAAATGCTTGGCTGGGCATCGGGTGTGTACGTTTTTATTTGTACTTCAAATACCTTGGGATTTTAACTGTTCCTTTCTATCCCTTTCCTCTAACATAGTTTCTAATATGTGAGACTAAAATGACCACTTTAGTCTCGGAATTGCGAAAATTATTTCATTGATAACGTACTATGACGTCACTTTTACTTTTCCTCCCTAGGGAGGAAAAGTACGACTTTGCTCCCTACAATGAGGCCAGGAAATGTAAACTTTGGATAGAGGTAGGCGGAAAAAATATCATCCATGTTAGCAGAAATATCGTTCTTCATTGTTCAAAAATCTTTATAGTTGAAATCTTCTCGTCCATATTAGTAGAAATGTTGTCCATGTTAGCAGAAATATCGTTCTCCGTAGTTGAAATATTCTCGTCTATATTAGCAGAAATCGACGATTTTAAGGTGGCACCCTAGTCCTTGAATAAAATGTTTCTGGATCGAAGCCGTCACTTTCCAGTGCCACTTTAAGTCTTTCTACTAATTCAGTCACTTTCAGGTTGCTTAGTCTCTTGGCAATTTTTACATAACTATTTATTTATATTATCCCACTTCAGACATCAATGTTGTAATTTCTTTCTTATTTATTTAAATAGTTGTATCCGAACGGGTGGGATAAATTTATACACACGATATATCTACTTATTAAATTTATTTATACACTCAACTAATCACTTATACATAATTTATGTACATACTTCTAATTTATATTATATACACTTATCACTATTTAACTAACTATTATCAAACACAGTTCACTTTTATGTTCACTTGTTCACTGTTCTGCTATGTTCGCTATGGAATAGAACTGTAGACTGAATTGCGGTTCGTAGGTAGTCGCTTATATATTAAAACCTTTTCTGAATTATTCGGATTCCTGTAATTTCTAGATTGCGGCTCTCAACAAACAATCGACCTTCTTCGAAAATCCTCTATAAAAGAATCACAAAAAAATAATCCTTTCAAGAAACCCGTGCGTTATCGCCAACATTTTAATTTGAATTTTAATTTTTAAATTTCGAATTAGGCAGGATCGCCTTCACTACACCAGTATGCGGCTTCGTAACAATATATTGTGTTTATAATGTCCAGCACGTAACGGCAACTGGACAAAACTAATTAAATAAATAAAAATGCTTTGTCATAATTCAACAATTGTTAGTTTCGTAAAATCCTCTTTCCCTCATGATTATTGTCTACTATAAATTCCAATTTAAAGATTGATTGGCATTACGTTCTGCAATTAACGATCAGTCTAGAATGAAATTGGAATAATATGATATTAACATTCCACTAATTGGAATTCAAAAGTTTTACACAACAATTAATAATTTATGTTTAACATAATTAATCATCAAACAAAACAAAACAAATATTGTTCTACTTAATGCAATTCTGCTGTCAATTTGAAAAGTTCATTCGAAATATCTGGAAAATAGCGCTACAGCGATAAATATTTTCTCTGGCGTAATGAAATACGGAGCGGAATTATTCTCAAGACACTTTTATTGCTTATAATTCTTTCGACAACTTCGCCGGCTAGTCATGCTCCAGATTTCAGGAATTTTTGGAACAAGATCTGAAATTTATCTAGTATGTACGAGGATTTTTGTAGGACAAACATGACTCTGTGTCTTTATTTTCACCTACTATGTAATATTTTAGAATGAAATTTTTACGAAATAATGAATGCTAAGTACCCATGTGTTTTAAAATATGGCCAAAGAAATACTGACATTGATACATGACAACATTGATATATCGGAAAGCGTAAGACACAGAAAGAGTGTTTGATTTAATTTTGCTGATTTATTAAGGAGTTTGCTTGATCATACAATTCCGTTATTTCCTATCTTATCGCTTATTAGTCATTTATAATTAGACATAATGTTACGAGTTGTTGAATTCCATACCAAGAAGTACAAATACTAACCTTGGAACATTGGGAAACAAGACAATCATAATTAACAAATTCTATATATTTCGATAACATCTCAAGATTCGAATGATAAACCTACGAACAAATTCTGCTAGCAATTGCCACGTTAACATTTTTTTTAATATCAATTAGAATGTACTGTCACACCTCAAATACAATTCTCCTTCCATAATTTATTCAAATTATTGTTAATTATTAGATGAAGTCACAGTGGCTATGTAGTATATTGAATGAAGACGTCTTCTTTCTAGTTTGGAGAGGAGACATATTGTCATACTTGTACATTTTGGGAATATTTTACCTGAAAATAAATATATTAATACTTCTAGTAATCAAGTGATTACATTCATTTAATTGGATTTGTGGTATTAATCATCACTTAACTACGAGGTCAGCCAAGAACAATAGGTCAGTCTTTATATAAATTTAATTATTTAGCTAGAGCTATTTTACAATCATTTGATAGGATTACATTGATCTTTCTTGTTTTAGACCTTTCTTTTCTCACCATCTTCTTTTCTTTCTCGATTATTTCTCTCCTTGCATATTTCCGATATTATTGGATCATCACTTTCCGTTCTATGCATCGTGTAGAGTGTGAGACTTATAAGAAAGATTTTTCTAGGGTCAAGTAGGAATTGAAGAATTATCTGGTTTTGATATACCTGGATGTTGGAATGCACCAATATCAATCCTGTACCTGAAGCAGATACCAGCTGCAGTTTCTTCACCAGGGAAGTTTACAGCTTATGTGGATATAAACAGACCTTCATGTAAGCTCGTTCCCCATATAACTAGAGTCCTTTCACTCGGTCGAATAAGCCCTTGAGTTTAGGTTCAGTCATATATAGGATGTGTATAGAATTTCCCGAACACATTTTGATTGTTACTAGAGTTACTGTGCTATAGAACTTATATCGTTCCATTGTTGGGTATATTTGAATTTCTCCCATGTTTAGATTGATCCCAATTTTTATGAAAAGTATTTTTATTAACCTAAATTCAATCCCTGAGATGATACTTCCAATAGAGTCTAATCCATATTAACATCAATAAATTAATACATTTGCCAAGGGCGCAACAATGAACCAAACGATCTACAGGTTGACAAATTAATTTTGGCAGTCGGAAGTTTGGCAACGTCCGGTGCGCCATAGCGAAGACGTATGCGGATTGCAAGAGCTCACATCGCTGGCAGAATTCGTAAGCTTCGTTTAGACAGTACAGTTTAGAGAAAAGTGTGATTACCGGGGTTGTGCAATACTAACTTGTTATGGCGACTCCAGAAAGTGAAGTGGTTCATAAAAAGTTGAGTGAGCAGTGTCGTGAAATAATTATGAATATTTTAAATTTCATAACCGAAGAGGCAAACAAAGGCGCGTCAACAATTCCATTAACAAAGGTAAGTTTTAATTATTGCAATAAAATTTTTAAACCAAAGTAATTATTCAACAAATTTACACTCGATTTTCGTACATAAAATACTCATTTGTTAAACGATTCAAAAAAATGACATGAGGGTGAGACAATAGTATATTATGCAACGATCATGTAATGATGGTTATTAATACACGAGCATTAACCGGGGTACGAAACGAGCCGAAGGCGTGTTTCGTAGGGTTTATGCGAGTGTATTAATAACCATTACATGAGAGTTGCATTCGCTATTTTTTCTACGCCCGATAAATAATCAAAAACCATAAATTTTATATTTTTATTGGACACGATAGGTAACAGTAATTATTCGTATTTCTATAACAAAAATCTACAAAATTGTAATTAATATCTCGGGTATTGGTATTGCCATAGATACAAGAAAACTCTAAACATTTTATTTGTATTTATATTCAAGATATAATAATTGTAATTAATCCGATTTCCTAAAAATATTAAGATTATTCATTGTGCAGTTTGCAATATTTACATTTATTTCATTATTGCTAGTCTCAATAGAGTTCAATATTTTATTGGAAATGCTGATTTTATTCTGAACCGAATTCTCAATGTAGCCTTCTGCCACTGAATTGGATTTCCAGTCACCGTGGCGTTTCAATGTAGTAATATCACCACCGGCATCTACTAATACGGTTGCAGATGTCCTACGAAAACAATGCCCTGTATATAAATTTGGATCAGGCAGATTTAAATATGTTGCTATTTTCTTCCCTATATCACCAAATTTATTAATACCAATGTTTTGAATTGTGCATTTTCCATTTAAATAATTAACCCATTAGCGCCTGAACTAATTTTTCTTATAAATGTTGTTTTTTTCTGTCAGAACTAGTATGCTAATGTTATTTACAGACTTTTATTTATATAACTTTTTTCTTTAATATTTACAATGGTCGACATTTTTGCCGTGCCCATATAACCACGCTAGGCATTTACGTAGTCACTTCGGTGAAAATGAAAAAAAATACTTGAAACAAAATAAACATTCAAATAAAAAACAATTGTACTAAATTAACTATTATTTTGTATGACATAAAAGAAAACATTGTACACATAGGCCTACGTTGCATTTGGAGCATATTGTTCTTGGAGTTGATTTGCAAGTCTTATATGCACATCTTCTTTTCTTCTCGACCGATTGAACCCAATGGTCTATCCGGTCAAAACGAACTTCATCTGATACTCTGCTGTCAGTTGTAGAACCATGTGCAGTAGATGGTCTTCCTGGTCCTTTTGGTAGGATTTTATATTTTTGTAAATAAACATTGGCAACTTCCCTTCTGAACTCTAATCCAGAAATTTTCTTTTCGTGAGATTTATGATACAAGATCCAGGTGTTTTAAATCGCTACGTCGAAAATCCAAGTCAGTATGGGCCAGTACCATTTCTTGCCTCGGATTCCGATCCTATAGCAATTTACATTTTGGTCCATTTGATCTGTACCGCCCATATGTTTGTTATATTGAGCAATAAGTTTGGGTCTAGGAGCCATAATGTTTTTCTTTTGTTGCTGCGAATATCTTTTGGCCTGACTTATTTCTTGAGTACCGCATGATGAAGAGATCATGGTAACTACGGAATTATCCATCCAGCGAACAAATAACCGACCCTTATTTTTTTCCAAAGCAGTTTCAAAATATCCACCATTCGTTTTCTTGAATAATACTTTTGATGTCAAGGGACAACCTTTAGGTAACCGATTATCGCGAATAGTACCTATAGCAGAATATCCATAGAATGTCAAAAACGAAAAAAGAGCAGGTCCAGAGAATAGATTATCCATGTAAAACTTATATTTAAACTTTTGTTTTTCCTCTGATATCTCACTGAATAAAACTAAAAGCGGACTAGCTGCTTTGCCAAAAATTTTCTCGTAGGACGTATTTGACTTAGGGCCTTTGCCTTGATATAGATCGAAATTGACTAGGTATCCACTACTGGTATTGAGGCACCACATTTTAAATCCGAATCGAATCGGTTTGCCCCGGATAAATTGTTTACATCCGTGCCTACCGTAATAACGAATCATGCTTTCATCATAAGACAAGTGTTGCTCTGGCACAAAATTTTCAATACAGCGTTTTTTCATCTGGTCCATAATTGGACGCACTTTCCAAGCTTTATCATTGCTATCGACTTTTGTATTGTCAGTGCAGTGGAGAAATCGGCATATCTGCAGAAATCTATCTCTTCTCATAGATTCATAAATGGCAGTATTCCTCATATCGTTACCCCCGTCCCAATAGTGCCGCTTAGATGGCACGTGGTTATAACCACTTATTAGTAATATGCCAAGAAAACACCGTATCTCGCTTGATGTTATTTTTGGATCCGGGCAATTTAGAAAAAGAGCATATCGACGACTTTCTTCTACTAAAAGATCAATCATTGCATCGTCTACAAATTTTTCAAAAATATTCACCATGGAGAGACTTTTATATTCACTAAAATCAGCATTGGGAAACGAGGCAGCTTTTTCAATATGAAAATCAGCTCCTTTTTCCCATCTCACTTCTGGATTATCATTTATTTTTGTCTCGACAATCCATGCTCTAACTTTATCAGGTAACATAGGAACAAGTTGATCATCTAAATTTATTGCTGCAGGGTCAATTTCCTCATAATTTGTTCCTAATCGATCGTTGTTGGGCAATCTTATTTCTGCATTGGCAAGTAGTTGACGGGTTGTAAGATTATCAACTAGCCTATAAAATAGACATGTGATAATATAACCAATTTGTGATACCAATAGGTATTTCTTACCCGCCTTCGTCTTCGTCCGCTGAGTCTTCATCCGTATCTACATTTACATCTGGTGGTTCCAATAAATATGTCTCCATCAATATCTTCACTGTCGATCATATCAAGAGCCTCTGATAAAGAAAACCCCCTTCTGAAACAACGATTCTAAATCAACGTATAATACAGTAACTAGGAACGCCTAGCGTGGCAATATGGCTACACTAAGATTTAACTAGGCATTGCATCTATACAATTCATCTAAATATTATTAAATGTGCATAAATATATTGTTTAGCTGTTCTAAATAGCCACAGTTAAAATACATCAACCAAAACTCTCATTTATATTAGTCAAAAAGTACTTACTCAAATCCAATGTCCATGTTTTCAGTTGAACTCACAACAGACGAACTTTACACGACAATAACCACTTTGAAACTAACCGGCAAACAAAACGAGACGTTCTCGCGCGTTTTTAGATGTTCCTAACTACAACGTCATCAATGCTCCGCCCTCCAGCTAATGATCTACTGGCATTGAAGTGACATAGAATATAAGGGTTTTGCCGTGTCCATAGAACCACGCACGGCGTTAATGGGTTAACGAAAAAAGATGGGGTGGGGCAAATTTTAGACCGTAGATTAATATATTTTTTACTAATTTCGTAGTATTCGCCGGTTATTTTAAATGTTCGTTGTACTTCTGTTTTAGTTTCTATCACATAACGATTAAGATTCCATTCATATCTTTGAGACATTTCCATATTTTAAGTCATGTAGTTCATGCCTTCGACATGCTCCCATTATTCCAAAAATCATTGCTACCCAAAAACAAACAACAACAATAAATAAAGAGAAGAAAAAAAAATAAAAAAAAGAAAAAGTAGCAGGATGACCTCGGCTGGTTCCGAACCCGTAACTAATATTGTAGTCTAGTCCAAATTGAGCGTCTTAACCAGCTCGGCCACGAGTTCGCTTTATGAGTTTGATCGAAATTAATGAAATATACTTATCATGCATGAGTCGAATGGAAAATGTTATCATGACATTTTTTTTAAAATTCAATGTTAGATAGATACTTACTTTTAAAAATGAAAACCGTTCATCGGGTGCTCCGTAGATAAACTTTTTTATTTCTTCAGGTGAAAATATTTTTGCTTTTTTTCCAACATATCCTTCGGACTTTCGCTTTAATAAAGCTTGTAGTGTCTTATATCTAAAAATGTCTATATTATGGTTTATATTTACCAACGTTTTTATTATTGAATAATGTGTCCATGTACTAGATGATTTCATAGTTTCCATCAATTCTTGAAAATAAGCAATTGAAACATTTTCGGAGAATGTCGAAATCTCATTTGTATTTCTCCAGTCCATAAACCGTTGATAAAGTTTTTCGTACACTTTCTTAGATTTTTGGGGCAAAATATTTTGAACTGCATTTTCTGCTTTCTCAGATATGTGTGGAGGAGTCGATGGTAATTCTTCTATATCGCTGATATCAGATATTTTTATTAATTATCGAAGTTTAGTTAGGTATCTACGAAAATTTAATACGTACTGATTTTGACATCTAAAATAATCACATAGGAACCTAGGATAAACGTCAAATGCACAGCATGTTTGATTGAAAAATTATGGATTTCTATTGATTAAAAATCTGTATCGTAATGAAAAATCTATATCGTAATGGGTATCATTATGAAACGGATTATGGGCATATACGTGCATTGTTATAACACGGGTGTAGAAAAAGTATTTTTTCTACTACCGTGCGTAAAATACGAACTTTAGACACACTTTCGAGTGCGTAAAACTTTAGTTTACGCACTAGTGCGTAAAGAGTATTTCTTTACGCTCTAGTGCGTAAAGAAAAAGTTCCAATTTGTATGTAGTTCTAGCTATTCTTATAAAAATATAGGTAGGTATAACAAACGGATATTAAATCTGTTTTTTAAATCAGAGATTGAAACATATAGAATTCAGTAAAGTGCATACCTAATAATTTAATAAATAATTATTGTGTACTGAATAATAGAATAGGGTGCATAAGTGGTATCTATATAAGTTGGCTGTGAGTGACTGACATTTCCTCGTGCATTGAATTTGACATTTAAAACTTAAATTGAGATCTTCCGATTATACCTATTAAGGTAAGCAAAAGTATTGAACATTTTTAGGAAACTATGATGTTATTTTAGATTCTTTTTTTAGATATCGTAACAGATAAGTACATATAATTATAAAGATGGATTCCTCTGACGATATCTCAGAAGATTATTTCGCAAATACACCACCAAACATATTAGACGTAGCACAGAATGCTTCCAATGATTTATTGCCCCAAAAATCTGCGAATATTTACGAATCAAAATACAATTTGTTTAAAGAATGGTGTAGGAAAAATAAAATAACAAAATATTCCGAAAATGTTCTTGTGGCATATTTTTCAAGCGAATTGAAACACTACCAACCATCCACAACATGGTCGATATTTTCAATGTTGAAGACTACTTTAAAAATCAAAGATATATTGATATTTCTAAATTTTATAAATTAGTTGCTCTTATTAAAAATAAAAGCAAAGGGCACAAAGTTAAGAAATCAAAAATTTTGGAAAAAGATCACTTGGTAACATTTCTCGAGACGGCTCCTGATTCGACGTTTCTAATGATTAAAGTAAGTATAATTTACAATAGTAAGTACCTGTATTTCATATATAAACAGTTTCCAATAAATTTCATATAAAAAAAATTCTACTTCATAGAATTTTCAGAGAAATGTTTTCCTATTACGTTTGTATATGTACTCAACTTTCACAACGTATAGTGTAGTTATCCGTAGCGTAGTGGCTAAGGTGCGAGACTCACATGCGGGAGGGCCCAGGTTCAAGTCGCGCTCATGCCACTTTTTTAATTTTGTGTTAATTTTTAGTGATAATTATTTTTAGGTGGCTTTTATAATTGGTATTTCCGGCGCATGCCGAAGAGAAGAGTTGACAAAACTAACAATAACAGATATTGAAGATAAGGAAACAATATTAATCATTAGAATTCCTGAAACTAAAAATGGGACAGAAAGGTTTTTACTATTTTAAATCCAACTAATTCAAAAATAGATTATTTGGCTTTTATTAGAAAATATATTGCTTTAAGACCTCCTATGGTGGATACTTCCAGATTCTTTTTAAAATATGTAAATAATAAATGCACAAAACAACCAGTGGGTATAAACACATTTGGCAAAATGCCATCTATTATAGCAAAGTACCTTAATTTACCTGATCCAGCCATGTATACAGGACATTGTTTTAGAAGGTCATCGGCCACCATGTTAGCGAACTCTGGAGGAGACCTCCTAACCGTAAAGAAACACGGAGGCTGGAAGTCGTCTACAGTTGCAGAGAGCTACGTAGACTCTACATTAACTAAACGAAATAATATTTCTAATTTAATATTAATGGATGATGATAATAATTTCCCTTGTACATCCCAAAATAATGGTAATACGATTTTATTGGAAGATAACACCCTTTCTACTACATCCACCCTTGCTACCGGCAATTCTTCATCCTATGGATTAGCTAACATTAGCAATACTACTGTAGTTTCTAAATCCACGGACAACTCTTTAGAGCAAGCTAAAGGATTAAAATTTATTAACTGCACAAATTGCACCTTCAATATTGATATTGTTAATAACTGAATTCGTCTGTTGTTTTATTAATTTGTTCTAATTTTGATTAAAATGTTCAAAATATTAATCAATATATAATATATTTTATTAGGAATCAATAAAAGCGTTATAATTTCTTCTAAAGAAAACTTAAACTTACTTTACGCACTAGTGCGTAAAGAAACATACTTTACGCACTAGTGCGTAAAGAAAATTACTAATAAACTTCTGTATATTGATAAAATTTTCGGTAGTAGAAAAAATATTGTATGCAATTCGTGTGTAAATGCCTTTTTTCGACTCATGTGATTGTCGCATTCGCCTGCGGCTCATGCGACAATATTCACATTCGTCGAAAAAAGGCTACTTTACACACTTGTTACATAAATAACTATTATCCACTCATGTGTCAATTTTATGCACTCATTTGTCAATTGTATGCACCGTTATGTCATCATGACAAACAAATCGACGCCATTTTTAGTCAATTTAGTGCAACCTAAATGATATATTTTTTGGTTTTTGCATGCTTGCGGCTCATGCGTCAATTTTTCCACTCGTGAAAAAAAGCACCACTTTATGCATTTCTTGCATAAATAAGTATTCTGTTTCTGTCAACAGGAGTATATAAAAGGGGAAATGTTTATTTTGTGTAAGATACCTATTTTAATGTAATAGGTTTTTTAGCTTATAATTATAAATATTATACTCATTTCATACCTATCTCTATTACGTTCCGGTATTATTATTTGTTTTGAACCATCTTCTGATTCTATTTACAATTGCGGTTTGGTCATATTATAATATGTTTGAACTAAAATCTAAAGTTCGTTTAAAACAACTAATGAACTGAAACTTAATATAGTATTTTTGAATTTAGTACTTCTTTTAAATGGCCGAAAACCACGACAAAAAATTTTACTTTAGAGAACGGTCACTGAAAACCAATTTAACTACTTCCTCATTTTATTTGTATAAAAATACACATGAGTAAAAAATGCATCGCTGCGATATTGCAAGGTATCAATACATGTATTTGGTGATGCAAGTAAAAATGCAAAATTGCACCTATCAAAATGCAAATGACACTACCAACACTCGAACTGATGGGTGCATTAGTAGCTTCGAGACTGTATAAAGAAGTAAGTACATCAGGAATGCTATCTTCTTATTGCAGTTATGAACTCTGCTGTTGGACAGATTCAGCCGTTACGTTGGCTTGGTTGAGGAGGCAAGGAAATTGGAAAATGTTCATCACAAATAGAGTGAAAGAAGTTTTAACTAACACAGACAGACAATGTTGGAATCACTTTCCTGGAATTTATAACCCAGCAGATTTGCCATCACGATGCTGCAGTGCAAAGACGCTGATGGAGTCAGAATGGTGGAATGGTTCACAATGGCTACTGGAAGGAATACTGGATAAAGTCACAACAATTAAATGAAAAATATGAAGAAGAAATAATCACCAATGAGAATATTACTGTAAACAGAGAAAGCAGATATGAAGTGGGACAATTGTCTACGTAGAATGGTTTCTTAAAACTCATCATTAGAATTCTCCTGCATGCTTTAACTCTATATGTTTTTCTTGCACCCATGCTTTGTACTACTTCGTTCTTTCCTGACAATAAAATAGGGGCTATGAAATATTTATCTTCTCCACTATATTATAATCTGGTCTTCACTTTGATGATACTGTCTTCCTTAATAGTTTGAAACTTCTTGTCTTTTCTCTTCTCATCGCTGTAATCTTCTTTTTGCATCAATTTTATCAGTATTCTCTCTGCATTTATATACTCTTCATGTCCAATATTTATCGAGTTGTTGTAAAACTATTTTCTGATTCTAGGATGCGTTGTTAATAATCTAGCTACAAGTCTCACAATCTTTTTGTAAAGGCTAAAGAATAATAGGTTGTTGCTGAAATAATATGTAGTTACATGTTCTGCAGTCTGTTTATTCTACTCATTGGCGATTATTTCTTCTTCATATTCTTCATTTAAAAGTTGTGACTTTGGCCAGTATTCCTTTTCTAGGAGTAGCCATTGTGGAACATTCCACTCCATCAGCGTCTTTGCACTGCAGCCCCGTGATGGCAAATCTGCTGGGTTATAAATTCCAGGCAAGTGATTCCAGCACTCTCTGTCTATGTTAGCTAAAACTCCTTTCACTCTATTTGTGATGAACATTTTCCAATTTCCTTGCCTCTTCAACCAAGCCAACGTAACGGCTGAATTTGTCCAGCAGCAGAATTCATAATTGCAACAGGAATATATCATTCCTGATGTACTTACTTCTTTATACAGTCTCGAAGCTACTAATGCACCCATCAGTTCGAATCTTGGTAGTGTCATTTGCATCGAACTGTCACATCTCCTTTGTGTCCTATCACGGTCGCCACAATTTAATATACATTTACAGGTTCTTGTTAAAGATAAATTGACGAAATAAACAAATCTTTATTATGGAGCGAACATGGTATTCAATTTGATAGAATTATATCAAAATATGACATCCTCGTTACGTCAGCCTACTCAATCTAAATTATAACACAAAACGATTCATCACAGTAATGATTCCTTCACGAGTGAAGAAATAAATGTGTTGCGTTTATTATTACCGCGAGCCGTTTGTAAAACCAACAATATGAGTGGCAATGACGAAATAGGCAAGATTAACAGGGGAATGAATGCTCATATAAGAGTTTCGGAGAAAGGAGGAAACCGAAAGAGAAACACGCTGGCGATGCCTTCCCCGCTTTATACAAAAATTATTTGGATCTCAGTAAAAATAAGCAACTTCTCCTCTTTGGCTTCCTTACAGGGCCCTGGCGCCTCAGGAAGCACTTAATGAGAACAGGTGTAGCGGAAATTGGCGAGTGCAAATTCTGTGTGTGTGGGGGGAGGGGGTCTTGGTTGAAAAACATAAAACATTCGGATGACCTAGTTCTAGAATGGAGATCATTAGAACTCTGAAACTGGAAAGCGAGTTGTAGAAGTAGCGAGAACAGCTCTGATAGGACGGGGCACAACAAACTCTAATTCTACATTTAATCAGCATTTATTATTTTTTATTGAATATTTACAAGCTTAACAAGCATTTGAGATTGTTACTGTGCGATCCCTAAATTAATCATGCATCTCTTATTTTTTAACAACTATTTTTTTTTGGGGAAACATTTGAATAGATACTGAGCCTTTATTATTTCTATCGAATATATATTATTTTAAGAAGCATGTAACATTTATATTGGGCATTCATTATGTTTGTCGAGCGTTTATCATTTTTATATAATATTTAGTTTCTTGTCGTGCATAAGAACAAATTCACTAGAAAATATAATTTGCATTGGTACCTAAATTATTGAACATATAATTTCTATCGTAATAATAATTTGGCGCGCACTGTCAGAAATATATCAGATCTTATGTAGGGCAAGGCTTCTAACTCTACAACCCTTGACTTCACACGCTACACTTTAGTAAAAAGGCGTGGATTGGCCGCTTCGCTACCGTCATATGGGCGTAAGGAGAAAATATATGCACACACCGTTTATTACTTCTCTGTTGCGGGGCCGTTCAAGTATTACGTAAGCAGATTTATTACAACTATTTACTCCCCCTGTCAGCAAAAGTAAGCAAAGTTCGTAACCTCCTCCCCTCCCATGCTTACGTATACTTTGTTATATATTACGCATTTCTTCTTAATGTATTCTGTTTTTTTTTATTCATGAGGAGCAGTTATAATTCTAGATTTAGAATAGGAATTGAACGTACATAATATTCATTGAAACAAACTTTATTGACACGATATCCAACATATAGTAAGGTATTATAATCTTGAGTAATATTACGAACAAAATAAACTTCTTCCAAATTTTTCGTATACATATTAATTCCAATTAACAGTCTTCAGTCAATAACACCAGAATCCATGATTCTAAGCTTTCGATGATATTGGATGTTTGCTGCTCAATGTTGTGTCTGCTCCCTTTCATCCGATTTTGGATTTTCTAGGTCATTCGCATCGTGCCATTCAACATCGTGGTGCTTTAAATTTTGAATAATGCACATCAGTTCATTAGCACGATGAGCAATGATTCTTATAGGCATTACTTTCATATCAGTGTGTGTGTTGGAGATTGGTGGTAAAGGGCCAGATTAAAATATTAAAAGGAACTCACCATGATTTTATCGTGTACACACACAAAATTGGACCGCTATATTTCGGAATTTTATATGGTTATATCGCGATGTCACACGTGCTTCATAGGACGAACGTTCGGTTTCTCTTCTAATTGTCAATTCTCGGAACAGTCCGTCGGACATCAACAGGTGCATACACCTGTTGAAGGTATAGCAATAATGGTAAAGACAAATACATCGTTATGGGCACGCCATTGCAATCCCAAAATCTTCAAAGTATGGAATGCAATAAACGCTGGATGGGGACCTTGGCAAAGAATGACAATGGACATAAGAAACCTAACGGATTATAAATTTTAGCGATTTGAGACAAGATAGATCGTTTGGTACAAGTTGAAGGTATAACAGTAATGGTAAATTCGAATACATCGTTATGGGAACGCCATTACAATCCCAAAATCTTGTCTGGATGGTTAATAGTAATATCTCGTAATTGGCGGTGATCTATAGGAACCGAATCTAATAAGACGGAGGAATTAGTTGACCACTTACGCAACTCAAAGCTGCCACATTTCAGTAGATCAATAAGTAGGTTTTGCATCTGTAGGGCTTCTTCCACCGAATCAGCCCCGGCAATCACGTCATTAACAACATATAAACTTGTTTTGAGTATTTGATATCCAGCGGAAACCTCTCTTGTTCTAGATCGGCTAGATATAGCAAGGTTCTGATGGCTAAAAACGGTGAAGTAGGTAATTGTATTTAATTGGAAAATTCAAATTGGTTCGTCAGAGAAACAACGCCATAGAATCAGTTGATATTTTTGTTGTGAGGGACACAAGAGAATCTGACTGTCTCGACCCTTACTTCGTGGAATATGCTCATATTAGTGTTTTTAAATGAAACTCAAGGTCTCTAGTTAATTCCACAATTTAATACAAGTTATTGACGATGATATTGATTTATCGAAACAATTGTCAATTTTTTAGAATTTTCAATAACTTGTATTATATTGTGGAATTAACTAGAGACCTTGAGTTTCATTTAAAAACACTACAAGAGAATCTGACAATAGATCTGATGGATGTCACAAGTGAAGACTATGCTCTTCAATCGGAAACGCAAAAGTATGGCAACAATGTCAGCTTGGAGTTTAGGTCCAACGAACAAGGTGTCGTTGAGAGAAAGTTGGTTGTGTGCCTTAGCGCTGGAACTGAAGACCATTCTAATTTTAGGATGATTGCCATCCATTTTAACAACTGGGCTTGGGGTATATAGTCGGTATCGTTACTCAGAGGGACAGACAGTAATTCAGATATATGTCCAGCATTCAGGTAATCGCTCATGAAATCGACGGAGACCAGAACTAGAAGGTAGGTGACCCTATTTTAAAAGGCAATTTTTCCATGGAACGACCTGTTGGGGTTCGCGTCACATGAGATTGAAAATGGGTTTCAACCTCCTGATCGTCAGGATGAACCATGGAGTTAGTTGAAATCTCCTTCAGCTCCCAAACCCGAGCTAGAATATCTTGTGGATGATCCAGGAAACCGATTAGCGACTGTACAACGGAGGAATTTGGAATCTGAATTGGACCTAAGATAGCCCAGCTAAAAATTGTCTTAAGAGCCATTGGTTGTGAACGTACCGATGACGGATTATCATTGCGCATGTTAGAAGGATAAATGTCTGCAACAAGAAGCAAATCAATATTTTCATGTAAATACCACTCTGGATCGGCTAGCAAACAATCGGAATCTAGTTTACAAATAGATGTATCCAAACGAACATTGGGTAAAGGCGAACAAATTTTCGGAATTATATTCGCTTCTAATTATACTGATGACAATTCGGATTGAATTGGCTTGATTCGGCATTGAATCATTTCACCGGACAAATTATTATTGATTAGACCTAATCCAAAGACAGGTAGCTTATAAGAGGAAATCGGCAGATTTATGATGTTAGCCCACTTCTTGACAATAAAACTGGCTTGGCTGCCAGAATCAATAAGTGCTCGCAAGGTATGGAATTGGCCCCACTTGTCCTCAACTCGAACAAGGGCTGTGGCCAACAAAGTGCTGGAAGCAACACCGGGCGGTATATCAACATTTGTATTTAATGTATTTATAGGTTGGACAGCAGAATTCATTTCAACTATCTGATCTACAGATGGGTTATTGAAAGGTACAGATGAAACTGTAGTATCAAGTGATGCATTATTATTTGGAAAATATAATAAGGTATGGTGGGATTTATTACATCTTTTACATTTATATGGCGAAGAACAATGCACAGAAGAATGGCCGAGCCTAAAGCAATTAATGCATTGGCACGATCTTCGAATACAATCAGAACGTTGCTTTGGATTTTTGCTTTGGAGACTAGGACACACAAATATTCTATGGTTTTGTTCACAAATAACACAAGTCTCGTCGAATGACGTGGAACCGGAAACATTTGCGGTATGCACTACAATTGGTTTGGGTTTATACATGTCTGGTTTGCATGGTTTCGACGTACCCGGAAGAGAAAAACCTTTGGAAAAGTTTGCTTCCTCCAAGGCAACACACACTGTTCACTTAGAAATTCGTACAACTCCCTTTACTTGGGAATTGTAGAAGGGTGAGAAGTCAATTCGAAACGTTCTCGAGTTTTAGGATCAAGCTTATCGAACAGCATGTCTGTTACTGGAAAATCCCAAGCTTCTACATCGAATCCCAAATTCTGTAGTACGGAAATGTTTTCAGTAAACATGTCCAGGAGAAAACGGAATTTTCTTGAATCATGATTATTTATTCCGGGGGCATTTTTTATGGCACGCCAATGGGTCAACGTTATCAAACGCTTGTTGGACAAACGATCAACTAATGTCTTGTATGCAACAAGATAATTTGCATCTGACAAAGGAATAGATGATATCAATTTTAAAGCATCACCGGTTAATGATGACAATATATATTGGAATTTATGCACTGAACTTATGTCCTTACGGCTATGCACAGCATTGTTGAAAATATCAAAAGATGATTGCCATTGAGCAAGCTCACCAGAAAATTTTTAGATTTCCAACTTTGGAAGTCGGACCTGACAAGTGTTTTCAACAACATCTGAGTGGCTCAGAGTGACATTAGTAGTAGCTGGAATTATTGAATTGTATTAACACCAAATATATGAATATTCCTCATCAATGGTTTTGCGTATGAGATCCTCACTCACATAATCTTTCTCGGTGGTCACTGCTAGCAATTTTAGGTGGGAAGCTTCAAAGTCATCATAGATGTCGTCTAACTGTTTAATTCTAATTTCAAGAAGCGGTCAATTTGATATATCAACTGCAGTCAACTCTGTTAAATAAAGAGTTTCTTGCATTCGGGAAATAGCAACTTTTCTGGTAACGATCAAATGTTTTTTATTAACCATATTGATATATTAAATGTATTTATTATAAGTTCAAAAATAACTAACTAACAAATTTCACTTACAAACAAATACTAAAGGAGTGTTAATCATTGTCTATCAGTTACAAATAATCATGGATGAACTCAAATGTTCAAGAGGAACTATGTGGATAGTCCTTCACAACTTGGTATAAAACTTTAAAGATGAACTAAATGTAGTACGGGAGGAAACTATTTGGATAGTCCCTGAATAACACAGAAATATTTTTAAGATGAACTTAAAGTAGTTCTGAAGGAAACTATATGGATAGAACCTGTATAACACAAAAAAAATTTTAAAGATGAACTTAAAATAATTCGGAAGGAAACTATATTGATAGTGCCTGTATAACACAAATACTTGTTTTAAAGATCAACTCAAAGTAGTTCGGGAGGAAACTATATGGATAGTCCCTGTATAACACGAAATTTCATAGATGAACTAGAAGTAGTTCAGGAGGAAACTATATGGATAGTCCCGGAGGAAACGATATGGATAATCACTAATACATATTCCTATATATACAATAGGCAACGTTATAAATTTAAATTATAAATAAATCGATATTACCCACGGCAGGTTAATAATTATGGACAATTATCGAACAACATGTGGTTTTAAAGGTTGGGTTAGAATATATTTCCATGAACTATTCAAATTAGGTTTCGGAAGGACCAAGAATGTTATCGATTCTCGGAACAGTTCGTCGGACATCAACAGGTGTATGCAGTCAATCGAGGCTTAACCAGGTAAGAAGGTGAAGCATATCTATCTATACGTTAGGGTCTAGGCATGGTTGCCGCACATTTAAGGAACGGAAAGATTCGGGATTAAAAACAAGGGAAAATAGGAACCAAAACCAAACAGTGTGCGTGTTTACCTTTTAATGGATCTTTTCGACGATTTAGTGACTTGACGGAAACATGATAAAGAACACACGTTTTGCATTGCTCGACTTAATAGCATCAATTATACTGTCTGACAAAAATAATCAGAGGTCATTTACAGGAAATATTTGAGTGAAGCATTTAAGCGTAGAGCTAAATTGACTGGAAGATAGATAGATTGTCCTAAATCATCCTAAACCAAGTCATCAACTGTTTGTTTTATTTTTACTGGTGGTAAAAGGAATGTGTTGTCTGGTTATCTGAATAGGCCACTTCTTGGACGACAGTGTTTTATGTATCTACATTTTACAATTTGACGCAAGTTTTGGCTTTCGCGCACATGTTCTGAATACCATTTTATGTCAGGGAAAATGGAAGATCTTGTTCGCTTGGTCCAACATATTTTGCAGTAACATGGTAGCCATAAAATTCGATTGAGCTGTATACTTCAGCTTACACATTTCCTACAAACTCGAAATTGGATCTTTCTGAAGGTTCATCAATTGTAACGCCACGTTCATCCAAATGAGACCCAAAATGGTCATGAGGTTTCACCGAAATTTCTATCTAAGTCGCTTTTTTTGTGATTATCTGAGCCAGAGTGAGCTTAAAAGGGATTGTCGATACATGTCCTCGTCCCTCTGCAGAATTGGATTTTCTGGGAATCAAACGAAGGTATGTCCCACTTCGACTAATGTCAAATCCTATTTTACGTAATTCTTATGTGAGTTCATCAATAGTTTTCACACTGCGAATAGATTCTGTTCGTCTTCTATCATCTGCTATATAATTTGTGTATTCTCCGCAGATTTACAGGTATTCTTTGTCTAAAAATTAGAACATTCTATAGGTACTGCTAATGATTCTCTTATCAAGCTACAAAAATATAAGGGCGTGCCAAGAAGAGTCATTACATACACACTAAAAAGAGAACATTTAATATGTTCAATTCACTTTAACATGGCAAAAATGGATCCGCAATTTCATACATTTATTCGATCAAATACAAGGTGAGACGAGTCAGTAAGGGTATGATACCGTTATTGTTACAAGAAAGAGTGCCTAAGAGACATTTCCTAAATGTTCGGAAAAAAACTCTATATATTTTGAAAAGATAAAAGAATAATTAACTCGAAATAACTTTATGTCTAATAATCATATTTTCTATTGTAATCAAAATACTCTTAGGCCACATAAAAAACTGCATTCAAAGATTATTAAAAAGCCACAGCCGGGAATCGAACCTGTCAAATACAGAAAATTAACACCACGTATTTTTGTGATCAATCGACGGAGTCAATTGTCAGGAATGAATCTATCTAATGAACTCTAAAATTTGAGGTAGGCCACAATAGGTGCGTTCTTTTTGATTGATATCTCAGATAATCTCAGCTCACATCAGTAATGTGAGCGTTCTTTTTGTTTTACTCACTGAGCTGAGATTTTCCTCCCCCTTCACCGATGCTGAATGTGTTGTAAGGGGGTATCAGTTGGACTTGAGTCGGAAAAAAAGTGGAGGGGATGAAGAAATATTCGATTTGCTTGGATTATTTGTAGTTTTAACCAAGGTTATCTATGGTTTTAACCATTGACAGATAAACACACATAATCTATTTTTATTATTAGCCATGATACAAATCTCAATTCAAAGAACTATTTGAAACTAAAAATAACAAAATCAAGCGTGGTTATCAGAGATATCGAGATAGGTTATGTTTCTTATTCACGTATACGTCGACAGATCCTGCGTTTCAATTGAGATGTCGTTCTTTTCACTTTATCTCAGATCACCTTAACTGAAGTGATCTGAGATCTCAGTCAAAAAGAACGCACCTAATATCTGCTAACCATTAAACGTCTCAATTATGGTTTTCTTTACAAATTGTGAAGAGAACATTTTTGGCGGTTTCTAGTATTTCTAGTGTAGTGTAATATTTCTAGTACTCATACCTTAAATGGTTTCATCACTCACCTTGAAAAAAAACGTTGTAGATTTGATTTATTCTTATTCGCTGCTTGCAATTCTTTTTCAATTCTCTAAGAGACAATAATATGAATTTGCTTGTCGGACTTTGCTTGTAACTTATAATTATGCCACAATTCGTTAACTAACTTCTGTACATTTTGTACTTTCGTATTTGTATGATATTTTTCAAAAGTTTCGAACAATTTTTTGGTATTACTTGGATTTGTCTATTTGAAACATCTTAATTAAACAATTCAACTTTGGCGAAAGTTTATCAAAGGTAAAAAGACATTAACTTGCGTTGCTTTTCTTACAATACGTCAATCGTACCGAAACGAAGCAATAGATTGACGGAAGGAATTTAGACAAGTGAATAGAGCGCAGTAATTCCCCAACTCGGTTCTAAGCGAGTATCTAACCGTATACATTATTTGTGGGATTCTCCAAAAATGGGTTACGTTTTCAAACATAGACATTGTATGGGTTGCCATATATATAAAAAAGTAAATACCTACTGCTCACGTAATCATCATCTAGATCTCCTACCCCCCAGGTCATCAAAATTAAGTAAAGCAAAGACCCCCGCCCCCTACAGTGCTTATATTGTACTAAAACGGTCCCTATACAATAGTTCGTGTAGTAACGAATATTCAGTATACTATTGAAATATCGTATCAATAAAATTTACAATTCTCGATTCTTTCTAAAACATCTCATTACACATTCCTCGTATAACTTCAACAAAGTGCGATCATATATCACCGTACAGATATATTCGCTGACCTAATTTAATTTTTTCTT
Source organism: Galeruca laticollis (assembly GCA_963921935.1). Classification (NCBI taxonomy): domain Eukaryota; kingdom Metazoa; phylum Arthropoda; class Insecta; order Coleoptera; family Chrysomelidae; genus Galeruca; species Galeruca laticollis. Next base: position 44,700,977 of record OY998183.1, on the reverse strand, counting down.
ATTATTATAATATACGAGTATAGATATACTATGGTGGGAAATTTTCGTCTGTTGGACCCTATAATGATATTTATGGTCGATAACGCCGACATCGTTTGCAGACGTATTGAGTGATTTATTACGGAATTTTCCGCATTTGATAGGATTGTGATTACGAGACAGATTTAGTAGGTCGGAGAGAACGGATTGGTGCGCGAGTGTTAGCACTATTTCAATGAATAATATCGATGAATACGTTTTTTTTATTTATACTAATATATCTCATACTCAATATTAGAGGCACTCCACCAAGTTTTTTCATGTTTGAAACGAATTTCATAGCACCAATAACCATTGCTTCAATTTGTTGGTATCTGTATGTTCCCTGCAAAATCCTTATCTTATAGTAATGGCAAAGTATGCTGAAATATAATAAATTTACCTAGACGTTAATTGTGATAAATTCGATTTGTGACGACAAAACTGTTTCTGACAGCCCTAGAATTAAGTTTTCAATATAAGCAATGGCCTTACAATAAATATGAATAAGACTGACAATCTATTTAGTATTGGGCGGCGAAAACAATTTACAAAAACTTTACATTGATTGATATGAAATAACACAATTACTAAAGAAAACAAAAAAAGGGATTTATATCACGAGATTAAATTATAAACTGACTTCTCCCGCTGGTCGGAAGTCTTTATATATTAAGTGCCCTTTTTTCTAGATAATTCTAGATTGTAGCTCACACAAAAACAATTGCCTCCATGGAATTGTTAGATAAGACTGGTCACAAAAATAATGGACCTCGCTGGAAATGTCTAGATAACAATAGTCACAAAAAATAATGGTAAAAAGTTCGAAGAAATTCCTGCGCCTTCGCCAAAATTTTGAATTTCGTACATGACTTAGGCCGAGTCGGATTCAGGGACTATACCAGTGCGCTATTTCGTAACATTATCCCCTTAAAAGGAATTTTCTCCCTGAAACTTCTGTGTATTCGGAACTGGATGTTTAAATCGGCTACTTGACCTATGTTTGCATTTTCCGATCGTATGTAAATAACGGGGCATCGTCATCAACGGGTACCGATAACGAGGGGTATAGCTGCAAATTAATATGTGGACAGCGGTATTTTGGAAGATCACCTCTAGCATGTTCCTTATGACTCGCCAATCCAACTGATTGCTCTCTATCCTGGTCATTACTAGTTTCACCACGTGAGATTCCAGCTCATGATCTTTTTTTTTTTATTTACAAACAAGTCGCATCTACCACTGGGGTAATTAGCGACACAAATATGGGTTGTTTATAGTTTAGTTAAAATGTTAATGTCATTTAGATATTTAAAAAGGTTCTGTGTATTACAGTTTTCGCCAAGAACTTGGTCTAAATTGTTGCTGAGGTTGTTATCTTGTCTTGATTGTTGGAATTTTGGGCAATCGGTTATTAAATGTTTGATAGTAAGCTGGATCTTGCATAATTCACATTTTGGGGGTTCACTTTTAGTAATTAAGTAACTATGAGTAAGTTTGGTGTGGCCTATTCGTAACCTAGTCAGTTTAACTAGATCTTTTGTTTATTGACTGCGCTCGAGGTTTCACTTCCGGTTTCACGTCGCGTAATTTCGATTGGGCCGTTTGCCACTCGTTTTGCCACAATTTTAGCACTTTTGATTTAAGTAACGGTTTTATGTCGTTATACACTACCGTTTGCACTTCACTCACGGTTTCACTAATTGCTGCTTGTCGTGATTTGCGGTCGGCTTCTTCGTTTCCTTGAAGGCCAGTATGAGAAGGAACCCAAAGTATTTACACAAAGCTATTGGAATATTGCAACTGCGATAATTCGACTTCAATTTGGAGGGCTATTGGATGTGTGGGATAAAGTTGATTGATAATATGGATTGAGTTAAGAGAGTCTGTTATTATGAGGGATCTTGAAGTATTTTTTGTTTTTATGTGAATAAGTGCTTGAAGAATGGCGTATAGTTCTCCAGTGCAGACGCTGCTTATTTCGGGTAACTTGAATTGTAGTGTACTGTTTTGCATGATCACTTCCGCGCCTACGCCATCAGAGGTTTTGGATGCGTCTGTATATGCGAGGTGAAATTGTGGATATTTGTCAAGTATGGAGGCAAATGTTTTCCTAATTAGGGTATGGGGGGTTTCTAATTTGTTAAATTTGCACAGTGAAGTGTCGCTGGGAGGGATACTGATCGACCATGGAAGGGAAGTTTTAATTTTGTTGGAAAGGAAGCGGGGACGTTTGATTCGGAGTTCTGTGAGGATTTTACTAGCTCTTGCATAGAATGGTGGGTCTGTTTTGATATTTGCCGAATGTAAAGTTTTGTAGTGCTTTGTCAGTATGTTAATGTAGACTGGATTCTGCTGGTTTGTGCTGATGGATAGTGCGTATGAAGCGGCAAGGTATTTTCTCCAGAGTTGTAGAGAAGGTTCCCCGGTTTCGCACTGTAGGCTTTTTATTGGACTTGAACAGAATGCTCCTGTTGCTATTCTTAGTGCTGTGTTTTGAATTGTTTCGAGTTGGTTAAGAGTAGTTTTTTTAGCTGTTGCGTATACTATAGAGCCGTAGTCTATCTTTAAGCGAATGAGTGTTTTATATATGTGCATTAGACAGGTATAGTCAGATCCCCAGGATTTGCTTGAGAGTGTTTTCATAAGGTTTATACCGTTTTGGCATGATTTTTTAATATGTAGTATGTGTTTTTTCCAGCTGAGTTTTTTGTCAACAATCATTCCAAGAAAGCTGATGTTATCGACATAGTTTAGGGAAATGTTGTTAAGTTTGAGTTCAGGAGACACAGGATTGTGTTTTCTAGAAAATAATATTCATTTGGTCTTTTCTGTTGAAAATTGCAGTCCCGTGAGTTTAGACCAGTTTTGAAGTTGGTTTAATGTTTCTTGGATGTGTTTCTGAATTGAGTCGATGTTTTTACCTTTGGAGAGTATTACCAAAAATTGTCAGCATATAACCTGCCTTTGACTAGTTTGGAATGATGGTTTAATATGTCGTTGACCGCGATCAGGAAAAGTGTTGAACTAGTGACTGATCCTTGGGGAATCCCGTTAGTTTGTTGTTTCAGAGTTGAAGTTGTGTTATTGGCACGAACACGAAAGAAACGATTATTAAGAAAATTTTGTATGGATTTTAGGATGTTTCCTTTGATGCCCCATGAATGAAGAGTTTTGATAATACCATGACGCCACGCTGTATCGAAGGCTTTTGTGATATCGATGAAAACTGCAAGGAAATCTTGTTTATTCGCGAAAGATTCGTGGATTTCGGATTCCAAATCAATGAGATTGTCTAATGTTGACCTGTTTTGACGGAAACCGCTTTGTTCTTGTAATAAAAGGTTTCTGTCTTCTAATATCCACAATAGTCTTTTGTTTATGATTTTTTCCATTATTTTGCTTAGTGCGTTGGTAAGAGATATTGGTCGGTATGAAGTTAACTTAGTTCTTGGGTAGTTTGCCTTTGGTATGGGTATGACGATTGCCTGTGACCACGTGGATGGGAAAATATTTTTTGGCCAGATTAGGTTGAATATTTGGAGAAGGTATGACTTGGCAATATGAGGGAGTTTTTGGAGAAAGATTAATGGAATATTATCAGGTCCTGGGGCAGAATTTTTGGTTGTGTCCAAGGAAAAATTAAGTTCGTCTATAGTTAACGGGATATTAAGTATGTTGTTGTCATGGTCATCGTAATCTAAGAATTCGGCTTCTTTAGTAGTTTTAATTTCCAGAAATTCTTGTGAGTAGTTTGAGTTGCTCGAGTTGTGATCAAAATGTGTTGCAAATAATTCGGTCATATCTTCGTTAGTTGAGACTGTGCTATTGTTGTGAACTATAAAAGGAATTTCTGTAAATTTGTTTTTTCCTAATATTTTTCTTAGATTTTGCCACACGGTACTTAAAGGTGTAGAGCTGTTTATGTTGGATGCGAACGCTTTCCAGGAGTTTTTTCTAGCATTCTTTGTGATGTATCTTGCTTGGGCTCTTCTTCTCTTATAGTCTACTAGGTTCCCCAGTGATTTATTTAGTTTTAATTTATTAAATGACGCTTTGTATTGTCTAATAGCTTTATCGCATTCAGTATTCCACCACGGCAATGGTGTATGTTTTTTTAGTGCTTTTGTTTTTCCTATAAATTTTTCTGCTGCATCGGTGATAATTTTTGTGAATGAGTTCAAAATGTTGTCGATGTTATGGTTTTCTAGATTAACGGGAAGTAGAGCGACGTTTTCTTCAATGTAATTACTGAAATTTGGCCAATCAGCATGTTTTATTTTCCATTTTGAAACAGTAGGGTATGTAGTGACGGAGTTTTGATCGGAGAGATCGTGATTTTGATTGGATAATGGTCGCTTCCATATAAATATGGTATAGTGTCCCAGGAAATTAGAGGTGAGATAGTTGGATGGCATATTGATGAATCGATTGCTGATTTCGTGCTTGTGTGAACATTAACTCTTGTAGGCCTACCGTCATTTAAAATATTTAGATTATGTGCATCTAGGATGTTTCCGATTGTTCTGCCTTTTGCGTTAAAACCTGTTGATCCCCAAATAGGATTGTGGCTATTAAAATCACCCAGTAAAATTAGAGGTGATGGAACTTGTGACAAAATGTTAATGATGTCTTGTGAGGTAATTACTTGATCAGGAGGGTTATATATGTTGCAGATATCAATTGTTTGAGGAATTTTGATAGAAATTGCTATTGCTTCTAAGTTTGTATTAAGTGTTATATTGTGTGCTTCGTATGAAGTATTTACATAGATGGCTACGCCTCCGCTTGCTTTTCCCGCGTTGTTTCTGTTTCTGTAAAAACAGGAATAACTGTTGAAGTTGTGATTGTGTTGTCCTTTGAAATTAGTTTCTTGAAGACAAATAATTGATGGTGAAGTTTCGTGTATAAGTATTTTGAGCATTTCATAATGGGTGTAAAACCGATTTATGTTCCATTGCAATAAATTGAAGATAATATTATGCAAGTTCTGTTAGGGATTCCTGAGATGTGGCAAGGGAAAGTCAGATTCGGCATCTTCGTCTGATTTTAAAAGCTTCAGTTGTTTTATAATTATCTTTTTTGTTTCAGTGCATTTGGTCTTTATTTGGCGGTCAGAGGTATATGAATGTATTTTGGTTAAGAGTTGTAATAGTTCTAGTATATCAGAGGTATACTCTTTTGCTGTACTGAGAGGGTCCACTGATCCTTGTACATTCTCAAAAAAGTCGATTGTTTGTTCGAAAGATATTATTTGAGTTTCATTGTCGAATAATTCTTTGATAGGTGCCATTTGATTTTCCAGTATGATAGTTGATTTAGAAGTGGATTTTGCTTTTTGAGTTTTGCATCTGGTTTACTGAAGCTTGTGTAAGATGTTGTAGTATCGGAAGGAGGTGTTATGATTTCAGTAATATTTCTTTTCGAAGCTGCTTTATTTTTTGGGTTTTCGATGACAGTAGCCGTCGATGTTTGTGGAGAATTTGATATTATTTCCAGGGATCTTTTGATGCTATGTGTTTCAGCAAGGTGAGTGATATTCGAAGCTGTGGTAGCTGTTGTTATATTTGCTTCGATGGGCATGGTGGTTGAAATTGAAGATATATCTGTTAGTGGCTCAGCGCTTTGCTCGTTTACTGAGTTTAGAGTAGATTGACTGGTTGTAGCTGTTGAGTTTGGTGAAGAAGTGTCGTCTGTTGGTTGGGGAGGCAACTTTGAAGTGCAAGTGCTAGATAAGTGACCATGTTGTTTGCAATGATAACACAAATTATCTACAGCGAGAAAAATACGGTATGTGGTGTCGTCATAAGTTATCAAAACTGAGTCTGGTATTGGAATTGTGGGAGGTACAATGTATACTTGCCTCCTGAAACTGAATATGTGTTTATAGTCGGGGTTGGTGGTGCCTATTCTTAAAAAGGAAATTGCAGAAGACAGCTTGAAGCCGAATTGTTGAAGTTCCCTCTGTAGTACGTCGTGTGGAATGGTGGGACATACATTGGATGAAAGGAGCCTTTCGTTTGGTGTGATAAGTATGCGTGCTTTTATCACTTCGTTATTGATCTTAATGAGCCCATCATGTTAAATGATAAAATCATCTACGATTTACTTACTTGAGAGGTAAATACATATCCGATTGTTTGAGATTCTAGATGTGAATAATATGTTTTTCGGACTTATCGTGGAACCAATAGCCAGGAGATATTCTCCTAATTTAATATTGTTTAGAGAACTAAAAACGATGGTTTGAAGTTTAGATGGGAAAGTGGGTATGGTAGGTTGTTGAGGTTGGCTAGCTACTTTGGAGTACGAAGGTGGAGGTTGAGGTAAGACTTGTTGTTTTGGTATCGTTGAATGTTGAGTTGGAATTGAGTGTTGAGCTGAAGGTACATGTTGAGATAAAGGTGACTGATTATTGATGTTGTCGCTGGTTATAATATTGTCGGTTTCCGTGTTCCGCTAAGGTTCGTTTTGCCTGAATACCGCTCTGTCCCGCATCGGACCCAACTGATAAGGCTGGTAAATGGTACGATACCGGTTTTAATTGTTATTGAATGAATGTGTTTATGTTGAAATATAACACAATTTCTTAATAAAAAAGCAAATTTAGGCGTACTTTGTTAGTCCGTGTCATTCACTATGTAGTTATGATCACTTGTATACTGTTTTTATTTAAATTATTTATGATATTTCACTGTGATGTACGAATTTCTCGGAGCTGATTTTAAAAACACGTTGTGTAGTTTTCGATCAGGGCCGACCCTCAGCTCATGATCTCTAAGGCTTCTTAGTGCTTCCCATACATCCAATTCATCCAGGTAGGTGGATCGATCTGGAAATTCATTTCTAGTTACTAGGTAGAGCACGTACCGCGAATTGTGATTGAGTCTCAGTGTCTTGTTAGGGGCTGACATCTGATCTTCAAGTTTATCTGATTGTCCAAACTTCTTTCGAAAGACGCTTGCCATCCCTCGTGCGTGTTTGTTACCGGCGGAGATGTTATGTGCCATCGAGTACTCTTCGGGGAGCGTGAACAAATTTTGTCTTTGTTCTTTAGTGACTTCGCATTTAGCCTTCTTGGTACCTCTGTATGCGCCCATAAATGCTCCGAAGGCTGGGTCAGACTCTTGTTGTATATTGTTCATCCCTTCATCTTTGTCATGGTCTCCTTCGAATAACATGGCGCTAGTCGATTTTGGTGGACTACTCTCGGTTTTCCATTGGGAATCTTGATGTCGTTGATCCTCTTCATGATTAAGTATGGACCTTCCCATGAGTTCTGTAATTTTGGAGAACATCCTTTTGTCCTTGTCGGGTTGTGTAACCATACCTGGTCCTCTTCTTTTAAACTGCCTTTTGTGGCGTGCGTATCATACCGTTTTTTCATTGTGTCACTGGCAACTTGAAGATTCGTTCGAACCAATTCTTGCACATCATCCATCTTTATTATCAATTGGATCACGTAATGTCCTCCTGCTAGACCTTCGCGAGGACAACAGCTAAACTCCAGATTACAAGGAAGCATCATTTCACGTCCAAATAGAATTTTCGTAGGTATTTCACCCGTGGACTCATTTATGGCAGATTGATAAGCCAACGCAAATAGGGAAAGATACTGATCCAAATCTCTCTGGTGGCTGGAAACTACTTTGAACAGATATTTAAAAATGGCCCTGGTCATTTTTTCGACCATTCCATCTGATTGTGGATGCAACGCTGTTGTCCTGGTCGTCTTCATTTTCAGCTTGTCACAAAGTTCCTGAAACACCCAGCTCTCGAAATTTATTTCTTGATCGCTGTGGAGTTCGAATGGCTAATAAATTTTTTCACCAGCACATCCGCGACAGTTGTTGCCTCTTGATTCGGGTTCGCATACATTTACACCGACTTTGTGAAAGAATCCCTTACTACCAGGATGTATTTATCACCATTTTCTGTCATCAGAAATGGTCCAGTGATGTCTAAAGCAATCCTTCCGAAAAGGATTCCAACATTATATTATTTCATAGGTGCCTTTCTCTTGCGATGTGGTCCATTACTCGTAGCACAAATCGTACATTTCTTACACCAGTCCTTCAAATCGTCGGAGCTGTTCATCCAATAAAACCTATCACGGACTCGTTGAAGGCCTTCTTCACTCCCAGATGACTTCCCGATGGACTGTCGTGTAACTTTCTCTGTACCTCTGACGTTCTGATGAAGGAAATAAATTATTTCCGGAAGCTAAACTAGTCAAAAAATAGTTGTTTAATTAGGCATATATTGACCGCATCCCAACTACTTTGTTCACAGTTTGTTTACATAACGGTCACTTCCTGGCACGTATATATATATATATATATATATATATTCTTCAATGTTTTGTTTTTATTATTTTATATGAATACATAAATAAACATTTCCATTCATTTCGTTGCTTTCCCTAATAACAATATTATTTAATGTAATACATTTATATTCAAATATATTCCTAAACTGCTCAATTGTAGAACTATGCTGAGGTAAAGCACTCGTGCACATACTTACAGTAAGTAGAATAGCTGTACCTTGCGCGCGCTGTAAGATAAAGATATGATGATACAGTAGCTTTTCTACTTTAGAAGTATTCATGTTTCGACTTGATAAAAACTGGACAATTTATAACAGGTTAGGGACACTGCAGACCGTGCCATCTATAGAGCCTGTGGAGTAACTAAAATCGGTAGATTTCAAAAAATCTCAAAACATCAATGAAAACTGTAACGTCGTTAGTAATAAAATTTTATTGATTTTTATAACTGCGTATGCGCGATGTCATATTGCTCGTCACAGAAAACTGAAACGTGCTTTGTGTTGCTCGTTCAGTCATTTCCTTTCATCCTGCTTTGCCGTTCCTGTTTTTGCCTAGTGAGTATTTTTTTATAAATTTATCAAATGTTATTAAAAATGTATATATTATAGATTATTCAATGAGGGGGATATAACAGACAATTTATTGTCTGACGTTTCCCGTCTAAGTAGAAGAGCCTATACAGGAAACGATCCCTAAAATAGTCAAATGTATTTATTATCTGCAACTAAAAAAAAAGTTTAATAACATACATGTTTTTCTAGATATGCCTTCCAACCATACATATTATTCTCTAGTTGGAAAAGTTGAAATGCCCACCAGAAAATATGAGAGGAAATTAACAGAAATTGAAGGCAAGTTTTATTGTATCCAACATAACAGTTTTAAATGAGACTTACTGTTTCTAGATATTTGCACAATATATTGGAAAAATGTTAAAAATTCTAAAAAATTGACAATGGTTTTGATATTAAATATTATCATCAGAATGACAGAGGTTACATTACATTTGATGCCTACCTGATGTTCAATAATTATTTTTGGCTAAACCAAGAAGTGACCTACCTTGTGATTGACTACAAGAAGTTTGATATTATAATAACATATATTAGGTCAATCGCAAGGTAGGTCACTTCTTGGTTTAGTCAAAAATATTTATTAAAATCAGGTAGGCATCAAACGAAATTCTGTTGATGATATTTAATATCAAAACAATTCTCAATTTCTTAGAATTTTTAACATTTTTTCAATATATTGTATTAATTATCTAGAAACAGTGAGATTCATTTAAAACAGTAATATGAGTAGACTCCACGGAGTAAGGGTCGAGACAATTAATGTCTTCCAATATAGCATGCTATAATTTTGGACATTTTAAAATGAACCCATTGAAAACATAATAATTTAGGTTTTATTTTATGTTATAGCTATTCCCTACACCAGTAAAGGTGTTGAGGCATTTCCACCTTCACCACACGTGGAAGCTATTCCCTCCTCCAGCTATGGAATAGAAGGTATTGAGTCCTTGCCATCTTCACTAAATGTGTTGCGAAGCAAAAAAACCATTAATCGGCATAAAGACCTTTCAGTTTTCAAACGTAGGTAGATAGTTTGAGAAATAAATAATAAATATGTGTTCATAATCGTTTATATGAAAAAATCGACAATCTTGTTTATAATATTTTTTTAATTTATTTTAATTGATCAGTAAGTAGTGAAAATTGATAATTTCATTTAATGCCAAAGTTTATCCCAATACTTTCAGTTAAAGGCATTTACAAAGTAAAAATGAATGCTTTACAATTAGCAAAACCATTATTTTTCCAATAAGTACTTCTCCTTCTCCTCAAGAAACGATTTTTATATATAGCCTATGGTATGGTAATTTATGGGAAAGTCAGTATTAACTTCTGATGAGCCATTACGCCTAAGTATTCAGTCTAGCGGTAACCAAAAATCCAAAATATCCAATAAAAACAAAAAATAAAAAACTTGTAAGTCAAGAAATAATTCAGAAATAAAAAAAATAATTAATTCAAAAAGGAAATCAAAAGTTCTAGAATTTAAACATTCAAACATTTTATTATTATTAATTCAATAGTAAGCACATTTTTTCTTTTGTTGATATAAATTTTCGAGCATATTTGTGTGTTTACTTATTTACTGGTGCTATTTTGTGCGTTTACTTATATAACTTTTGTTAATTGTAGAAGCTCATCCAGAAACGAGAAAGGATTTCTACAAGACGGTGGGATTGTTAAGAGCCATGAAGGCCTATTTAACACTTCCAGTAAAGAAATAGAGATGTGTTTTAAGTGGAAATGAAATGTTAGATATATTATTTTGAATTTTGTACAATCATGAGTGCTGCTAATCGTTGTTGTTATTACTTGGTACCTTGTATTCACAGAGCTGGCCAAATAATTAACTACGTTCCCTTTGAAAGTATTTCAATTACTTTTGTTCTAACAGTCACAGTAATTACACTCAAATATTTTCTTTCACACTAAGTTACCAAAAATAGTAGTTAACTACTCATTGCTAACACTTTTTTTGATTAAGTAGTTGGCAGTTATACTCCACTAGTTTGTCCAGCTCTGTGTGTTTATACGAGTATAATAATAGATAAATAAATTTATAAAAACTTTTCATAAATAATTTTCTACTTTTATCTTGATTAAACATCATTTAAAAATCTAATGATACTCCAATCTAGAATATATGTTACTCAAATTATTTTTAATTATTGCAATGTTTTTACAATATACAGTGCTATTCAAAAGTCCCCTTCCCCCCTCGTATCTTTTGAACGGCTACACTTGTATTAATAAAATTTGGAGGGTGAAAATAAAGTGTTGTAAACTTCTCTACGAATGTAACAGGTGACGCAATAGTAATAGGTGACGTCACAGTGCCACTCTGGCCAATAATTTTAAATAGGACCTTATGGCAGGTGATAGCTCGTTTGAAAGGCATTGACATTGGTTACATAGCCATATTAATTTTGTTAGGGTTAGTTGTCAAAAAAATTGAGGTTTTCAATTTGATAGTATTTGTTGCTTTGCAAAGTTTTTCTAAATAGCTCAAATATTCAATTTTATTATTATTCAACGAGACGTTTAAGAGTTTACATAGGCAAAATGGTACGTACTCAAGCCGACAAAGTAGCAACTATCCCAATAATTGGTGAATCTAGAAAGAATCTCCATGAAGCGGAACGTTTATTTAATGAGAGATACCCAGATCGCCATATCTCAAGAACTTATTTGAGGGAGCTTCTTCACAAGTTTGAAGCAACAGGTAGTGTTCAAGATGCCAAACGGTCTGGTCGACCAACATTTAGTGATGATAAAAAAATTGATATAGTTGCTGAAATGGTAGTAAACCCTACTTCCTCTTCAAATAAAGTTGCATCTATCTGTGAAGTGAGTAAAAGTACAGTATAGAGAGTGTCGGCTGAAAATAAATTTCATCCATACAAGTTAAAAATGGTGCACCACCTTTCGGATGACGACCCCGACAGAAGACTCGAATTCTGTGAATGTACGACAAATAAAATTAGTCAAAACTCACATTACACAAAAACAATTTGTTTTAGTGACGAAAGTACTTTTTGCCTCAATGGAAATGTGAATACACAAAATGTAAGGTATTGGAGTGACACAAATCCTCACACCCTTCGTGAACAACATACCCAATTTCCAGGAAAAGTCAATGTTTGGGCAGGTATTTTGGGAAACCACATAGTTGGTCATGTTTTCCTAAATTAAAATTTAAGCGATGACGTGTATCTGGAGATGTTACAAAATGCAATTGAGCCGTTAATTCTTGAAATTCTGGAAGATAATCAAGATGAATTCGGCCATCTGGAAATAACATTTCAACAAGATGGTGCTCCTGCACACTATTATGGTGCGGTAAGACGTTACCTGGATGAAGAATATCGAGGTAGATGGATCGGCCGACGAGGTCCTATAGAATGGCCACCTCGGTCACCAGATCTGACACCATTAGGTTTTTTCTATGGGGGTACTTGAAATCCAAGGTTCATACTACGGCACCAGATAGCATTGGCGTTTTGAAAGAAATAATTACTGAAGAATGCAATGCTATTTCAGCTGACAGAGTCGAGCGAGTACGACAAGAGTTTACTAATAGGAAGTATTACTGTCAGGAAGTAGACGGAGCACATTTCGAACACTTGCTATGAGAATCCATTCTTGATATTTGATTAATTAAATTTAACAAAATAATTTCAATAATTTTGGTATTTATTTAATTTATCTGTCAAAATTAATTTAAACCCAAACAAAATTAATATGGCTATGTAGCCAATGTCAATGCCTTTCAAACGAGATACCACTTGCCATAAGGTCCTATTCAAAATTATTGGCCAGAGTGGCACTATGACATCATCTATTACTATTATGCACCTGTTACCATTCGTAGAGAAGTTTACAACACTTTATTTTCACCCTCCAAATTTTATTAATGTGAGTGTAGCCGTTCAAAAGATGCGAGGGGGGGAGGAGACTTTTGAATAGCACTGTATATTCTGTTTGTTAAGAAAAGTACTTTGTGAAAGAAATTATTTGTTATGTATTTTTATACCAAAATAAATAAACTGTTTATATGATTATTGTTTTGTTTTTTCCATTTTAAGCATGCATGGTCCATAATTTGATATTTCATTTAATTTAATTCAACATCTAATCAATATCGAATTAATGGAGTAAAATTTAATGAAATGTCAAATGATGGACTATAAATTGCTATTTTGAAACAAAATAATTTAAAAAAGAGTAGATTTGAATATACCGCTTAAACCTAAAATTACAGAAATCTTTTGAACATCACTCAATTGTTTAGTCGACAGGCTCTTTAGATAGCGCCACAATCAGTGTCTCAACTATCTGTGGGTTATCTATGTTTTTAGAAGGGGTTCTCTGATTATCTAGATACGTAGTGCGTCAAGGTTTCATTTATTGACACATTTTTTTCAACAATTCACACCAACTATCTACAATTATACTGTTTATCATATTTTGTTCAACTATGAGACGACTGATATTTTGCCGTAGAGTTCATATATTGTAAGTTTTTTCTGATTCCTCGCTGGCAAACTATTCATAGGAATTTCACCAAAGGCGTCGTTGATTTATCACAATATCAATGGAAATTTGTACATGTAAGTTGTGAATTATATTCTGTCGGACATGATATTTCCGGAGCTTTGTATTCTGAATAATAACATATATTTTGATTCAGCGTAAAAATTTAGTATGGATTACCCTATATTTGAAAATGTACACTTTTTCAGAGGATAATCTTCTAAATAATAATTGATAGTTATTGACCTGTATATTAAAAATTTCGTAAAGCTACGATGATTAATTGGAAGGTGAAAATTATTAATGGATAAATTGAAATTCTCTAGAGCAAAAGTATTTTGTAGAAAGTGTTGAAAAATCATTTTCAGAAATATCAAATCTCTTCAATTTTTGTTCATAAACGTATTTATTTTAGTAATTAAAGAGAATGAGAATATTTCAAGTCGATTTTTGCCAATTTCTTGCCAACCCTGTAGGCAGTGAATGAATTTTCACTATTTAAATTGAATCATTTTACTTTTAATTTAGATTAACAGCTGTGTGCACGAGAGATAAGTATTTCGGAATTCCTTTGAAGGGAACAACTTATTGTAATGTAGAGCAATGTTTTTTAAAATTTGCAGAGCGCTTTCGTCCGATGCCACCTTTAGTGCGGTCACTACAATGATTTTAATAAATTATTACAATTGATGATTATTTATAAAAAAAATTGACTGTCTCGACCCTTACTTCGTGGAAACAATTGTCAATTTTTTAGAATTTTCAATAACTTGTATTATATTGTGGAATTAACTAGAGACCTTGAGTTTCATTTAAAAACACGATTATTTATAAAGTTATACGTACTCAATTTACAAGACTAGGGTGTCCAAATATTGTACACTGTTTGAAAAACAAAGTACGTTGTTTTCACAATTAAAAGTGTTTATTGTTAAAGTTGGAATTGAAATTATATAAAATTATTAGTATCAAACTAAACATTTATCCATTTGAGTAAATGAAACGACTCAGTGAGTATTTATTATTAAAATGCAGCTAAGCGCTTTCGGCCTTTAGGCCATTCTCAGAGCTGTCCTATAAAATTGAAATGTTTGTAAAATTTGAAAAAACAATTCAAAAAAGTTGAAATCACGTCATAAAAAGATCCTATAACAGGTGTAAAAGAACATCCAGTGAATAAAAATAAAACAATGTATGATGTTAAGTCATTGTTACAATAAAATGATTAAAAACAATAAAATGATTAAAAACAATGAAATACCATTTTAAGAGGGTGTACCTACAAGTTTATTTTACATCACAAAAAGTCCCATTCAGAAATGTAAACTAAATGTTATCCGATGACAAGTTTGACGTTAATATACGGTGGCTAATAAGCCAGCGTAACGTAAAACAACAAGTGCATAACAATACAACGTGTTTAACATTGAATCAAATGTATGTTTAAAAGGATGAAAAAATTCATATAGCGAACTGAAAATTGAAGGAAACTTTATATATAACTGTTTTTAAATGAAACTCAAGGTCTCTAGTTAATTCCACAATATAATACAAGTTATTGAAAATTCTAAAAAATTGACAATTGTTTCGATAAATCTATATCATCTAATCATCTTACTTAGATGAATAGAAAACACCCCTCCACCCTTGATTGTCTATAGAAAAATGACTTAGGGGCTGGATACAATCCCCAGCCAGTCAGGAAACAAGCGCAGTAAACCTATATGTGTAAAATAACATAAATTAAAAACTTAGTTGTAAATAGATCCATGTAGGAGTTCACATAATCTAGTGACGAAGGTGGAGAAGTACGCTGGCAGGGTAAACCCAACAGCTGATGGCCTCCCATATGAATTAGATGTAAATGGTAAAGTCATTGTGACCTGATGACCGAAACTATGTCCCATACATATCCCGGCGTCAAGAACACAATGTGATTCTTCAATTTAGGTTAATTGTTGCACACCTAGACCCATACTAGGCATGTACAAGAAAAGAAGAATTCGTAGGAGTATGTTAAGACTGAAAGGATAGGACAGAATATGATAAAAGCTGCAAGATAATGAACATTTGTTGATGAACCCAACTATGACCATACATAGCTAGGTTACAAGGGAACAATGTGGTTAAGAAGTTTTTTGATAGTTATGACAAACCTAGATCCATACTAGGCATATCCAGGAAGAGACGGGGTGGGAGTGTAAATAGAAGAAAGAGATGGTGGATATGCCAGAAGTTGTAGTCAGGAGAGAAGAGGTCAAAAGAGTGTGTTTAGGTAGTAATGACAAATCTAGACCCATACTAGGCATGTACAGAAGAGTGGAAAACAAGTGAGATTATAAAGAGAAGAAAGGATGGCAGCTATACCAAAATTGTATAAAAAGAAAGTAATGTGGTTGTGAAGTTATGAGATAGTTGTGACAAAGCTAGATCAATACTAGGCCTATCAGGAGAAAGAGGAGACTGAGGAAGATAGTAACTGAGAGTGGAAAGATAGCAGATGTGCTAGCAGTAAGAATAGATATGCCATACCTAGAACCATACTAGGCATGTTCAGGAGAAAGAGAAAAATCAAGGAAAAGTGAAGAAGAGGGTATGATTTTCTCAAATTTATAAGATAGCTTGTATGCTGAACCAAACTATGACCCATATATAGCCTGGTGTCCGACGTACACTGTGGTAATCTAGAACCACTTCCAAGAACAAACCCAAATCCATACTAGGCATGTCTCAGATAAGTTCCATGAGGGAGTTCTTATTCCTATTATTTTAAAATTAAATTTGGTTATTTACTAGTGAGACAAACTATGACCCATACATAGCCTGGTGACTAGCCAACAATGTGTTCGAGAGATGATTGTAGAACTAGCCGTGAGAATAAACCTAGACCCATACTAGGCTTATCCATGCATAGTTCTAGGGGTGGAAAGAAAAATTATTATCAAGAAGATACTATGAATTGGTGATTGGATGGAGTATGGAAGTTTCTAGGTGTCTGGAAAACAGTGTGTAATGCATAGATAGATGTAGTGCAAATGTGAGAGGTGAATATGGTTGAGCAAACTTACCGTGGCGATCCGGTTCAAGAATATTTCGCCCAGCACTCGGCTGATTCGTTAAAGGCGAATCCATTCTCTACCTCTATTTCTTCTTTTTTCTACCTTAAGTTTGCTCAACCATATTCACCTCTCACATTTGCACTACATCTATCACTACATTACACACTGTTTTCCAGACACCTAGAAACTTTCATACTCCATCCAATAACCAATTCATAGTATCTTCTTAATAATAATTTTTCTTTCCACCCCTAGAACTATGCATGGATACGCCTAGTATGGGTTTAGGTTTATAATTACGGCTAGTTCTACAATCATCTCTCGACCATATTATTGGCTAGTCACCAGGCTATGTATGGGTCATTGTTTGTCTCACTAGTAAATAACCAAATTCCATTTTAAAATAATAGGAATAAAAACCACTCTCATGAAATTTATCTGAGACATGCCTAGTATGGATCTGGGTTTGTTCTTGGAACTGGTTCTACATTACCACAGTGTATGTCGGACACCAGGCTATGTATGGGTCATAGCTTGGTTCTTATAAATTTGAGCAAATCATACCCTCTTTTTCACTTTTCCTCGATTTTTCTTCTTCTCCTGTGCATGCCTAGTATGGTTCTAGGTATGGCATATCTATTCTTATTGCTAGCACATCTGCTATCTTTCCACTCTCAGCTACTCTCTTCCTCAGTCTCCTCTTTTTCGTGATAGGCCTAGAATGGATCTAGGCTTGTCACGACTATCTTATCACTTCACAACCACATTACTTCCTTTTCATACAATTTTGGCATAGTTGCTATCTTTTCTTCTCTTTATAATCTTACTCGGTTTCCTCTCTTCTGTACATGCCTAGTATGGGTCTAGGTTTGTCATAACTACCTAAACACACTCATTTGACCACTTCTCTCCTGGCTCTAACTTCTGGCATATCCGCCATCTCTTTCTTCTCTTCACACCACCACCCCGTTCCTTCCTGGACATGCCTAGTATGGATCTAGGTTTGTCATAACTATCAAAAAACTCCTTAACCACATTGGTCCCTAGTAACCTAGCTATGTATGGGTCATAGTTACGTTCAACAACAAGTGTTCTTTATCATGCAACTCTTAAAATATTCTGTCCTACCCTTTCACTCTTAAAATGCTCCGATGAATTTTCTTCTTGTACATGCCTAGTATGGGCCTAGGTGTGCAACAATTAGCCTAAATTGAACAATCACATTGTGTTCTTGACGCCAGGCTATGTATGGGACACAGTTTGGGTCATCAGGTCACAATCACTTTACCATTTACATCTAATTCATATGGGAGGCCATCAGTTGTTCGGTTCACCTTGCCAGCGTATTTTTCCACCTTCGTCACTAGATTATGTAAACTCCTCCATGAATGTATTTACCACTAACTTTCTAATTTATGTTATCTAGCATTTTACACATATAGGTTCACTGCACTTGTTTCCTGGCTGGGGATTGGATTCAACTCCTAAGTCATTTTTCCATAGACAATCAAGGGTGGAGGGGTGTTTCCTATTCATCTAAGGTAGATTAATGTTCGGAATTTTAATTTGAATGGAGAATTTTTTGGATTTTTTTAATTTTATAACATCTCTAACTGCATTTTTGAATTTAAAATAAAAGTAATATATAAAGTTTCCTTCAATTTTCAGTTCGCTATATAATTTTTTCATCCTTTTAAACATACATTTGATTCAATGTTCATCACAGAAACACGTTGTATTGTTATGCACTTGTTGTTTTACGTCATGCTGACTTATTAGCCACCGTATATCAACGTCAAACTTGTCATCGGATATCATTTAGTTTACATTTCTTAAGAGGGCTTTTCATGATGTGAAATACACTTGTACACCCTCTTAAAGGGGTATTTCAATGTTTTTAATCATTTTATTGTAACAATGACTTAACATCATTGTTTTATTTTTATTCACTGGATGTTTATTGACACCTGTTATAGGATCTTTTTTATGACGTAAGTTCAACTTTTTTAAATTGTTTTTTCAAATTTTATAAACATTTTAATTTTATAGGACATCTCTGAGAATGGCCTAATGGCCGAAAGCGCTTAGCTGCATTTTAATAATAAATCCACACTGAGTACTCGTCGTTTCATCCACTCAATTTATAACTAGTGTGTACACCATACCCACAAACAGTTCTATTTATCCATTCTGCCAAGTGGTTTCCAAAGAATTTCGAAAAATAACTATAAATGTTTTTGATTGACGTGACGTTCGGTCAAATGGGTTCCGCATTGTCGGAACATAGACAAATATCGTTGGTGTAATTCGATCAACCGCATGGTGAGTTCGTTACTCTAACCGGTCAGATATCCAGCCGATTAGGGCGACGATCTCAGATACTGAAATATGATTGGAAATTGAAACTAAAAGAAAAAATAGAAAATAAATTTTGAAAGTTAAATTTTAGATATGATTTAAGAGTTCGTCGCTCCAACTAACTGGTCATCCACCGTATATCAAAGATAACAAATTTGGAGACAGTCTCGATGGCTTCCTAGTTAGGGCGCCGAGCTATCTCTCTCTCCCCCCCTCTCTCTCTCTCTTAATAAATTGCTCAAGCACAACAACCTACCAGAGGAAAGAAAAAGCTATAACACCCTAAATAGCTGTTTTACACAACTTAAATCAAGAACAGCCAAACTAAAAAGATCTCATATTGTCTATGAAATACAGTGTAGGTAGCAATTGCAAAGGCGTTTATATATGCCACACGAGTCAATATTTACAGAATAGGATAAAATCACATGAATATGATAAAAAAAACCAAATGGCATTAACCAAACATGAAACCCAGAAAAATGACACATTTGAATACAAACATACCAAAATCATAAAAGCAGAAATTCACACAAAAAAAATAGAACTTTATGAAGCTAGTGAAATATGGAGAAATCAAAATGATATAAATGATAAAAAAGATATTAAACTAATAAGTAAAATTTATTCGAATATAATCTAAGAATACAGAAACCGACAACAACAATTGAAATCGGTTATAGAATATATACATGTAGTTATACATATATAACACAAGTTGTAAATAAAATCATTTAAATAAATATACATATGAAACATTATTGTTTCTGATAGATGGATAAGCTTACTTTTGTCATATTTTTCTGACTATTGTTTGTAGAAGATTGTCTATAATAGAGGGGTGATATCCACTGTAAACAGCAATTTATTCAATTGCGTAAAGTTCGGTATTATACTCTGTCATATCTAGAGATATACTTATTTGTGTATGAGTGGAGTATGGGTGCCTTGAGCGTGGGAACTTTTTTCCGAGCGTGGGTGGTAACCTAACATAGCAAACCCCACGAGGATGAGTCAAGGATGAGTCAAGGTGACGAAAACAATAGCAAACCCCATGAGGATGAGTCATTTTTGGGGGTTTGGCACGGGCCAATTGCCAAAATTTGGCACGTGCCATCATTTTTGGGGGTTTGGCCCGGGCCAATTGCCAAAATTTTCGGAGGTGGCACGTGCCATTGCCAAAATTTGGAAGGTCAATGACCCAATTGCCAAAATTTGGAAGGTCAAAGGTCAATAACCTAACATGACCACGCCCTATGACGTAACAGTGCGTGACGTCACATGACCACGCCCCATGACGTAGCTGTCATCTGTCACACGTGTCATCTGTCATCTGTCACTCGTGTCATCTGTCATCTGTCAAATGTGTCATCTGTCAAACGTGTCAACAGTCATGTGTTCTGTACCATATGTCATAAGTGTCATCTGTCAACAGACATCTTATGTTCTGTGTCGACTCTCATGTGTTCCGTGTGTCATCTGTCAACCCCCCTCCCCCGTCACGTGTACCAACTCTCAAATGTGTCGTATGCTTGTTCTATGGTTTCATATTCTCTATGATTTGTCTATGTACCTTGTGTGCGTTCCATCGTGACCACACCCTATGACGTCACGTTGTCTACGTACCGTACGTACGTTCCGTCGTATGTGTCATCCGTCAAATGTCTCATCTGTCATACGTGACGTAGGTGCCGTATGGCCATTATGGCCATCCGTCCAATGATTCATCTGTCATACGTGACGTGTGTGACGTATATGCGTTCCGTCGTACGTGTCATCCGTCCAATCCTTGCCATCTATCGTCGTCGTCGTTATTCTACACTATCCAACAGGTGTCGGTAATACAGTTACCTTGTTCTGCCATCTATCGTCGTTATTCTACACTATCCACCAGGTGTCGGTAATACAGTTACCTTGTCCTGCCATCTATCGTCGTCGTCGTAACCTACATTATCCAATAGGTGTCGGTAATACAGTTACCTTGTCCTGTCATCTATCGTTGTCGTCGTCGTAACCTACATTATCCAACAGGTGTCGGTAATACAGTTACCTTGCCATCTATCGTAGTCATTGCCAAAGCGGCACTAACAAATATCTATTTGTTATTCTCTCACGATGTTATAATAAATCCCATATTTTGGTATGGCTACCCTCTGTTTAAATTCAGAAGTGTAAATAAAACAAAATAATTTCAATCAATTAATTTATTAATCTAAATCGTTCACAACTTTAGGTTTATAGAAGTATATAAATTCTCTAAGGGCCACTGCCATTATACTATTACTACAATCACAAATGGTGTACAATAGTTCAAATTTACTCAAATGTCCATTATTTTGAGTGAAATTCCTGATAATTTCAATCACATTTCTATAGATTTCACAAAAATTTAGAGATTCTAAATGAGTGAGACGATGAGAAATGAGACAACTATCAACTTGTATAATTTGAAGAACATTTTGTATTCGTAGAAGGAAACTGATGCCGTGTTTAGTTACTTCCAACCATTTAACATCATCAAATATTAGTTGTCGAATAGTGCAATAGTCTCCACAACGTATCGTCTCGGGCTTATATTCTTCGTATTGGTTGACATGATCTACAACAACAGAAAAAGGTAGCTAATTCACTATTCTATATGAGTCTTTGTACAGTGTGCTGAATAGGAGATAAATCACTCGATGTATCTACATTGGTTCGTCTAAAAAACCTACTTACTTCAAATAAATCAATATTATCGAAACAATTGTCAATTTTTAGAATTTTCAATAACTTTTTATTATATTGTGGAATTAACTATAGATAGTTAATTTCATATATATATGTTATATTGGAAAAAACGCTTATGTTTAAGTAATGTTACGCAATATAAAACATCAGATTACGATTTCCGTATTCTCATGAGAACGATGCTACGTTGCGTTTTTATAAAATAAACACATTAAGTAACACAAATATTATGTTACAGAAAAATAATGATTTCTGCACTTTCATGGGAGCGACGCTACATCGAATTCTCCATGAAAATAAACGCTGACGTTGATTTAACAAATTCTATAAATTCTTTGATTTTATGTAAAATAGTTAGTTACAATTATATTTTCAACCTATTACTTCTTTTTTATATAACATAAAACTGTGTAACTCAATAAAAATTGTTTTTGAAAAGTTTAACGTGGCGCGTAACAGTGGCGCAGTCAGTAGGATTCCTAAACACATTTAGAACAAGGATTGCCTAACTTAGTGTGGTGGTTCCTAAACCTTTAAGGAATTTTCAAGTACCAGCTCCAGATCTTCAAGAAGCAGACGGTCTCTCCGGCACCAGGAACACGCAAATTGCTAACCAGGTGTACCAAACGAATCGCCTTTATTTTTTGTTTCGAGATTACAAACTTTGGAAGCAAAAATGTATTCAGCTATAAGTAAACAACAGCATTTAACAACGGATCAAAAAGTAGCACAAACACGTCTTATAGAATCATTAACTTTAAATACTTTATTAACTGGTCTAGATCCATAAATCGGTCAAATTGTTAGAGCTAGTAATCCAATAAGTGTTTTATCAGCTATTTTACGAATCAGAAGAGAACTTCAATTAACTTACTATGAAAACCACAAACCTCAGACTAATCGTAATACAAATAATATACCTACTCGTAGATTTAGCCAAAATTCACCAAAACAATGTAATTTTTGTCATAGAATAGGACATACTATAAATGAGTGTCTCACACGTCAAAGACAATCTCAAAATTCAGCTCAGGGTTCCTTTAGACCAAATCAAACTCCTAATTCACATAACCTAACAGGCCAAAATTTTCAAAAAAGGCCACAATTTCAAAATAACCAACAAAATCAAAATCGCCCATCTGTAATTAGACCAAATTCAAGTTTTAGACCTCAAGGACCACCGGGAAATCGACCCAACACAAATTTTAATCAACAAAGAACTTTTCATTTCAATCGAAATCGTGATTTTAACAAACACTCTCATAACAGTTATGACTATTATACAGATGATAGTCAAAATTATTATGAAAATCAAGAACAATACTCCGATAATTCACTTGATTATCAAGAATATTACCAAGAAATTAACCCCAGTGCTCCTGACTATTATACTGTTAATAGTGGAATAGAGGAAAACTATTATACTGCTGATAGTGATCCTAACTCTGATAATGGTGTACCAGTTTGCAATACAAATGAAGACGAAACTTTCGATTATAGCCATATCGAACAAGACAATTTTAATTATAATAATGAAAATGTTTATAATTTTGATTCTGATAACCTCCTAAATCCAAATCATGATTATTATCAGGATTTTCGACAAGGCCCTTTACAAACGAAACCCCCAGATCCGCTAAACGACCAAACTTCAAATTTGTCGATCCCAGACCTCAGTACACAAATTCAAACCATGAGTTTGAACAGTCCAGAATCGGACTGCCTCGAACAGATGTTCATGTAAAAAATACCTTACCGGTAAATTCTAAAAACTTATACTATATTAAAGACAGAACAAACACTTATAAAATTCTAATTGATACAGGTACTGGATTATCAATTTTCAAACCCAAAACTTGCGAAAATTATAGAAATCGATCCCCTGAAAATGTAATTATTCAAGGTATAACAAACCAAAAAATAAGAGTTAACGAATCAACCCTTATTCCATTTAAACCTAACGATCCACACAGAGTATTCATTTGTAATTTAGATATTGATTTTGATGGATTATTAGGTATGGATTTTTTAGAACATTATAATTGTATAGTTGATCTAAAAAATAAACAACTCATTACTGATTTCAAAATTGTACCATTATTTAAAGTAACAGATAATGAAGCTACCAATATTTCAATCGAAAACCAATTTCCACAAATTTACAAAAATACAATTTCCATTGAACCTAGGACTGAACAAATATTTAAACTAAAATGCGATTTAGTTAATACTGATGCTATACTGGTAGGTCAAGAAGTAGAGAAAGTTAAACTACCAAACGCATTAGTTAAAATAAATGAAAAAGGAGAATTTTTTGTTTCAGTAATAAATGTTAATTGTATACCTAAAACTGTAACATTTTCAAAACTTAATTTAGAACCATATGAAATAAATAATGTAAATAATATTCAACTAACCACCCAAGAAATGTGCACCGATAGAACATCGGAATTAAAAAATCAACTAAGACTTGATCATCTTAATGAAGAAGAACGAGACTTAATTTCCCAACTTTGTCATGATTTTTCTGACATTTTTTATTTAGAAGGAGACATACTTACTTTCACCAACGAAATAAAACATTCCATAGATACGCAAAATTCTAAGCCCACTTATGTAAAATCATATCGCTATCCCCAAATTCATAAACAAGAGGTGAAAGATCAGATCAATTAAATGCTTTCACAAAACATTATACAACCCAGCAATTCTCCATGGCCGTGGCACGTGTGAATTGTGCCCAAGAAGCTCGACGCATCAGGTAAACAAAAATGGCGTGTTGTCGTAGACTACAGAAAACTGAATGAGGTTACTGTAGACGACAAATACCCGTTACCAAACATTGGAGATTTATTGGACCAGCTTGGTAAGTGTCAATATTTCACGACACTAGATCTTGCATCAGGCTTTCATCAAATTGAAATAATGCCTGAAGATATACCAAAGACCGCCTTCACAGATGAAAACGGACATTTCGAATTCCTCAGAATGCCGTACGGTCTAAAAAATGCACCTTCAACATTCCAGAGGGTCATGGACAATGTCCTTGCTGGAATTCAAAACGAGCGATGTCTTGTCTATATGGACGACATCATCGTCTATTCACCGACAATTCAAGAACATATTACCCGCTTAACAGAAGTATTCAAGAGACTTCAAAAAGCTAACTTAAAACTTCAGCCAGACAAGTGCGAATTCTTGAGACAAGAAGTCGCCTACCTTGGACATTTAATCACGGAAGATGGCGTTAAGCCATTTCCGGCAAAAATTGAATGCGTCCAAAAATTTCCTCAACCTACGAACCAAAAGGAAATAAAATCCTTTTTGGGACTCGCTGGTTACTACAGAAGATTTATACCGAACTTCGCTAAAATTTCCAAACCAATGACAAAACTTTTACAAAAAAATGTCCCATTTAATTTTGACTCCGAATGTCAAAAGTCATTCCAAGAATTAAAAAATGCTCTTACTTCTACTCCGATATTGATATACCCAAACTTTGAAGAACGATTTCTTTCAACTACCGATGCTAGCGCATTCGCAATCGGTGCGGTTTTGTCACAAGGCCCAATAGGTAAGGATTTACCGATAGCCTATGCGTCTAGGACATTGTGCAAAGCAGAAACAAAATACTCTACGATATAGAGAGAACTTTTGGCAATTGTTTGGGCAGTTAAACACTTTAGACCCTATTTATATGGCCGAAAATTTACCCTTATTACTGACCACCGTCCACTTACTTGGTTATTCTCTATAAAAGACCCTGGTAGTCGTCTAGCACGATGGCGCCTCAAATTAGAGGAATACGACTATCAAATTGAATTCAAATCTGGCAAATCCAATGAAAATGCCGATGCCCTTTCTCGAATAAAAATTAACCACATAAATGACTTTGATTCATTACGTTCAAAATTAGGAAACTTTAAATATTTACCTTACCCAATTTATCCCGCTCTTGAAGATGCAGGGCCATCCCAACAAACTGAAAATAAACCTGAAATTGACTGGGATGCCGCTGCAGAAGAATTTTTGTCTTTTGAGGAACTTTATAAAACAAAATCACTGATTGACTATTCTAAAATTGAATATTCCAATAATCATCTACTAGACAAACAAAATAAAAACATTTTAACCTTTTTTCAACAAAACAATTTACAAGATTTTCATGAAAAAATAATTGAGGATATATTTGAGGAAAACCCCGACTTTTCTTATGCAAAAATTAATGTACTTAGCAGTAAAACTGTCAAAAATAGAAAATACCTTATTATTGCTATACCTTGGGATCCAGACAGTATTAGTGAATACTTATTTGCTGCAATTTACAGAAATCGAGAATTATTCAAACCTTCAGAAAAATACTTTATAGAAAAGAAGCTCAACAATATACTCAATACTTACGGATATGAATCTCAGAACTCAATTAGAAATTCAATAGAACTAATCAAAAAGTTGAAAGCAATCCACTTACAATATAACTATAAACTCATATCGTTCGATGTAACTAACATGTTTACTAAAATTCCTCCTAAACAATGTCTAATACTTGTAAGAAAATTACTAGAAGATAAAAATATTAATCCAGGGATAATATCAGATATACTTAATTTATTTGATGTATGCATTAATCAGAATTATTTCACTTTTAACAATGAGATGTATATTCAAAATGAAGGTTTACCAATGGGAAGCCCTATATCACCTATTTTAGCAAACATTTTTATGGACAATTTAGAAAGAAAGATCTTTGAAAGTAATATTTCGAAAAATATTTTATTTTGGTATAGATATGTAGATGACATATCAGCTTTTTTTATGGGTAGTGAACGACAATTACATGTATTTTTCAACCACTACAATAATTTACACCCAAAAATTGAATTTACATTAGAAATTGAAGAATATAGCTCAATCAGTTTTCTTGATTTGAAAATTCAAAGAGTTAATAATGTACTTGATTATTCAATTTACCGAAAACCAACACAGACTGATGTAACAATTCCATTCAATTCTAACCACCCTGTGTCACACAGACTAGCAGCATATAATTCAATGATACATAGAGCTTTTTCGGTTCCTATGAACAAATGTAATTTTGATAGAGAGATTAATACAATTAGACAAATAGCAACATCTAACGGTTATCCATTAGATATGATAAATAAGCTAATTAGTCGAAAAGAGGAAAAAGTGGCATTACAACTAATATATCCTAAACAAGCTGATGAAATTAAAACTTATAAAACCATCACATATGCAGGAATTATTTCTAATAATATTTCAAAGATAATATCTTCAGCAACGAATAAAACAATTTCTTTTAAAACAGAAAGTAACGTTAGTACAAAATTGTTAAATGTAAAAACAAAAATACCACTATTAAAGAAGTCAGGTATATATAAACTCAAATGTCCAGGATGTAATGCTGTCTATTTGGGTCAGACCCTTAGGAATTTTGAAATACGATACAGTGAGCACTTACGAGCATACAGATTAAAACAACCAGATAAATCCCACTACGCAAAACATCTACTTGACATCAATCATTCATTGACACCTAACACAAAACTAGAAGTACTGCATATTTGTGAAAAGGAACAAGAACTGGATTTCCTTGAAGAACTGGAAATTAGAAGACATTTAAGAAACCCACAATATGAAATTGTCAATGAACAGTTAAATCTAGGGAATCCTCCACTAATAAACTGTCTGCTTAAGTGATAATTGTGAAGATCAGCAGATATAGTTTTCCTGGTTTTCTATATCATTGCACAGTTATACTGATCTTAATTGGAAAAATGATATCCAGGATATCACCATAGGGCTAATAATATCTAAGCTTCAATATTTGTAATATCACATCTTCTTCTTCTTTCTATAAACATATATTAAGCCAATCACAAGTTAGGTTACTTCTTGGTCTAGCCAAATATAACTACTAAACATCAGGTAGGCATAAAATGAAATGTAACTTCTGTCATTCTGACGATGATATTGATTTATCGAAACAATTGTCAATTTTTTAGAATTTTCAATAACTTGTATTATATTGTGGAATTAACTAGAGACCTTGAGTTTCATTTAAAAACACTAATATAAGCATATTCCACGAAGTAAGGGTCGAGACAGTCAATTTCAATAAATTATACATTTTAACATATATTGTATTAGTATATTCATTATTGTACCTAGTTTGCAAAATGAATAATCTAATTGATCCACCTATGTGTAAAATTTTTGAAACAATAGTTTGTTTAGTTTGTAGAAAAGTGATACTCAAAACATTTAAACTTGAGAAAGCTTGGAATTGTAAACAAAAATTAATAATTGGTTTGTGTACAACTGAATGTAATCAAACAAGACCACTCAGAAAATTTCCAGAATATATAGATAATTGGTTACAAGAATTAGACCCGTTAGATGAAAGAGACTTATACAATTATTTATTACCTCGACGACGTGATCAGATCTAAAATTAGAATAAAATAATTATTAGACCGTCAGATCATGTAATATGAAATGTATATATATAAGGTAAAAACATTTTGGTGTCAAGGCTGCTAATTGTGGATTTTTATCAAATTCATATACAGGTGTGGTGGAATATTTGTCGGTAATGTTTATAATTAACATTCCAATGAATGTTATGATGATGATTTTTCATATTTTATTGAATTGAGAAATATCTAATAAACATAAATCAATTGAATAAGGACGTTACTTTTTATGAAGATAGAAGAAAGGTTATGAAGCAAATTGAAAAACTATGTTTAGCTGACTCAAGTCAAAGAATATGGGATAAGCTTACGATAAATTGGATATCTGAAGAATTGAAAAACGGGGAACAACAACAGGAGATTGCAAGTGCCTTAGATCACATCTTTTTGCGTCAGACACCACAAATGACAACATTTCCATTGAACCGAATAAAGCCTACAAGTGTTCAATATGTCCAACATGAAAGATAACATGTATAACATTAATACCAATATTTGTTATTTTGAAATTGTTATAGTTAAACAAGCAAATGTAATGTAATTTATAATCGATAAATAGATATTAGGTAAATACAAGGTGTTTTAATTAAAAACAAATGTCATTCATGTCAAAAATCAATTTATTATTATTAATATATAATATTTACAAAGGTAATACACTATTGAAAATCCAGCGTCGGAGATGTTCTACGTTTCTTTGTGTGCAAGAGTACAGCCCAGTGGCGTGACAGAGATTTGGATCACGTTTAAAGTTTCCACTATCACATGATGTACCGTCAAACTTGCAAACATCAATAATATGTGGAAACACATTGAATATATGGCATTTCTTTAGTAGAAATTCTGCTTTTTGTTGTCCGCGTACGTATATAAAATCTGCAGCATACAATAGCTTATTTTCCAATATATCATCTAATTTGGAGTACTCGATGTCACCCGAAGAGTATCGAATACCATGCACATTCTTCTCCAAGTATGACACAGTCTTCTTATCTTTGTTACTCAACGTAGTAATCGATTGGGGTGGTAAAAATATGTAATGACTCTGTTTAAATCCAATTTCGATTGTAAGTTCTTTAGCAACAAACAGACCATTTATAACGAACCCCTGAATGTCGACAATTGCTATTCTCTTGGTGATGACTGTTTGAATACTGACTTGCAGCAGCCATACACACTTCAATTTAAAGTCTTGACCATTTCGGTGAGGGGGAAGTACTCCATTACGCAGTCGTGAATCATGATACAATTTACTCTAGTGTTTTCGGGAAAACCAATGTTTGCTTCAATGTCAAGTTTTACATCGACAGTAGATGCCTACATGCTTTCTTCTTGTTTCGAGCAATCGATAACAAACAAGGCGCGTTTCTTAAAAGAGGAATAATCCAAGAGAGGCCGCTTCTGTGTCGAATTCATATAGCTGGGATAAAATTCAGTATAGTTGAAATAGGCTTCATTGTAATCGTTTCTACTAAAGTCCAACTGCATTCTTTCATTGGGAAAATATTTGCCATTTAACGATAAACGTATACTTTGAATGTCTGCATTATCGAGCAGAGTGGGGTCGACTTTGCTGTTGTCACGTTTGTTGGTTTGGAAGAAAACAATAACATAACGAGGTCGTTCGACTGAGGTTGTAGTTTTCACAGCCCAAACTTCACGTTTAGCATTTCTGGTAATTGCAGGCAGTTCGTGTATCTCCCACTTTCTAAACGGAGTAACTATAGGCAGATCCTTTTGAATGGCCTTCATAAGTTCCAACTTAATATCGTCATTAGGATAGATTTGCCTAATTTTTAATTCAATGTCAGTAATTTTAATGTTTACAATTGTATGAGAAGTCACTCCAGCGACAGTTTTTTCCGTGATATGAACACAGTCATTATCGTTTCGAGCTCGAACTAAACGTATTGTTTATCGTCCACACGTAATCATAGGATAGTCATTGAAAATGTTGAAAATATGTTTGAGAGGAATTTGGAGGTTAAATAATTCGTCGATAGAATTTAGGATGGGGTCTTTAGGATAATTCCAACCTGCTATAGCCATATGATTGGAATCTTCTTGATTGTAGCAAGTCATGGCACGTACAGCGCTAAAGATTCCAGGATCTCGAACCGGTTCCATTTCTCTTGCACTTTCACTGTATGTACACGAATCGAAAAGGAAAGCACCAACATTATTAGCCAGTTTTACATCACCGCCTCCTTGTACATCGAGTGTCCCTTTAATGCACAACAAAGTTTCGTTCATGGCAAAAAATGAATCAACTTGATTGCTGCTAAATTCCACAATATCACTGCAATTGAACGATTTGATGAACGGTGCATATGTTCTGTACTCAGCTTTACGGATTGACTCATCAAATTGCGGGTTACGGTAAATATCAAACATTGGTGGCATTTCGTTCATACGAGAACGTTTTCCATACATTGTCGTCATTGTTGTTTCTATTGCAACAAAAAGCCTAAAGACTGCAGAAACAATTTGTTAGCAAAGGTAAGCTGCTGCTGTTGCTTTAAAGGTTGTCGCGTAACTAATTACTTTGAATGTACGTCAGAACGTCTTTTATGATAAATTATCAATCCCATATGTTGCTTCTCGCTCTAAGCTCCAACACCAAGGTACTCTTTTCACCACGAAAACTTATGGGACGTCCGTCTTGGTCTACAGCCAACACAGTAACGTTGGTTATTTCACGTTGTGGTATATGTGGTGTTTCGTCAATGGCGTACCCAGGATCTACTTTTATGACCAATTCGTAAATAGTATGAGCAGGTCTGTTTGCGTCGAAGACTCCAGTGGTAATGTTACATTCGAAACGTATATTAGATACTTTATAATTTTGACGGGTAGATCTGAAGAGTGCCATCGTTTGGGATCGAGTATTTTTGCAGAAAATCCTAATATGTTACCCAGACTGTTGGGTTGTTCAAACGAAATTCTATATTCACTGAAAATCATACATTGTAACGTATTATCATTAGGTTCTAGTGCAAATATTGATTCTGGTCTCAATGAATTGCCGCCATCTAACTTGTCCAGTATAAACGATTCAATGTCAGCAATTTCGTAACATCCTGTGGAAAAATCAAAACTTTGCAGCTTGTTATTATCGTCATAATAGTGAAACTTGCAATTATCAATGTTTGGTATGCTATGGTATGAGTGGAAAGAACGCAGCGCTAATTCGTAGTCTTTCTCCGGATGTATTACAATAGGTGGAGGAGGTTGGAAGGTGAATACGTGATTTGTGCTAATAACTCTCAACAACTGCGACATGATGACTGATGCATGTCAAAGGATAAAGGTACTTTAAATAATAATACACAGAACTATGTTCAAGATTTATTTAATACACTTTGACATAGAAAACAAGATGCTTGAGAACTTGCAGGACCATCCCAATGCGTTGTCCAATCAGGGCGGTTATAGTGAACGAAGCACGGAAGACGAATTTGTAGCTCAAAATTTGCTTTATAATCATTAGGAAGTTTATGCCAAATATCTAACAATTCAGATGGACCAACACACTGTATCAAATATCGAATGGGAACTTGTTTCAGCTCTTCAGCAGTAAAACTTCTAAGAGGTTTTCGGTGATACATTAATAATTTGATATCGTTATCTCCCATTGTTCGATGAATGTTGAAGTAGAAATTTTAAACACAAATGTCCACAATTGATCTGATCGTAGTTTTGGTACTGATTATTGTTATAAAAAATTTCAACTTTTTTTCCACCCAGATACTTTACAAGTTCTTTGGGCGGTCTCAAATTACCAAATGAATCGAAATACTCAACGACATTGTTTTTCTTTATATATGCTACCCAATGTGTTCCGTTATTTTTGGACGAGTCCAAGTTAACTACTGCACACTCTTGTTGTCGAGGAGGGGATTTAGGTAGAGAGTCTCGCATGAAAACACCTCGAAAATGTTTAATTTTATATAATTTTGCATAACGTGCAATATCATTGTCGTACAGTGGACAGATTGACTTTTTTAAATACAATCCAAATCCTTTGCCTCTGCCATACTCTTTCAGATATAAACCATTTCCGACATGTTCCATAGTCTTATTATGACGTATATCTTCTTCCAATTTCTTTCGAGCATTATTGGCATCAATGACGGTCTTTGCCACCCCTGCAGCTCCACCCGATAACGCTCCAAGTGCTGAGAGTCCAGCAAACAGAGGTATAAGTGGTAGAAAACCTCCAGATTTCACTACAGGTATCACGCGAGGAACATCAATTTTCTTTGATCCTCCAAACTGTCGAATAAGTGATTTGGCTGCTCGTAAAGCAAACAAGGCACTTTTTTTCAAAGATGCTCCTCTCTTCATGGATTTGCCTACCTTCAGTACGACATCTCGATGGAAGGAACGACGTTTTCCCATCCTCATTCCCAACTTTCGTTTAACCTTCATGCCGCCCGTAACAAGTAATGCAGCACTCTTTTCACCAAAAGATGCGTCTTTTGATTTGACTCGATCCCAAGCTTCATCTTCCAACTCCTTATCTGCTTTGTGGCGTTCTTCAAGAGTTTTATTTTGTGAATAAGCGATATCGTGTTGTTTACAGGCGTCGTCTAAAGGATTATTACCGACGTCACCACGTATAAGTCGTTTTTGTAAGTTTGTTCCTGCTGTAAAAGGAGAGAGAGAGAGTATAAGTCTTCAACAGTTAACAAATTATTTTCATCATAATCATCACTTACGTCCACAATAATTGTAGGTGGGTAAATGAAGTTCGAATGGTAGTCTATTGATTAGAGAATTCAAAAGACCTTCTCCCTCAAACACCAACATTAAGACTGATCTGCGACGATGTAATGACACCCATATATATAAATAGATATAGATATTGAAAATACTTTAATAGCGCCCATCACAAGATGAAGATCATTCAACAAGAACAGACGCTACCCATTGAAAATCTGGACTTTACATCTAAACCAACTGTTGGTAAACATGGAAAACTACTACCAAACTCATTTAGAGCTATAATATGTGGACCAAGTGGGTGTGGAAAGACGAATATAATGTTGGCACTTCTGTTCAATCCTAATGGTGCAAGATTCAAAAATATTTATGTTTATTCAAAGTCACTATTTCAACCAAAATATCAACTGCTGCAAGATGTTATAGATCAAGTTAAAGGCGTTGGGTATTTTCCATTCAAAGACAATGAGGACATTATTAGCCCGGAAGAAGCTCGACCAAACTCCGTGTTCATATTCGATGATGTAGCGTGTGATGGACAACAGAGAATTCGACAATATTACTCCATGTGTAGACATAAGGACATAGATGCTGCCTATCTTTGCCAGACATATTCGAAAATTCCCAAACAGCTCATACGAGATAATTGTAATTTGATTGTACTATTCAAGCAAGACGAAATTAATCTCAAACATATATTCGACGAACATGTTTCTCCAGACATGACTTTCGAAAAATTCAAAAAAATGTGTTCTCAATGTTGGTTGTCAGACAACTATGGGACTTTAGCAATAGTAAAAGATTTTGCTCTGAATAATGGTAGATATCGCCAAGGATTTGATAAATACATAAAGATTTAAGCTAAGTCTTCAGTTCACATCAATATGTCAGACGATAAAGTAACTGCTGCCTTGCGTAAGGAAAAGGTGGTTGAACTAGCCAAATCAATTCGCAAAAAATATTTAGCTTTGAAATTAGGTAAATCAGAGCACGATGAGTCTCTTAATAAACTCTTCAAACCAATATCTATGCCATTGAAGGAAATTGTAGAGTCTTCAAAGACATTTCAAATTTGAATCCAATTAAAAAAGAGGAGGAGGAGGAAGTAAAGAAAGAAGAAAAACTAGAGGATAATGATGTGTTTGTACCACCATCTTTTCTCGAATCGGAATCTGTAGCTGAAACAGATGAGGCAGGGGATATTATACGCCCCGAATCTCTAGAGGAGATGAGTCCTAACGTTTCACATGAACCTTTTCAAGAATATATGGATCAATACCCTCCGATCAGTTTAAAATACATTGAGGATTATTTTCAAAACGATGATAAAATTGACAAAAATTACGGTCCTATCTATGTTGATATGTTTGGATGGATGCTGGGTAAACGTCGAATTGCCTTTGATAAAACAAACGGTAATATAAACGTGCTACAGGATGGTAACAAAGAGGCGGGCTTCTTACCTGGAACTCAAAGATTGTATGAGCTTTTATTTTACAACGATCCCCATTATAAAGAGGAAGATCTAAAACATTACAAAATTCTGTTAAACAATACACAAGTCCATCTTGATACTCCTAATCGTCTTGAAGGTTCAAGTACTGACAAATACAAATATATAATTAAACCATTATTTAAAATTCAGCGATCAGACTCAACACCGAGTAGTTCACAAAATACGTCTTCAATTCAACGATCTGGCTCCATGTCAACAAGAAATCGCCTAAAATCAATTCCAATTAATAGAGGAAAAGGACTTGGCTTAACGTACAACGAAAAACCTATGGAATATATTTATTGGGATGATCCAAATGAATTGGTTGAACGTTTGAAATTATTGATTGCTTCAAAAGAGGCAGGTAATACGTCGAACGACAACGAAATAGTTGCCATCATAAATGAACTGAAGGAAGCAAATATGATAGAATAACCAAAAATAAAGTAAATTAATTTCAATCATGCCTCTCGATAAGTTCGGACACCGCCGTCGTCATGCTAATGAACGGATTACACCGTAATGTCGAAAGTATCATATCCACACACTTCGGACGGTAATATTGATGCTGAAAATGTGAGAATCTGTAATGTTAAGGCGCCGACTACAAATAGCGATGCTGTCAATAAACTTTATGTCGATGAGCAAATGCAAATGATGAGACAAGAGTTCAAATCTTTTGTTCAAGGTTTTGGGGAAGTATTTTTAAAAGATATACATCAACAATTCCAAGGAAAAATCAATGAGCATGAAGTATTCATAAACGAATTACGAACAAATTACTTGAAGAAAGGTATCAAATAGTATCCAAAATATATCATCAGTTGAGAGCGTGTATGCGCTTACGAAACATGTCATCCAAAATTCAACTTGTAAACGAACTCCACAAACCGATACGTAAAAATTATCCACGCAGACGTACAATTGTCAAAGGCATAGATGATTTATGGCAAATGGATTTGGCTGAAATGCGACCTTACGCTCATCAAAATAAAAACCATAAAATGATACTAGTCGTTATCGATTGTCGAAGTTTTTGTGGACACGACCATTAAAGACAAAGACTGGCGAAGAGCTAGCTCGTGCATTCTCGGACATTCTCGCCCACACAGGTCGAACACCCAAAAATCTTCAATCGGACCAAGGAACGGAATTTTACAACAAGTTTCAACAATTAATGGAAATACATACAATTAATCACTATAGCGTATTTAGTACGAAAAAAGCTTCTACGGCCGAACGAGTAATACGAACAATCAAATCAAAACTATATACACATTTCAGTTTAAATGGCACCTATAAATGGATAGACATTCTACCCGAAATAACTAAGAAATACAATGATACAAAGCATTCAACTACCAAGTATAAACCTTCCCAAGTCAATAAATCCAACGAAAAAACGATTTTACACAAAACCTATAGTCATCTAAAGATAGTTGGGCCACGAAAATTCAAAGTTGGTGATATTGTACGTATAAGCAAGTCGAAACATGTCTTTGAAAAAGGATACACCCCCAATTGGACGACAGAACTATTCAAAATCGTTAAAATCAAAATCACTAATCCTATCACGTATTTGCTTGAAGACAAGTATGGTATACCAATCAGTGGAGGGTTTTACGAGGAAGAGCTGCAGAAAACGTTAAATCCACACATATACTTGGTCGAAAAGGTACTTAGAAGAAAAGCCAACAAGATGTATGTTAAATGGTTGGGTTTAGACAAAAAACATAACAGTGGGATAGAAAACGCATATGTTGTTGTTGTGTAACTACTTTCACTTTGATTGTCGCATGTGAATACAAGGATTTGTAACGGGCACATTATTATCCTCGAAGAGATAGGAGTGGGTATAAATTGGAGAGAGCTGCAAGCCAGATTGTTAGTCGTCAATATGAATTCTCAAGATAGTGGTTATAGTAGCAGTAGTAGTACTAGTGCTCCAGAAAGTTATACTTATGATGCTGAACTAGATCATATTTTAGAAAAATATGAAATTGCTTCCAAAATGGAAAAGCACTACTTACTTTATAGCGAGTATCCTACAGGTACAAATTTTCGAATTGGATGTGGTCTTAGTCCAGCACGGACGTTTAGTAGTGTAATCACTCTCGCATATGTTGATACAAAAATCTCCTTCAGCACTTACGAATGGGACTCTTGCATCGATATTTTAAATAACAATTCATTTATAAAGGCCCCACTTCCAGCATTATATGAAGAATATAAGCCCGAGACGATACGTTGTGGAGACTATTGCACTATTCGACAACTAATATTTGATGATGTTAAATGGTTGGAAGTAACTAAACACGGCATCAGTTCTACGAATACAAGATCTTCTTCAAATTATACATGTTGATAATTGTCTCATTTCTCGTCGTCTCACTCATTTGGAATCTCTAAATTTTTGTGAATTCTATAGAAATGTGATTGAAATTATCAGGAATTTCACTCAAAATAATGGACATTTGAGTAAATTTGAACTATTGTACACCATTTGTGATTGTAGTAATAGTATAATGGCAGTGGCCCTTAGAGAATTTATATGCTTCTATAAACCTAAAGTTGTGAACGATTTAGATTAATAAATTAATTGATTGAAATTATTTTGTTTTATATACACTTCTGAATTTAAACAGAGGGTAGCCATACCAAAATATGGGATTTATTATAACATCGTGAGCGAATAACAAATAGATATTTGTTAGTGCCGCTTTGGCAATGACTACGATAGATGGCAAGGTAACTGTATTACCGACACCTGTTGGATAATGTAGGTTACGACGACGACAACGATAGATGGCAGGACAAGGTAACTGTATTACCGACACCTATTGGATAATGTAGGTTACGACGACGACGATAGATGGCAGGACAAGGTAACTGTATTACCGGCACCTGGTGGATAGTGTAGAATAACGACGATAGATGGCAGAACAAGGTAACTGTATTACCGACACCTGTTGGATAGTGTAGAATAACGACGACGACGATAGATGGCAAGGATTGGACGGATGACACGTACGACGGAACGCATATACGTCACACACGTCACGTATGACAGATAAGCCATTTGACGGATGGCCATAATGGCCATACGGCACCTACGTCACGTATGACAGATGAGACATTTGACGGATGACACATACGACGGAACGTACGTACGGTACGTAGGCAACGTGACGTCATAGGGTGTGGTCACGATGGAACGCACATAAGGTACACAGACAAATCATAGAGAATATGAAACCATAGAACAAGCATACGACACATTTGAGAGTTGGTACACATGACGGGGGAGGAGGGGGGTTGACAGATGACACACGGAACACATGAGAGTCGACACAGAACATAAGATGACTGTTGACAGATGACACTTATGACATATGGTACAGAACACATGAATGTTGACACGTTTGACAGATGACACATTTGACAGATGACAGATGACACGTGTGACAGATGACAGATGACACGTGTGACAGATGACAGCTACGTCATAGGGCGTGGTCATGTGACGTCACGCACTGTTACGTCATAGGGCGTGGTCATGTTAGGTTATTGACCTTTGACCTTCCAAATTTTGGCAATTGGGTCATTGACCTTCCAAATTTTGGCAATGGCACGTGCCACCCCCGAAAATTCTGGCAATTGGCCCAGGCCAAACCCCCAAAAATGATGGCACGTGCCAAATTTTGGCAATTGGCCCGGGCCAAACGCCCAAAAATGACTCATCCTCATGGGGTTTGTTATTGTTTTCGTGACCTTGACTCATCCTCGTGGGGTTTGCTATGTTAGGTTACCACTCACGCTCGGAAAAAAGTTCCCACGCTCAAGGCACCCATACTCTACTTGTATGTAGTAATTGAAAGCAGTAATTTTGTACTGAAGAGGGTGGTTGGAGTTGGCGTGTATAACGTGGTCTGTTTGAGTAGGCTAGAAGTCTAGGAAGCTGAGATATCCATCCATTTCAGATTCTAAGGTGAAGTTGATATTAGGGTGAATGTTATTGATGTTATTCAAAATATGTTGAGCTGCTATTGTGTTACCTTTTATTAGGCGACAGATGTCGTCGAAGTATTTTATGTATGGGAATCTTTCTTTGTTCTTTGGTATATTGAATTTACTTTCTAAGTTGTTCATAAAAATATCAGTTATTAGTGGTGATAGGCCACTACCCATTGCTAGACCATCAGGTTGTTCATAAATAACGTTATTGAAAGTGAAAAAAATTTTTGAAAGTTAGAGTATTAGACAAGTAATTATTTATTGTATATGTTGTGAAATGTTGCCTGAGGATGCCAAGTTCTCGCTCACTAAAAGTATCGATTCGGAGATCGGCACAGAGGTGTACAAGTTACTTCCCACTATGCAAATAAATAATACAGTTACGTTAATTCAACATCACATTGTGATAATGTTCTCCCTTTTTTTCCTCTTGTTTAATCACTTGCACATTTACACAAACGCTTATGCCCAGCTTGTGGCTGTTAACTTTTGTGGTGTTACCAATTAAATTCTCAGCGATGTTAAAGCGTTGACTTTTTACATTACTGAGATGTTACTAGAACGTCCTCAAAAGGAAGTCTTTATAATGAACTAAAAGCAACATTCAGAAATGCCTTTTAACATCTTGTAGATGTTAATGCAATGTCTATAAAATAACATCCTACCAATGAACTAAATGCAAAATTTCAAAAACAATACAGTATATTTTCTTATATGTTGTATGGACATTACTTAAACCCTCTAAATAATATACCTCAAACATTTTAGATGACATCCTATAGATGTTTCTGTGCCTAATTAGCAAATAAAGGGTGAACAACTAAGGACGCAGGCTGTCGGCCATATTTCAAAAAATAGTCATGGTACAACAAAAAATACCTTCAGGAAAATAACCCAGAAAAATAGCTGGAATGTATTTTTGAGTTCCTAATATATCTGCTAGGGTTGGACTGAACCTTTAAATACACATAATACTGTGAATCTCAAAAAAAGACATACTAGAGGTATCCTAAAAATACAATTTTTGACATATTGATGAGATTATGAAAAATTTAGTTAGGGCCCTTTTGTCTTTATTCTTCAAGTAGGGGGCGGGGGAAGGTTCAAACTTGTTAAAAACAAATGTCATAGCCCTTTTTTGTTTTTAAAACGATATCAATGTTTTTGGCGTCATTTAAAAGAGTTTTTCCTCTTTAATAAGATATGCTCTACAAAAATATAAAAATTAGCCAATTTTGTCAAAAAGTCAAAAAACCACCCATTTTGCTTGGAAATTTCAAATGTCTAAATCTTAATACTATTCTAAGATATAATATTTACGATCAGATATAGAAATTAAAAAAAATGTTCCATTTTATATTTGAAATTAACTAGTCGATAGAAAATTATTCCATTTTTGTTATCAATCTTATTAAACAGAGAAAACTCTGTTAAATGACGCCAAAATCATTAATATCAGTAAAAAAAAGTAAAAGTTATACATTTGTCAGTGAGTTTGAACCTTACCCCTCTAATTATTTGAAGAATAATGTAAAAAAGTGCCTAGTCAAATTTCTTCATAATCTGTTCAAGATTTAAAAGATTGTATTTTTAGGACTACTTTGATATGTCTTTTTTGGAGATAATCACAGTATTATGTTTTCGAGTGTTCATTCCACCCTTAGCGGGTATTTTAGAGACTCAAAAATGTTTCAGGGTCACTTTCCTGAGGGTAGTTGTACCATGATTCTTTTCTGAGACATGGCTTACAGCGGTTCTTAGTTGTTCACCCTGTACATTCAAAATAAAAAAAGCAGTAAAGGATTTAAATAGTTCATTCACTATTAATAAAAAATAGTACAGTAAATTTGAAAAAACAGTTACAAAATTAGAAAAAAATATCTTGTTCAGGAATCCAACCTAAATAAAAATAAAATAAGTTTGTGTGAACATAATATATAACAATTGTTGAAAGTGATATATGACACATCTTAATTAAAATCTAATTTGTGTGCAACTGTTGTACACATTAAGTGAAAGTAAGAAATAAAAAATGGTGTATTAATCTGTAGTTGCCGTAACGTACAGGTTGGCAAATTAATTTTGGCAGTTGACGTTGCGCGATAAATCCATACAACTTGACAACGTTGTAAACGCAGTTATCAGGAAGAGCAGGCGACGTACATTCCACATGCAAAGTTTTAAAGGTTGTGAGACTGCTAATACGTACGAGGGTAACAAAATATTTTGAACTCGGATTTGAAAATAATAAATTGTGCTACATGTATAATGTTATATAAAATCGAGTTTACAAAACAAAATAACATTAATATTGGTCCAACGAAAACCCGAAGAATGTATTTGCTTCCGCAGAGATTGGCGGTTACCTGCGAAGCCATAACTATCGGCAAATGTTTGGTGTACATTTCTTAACGTGGGTACTTTTTTCTCGGATATGCGATAATTTATTATGCACCCTCTAAGCACAGTTTTGTCGAATTGATCCATACGGATACTACACGTTTTTTGTAGTAGGCACAGCGGTTTCAGCATTATTTCCTGCCAGAGCTTCTTTTTCTATACGGGAAAGCGTTCTTTGGCTAACTTTCGTAGCAACAGAAACTCGTTCAATGACCTGACAATAAAG
Source organism: Galeruca laticollis (assembly GCA_963921935.1). NCBI lineage: Eukaryota > Metazoa > Arthropoda > Insecta > Coleoptera > Chrysomelidae > Galeruca > Galeruca laticollis. The sequence continues at coordinate 44,660,015 of OY998183.1, read as the reverse complement.
TAAGTTTATATAAGTGTTCTATTAAAAGTTTCAGTAGTATTTTTATACAAATAAAATGAGGAAGTAGTTTAATTTGTTTTCAATGACCTTTCATTGAAATAAAAATTTGTGTCGTGGTTCTCGGCCATTTAAAAGAAGTTTTAAATTCAAAAATACTATGTTACGTTTCAGTTCATTAGTTGTTTTAAACGATTTTTAGATTTAAGTTCAAACATATTTTAATATGACCAAACCGCAACTGTAACTGAAATCGAAAGATGGTTCAAAACAAATATTGAAACTGAAACGTAATAGAGATAGGTATGAAATGAGTATAATAATTATAATTATAAGCTAAAAAACCTATTACATCTAAATGGCTATTTCACACAAAATAAACATGTGCATTTTAATATACTCCTGTAGACAGAAACAGAATAGTTATCTATACAACAAGTGCATAAAGTGGTGCTTTTTTTCACGAATGGAAAAATTGACGCATAACCCGCAGGTATGCAAAAACCAAAAAATTTCTCATTTAGGTTGCTCTAAATGGACTAAAAATGGCGTCGATTTGTTGGTAATAATGACATAACGGTGCATAAAATTGACACATGAGTGTATAAAATACTCTTTCTCACCCTAACGTCACTTTTTTAAATCGTTTAACAAATAATTATTTTATGTACGAGAATCGATTTTAAAAAATTACTATCGAGTGTAAATTTGTTAAATGATTACTTTGGTTTAAACATTTTATTGCAATAATTAAAACTTACCTTTGTTAATGGAATTGTCGACTTGCCAATTTCTGCATCTTCGGTCATGAAATTCAAAACGTTCATAATTATTTCACGACACTGCTCACTCAACTTTTTATGAAGAACTTTACTTTCTGGAGTCGCCATAATAAGTAAGTATTGCACAACCCCGGTAATCACACTTTTCTCTGAACTGTACTGTCGAAACGAAGCTTACGAATTCTGCCAGCAAAGTGAGCTCTTGCAATCCGCATACGTCTTGGCCACGGCGCATCGGAAGTTGCCAAATTTCCGACTGCCAAAATTAAGTTGCCAACCTGTAACATACATTGAAACTGAATTGATAAAGTTTAACTGACACACACACAATACAGCTAGTTTACAGAAGATTTATTAGAATAGTTATTTAATAATATTAAAACTTATAAAAATTTTACACCATAAAATTTTTATGAAACATTACGGTAAATCAAAAGAAATCCAATCTGTTTAAAGAACATTCTATAGTTTACTTACGGGTACTTTTCCACACCCAAGAAACGCTGTTACGATTGCCTCAACCATTCCATAACGTGCACTTCAAAATCCTCTGTAAAACCTCTCAAGTTGTTCTCAACAGCAGCTGACAAAACAACTGCTTCAGATCAAATTGTGCCCATGGAGACCTTTGATCAGAACATCATAAACTACATCAAACTAGATTTTCAGATAATCGATTGGGATCCATTTTTCATAAGAAACATGCGGGGTTCTTCCAAAGAATAATAACATATTTTCGAGAAGTGACTTTTCATGGCTTACCTTCTATTACCTGCCTCACTCCGTTTGGCAGGTAAATTCAGGTGGGCCTTAAAAATTGATAATTCTCTTCTGTAAAAAATAATATATTATTCTCATCTTGTTATTCCCATCCTGGAACATATTGTATTTAAATATCGTGTAATTGTAACTTACTGAAAACTAAGCATTATTAATACACTGTATACAAAAAAACTACTTATGAAGAAGGGATATGAACATATTATTAAGTTAAATAAGTTTATAACTGTTTGTATCCAATCGACTATCCAATAGTTGTGTTTGTACAATATTACTTCCAATCACTTTGCCACAATGAATTTTATCAGATGAACATGTTTCATAAAAATTGGAATTAATTTGGAATACTTTCCAAACTTAATATGACTCTTTTCTATTTACTTATATCAAAAATAGTCCTTTTAGTTCAAAAATTTTTACTACGTTTCCTACAAAACCATATTTAAAAATGTATTAGCAATTAGGACTTTAAATACTGAAAGTTAAATTTTGGTATTGAACTGATTCATAACTATATACAAATATATCATTAATCTTCTCCAAGGCAATATGATGCTATAATGAATAATTGAATTATGTTTGTTGATTGGAGCATTCACTGTCATAACTTACATATTCTTTAACTAGATTAATATACTTCTGTATGGGGATATCTAGAGATTTTCACTTCAGCTTTTTTATTGTATACAGTGTATTTTCAAATGGAAATGAGTTTTATAGCAGAAATTGCTGTTTTTAAAGTCTCTAATTGTCCATAAAAATTTTTAGTGTAAATGTTAAATCTTCCTAAACCTCCAAAACTATATTGATAGCTATGACTACTACTATTGTTACTACTACAAAAACTAGAACTAGAGATACTTGATCCAATATTTTTCGTACTATTTAATACAATGTCTTTATCAGCTGAAATAGTTACTCCCCTTTTTTACATAATTACCTACTATTTGTTTTTTATTTTATAAGTAAGTAGCTTCTGGAATATCTTGAACATTGAACATATTTTCTTCTAGATCTAAATCTCTGCAAACATATGAGCATGTTTTATTATTAATAATAACATTTACCCTATTGCAATATAAAGTTTTTTGTAGGTATAATGCATATCTATGATATGAAATATTCTGAATCGTTTTAAAATATACGTACTGGCTAAAATATTTAAGAAGTTGAAAAAAACTTATTTTGTAAACTCTATTATATAATTTTAGAGTACAATCCCGCCACCCGGAATTTCAGTGTGCAATAGCCGCTTAAAGTATTGAATGAGTTCTAATAATTATGATTTGGGAGTAGGTACTTACCGATAACTGTTGTTCTTCCATTATAATAAGAACTATAACTAAGTTTTGAAACTGTAGCTTAGTAAGAACTAACCAAAATGAAGACAACTTTATTTCAGTACTTCTTGCAAAAAATGTGCTGCCTGCAAATTAAATATAACACGAAACTGAAAACCACGCCATGATCCGCCATATCATGCTTGTCATTTGTTTCGTTCGTGGGCACAGATATCCATCAGTTCGTCTTCTGTTTTCTTCTTTTTTTCTAGTTTTATTAAAACACCAATCGAACAGCTCACCCGATTAAGTTACTGTTTAATATGAAATATTACTGCACGGTTTATAAACGAACATCATATAAACGTATTCGCAGGAAAATTAGTTCGAGAGATGTAAAAGGTACATCAAAATGTGATTATCTTAGAAACATGTTAATTTGTAATATTACAGTAATGTTCTGTATCTGACATTAGTGAGAAGCATACAGATTAACATCGTATGAATGTTCCCTATAGGAAGTTGTTATAAAGAAGTTCATAGGATGTGTATGTATATGTTACTGCGAATTCATGTATTATTGTGTATATAAAAACTATATTTTAATTACATGACATTGATGTTAATGAAGTTGGTTATAAAATTTAGACATCTAGGAGATATCTTATTAACGTTTTAAATAAACATCAGGAAAAATCTTTGAAAAGAACATCACAAAAAAGACTTGTTATGTTTCTGTTTAGTGGGTCACGTCGAACGAAACCATTAAGCAAACATCTGGTATATGGAAATCCTTAATTTTTCCAATTAATTCAATATTGTTACTGACCGATTTGTCTGGCTTGAAGTTCGGCAAAGAATGATGAACGTTGTTAGTAACAATGTAATTTATTTATGGACGAATTTCAAACCAGAGATCTCGGCATGTAACACTATTGAATTGAATAATAAAATTACAGATTATCACATACCAGATGGTTCCTTAATGGTTTTGTTTGACGTGAGTTTACTGTACACTTCTGTGCCGGTATCCGAATCGATACCTCCAGTGTGCGACATCTTGAAATCTTCAGGTATTATTCCACAACATAAACAATCAATAATTACTTTTCAAAAACTTTGTCGTTGACATATTTTTTCATATTCAATAACGTTATTTATGAACAAGCCGATGATCTAGCTATGGGTAGTGGCTTCTCACCACTAATAGCTGATATTTGTATCTCCATATTTATGATTTTTGGTAGATGGAGGATGTCCAGCCGATCAATACATCGAACTCAGACCTTTTCAAACTCAACTAAATTCACTCATCAAAATTTCAAGTATCGAATCTCATTCTTCAATCATGTTTCAATATTAGAGGTCGCCACTGCCACAAGATATGTATCTAGTCTCCAGAACCCACTTGCTGGAACGTCACGCCAATCAAAAACATTAATTAATTTTTTTCGAAGTTCTCTTTTAAAATGGATAAATGTGTTGTTTAATACTAATAATTTTGAATCCATTTTATGAATAAAAAATTTCAAATAACTTGAACTGTGAAAACAACGTAGTTTGTCACTCAAACAGTGTAGAATATTTGAACACCACAGTCTTGTAAATTGACAAATATAACTTTTATACATAATCATCAATTTTGGAAATTAAAATTTTCATAGTTACCGCACTGAAGATGGCATTTGGCCGAAAGCGCTCTGCAAATTGAAATTTAATAAACTTTGCACAACAGTACAAAAAGATGTTTCCTTCAAAGGAATTCCGAGATTTTACTTCCAGTCAATATTAGTTAATCAAGTTCGTCAATAGTTCCATACTAAAAGCTTCTTTTTAGAATAAATTACCGTAGTTCGCAAAAGGTAATAACAATATCTAAACATGTCCTGCGTAATTTAATAGCTTCTATTTTTAACTGCTAACAAAGTCCCCTTCTAAGCTAAAAGCTTCGTGATTCTCTTCTTGCTGGAACGTAATGTGGATTCAAATTCCAGATAATGTATTTTTAAGTGAAATAACAGTCGCTGAACCCAATTGGAGATGTATTTCTTTGCACTTTAAAAACATGTCATTTCTCCAATCGTAGTTATTGACCCAGTTTCCAACACAACTTACATTTTAACCCTCGTGTCGATGAAGGTTTCCCGAAGGTTCATAACGGTTGAAAGGAGAGTCCGTATTAATAACCGAGAAGATGATTTTTTTTATACGGAATGTTCCATGAATAGTGATCGCAAAACGGTAAGGAAACTGCTTATGTGCTTTTAAGATAAACGTTTCAATTCATACCAAATCAAATAGTGGGAAAATGTTACAGGATTATGTGAAGAGAACGTGTTTGAAAATGTTAAGCATTATGTGTGTAATAAGATTAACTGTCTCGACCCTTACTTCGTGGAATATGCTCATATTAGTGTTTTTAAATGAAACTCACGGTCTCTAATTAATTCCACAATATAATAAAAGTTATTGTCAATTTTTTAGAATTTTTAGTAACTTTTATTATATTGTGGAATCAACTAGAGACAGTGAGTTTCATTTGAAAACACTATTATGTGTGTAATTCATAGAATCTATACAGGGTGCGAAACTCTCCTGGAACATTTTTAGTTGTAAGCTACCTGATTTCGTCAAAGAAGAAAGTATTCTGGGAATCGCTGAATAGAGCTCAATTCTTGTCAAAAACTTTGCCATCGGAACCAGTTATCGATCAACAGGGAATATGGACTGCTGACGCATTTTTTTAATCTGATAGTTTTGATGAAATTAAAATGGTTATTAGAGATTGTCCTGCAGTAAAAATAAATTATCAAAATGAAATTAAACCAATCACCTGTTCTCTTCTATCATTTTGGATATAGTTGCCATTAAAATTAGATATTCCGTAGAATAATTGGAAAGAACTGTTCAACTTCAATTAAAAGCTTAGAGAAACTATATGTCAGGAGAAAGTATAATTTCCTATTGAGTATACATCTACATAAATTCTTGACGCAGCAAAGATTCCAGCCGGGAAACCTAGTTCAGTTTCCAGTTAATAAACTATTGAGTCTAAAAATCCTTATCATCTAAATTTATTGAATGATTATGATTAATAGCTTGTTAGGCAATAGTCGGTCTATTTGTATGCTGGAAATAAGCTAAATGCTCCTGAAACTGAACTTTGACAGACCTCTTTGTTTTCTAAACATACTTTCCGTCAAAATTGTTACTGCGAATTGTGTAAACACCAATCTTTTCCAAAACTATTATTTCACCCTTCGAGTTTCCTAACCACTGTTGGAAGTATTACTTGATTTATAAATGAAATTCAAACTTACGCTATTGAAAATATTTGTTAATCCTTTTGTATAAGCAGGATCAAAAGTAGCTGAAAAAAAGTAGTCTCACGAAGAGATTTCTCAGTCCTATGGCGATTAATTAATTTATTTACTATTTTCTCATCATAATCATCATAATTTACTTGAACGATTTGCTACAGCTGGACTCAATTGGAGTAATCATGTCACAAAACTGGTCTGAAATCCAACAAATTGCCTCTGATGATATGCAGAATATCCTTAAGTGGTTCGAATCGAACAAATTGACTGTTAACGCCACTAAAACTAAAATTATACCATTTAGTTCATATAAACCATTTCCACCGGAATATAATACCATCTCTGTAGGAAATCGTACTCTAGAGCTCGTGCACACAATCAAATATCTAGGCATACACATTGACTCCTTTCTGAAATGGGACGTTCACGCTCGCGACATCACCAATAAGCTCAGAGGCCTAATCTACAGATTCAAACAACTAGTAGAATTTTCATATCAGGAACAACTGAAAATTATATACTTCGCTTTTATTGAATCCATATTATTATATGGTATCATTGGTTAGAGAGGAATCAGGAATAATCAAAAATCACAATTTATAATAATAGGACTGAAAAAGAAAAAAAAAATCGAGAATACAGTTTTATAAGCAGCAGAAATATGGCCAACGACAAGGACAGTTAGAAGCAAGAAAAGAACAGTGAAATCAAAATATTTTTGTAGATGTTCAAATTTCACAAGAAACGATAAAATAAGAATGGAAAGAATATGGCAAATAATGAACTTTAAATGCTCTACGATAAGGACGCAATAAAATAGGGTTAAAAATGGTATAGTCACGTCCATAACACATGTCCAAAGGAGTATTAAAATGGGAACGTTCGGAAGAGAAACGCAGAGAGAGACCAGCTCTAAGATGTGAAACCTACATCGGACAAGCGATGGTAGCTTAAAATCTGAGAGACGGGTATTGGAACGAAAGATAATTGTGAAGAGAAAATTGGACGAACTCATAACGGAAAAATGCTGAAGTAAAAGAAGAATATTTGAAGAATAATTTCAATGGATACTGGAACTATATATTACGTACGTATAGTAGTGTGATGCTCCCAAAAAGACAGTATCGCAAAAAGACATTATCATAGGGAAAAGAGATTAAATTGTGCAAATGACAATTTCAATGTTAATAGCGGGCGTTGATCTGATTAAGGTCAGGCGAACATACGGAAGCACGTTTCTATTAAATGTAAATATCAAATTCACAAATGCGGAAGGTCATATCTACGGGTAACTGATACTTGAGATCGCATGCTTCCTATAAATGCAAAGTGTCGATAGCTTTCGTATGATTCATTGTTATTATTTCAAATGATACAAATGTATGTATCGTGTAGTTATAATTACTGTTAATAATTCTCAATATATTTATCCCAGTGAGTTTTTAAATAATGTTATTTATTCAACCCTTGAAGAATGGTTACGAGGTAAGTGTTTCTCCAGTATAAATGGTTTCATGGTTGAAGTAGTCTGTACGAGGGACACTTGCTGAGTAACCACCACATGGCGATCCTGCAAATTAAATGGTAAAATGGAAATGGTAATGGTATGATGGTAATGGTAAAATTAAATTGTGAATGTACATGTATTCGACAATAAATGGTAAATAAGCCTGCAAATTAATTCAGACATGTGGAAGTATATGGTTTTTTATCTAAATTTGGGACCCTGGAGGAGAGAAACTATGGGCAGCTCACCCACTAAACAGGAGGTAAAAGAAACTGGCACTGTCAACAATACTTTTATGGTACAGCAAGACAGTTTTGCAACGCACATAATGGTTCTATTGTATATCATAACAGTAGCATTTATCCTGAAATTTATTTGGTCATTATGGAGAACCCATCGAAGAGCGTTGAAAAGGGACATGAACCGAAGCATTGCAGCGAAGCAGACATCAGGAAATTTGACTGTATAAAAATTGTTAGTACTTATGCAATCTATTATATTGAATGAATCGTATGAATGTCAATAACGTGGGAAGATTTTGAAAGTAAGTTAAGATCACTTGTAGAAGAAATTAGTAAACAGGGGAAAAGGGTTTTGAAAAAGGACACTCCTAGAAATCCAGATATTCATATCGAAGTAATTAATAGTATAATAATTCTTTATAATGATTCACCTAAATTAATAGGTAAAAATTGGAAAAATTTAAGTTCAGTACAACAAGAGAGTTGTAAAAATTATTCAGATATGATTAGAGATAAAACTGCTAGGGCATTTAAAGCGTTAAATTGTATTATTAAAATACCTACCTCTATATTTGAGAAAATCGATACTAGTGTATTACAAACAATAAGCAAACAGTTGGAAATGACGAAAAGTATGAAAGATTTTTTTAATTTTGCGAGCAAGTTGTTACCAACTGAATTCAACGGAGAAGCAAGCAAGTTCCAATTATTTTTACACTCATTAGATTTGCTACAAATAAACGCGACAGGTAACCAAGAAAATGCTATTTTACTAATTTAGATGAGATTAACGGGCAAAGCCAGAAGTTTGATCACGACGGAAAACTCCATTATAGACATCAAGAATAAACTAAAATCAGGAATAAGAGGAGACAACCCAAGCCTTCTCTTAGCGAAACAGAGTAAAGTAAGACAAAATGGAAAAGACGTAACACAGTACGCGACGAAGATTGAAAAATTAGCAGAGAGACTACCGGCAGCATACGTGTCGGAAGGGATGTCGGAACGATTGGCCGAAAAATATACGAAGGAAGCAACGATTAAGACAGTAACCACGAATGCCACAACGGATGCAACAAAAACAATTATAGCAGCGGGAAGTTTAGAAACTACGCAAGAAGTACTATCCAAGTTAGTATCAGTAGAAGGTATAGTAGGACAACAACAAGTTTTGCACATGAAGGATAACAGGAATTTCTTCAAGAAGCCAAACTTTGACTTTAGGAACAATCATAGGAGAGAAAACAACACAGGATTTTATGACGGTAATCACTCAGGAAGAACATTCAGACAGTTTAGTCAAGGAAACGGCTACGGCAGATACGCAGATTTAAATAAGGATAGGAAATTCAATAAGAATGGAAATTACAATAATAGAGTTAACAATAGTGTGAGAATATGTGAGATAGAAAATGGAGAAGCAAGAGAGAATTAGAAACAATTCGGGTTTTGAATAAGAGAACAAATGTCGAATGCAAGATTTCAGGAACTTATTTAGCATATTATTTAGATTTTTCGCTTCCAAATTTTATAGAAATTCAGACAAGCATATTCGATAAAACCTACAATTTCATATTAGATACAGGAGCAGACATTTCTCTGATAAAAATTTATAAAAATTTCCCGCATCATTCAATTAAAACTGAGATTAAAATAAGCATTAAGGGTATAACTGAAGGCTCAGCAAAAACTTTGGGTCAAATAAGTATTAACCTCTATATTAACCACATAATCGTAAGTCATTGCTTTCACGTAGGGGAAGAACATTCTCAGATACCAAAAAATGGGTTAATAGGAAGAGACTTTATGACTTAAAATAATTTTGTATTAGATTATTCACAATCAGAATTACACATAAATTGCAAGTCTAAGAATTCGGTAACCATACAAATTTTTGGTAATCCTGAATACGATACTTTAGCAATACCGCCTAGATGTGAAGTGTATAGGCTAATAGAGAACTTTATAAATTTGAGAAAGGATACAGTAGTGGAGCAACAGGAAGTAGCACCGGGAGTAATTTTAGCTAGATCCAAAATATCGGGAAAAAATCCGTACGTTAGAATTTTGAATATAAACTATGAAAGTGTGACAGTAAAAACTGAGAACATTGAAATCTTGGATTTAGATTTGTTCGAGGCTTATACAATTACGAGTGATAGCAACAATAGAATGAAATAACTGAGGAAGACACTGAATCTAGAAGTACCAGAGTATGTAAGAAACGATTTAACGGAACTGTGTGAGAAGTATGTAGATATATTCGCTTTAAAGAGTGATATACTAACAAACAATAACTTTCATTAGCAAAGGATATCAGTAAAAGATGATACACCGATGTACATAAAAAATTATCGCACACCACATTCACAATCAACGGAATTAAATAGTCAAGTAGAAAAACTTATAACGCAGGGAATAATTGAACCCTCAATATCAGATTATAACAGTCCAGTATTATAAGTCACGAAGGAATCAGTGAATCGGGATAAGGCATGGAGTCTTTGTGAAGATTACATGCAGCTGAATAAGAAAATGGTCACAGATAATTTCCTTTACCCCGTATAGATGCAATTATAGATCAATTAGGGAGAGCAAAATGGTTTTCAGCTTAAGATCTTATGTCAGGTTTTCACCAAATACCTTTAGAACAGTCTTCTAGGAAATACACTTCGTTCAGTACAGAAAAAGGCTCATTTTTATTCACAAGATTACCCTTTGGGCTAAACATAAGTCCTAATAGTTTTTCACGTATGATGTCAATAGCATTCTGAGGCCTCACATCAGAAAAAGCATTTCTTTATATGGATGATATAGTTGTGATAGGAATTTCGGAAAATGATCACTTAGCCAATCTTATAAAAGTGTTTGACGCATGTCGTAAATTCAATTTAAAATTAAATCCACAAAAGTGCCAATTCTTTAGGCGAGAAGTCACATATTTAGGTCATAATTTATCAAAGGATGGTGTTCCACTAGACAAAGCAAAATATTCAGTCATTCAGCATCATCCAGTACCCAAAAATGCTAGCGAAGTCAAAAGATTCGTTGCATTCTGCAATTATTATAGACGGTTCATTCATAATTTCGCCGAAATATGTATCTCTCTAAATAGGTTAGCTAGGGAAAACGTGAAATTTGAGTGGTCAAAAGAATGCGAAAATTCATTTCAGGTCTTGAAAAATGCAATAATCAATCCACCAATTTTAAAATACCCAGACTTCAATAAACAATTCATCTTAACTACAGACGCTTCAAATAGCGCATGTTCAGCAATATTAATTCAGAACTACGAAGGGATTGACCTACCCATCGCATGTGCATCACGGAGCTATAAGAAAAGTGAGCTTAACAAACCCACCATCATAAAAGAGTTATTAGCGATTTATTGGGGAATCAATCATTTTAAGTGTTACTTATATGATTCACTACATTTCATAGTAGAAACAGATCATAAGCCACAAATTCATTCATTTGCAATGAAAGACCCAACGTCGAAACTCACGAGAATAAGACTCGATTTGGAAGAATGCGATTTTGAAATACAGTATGTCAAAGGTGTAGCGAACTACGCAGATAGTATATCTAAAATATCCATAGAAGAACTCAAGGATTTATACATAAATAACTCACATGTCTTGAAAATCACAAGAGCACAAAGGCGAAAAGAAAACGCTCAGTTAGAAAAGGATCTAAAGATTAACGAAGAAACAAAGGAAGAAAGAATAGAAAAACCTTCAGTAATAAAAGTTTTAAATAATCTTGAGGCACATAAATCACCAATTTTACACTACCGTATCTCGCTAAGGATGACCATTCGGATCAAAAATAAATAGAAATTTGGTGAAGCCTTAATTACCGGAATATACAACTTCGATCTAGAACGAACGTTGGAAAAGCTTGAGGAGCTATCGGTAAAGTATGAACTACAAATGATGATATATTTAAAAAGTGCACAGTAGAAGAGTTTATAGGAGAAGGAAATCAAAGGTTTAAAAAGATTCAAGTATGTATATGCAAAGTACCAAAAACGGTACAGCAGAAAGACGATCTCCAAAAGATTCTAGAAAGATACCACAATGATCCAATGTTTGGAGGACATGTAGGAAATAATAGACTATTAAAGAAACTAAGAACAAATTTTAGGTGGAAAAATATGGAGAAAGATGTAAGGAAGTACGTAAAGAAATGTCATAAATGCCAAATGAATAAAGCAAAACTTAGTCATAAGGAAAAATTTGTCATCATGGACACAGCTGTAAAACCGTTTGATACTATTTACATAGAGACAATAGGTCCTTTTGTAGAAAATAACAACGGGAATCGTTATTGTATTACAATATTATGCGAACTAACTAAATACGCGGTCATGATACCGATCAGGACAAAGAGGCAACCACAATAGCAAAAGCTATATTTGACAATTTTATACCGAACTACGGATTGATGAAGAAGATAAGAACATACGAGGAGAATGAGGTAATGAAGGACTCAGCGGAACTTTCAAAGATAAAACATAGTCTCTCAACAGCATACCATCATGAAGCAATAGGCAGTTGTGAAATATTACATGTTGAATGAGTATATATGAAACTTTATCAAAGATTCTAGGGATAACTGGTGCGAGTTTGTAAAAATGTTTGCATATTGTTATAATACAATACCAAACACATATCACGGATACACTCCTTAAGAGTTATTATACGGGAGAAAATCCACTTTACCAGAATTCTTAAATGTAGAAATAGAACCGTGTTGCAATCTTGAAAGGTATGATAAAGAGTTAAAATATGAGTTACAATACGCAAATTAAAGAGCCAAACAGTTTTAAATAAAAAATAAAATAATTAGAGTAAATAATAGTGAAAAGGAATCTTCACCCGTAAACTTTAGAGTAGGGGAATTAGTAACTCTAAAGAATGATGAGAAAAATAAGTTCGATCCACATTATTTAGGTCCGTTTAAAATAACAGAAATGAAAGGCGTAAATTGTGAGATTACATCTCAAAACAATGAAACACAGACCGTTCATAAAAATCGTTTGTATAAATACCATAGCGGAAACATTTGTAAACAAAGTGAAGTGTGTTCATATACAAACGAGTAGTGTTTAGTAAACAAAAAAAAACAATTAGTGTGAACTGTTAACGTTATAGGTAGTATCGAGAAATTAGCAACGATAATTTTTCTCTGTCAAGAGGGGATGATGTGATGATACCGAAAAGACAGTATCGTGAAAAGACATAATCATTGGGAAAAGAGATTAAATTGTGTAAATAACAATTTCAATGTTAATAGCGGGCCTCGATCTGATTAAGGTCAGGCGAACATACGGAAAGCACGTTTCTATTAAATGTAAATATCAAATTCACATACGCGGAAGGTCATACCTACGGGTAACTGACTCTTGAGATCGCTTGCTTCCTATAAACGCAAAGTGTCGATAACTTTCGTATGATTCATTGTTATTATTTTAAATGATACGAGTGTATGTATCGTGTAGTTATAATTACTGTCAATAATTCCTAATATATTTATCCCAGTGAGTTTTTGAATGATAATCAACCCTTAAAGAATGGTTACGAGGTTAGTGTTTCTCCAATATAAATGGTTTCATGGTTAAAGTAGTCTATACGAGGGACACTTGCTGACTAACCACCACAATAGTTACACAGGATGAAATTTTATGACTTATTTTTGATTTGTTTAGCCAAAGAAGTATAACGTCTTACGTGCGTACGTATTTACACACGCACACACACACACCCTCACACACACAAACACACTTTTTTTAAGCAGCATCTGTTATTCTCTTCAGTTTATCAATACCCATTCCTTATAATAAATTGAGCAATTTGGTTCAAAATCCGTTGCTCTGTTGTTTTATCGAGATCAACACGATAAGAAAATAAAATTTAATCTTATTACCATGAATTAAAGTTTAATGTGAATCCCCATCAAAAGCTTCGTCTCGTTTAAAATGAATCCAACAACAAAATGAGTGATTTCCGTTCCGGTGTAAAAACACCTAGAATAATCTTCTAATTTCCATTCCGAGAATTTCTCAGTCAAACAGGGGTGGTTTCATATATCTACGAAGTGGATTATTAAAATTTGCATAATTAGTATAATTATTCGGTTTTCTTTGTCTTATAAAATATATAAATTTCAATAATAATTGTGCTTTAGATTTATTAGTTTTGTGGGTAATGAACTTATTGTACAGTACGTTCAAAATGTAACGATTAAAGTTTAGATCAAATTAATATACAATATTAATAAAAATTCCGGCCGATCTGTAATCCAGTTCATTTTTGTAGTATTTGTTAATGATTTTATATCAGCTTCCACGTGATGTGGGGTCACAATCATCACGTTTACTTCTTTTGATTTTTCATTTTAAGAAATAAATATGTATTTTTACAATTAAATATCCTTTCCTTATTTGTAATTTCTCCGCACTTGGCTCCTGAACTCTGTGCTACTAATTCTTATATCATAGTGCTTCTGACTGATTCAATTTAAAAAAAGCAATTTAAGTAATTATATTTATACATAATCACTATATTATAATGTCGATCGCCCTCTCACGTGGTGTATGCAATTTTAAAGTTCAATTAATTTATTTATTAGTGTTTTAAATGAAACTCACGGTTTCTAGTTAATTCCACAGTATAATAAAAGTTGAAAATTCTAAAAAATTGACAATTGTTTCGATAAATCGATATCATCGTCAGAATGACAGAAGTTACATTTTATTTGATGCCTACCTGATGTTTAGTAGTTATTTTTGGCTAGACCAAGAAGTGACCTAACTTGTGATTGACTTAATATATGTTTATAGAAAAAAGAAGAAGATGTGATATTACAATTATTGAAGCTTAGATATTATTAGCCCTATGGAGATATCCTGGATATCATTTTTCCAAATAAGATCAGTATAACTGTGCAATGATATAGAAAAACAGGAAAACTGTATCTGCTGATCTTTACAATTATCACCATAGGGCTAATAATATCTAAGCTTCAATAATTGTAATATCACATCTTCTTCTTTTTTTTATAAACATATATTAAGTCAATCACAAGTTAGGTCACTTCTTGGTCTAGCCAAAAATAACTACTAAACATCAGGTAGGCATAAAATAAAATGTAACTTTTGTCATTCTGACGATGATATTGATTTATCGAAACAATTGTCAATTTTTTAGAATTTTCAATAACTTTTATTATATTGTGGAATTAACTAGAAACCGTGAGTTTCATTTAAAACACTGATATGAACAGATTCCACGAAGTAAGGGTCGAGACAGTTAATTTCATCTATTTTATTTTTCACGAATCCTTTATTTCGAAATAATGCCATAGCAGCAACAATTATAAACATACCCAGAATTAACTCCTAAGCCATTCGGCAGGTAAAATTTTTCGTCTAAATCAGTATTGACAATGGTAGTCGATGCTGAGACGGCACTGCCGCCTTCTTCTGATGATGTACTAACTAACATTGTGCTGTTTTTATTTTCTACCAGATAATATCTGCTAAATAAACTTCAGCTACAGTAGAACTACGCTATTCACCATATCTCGTCAGAATTGCACATGCATATGACAACACCGTGGTAGAAGTCCGACGTAAACAGTGAATAGTATAGTATTTGGAGTTTTGCAAATTGAAAAAATTTGCACCTTCACACGGGACCATTCCAAATGTGTTCTTTCCTACTGGTTGGCGTGAGTAACGCTCTCATTTCTATAGCTTATGAAAAACATTTGAATCATGGGGACGCAATTGTGTATATTTTCTCACTAAATATAAAGCTCTTTCTCTTAATTAATAATAAATGGTATTATGAATATCTGTTGCGCTCTGACGAATGGTAACCACCATAAGAGAACCCCTGTCTGCAAAATCAGTAATCTTAATGTTAATCAATTCTTGAGCTCGACAACCTCCAAAGTATCCCATAATCAAAATAATTTACAATAACTAATTAAATGGGTAATATGCTCTATTAATTGAAGGGTTGTTGTGAAAAATGGGTACTTTATGCAATAAGTAACTCTTGTTCGGTGCATTCTACTTACAAGAAATTAGGAAGTTGCATAGATCTGAATATATTTGAAAACTTGTTAAAAGGTAGTCATTAAAAAGTGAATGCCACTGCGAATAATTTGAAAACAATAATAATTATTATGAGTGAGTAATAAATTATTTCAATACGTGCGCCGCGCTGATCAGCTAGAAATGGGTGTTTTTGTCGTGGCATCAGCTGCCGGGCCCGTGTTTCTGAGCTGAGAAAATTGTATTGCAGCGTTTATTGAATATAACACATTTCTTACCATATGCTGCAGCTTCTATGGTCCTCATTTTTGTTTGTGTGGGTACCTACAAACCTACATATAACTGTTATCATTATAAGTATTAGTATCGCTAGTAGCTTGTATTATATTCGATGGAATCTTCGTGCATGATTATGAGCATGGCAGATCTGGGCTTGCAGCATGCCCAAAATAGACTCATGTTATTGAATTTTATTGGAGAGAATATGGCCTTTTTAAGTGATTAAATTGAGGGAATAAAAGTTGCCCGGTGGATCATCAAACTATTAAAGTGTAGGCGGTGCAGAGAATCTAAAAAATGTTTCTTTCATATTTCCGGAACGACGCGACATATCCAGTTGAAATTTAGTACTGTTATTGCTGACGTGGGGTGCAAGATCCTTATTGTTTTTTATCAACATCGGTTTAGGGGGAGGAGGTGAACAGGGGGTTGAAATTATATTTTTACGCAGTTCTACTTGATTAATTCACATTTATCGATACTGTTTGTCAAGTTTCCGTAAAAGTTTGTTAAAAAAATTACTACTGAGGAAATTTGTTTGTGGAAGATTTTATAACTACCACTTGTCAATCTGCTAGAGAAATATATAGTGACAATGCGGTAGGATACCCAGAAGTAAGAAGAGAATGAGATATTTGTATAGTGAAAGGCAGAATTACACCCGACCACAATATGACCAAAGAACCTTACCCCATAGTAATCAATTTATGATGGAACTGAGGAAACCGTGATTTCTGTTTAATGTGCGATTATAAACACCCCCAAAAGACTACACACCAATAGCACTCACGCAAGCAAGCGTCTAACCGAAAAATACCAAGTGTATACTGTAGTGAATTGGCACCGTGAAGTACGAGAGCGAGCGTGCGGCAGCTGACGTCATAAATAAAATTTTACCTTTATTTTAAAACCGAATTAAATTTTTTTAACCCTGTTTTAATCAGTAAATTGCGGTCAATTCAATTAGTAGCAACATGCAACTTCTTCATTGACATAATAGTTCCAATCAAATGTTGCAGACTTTCTTGGCTCGTAATATTTGCTTCTTCTTTTTAAAAATTTCAGCCTGAACTATTTGGTCTACCGAGAATTAACTAGGTGTGAGATATAATGGAAGTTACATACCATTTCTTGAAAGTAAGCCAATAATAGTTTGCCTTCAATAGTTTCAATTTCCATGTGATTATTGTTCAACCGTTGTTGAAATTTTATGTATTCTCCCTCGTACACTTCGTTAGACTTCCCCGGGACCAGAGCAGTGAGCTTTACAGGCAATTTGTATTATATTTTAGAAATTACTATAATTTTTGAGGGAATTCATTATTGCAGTGAAGATTTGACGCAAACAAAAACAATTAAACAAGCATCATAAATAAACAACTTCTTGCCCATCGCGAAAATTGTTAATTACGGATGCAACTCGATTTTTCGACCATCAAATTCGAATTTTAAAAACTCTTTGAAAATACAGTTCACTTTGTTAAACCGTAACGGATTTGTAAGAAATTATACATTATGTACACCACGGGAGTTATTAGATGGTAATTTCCTCGGAAAACTTATTTTCTCTCGGGCCAACGCCCTCGGGAAAATAACCAGTGTTCCTCTGGAAGTTAACAAAATAGAAACTGTCTTAATGAATAAATATCTTTTATTAGGATCTACATCAATATTCACGCTGATATAAAAGAAATTTGTTATTCTCCTTTAGTTTTATTGGCGGAGACAAATTGTGATGGGTATTAACCCCGAAGGTCAGAAATACTTCTAACCAACTGATATGAACTCATACCTCTGCAGTATTGATACACCTCCAACAATGCTTAACTTGTAACATGTCGATGAGACATGTTTCTGTTTTCATTAATTATTTTGGAGCGTTCCTTATTCGTCAACTACTCCCACCTCTAAATCAACTTAATTTAATTTCAATTTGTTAAGAACGCGTCGTATGGCTATTTAAACGGCGATTCAAGTCGAATTAGGTCTCTTTTGCCATTCTTCGCTGAGAAGCAAATATTAATATTCAGTTATAATAATTTTGTGTGTGATTTTAATTCTTCTTGCTGGTAAGTTCTCTATATATTTTCAAATTCTAATTGTGTGCTTACAAATCATTATATGTTGACTTTTCTATTTAGTTCAAATATTTCGTTTCTTGAAAACAATATTTTTGTTATGATGTTTCCAGTTTTTTCACCGTTATATGTTTCTTTAACAAAATCTGGTGGCGTCCAAATTTATTTTATGAAGCGAATTTATAATAGATTCTTCATGGTTCTTTCTCCAGTTTGTTTTCTACACCTGTAGCGATCGGTTGTCGAGTGCGAGTGTTGGAAAAAGTGGTCAGTTTGCTGATAAGTAGGTTAGTTAATTCTAGTTAATTTAAATTGCTTAGGTTTGTCTACCGAAAGCACAAGACAGCTTTACGAAATTAGATTATCAAGCAAACTGAATAACATCTGCACATCAGGTGAAGTTGAAGAAGGCTGGCAACAAATAAAAACATGCATAACAGAAGCTGCAACAGAATCGATGGGAGAACGCACAATCAACATAAACGCCAACAAGAACATCAAGTCATGGTTTTGTAAGGAAGTGAAGGAACTGGCAGATATGAAACGTAAAAGCTACCTATTGTATTTAAGTTCACCAACAGAAACCAATCGAAGGAGATACGTTGAAAACAGAAACAAAGCCAATGCAGCTATCAGAGCCATAAAAAGGGAACACTGGAGACGATTCGCCAGTGAAATGGAACACGACCTTTATGGAGCCCAAAGAAAGGTATGGAAGATGCTGAAAAACAGAAAAAAACCAGTAAATGAATACGTTCAAACTAAAATCATATCACCTGACATCTGGGAAAAATATTTTACAGAGCTGTACCCAGATGAAGAAACAACTGATACATGGGTGAATGAAGACGAAACACCCGATGATGTTTTGATAACAGAGGAAGAGCTGAGAAAAAGAATACAAAAGCTGAAAAACAGGAAAGCCGCGGGTACTGACAACATCCCGAATGAATTGCTAAAATATGGGGGAAAAAAACTCATCGAGAAGTTGCTAACTCTTTTCAATAAAATTTTAAATACATCACAGATTCCCGAAGATTGGCGCAGCAGCATCACTATTCCCATCTTCAAAAAGGGGCAAAAGACAGCACCTGAAAACTACAGGGGCATAACCCTGCTAAGTACGTCCATGAAACTGCTCACTAGCATCCTAAAAGACAAATTGGAATCACGTATCAAGAATAGAGAGGAACAGCTTGGTTTTCGAACAAATAGGTCAACAACGGACGCTCTCTTCATAATGAAACAACTAAAGGAGAAATCAATAGCCTGCTTACATCTGCTTTATAGACTTAACAAAGGCATTCGACAAAGTGCGCTTGACAGACGTCCTACAAATTCTAACAAAAAGACAGTCCCGGTCCCAAATCACCAAACTAATTAAAAACTTAAACACTGGAAATTTGACAAAGATCAAGTCAGGAGAACAAACTACATCCAACATAAAAACACCAGGCGGAATTAGGCAGGGTGACAGCCTGAGCCCTTTCCTTTTCAACCTCCTGATGGATGAAATAATACAACAAGTCACATCCTTAGATTTGGGGTACAGAATGGGCCACTCAAAAATATCTATGGTCTGCTATGCAGACGACGCAGCTATTATAGCAGAAACTGAGAACGATCTTAAGAGACAGCTGTTTAAATTCTATCAAGTCAGCCAACAACTCAACATGGCAATTTCAACATCAAAAACCAAAGCTATGACATTCTCCAGAGGACCTGTCAGGTATGAAGCGGTTGTAGAGGATAAGCCAATCGAGCAACTCAATGTCTTTAAATATCTAGGCATGGACATCTGCAGCTACCACGATCCGGCGAAAGAAGTAAGAAGTCTCATAACTAAAGCAGCAGCTCTGTCAGGATGTCTTAGAGATGTGATATGGTCAAACCAGCACATGGGAACAGATAGCAAGATGAAGATCTATAAGACTTGCTTCAGACCTATTATGAGTTACGGAATAGAAGTACGCGAAGACACAAATAAAACAAAAAGTATGCTGCGCTCGGCCGAAATGAAAATCCTACGAACTATCCTAGGGAAGACCAGACGGGACAGGATAAGAAACACTGACATACGAGCTCAATGCAGCATAGTAGACATAGTCAGATGGGGCAGACAGAGACGAAGAGAATGGTACGCGCACGTACGAAGAATGGACGAAAACAGATTACCGAGAATAATGATGGAAAGCAAGCCACACGGAAATCGCCCACCAGGAAGACCCCCAAAAAGGTGGCAGGAAAGCTGGCAGTCCACCTCGCAAGAAACCATCCAGAGACGGCTTCAGCAAGCAACAGACCAATAGGTCTATTTAAAAGAAGAAGAAGAAGAAGAAGAAGAAGAAGAAGAAGAAGAAGAAGAAGAAGAAGAAGAAGAAGGTTAAATACATAGGTACTGTTAGTTGATTATCAATATTATTATTTTATTAAATGGACGTCAATACAGGCGGGGATGACCCGCCTGATGAAGATAAAAATATTATTTAACCTAATTATGATCTTAACAATAAGTATCAATCCACCGATAATGGACCATACTTTGTAATGATAGAACATACAGATCAAAAAGTTGGCAGATTGTTTCCAATAAGAATTGGACATTATCTACTCGAAGAACATGAAATTCGTGAAAATATTACAGACATCAAATCAGTAGGTGTTAATCGCGTGAAAGTAATATGTGAAAATTATGAAACATCAAATTATCTTGTAAATCACAAGGCCCTATCAGAAAATAATTTAGTCAGTTACATACCTAAATACTACACCCATAAAAAGGGTATCATAAATATGGTAGACACAATTTTCTAAGAAGATTACATATTAAAAGGAATAGAATCTAATATTCAAGTAACTGAGGTCAGACGCATGAAACTTGAAATTATTGATAAAGATACAGGGTCAAGCATCTATGACGATAGACAATTGGTTATTTTGACATTTTTGGGAAACAGGATTCCAGAAAGTGTCAAAATTAACATGGTAAATTTTCTAGTAGAGCCTTATTTTTATCCTGCTATCCAGTGTTACAAGTGTCTCCGATTCGGACATACTAGTGCACAATGTAAAGGTGAAGCGAGATGCAAAATTGGTGCAACGGAAAACTGCAATGTAAATCCCTGTACATTGCCATAGTAATGAGCACGGTTCAGTATCTAGAAACTGCCCTTCATTTAAAAATCAAGCTAGTATAAAGAAAGTTATGTCAATTGAGAATATCACCTTCTAAGAGACAGAATTCATTGTGGATAATTCCTCTTATGCCAAAATTAGCACCCATAATAGATTTGAAGTGTTTAACAATTCAAATAATTTTCCCCCCTTACCAGAACCAAAAATCAATTTTCAATTACAAAAACCTACTCCTAGAAAACCTGTCTTCCAATCTACCATCAATTCACATTTACATATTCAACCTAAAAAATCTAATGTTAGTCAATTTAAAAAACGCAAAATTATTTCACCAGAACAAACACCGATAGATACTCCTTCGTCATCAAAAATCTCCTCAGTCCTCCCCAATCCTTATCGGGATGAGTTTATGTCATATAAAGATAAGATTTTAATTTTCTTCTTCTTCTTCCTGCTGCATATAGGCATCATTGCCTGTTTTTCTTCACATCATTGCCTCTGCTCAGTCACCTGGGAGTTTGTCACTCCATCTTTTCCTAGGTCTTCCAAGGCTTCTTTGTCCAGCTGGTCATTTGATATTTTCACAATTCGTTCTTCCGTCATGCGGTCAATGTGCTCATTCCATTTTATCTTTCTATCCAGTACCCAGTCATTGATGTTATCTATCCCTAATGTTCGTCTTATGTTTTCACTTCTTTCTCTATCCATTAAAGTTCTTCCCGCTATTCTTCGAACTATTTTTTTTCTGTAGTCTCTAGTATCCGTTTCGTTTAAGAGGTCTCTGCTGCATAAGATAATATAGGTCTGATTGTGGTCTTGTATATGCGGGCTTTGGCTTCAGTTCGAATGAAGATTTTAATCGAAATGGTAAAATTAGTCCAAAATGTGATCGAGAATAACGAAAGTTTTAATGAAACTAATGTTAATGATTCGGTATCCCAAATTCTAAAAATTCTGGATAACAGTGATAAAAATATAGATATTCTAAATTCAACTTACTCAGATAGTGACGATAAGTCTGAATATTGAAATGGCTACTGAAAGTAATATAAACAAAATTAATATTCTACAATGGAATGTTGAATCGCTGAATGCTAGAAAGACGGAATTACAAAACTTAATCAAAGACCTTAATATCAATGTAATAGTTTTATCAGAAACTTGGTTGAAGGAAAATGATATGGTTAATTTTAAAGGTTTTAATGCTGTTAAAAAATGTAGAAGAGATGGCTATGGCGGAGTAGCAATACTCATCGCAGATAGCATTGTATTTAAAAAAATTGAAATTAAAAAACATATAATTAAGGTATTGAAGTGTGCGCGGTCCAAATTAATTGCGGTGAACTAAAAGTAGTTTCAGTGTATAAACCCCCTAATATTATTGCTAATGTCCAGGACTGGGATAATATTTTTAAACAATTCACACACAATACAATATTTTCCGGCGATTTCAATTGTCATAGTCGCTCATGGAGCTGTGCAGACAACACCGCACAGGGTTATCGATTAATGGAATCATTAGATAACTACGATTTAACTGTCATGAATGACGGCAGCCCGACAAGAGTCACTGGACCTGACCATAATCCCTCAGCTGTAGATCTTACTATGATGTCACCTAATTTAATTGATAAAATGTTTTGGAAAGTACTACCGGATTCATGCGGTTCCGATCATTTTCCTATTACAATGAATTCTATTATTAAAAACAAAAGTGAGAAAATATTTCCTGTTACGAAGTGGTGTGATTCGAGTGTAGATTGTGCTCTATTCGGCCTAACAATAGATGTTGCATTACATAACATTAATATTGGTGATATGTCTTCTCCAGAAAGTAAAATGCATCCCTATAAAATCATGCCAACTCAGTAGCTAATGGAAGACGATTTCGACAGGAGAACGTATTTTTGTGAACAAATGATGGAAATGTTAGATAACAATATGATCCAATTAGAAGATGTTTTGTTTTCTGATGAGAGCACATTTACACTTCACGGTCATGTTAATCGTCAAAATTGCCGCTATTGGTCTAATGAGAATCATCACTGGATGAGAGAGGAATATACGCAATATCCTGAAAAAGGTAATGTTTGGACAGGAATTGTTGGAAATCATATCGTAGGTCCCTTTTTTATTGATGGCAGCATGAATGGAGGGAGATAAATATTTTGAACTGTTCCAAAATAATGTCGTGCCAACTTTGACAAACTTATATCCTGATCCAGCAAACCCACAAGTTCCTGTCAATATACTATGGTTTCAGCAAGATGGAGCACCGCTCCATCACCAAATCAATGTCCGGCAGTACCTGAACCAAAATTTTCCAAATCGGTGAATAGGGAGCCGCGGATCGATAGAATAGCCAGCACGATCTCCTGATATGACGCCATTAGACTTCTTTTTGTGGGGATATGTCAAAAGTATTGTATACCAAACTAAACCACTCAACTTACATGACTTAAAAAGACGAATCACGCTTGCGATTAGATCAGTCACGCCTAAGATGTTGAGTAACGTTAGAAGACATTTCTAGACTACATTAGCATGTTGCCATTGAAATTAATGTTTTTTTACATTATTAGTGAAATGAAATAATTCTCTTTTTTTAATATTAATTTTTGTAATACATCTGAAAACAGTTAATATTTCCGAAACAGTTGAAGATAGGTATGGTACATTGTACATGAATTATGTCTAGAATTTTCTGAAGAATCTAAAAAACTAATAATATACAGGGGGTTGTTTTTAAAATAAGAAAGATGGCATCGGCCACTGTCACATGACATACCCTATATAATTATTTTTTTTTGAAAAAATGCGCATCTAAAAAAACAAATCGATGTGTCCTAGCGTTTTTCCCAACACGCTCTAATTTATTAGTTATCGAATTCATTTCTTTTGTCTGTTCCACACTGTATATAAAAAATATTTACCATACATTAGAAGTATTGTAAACATCTAGACCATTCTATACTGTTTATCGTAACTAATGAATCATAATGTATATTATTGGTACAATTGAACTTGATCGTTCCTAGTAATTTACAGGTCATGTATTTAGTATATTTTAAGTGTAATCTAGTGTGTAAATAAACCCCAGTGATACAAGAACTCAGTGAGAATGGGGTAGTTAACAACAACTTTATAGTGCAAGAAGAGGCAATTAATAAGCAATATACAAGTTTAGGAGTATAGCACAAAGAATTAGCGCCGGGAGTATTCGTTCGATTCTAAATACAAATTATGAAAGCATTTTAGTGAAAACTACAGATATCGAAATTTTGGATTCAGATCTGTTCCATGTTTATAAAATAGGGAATGAAAGTAAGAATAGAATGAGACAGCTGAGAGAATCACTCAATTTGCAAGTACCCCGGAATACGTGAGGAATGACTCAACTAAACTGTGTGAAATATTTTTTCTTTAAAGAATGACATCTTAACGGATAACAATTTTTATGAGCAAAGGCTGTCAGTACGGGACAAAACCCCCGTATACATTAAAGATCATCCCATTCCATATTCACAAACGTCTGAGTTAAATATTCAAGTACCGAAACTCTTAAATCAACGAGTTCTATCTCAATATATACACTGGTCCAGTATTATTTGTTCCCAATTAATCTACTAGCAACGAAAAGGCATGGAGATTATGCGAAGATTTCAGGCAATTTACATAAGAAAATGATTACAGATAAATTCCCTTTACCCAGAATAGGTTCGATTTTAGATCAGCTGGTGTTTGGAAATTCTTACTGATAGAAATAAAGGAAGAATCTGACATCATATGTCAATGTTGGCAAGTGCACTTATTGTTTTTTGACAATATTTATACAGAGTGGAAAGTCTAACTGGAACAAATTCTGTAACTTAATAAATAAAGGATCATCGCAAAATTCTTGAAAAATGTCAATTTTTATTTTCAATGAGGCATATTACAAAGAGATTTGTTTATATTTTCAATTATCTGGGGGGGGGGGGATACAGACAACCCCAACTTTTTTTTAATGGAAGCGTAGGTTGATTAATTTTTTATTTGAATTGTAAATACAATTCCACTTTTCTTTGTTCCTTTTTATAAGCAATGTGTCGGAGAAAAATAGAATAAGGAAATATTCACTCAAATTACTTTAATGTATAGGTACATTTTTTCTTACTTGATAAGCCCAACAAAAAACCTGCTCGAGAGTTTTCTGGTTCTTTTGAACTGAATGTGATTGATTTGTTAGTACTTGTTTGCATTTCAACGTGTAAATAACAAACGAAAAATAAGAAAATGCCCTATTTAACCTAGACGCATCGTATCGAAATTTTAATGATGATCGGATATGGGAACAGAAGTCGAACACAAGCTGAAGTCGCTCGTTTGTTTACTGAAGTTCATCTGGAATTACCTTCAATTAATCAAAGTATGAATAGCAAAATTGAAACTCGATATCGGGAGTTGGGCCCCAACAAAAGGTTTCAAAAGTTGACGAAGGAGCCCAGTTGAACATATTGTTGGATGTTGAAGAAAACCCTGTTACTCCAGCTAGGCAAATAGCTCGCGTTCATGTTGTCAGTCACTCAAGCGTTCTAAAAATTCTAAAATAAGCCAAAAAGCACCCATATAAGATGCAAAACCTGCAGGAGCTTAACGAAGATGATCCTGATCGTAGACTCGAATTTTGCGAATGAATTATGGCTTCTATCGATGGTGGACAAATTGCTTTGGAACGGGTGCTGTTTTCTGATGAGGCTACGTTCACAACACATGGGTACGTCAATCGACAGAACTGCCGTTATTGGGCTAACGAAAACCCCCGTTGGATGCGTGAATCCTATACCCAAATGCCTCAAAAAACAAACGTCTAGATTGGAATTATTGGGGATCGCATAGTAGGTATATGCTCAAACAAGAACTAATTCCTACTTTAGTAAATTTATTCCCCAATAATTTGGATCCCAACTTATTTGACCAACGGATGTGGTTTCAACAAGATGGGGCACTACCACATTTTGCTCAGAATGTACGGACCTATCTTAATGAAGTGTTTCCAAATAGGTGGATTGGAAGGAGGGGCCCAATTGAGTGGCCAGCACGATCACCCAATCTTACTGCATTAGATTTTTTCATAGGGATATCTAAAGTGCAAAGTTTATGCCACTAAATCTAACGACATCGCCTAGCTACTACAAAGAATCAGTGACGAAATTAGGCAAGTAACGCCGGAAGTGTTACAAAATGTTCGGAATGCTATACATGATCGATTAGGATATTGTCAGCAACAAGGTGGAGTACACTTTGAACATTTATCGCATTAAAGTAATTTGATCAAGTATTTCCTTATTACATTTTTTCCGACACATTGCTTATAAAAAGTAACAAAAAAAAGTGGAATTGTATTTACAATTGGAAAAGCTTTCAAATTAAAAATTAATCAACCTACCCTTCCATTTAAAAAAAAAGTTAGGGTTGTCTGCAACCCCCCTGAGATAATTAAAAACATAAACAAATCTCTTTGTTATATGCCCCATTGAGAATAGAAATTGACGTGTTTCAGGAATTTTGCGATAAACCTTTATTTATCAAGTTACAGAATTTGTTACAGTTAGACTTTCCACTTTGTATATTAATTTTTGTTTTAAGCTGAAAATATATACGATTGAAAGAGAATACACTTTCAGGAGTTTCTCATATTGCATAAAATAGTCTACAGCAACTAAATTAAATATAAATTTTGCATACCTGTGAGTTGTTTGACTAGTGTTACTTTTCCGCATTTAGTGCGAAAATAGTATATTGTGCAACAAGTGGGGACACTTCAACTTTTCTCACGAGTGTGGAAGTTTGTGGTACGAGCCAAGGGCGACTACCTCAAACACACGAGTGAGAAAAGTATTTTTCCCACATGTTGCAAACTATACTTCTCCTATAACTGCACAAATTTAAGGAATACGAGTAAATAGTGTTGTAGAAAAAGTCTAAGCATAGAGGACATCCCACCGAAAACGGTTGGGCATCGATTATACCCTGCTGAAATCAGCTGGGCATCGAGTATCCCTTACTTAATTCTCCATATAAATGTTTGTAATGTGGGCAAAGTGCCGTGAGATGGTATATTACATTACGAGTGCGGAAAGTGAAAATTTTCACAAGAGTGGCGTAAGCCGAGTGTGACAATTCCACGAGAGTGAAAAGTCAGTTTCGCAAAAGTAATGTCCAATATTTTTCCTACTACTGTATATTTAGTTGCCTGACTAACGTTACGTTTTATTTGTGACAGTAGGTATATGTTTGAATATTGTTACTATAAAGTGCACATGAATTTACAGTTACTTTTATAATGAAATAGAGATATATCGATAATTATTGTTTATTTGAAAAAATAAGTAAGTACTTATTGGATACAAATGGGGAACAAATAGAATTATTTGGAACAATCAAAAGTGAATTGGTTATTGTTACAATAATAAATTGACAGTTTTAGGATTTCGTTGCTATCCCTTAATAATTTGAACTTTAAAAATAGCTGAATTTTGTTTTATTAAAATGAAAATATAAGAAATATGATGAGATTAATGTGAATCGGCTTACGAGATATAAGTAGATATCTCTGATAACGATAATTCAAATCTGAATTAGCTCAGTTGGAAGAGTATCTCGTATGATGACTGGAAGGTATTGGATTCAGTTCTCGGCGTCAACAATTTTTTTATTCTCTTCATTTTTTATAAATAATTAGTTTTTAGTCCAGTTTCTGTGTAAATAATATCAATAAGGAAGAGCAATTGATAATTACATCTGTAAATCTTACAGGATTCACGGGTTTGACGGCTTATTTACAGCCGTGCGGAAAGTTACTTTCCGTACTAGTGCGGCAAGTACCTTCTGCACGCGTAAGAATAAAGGCCCCTTTCCATGGGAGTAGAGAGTACTATATGTGTTACTTTCCTATGTGGTCGTAGGAAATAGTAGTTTCTACATCAAGTAAGGCGAGTTCTGCAAATCCAGCGAGCGGGAAAATGCTTTGCGTACGAGAAAAATAATATGTACAACTACATATTATTTTCCTCTACAACCACGTTTTTCGATGGGAGGAGAAAGTAAATTATATTTTATTTAAAGTTGGAACATAAAGAGTTTAAAAAATAAATATTGAATAGAGAAAAATCAGGTAAACGTTATCAATTTCGCTCAATTTTGAATTGTTATGCCTGTTGTATATTTTTTTGATAATAAGTTCACATTAATTGTAATATTCGCGTCTGTTAACGAACTAAAGATAATGTTAAATTGTCAAAAATTATTTAACATTGACATTTACGTGCGGAAAAGTGACATTTCTTTGCGGAAAAGTGCCAAAACGTACTTTTTCCACTTTCCTACTTTTATAACGGATATCTAAGAAAAAGGTCTGCTTTGGATTTAAAAACTTTTGTAGAAAAGCGTGTTGTGCATAGTGGTTGAAGAAAAAATGGTTTTCAGTCTAAGACCTTATGTCAAGTTTTCAATAAATTCCTTTTGAATAATCCAGCAGAAAGTACACTTCTTTCAGTACAAATAAAGTGTCTTTCCAATTTACAAGGTTACCCTTCGGTCTAAATATAAGTCGTAACAGTTTTTGAAGAACCATGTCAATTGCTTTCTCACGGTTAATCCTGGAAAAAGCGTTTGTCTATATGGATGATATAAATAGCCATAGTAATATATTTTGCTACATTGTCTCGCCATCGAAGTCGAGGTTGTCCAAGTGGATTTTTCCCAGTTACGTCTTCTTCCAATACGATTCTTGTAGTTCTGACGTCATGGAGTCTTCGGACGTAGTCTGCCCGTTGGAATGTTTTGGACCTTATTTTTCTTATTAGGAAAAAGCAGAATAGCAATCAGCTATAAATATGCTACTCTCAAACTCAAAAGAACCCTCAACTGGAAAAAGGAGAATCTTATATAGGGTAATTCAATCCACAATATTGTATGCGGAGCCTGCATGGGGAGAGATCATGAAAATTTGAACATACAGAAACCAGTTTGTTAGAGCACAAAGGCAGTCATTACTAAGAGTGGCAGTTGCCAACCGCACAGAGTTAAACGAAGCACTACAATTAATTACTCGAATAGCGCCGATAGATCTAGCGATAGAAGAAAGAATCTACACCTATAAGAATAGGAATCCAGAGAAAAGGAAGCTGACAAAAACTGGAATAGTTAAAAAAGTGGCAAAGAAGATGGGATGGCAGAAAATCAAAACACAATGGACAAAGACCATGGCAAGATAGATGGATCAACTGTTAGCGTAAATAACCAAATTGCACTGATTAGCGAAAAGTGAAATAAAAAAAATATTTTGAAGAAATCAACGACGCGCAACATACGCTGGTAAATTGTCGAAGATGTAGCGAAATGAGAGAAACCTTATTAACGGCTATGGGCGTTGGATTGGTCATCGCAGGAAGAATTTTAAGCAAAATTATTGAAAGTGAGAGGCTATGGAAAATTGCATATGTAGCAATAACAGAAGTAATGAGAATAAAGAAAAAGGAGCAGATAAAGACTCAATAATTTAACATTCTGAGAGAATAGTTCCACTGTTTTCAAAAGACGGAGGAAGTTTTTAGTGAGTAAATATTCCACACAAAGAAATGGTTACAGGTTTTGGCATGAGAAAAACAGGTAGGTATCCCCGAGTAAGTCTTCCACGTCAACCGTAGATAAACACTGGTCTTATAACTGTTCAATATAGATTGATATTTGTTCGTCTTTGTTTCAATTTTATGAAATCTTGTAGGGTGTAGAATCATCTGTTCCGAGGTTGTATCCTATTGTTTATTTCTTGTGATTATTTTCTTCACTTATGATAGTTCCAAGATACCTAAATTCTCCGACTGGTTCAAAGTTACAGTCGTCGATCGTGATATTCTGTCCATGTATATCTTTGTTCGTGAACAAAGAGATTTTGATGTGTTTTCGTTAATTTGGATCCCCATATTCTCCGCATCCCTCTCAAACCTGATGAAAGTTTCTCTCATTCTAACTCTACTGTTACCTATCAGGTCGACGTCGTCTACAAATGCTAACAGTATTGTTCCTTCCCGATTTTTGCATTTCTTATAATATGTTTCAGAGCTATATTGAGTTTTGGTGTGACTGCGTCTCCTTTCTTGAGCCGATTATTTATTTCGAATGTCTCCGAGTATTGTAGTCCAACCGTCACCTTGCACCGCGACCCTTCCATACATGTCCGTATTAAGTTGGCCAGCTTAGAAGAAACCAAGTTCTAGCATTGCCCACAGTCTCATCCTGCAGACTCTATCAAATTCCTGTTCAAAATCTATGAACATCTGATGCACTTCATGATCGAACTCCCAGCATTTGTTTATTGAGGTCCCAAAAACTTATAATTAACATAGGTAGTAATATGCTAGGATTACCACTACGTTTACTTCTCCTTTCACAGCACTTTCTTTCCAATCGTATGCGTTTTCTGACTTGCACGACATATGTCTAAACTCGTCAACTTTTCCAAGATGAGTTTTCACAAATAGATTGATGAACAATCAAAAATACATTTTTACAGATCGAATATCTTCTAATATTTATCATTCAATGTAAAACTTGAATGAGTTTTGAACTGTCGCTGTCAAAATTAAATTTCAAATCATTTTTGGATGACATCAGATAAAATTTCGGTGGTTCTGATTCTAAATGACTGATACCGGGTTCCACCAACCTCAATTAAATATTTTAATCGGTTATTAGTGACTATTGTCTTGTTAACTTACTTTCTGGGTTCCACCAAGCTCAATTAAACCAACAAACGTCAACTTATTCATCAATTGAAAAATCGACCAACTAATCAGTGATTAAGGCAAACATTCGGTTCCACCCACCTAAACTAAGCAATAATCTCTACTAAAAGACGCGCACCTAAACTAATTGACGACCTACAGACGATTAGTTTGACAGTTAAATTTTAATTGTGCTTTCTCAACACCATGTTTCAAAGTTTCATATTTTATTTTCTGATACTTTTCATCGCTACATACTTGTACTTTGGTAAGTATTCCTGCCACCAAAATTTACGAATAATGTTAAACAAATTGTAACTACAGAGTCAGAAATAGCTTCAAAATCTGATTCAAATAATTTTCTTTATGAGAAATTGAACATTGCCAATTTAATCAAAAATATTGAACCTTCAAAAGTTAAACGTAAAACAAACAATGACATTACAGTTTTAAATGCAATCAAAAAGAAAGGAGAAGATAATAACAGTTACAAGATCTGATAAGGGGAACACAACTGTCATATTGACAACTGAAAATTATAATCCAAAAATATATAACTCTATAGAATCTAGCGATGTAAAAGTTCTTAAAGTAGACCCAACAAAAAAGTTTTCTAATAATATAAGGGACATTGTTGATAATTCAAATTATCTTTTAAGTGATTACGAAAAGAGGTCCATCATAAATAAGAATCCTCATTGTCCACAATTAAATGGAAACGTTAAATTACATAAAATAACGAAACCAATAAGACCTGTAGTTTCTCATGTCAATACTTCTACTAATACATTGGCAAAGAAGCTTAACAATATACTTAATACTTACGGATATGCATCTAATTACTCAATTAGAAATTCAATAGAACTAATCAAAAAATTAAAAACATTCAACTTACAAGATAACTTTAAGCAAATTTCATTTGACGTTACTAATATGTTCACTAAAATACCTCCTAAAGAATGTCTAATACTTGTAAGAAAATTACTAGAAGATGAAAATATCAATCCAGGAATAATATCAGATATACTTAATTTATTTGATGTATGTATTAATCAGAATTATTTCACTTTTGACAATAAGATATATATTCAAAATAAAGGTTTACCAACGGGAAGCTCTATATCATCTATTTTGGAAAACATTTTCATGGACAGTTTTGAAAGAAGTATCTTTGAAAGTAATATTTCAAAAAATGTTTTATTTGGGTATAGATATGTAGATGACATATTAGCTTGTTTTAAAGGTAGTGAACGACAATTAGATATATGTTTCAACCACATTAATAATTTACACCCAAAAATTGAGTTCACATTAGAAGTTGAAGATAATAACTCAATCAAATTTCTTGATTCGAAAATTAAAAGAGTTATTAATGTACTTGTTCCTTCAATTAACCGAAAACCAACACACACTGATGTGACAATTCCATTACATATGATAAATAAACTGATTAGTAAAAAGGAGGAAACAGTGGCATTACAATTAGTATTTCCTGAACAAACTGAAGAAATAAGAACTTATAAAACCATCACATATGCAGGAAATATTTCTAATAATATTTCAATGATAATATCTTTAGCAACGAATACAACAATTTCTTTTAAAACAGGAAGTAACGTAAGTACAAAATTGTTTAATGTAATAACAGAAAAACCCCCAATGAAGACATCAGGTATATATAAACTCAAATTTCCAGAATGTAATGCTGTCTATTTGGGTCAGACCCTTAGAAATTTTGAAATCCGATACAGTGAACACTTACGAGCATACAGATTAAAACAACCAGATGAATCCCATTACGCAAAACATCTACTTGACACCAATCATTCATTGACACCTAACACAGAACTAGAAGTACTACATATTTGTAATAAGAAACAAGAACTGGATTTCTTTGAAAAAGTGGAAATTAGAAGACACTTAAGAAACCCACAATATGAAGTCGTCTATAAACAGATGAATCTAGGGAGTTCTCCACTATCAAACTGTCTCCTTAAGTGATAATTGTAAAGATCAGCAGATAAAATGTAACTTCTGTCATTCTGACATTGATATTCAGTTATCGAAACAATTGTCATTTTTTTTAGAATTTTCAATATTTTTCATTATATTGTGGAATTAGCTAGAAACATTGAGTTTCATTCAAAATAAAAATATGAAGATAGTTAATTGAAGATTAATTGTGCTTGGTGGAACGTAATTGAAATTTGATTAGTGAATAAACTTAATAGCTCACTAGTTAATTGGTGATAAGTGAGATATTGGTGGAATCGGCCATGAGCTTGTGGATAAAATATTGAATGGATAATTTGTTAATAATGTCCATTGATCAACAATTTTACTTTCCAAAGAAATTGATTCATATGCCCTGTATCAAAAGATGAAGAATTTAACACATTACAATAAAAGTGTGAGCTCCATTTGGAAAATTAAAATCTCCAGCAAGCCCTCGCGTTTAAACATTCTTACGTGAATAGAATGTTATCTGAAGCAGTTATATATTAAAAAAGTATTACTATCCAGTGATAAAAAAATAAATCTATGAGTAGATACACAGAAATCCTACAATACCAATTATAAGAAGCGACAGTATATCTGTCCTGCCACTGGTATATTGATGATTAAAAAGGGAAGAGTATTAAAGTGACGAAGCACGGGGCATTAACTGAAATTGAATTGTTTTCCTAATTGACGCAAAGCGAGCGCTCTTTATACGGAAGACTTGATTATGGTGCAGATATTGTAACTTCTGACAAATCTGTGGAAATTTGAGGTCGAATACATTTTCCTGCAATTCAATTTAATAAGTGGAATTGGTTTAGTTTTGATTAGAATGTTTTGTCTATTCGTTTTAATCATTATTAAGATTTTCGTTTTTGGTACATTTTGCAGTTGAAATCAAACACAAGTAGCGAAGCTCCGCAGTGCGGAAAATTCGAAAACTTTTAAACAGTGATTTCAGTTTGATGAATTAATCTGTATAAAAAAACTGGAGATGTTCATAGAAGTATAAAGCACAAGTACTTTCTTTAATAATCAATGGAGTCTATCATAGAAGCTTGATCTCTTTATTACTCATGAATTTGATTTAAGAACTTTATTTCAACGTCAGGTATAAAATCAGAAAACTAATTCTCATCATTAGAGGACGTGATAGAAAGCTGAGCAAAATTTATCCTTTTGATTTGAATTCGTAATTTGCAATATCTAAATTGATTGGAGATATTTTAGTTTATCTATAACTGTTCTACTGAGATTGAAAAAATGAAAATGGAACTCAACATAAATAAAACCAAAATCATGATAATAAATGAAAATCAAAATGATGAAACTAATAAAGAAGTAAAATATAAGGACAAAA
Organism: Galeruca laticollis; assembly: GCA_963921935.1. NCBI lineage: Eukaryota > Metazoa > Arthropoda > Insecta > Coleoptera > Chrysomelidae > Galeruca > Galeruca laticollis. Next base: position 44,625,422 of record OY998183.1, on the reverse strand, counting down.
CTCTAGGAAAGGTACCGACATACGAATATCTTGGAATTATGATGACAGAGGACCGGAAATATATACGGGGTATTCCTAAATACATTCGAAAAAATTCAGGTGATTAATTCCCGTATGAAATTGTGATGGATCTTTCCCATAGCAAAATTTCCTCAGATCAGCCCCTTCCGACATATCACCCAAAAAGGTGGTGAGTAGAATTCAGTCTTAATTGTTCTCCTCAAATTGTAGTAAAGAAGAAACTTGAAATTTTTCAATTTCCATGCGCTCGCCAAGGACTAACCACATTCCTGTTACATTATAAGGCCGACCGCACACATAATCGAACGATACAGAACACGACAAGACATTTTGACTGACAGTGTCTGTTACGAAGAGTTTAGAATGGACGGATATGGAGTGCCAGCACACTACATCGAACAAGACAAGACAAGGCAAAAAACACGGTTTTTTCATGACTGGCGCTGTCTGCCGAAGTTTCGTCTTTAGTCAAAAGCTGACAAACTAACTAATTTGCGCATGCGCTGCGGAGGAAATTTGAACAACAGCACCACCATCGCATATCGCCTAGCTATTGTATCCGCCAGGATTCGAGGCGATTTGGAGTTGTATTGTGTCTTGTGCTTCAATAGCGTCACCATCTGAGATTGAGGACGACCCTACATCTTTTGTAGATGAAGATAAACTTTTGTCATTAGTGCAAGGTAACCCGGCAATATTATAACACATCTTTGAAAGAACACCATAATATTGATGTTATCGGCAAGATCTGGAAATGAATTGGGCCTATCAGGTACGTTGTAATTACAACATTATAATATATTAATAGAAAAGGTGATATTTTGTTATTCATTCTAAGCATACTAGCAAACTGAGTTAATATAACTTATTGTAAAGAAACATATCACAATGTAACCATATTGTATACCACTTTTAATGATGATTGTAAGTGTAAAAAATGAGTTAACATTTTTGCTTGAATATAAATTGTCAATTTACCTTTTACTGTAAATTTTAGTGTCTATGTACATTGATTACAGTTACACAAACGCCATTTTTTCTTGCCATGGTACTGAGCCTGCGGGAGAACTGAAGTAAGTCTTGAAATTGTCTCTAACTTCATACGCAGCCTCTGCTGCTCTGACGATCACAGTTTTTTTTTCTCTGTCACAATCTTCCATAACCATAATTTCATTATAGACATCTACTACTTTTCCCTTCTTAACTCTTATGACGTTGTGTAAAATACAACATGCTAGCACAATATTTTTTGTTCTGTCTGGATGACATAATATGGCAACTCCAAGGACACGGAATTTTTTGGACTTCATTCCGAAGGCACATTCCACAATTCTGCGTGCTCGAGATTGTCTATAATTAAAAACTTCTCTTTCACGTGTAAGTGAAGTTTTAGCATAGGGTTTCATCATATGTTTGTGCAGAGCGTAAGCGTCATCTGCAACAAACACGTAAGGAAATTTGGTTGGGTTACCAATAAAGAGTTGTCTTGGTTTTGGTAAATTCAGGCTTTGGCTGTTGAACATACGTCCAACGGTTGACGAAATGAAAACGCCACCGTCACTATTTCTGCCTGCCTATCCCACATCGACAACAACAAATTTCCCTTCAGCATCAACAACAGCTTGTAATATTATGAAATTGGGCGTTTTATAATTATAAAACAACGAACCACTATTCCACGGAGCTTCAATACGGATATGCTTTACGTCAACCGCTCCACAACAGTTAGGGAAATTCCACAGTGCTTCAAACCTTTCTGCAATCTTCTTCCATTCACTAGTTGTAGGCGTCGTCATCAAGTCCATTGGAGATAACACTTCCCACATGACAGCACAAGTTTCAGCAACAATCTTTCCTGCTGTCGTAGCCCCTACTCGGTGATTGAAATGCATGTATTGAAATATTTCCCCCGTTGCCAGGAATCTAAAGCAAATTAACCCAATTCGCCCACGCAACTTTTTTTCTCCATACAACATAGTTTTTTTGTTAAAGGTGCAATATGCAAGACTAAATGGAGCAATTTGAGGAATTCTTATGCAAGATACGTAAGAGACTTGAAGAAAATGCCAAGTGGATCAGTAAAGAAAAAAAATTGGTATTTGGCAGAAGCCATGGATTTTTCACAACCATGGACTGATTCTTGTAGGAAGATTTATAGCAGCATATCATCGTCAGATACTCAAGATTCTGCAGTCCCCCCAGCCCCAACCAGCAACGATGACCAGGTGTAACACAGACACCTACTGCACACTCACCTTCTGCACAGTCACCTTCTGCACAGACACCTACTGATTCTGCAATTGGATCTGACATCAGTGCAGGTAGCGTTGGAGGAGAATACGTACCGAAGAAGAGGAATAAAAAAACTCCGTTCGAAATGGTAGCTGCTCCGATGATAGACATCCTTAAAGTAGCTACAGAGAGTCGAAAATTGGACGTCAACAAAACTACTGAAAACCCTATGCTTGGTTATTTCAAAAGTTTGCTACCAGACACAGACGTCCTCATAGATAGTAGAAAACGTCGGTTCAAAATACAAGTGATGGAAGTTTTGAATAAGCTTATTTAGGAACCAGAAAATGAGCAATTCGTTTGTTCTCGATCTATATCTACAGCAAGTTCAAGTTACGGGCATGTTCCAGGAAACTTCTTATCCGGTGTACAAATTTAAACTCCAGTCAACCAAACTAATGAACATAATGAACGAAAAGAACGGAAATAGTTATCTTAATCTGAACTAAATTTATCTAATTTGAATTACTCATACATCTACAGTTCATAACAATTACGTTTCACAGTTTTCTCAAAATAATATAAGAGACATGTATTGATAATTGTGTGGACTTATGTACTTTTGTAAGTACATTCAACTCTAATACATGCTGATACGTGAAATGGTAGTTTTTTTAATCCTCACCTTAATGTTAGCAGAAATCTCTCCTCCGGCGTTATTGCTTCTCTCCATTTTGTGTTTTGCTTTAGGATCTTTTCTTGAATTCCACTCAATATGTAGTCAAAAGTTGACATTGTCATACGACAATAGTTATGAAACTTTGCAGGGTCTAACCTCAGTTCAGCAATGAAGCCAGTTAAATTTTTTTTTTGGTTTATGGGGTGAACCCAAACCTCTCTATTCCTTTTGGAGTCTAACAATTGTAGAAAATTCCACAACATCATTACCGTCTCCTCCTCGTCGTCCATTGTAACAACATATAAAATTGTGATAACTTGAATTACTTAACAACCAACACTGTTGAAAGATTGTAGGTCACTGCACGAGGTGTGAAATACAACTGCCCGGATTTATGTTCTGTCTTATTCGATAGCGTTCGATACGAAGAAAACATCATCAACGCTATCGAACAAGACAGAACAGAACAGAACCCGAAACGTCTTGTTCTGTTCTGATCTGTTCGATTATGTGTGCGGCCGGCCTTGGTTTGTGAATTGAGCATTTTTTGATAGACTCAGTGGAAATAACATTATAACAAGGTATAATACAGGATATTGTATACTCAGTGACATATAAACTCGAACACCTAGTAAAAATTATTTTATTTCGGTAATAGCAGACAGTCCGTAATATGTAAATAATTTAATCTTTATTCCAGCCGGGCGAGGTTCTGCTCACCATTTTAATAAGGGATTGAAGCTCCACGATATTTTATACTTTCTCTAATGCCTCTATGCAAACTCTTAATTAGGTTAGCAATATCCTCCTGGGGCATCTCATTCCATGCCACCTCTATCTCATGTCGAAGGGCAATCAATGTTTGAGGAGGACGCTATAAATGTCTTAATCATCAACCGATTACGTCCCACACATGTTCATTTGGGTACAAATTCGGGAATATTGGGGGCCAAGGTACAAGGAGATGAATTTGAGCCAGGTGGAAGTAATCCAAGGTTTGTGTAGCTATATCCCACTAAACAAGAAACATAACAAGTCTTTTTTGTGATGTTCTTTTTAGAGACTTTTCGTGATGTTTATTTAAAACTTTAATAAGATATCTCCTTGATGTTTCTATTTTATTACCAACTCTATTAACATCCATGTCATGTAAACAAAACATATTTGTGATGTACACAATAATACTTGTATTCGCAGTTACATACACATCCTATGAATTTCTTTTTAGTAACTTCCTATAGGAAACATTCATACGATGTTAATTTGTATACTTCTCACTAATGTCACATACAGAACGTTACTGTAATATTACAAATTAACATGTTTCTAAGATGATCACATGTGTTACAGTTACTTTTACATCTTTCGAAAGAATTTTTAGTAACTTCCTACGATTACGTCTGTACAATGTTATTTCATAAACATCTCAGTAATTTCTTATATTAAACATCACAGTAACATAAAAAAAATAAAACAGAAGAGGAACTGACGAATAAAACAAACAGTAGTTATCTGTTATCTGTGGAAACAAATGACAAGCATGAAATGGCGGATGGTTTTCAGTTTGGTGTTATATTTTATTTGCAGGAAGCACATTTTTTGCAGAAGTACTTGAATGAAGTAGTCTTTGTTTTCGTTAGTTTCTACTTAGCTACAGTTTCTATACTTGGTTATAATTCTTGTTATAATGGACGAACAACAGTTGTTATCGGTAAGTACCTATCCCAAAATCATAATTATTAAAACTTAATACTCATTCAAGACGGCTATTGTGCATTGAAATTCCAGGTGGCGGAATTGTACACTAACATTATATAATAGAGTTTACAAAATAAGGGTTTTTCCAACTTTTAAAATATTTTAGTTAGTAGGTATATTTTAAAATAGATTCACAATATTTCAAATCCTAGATAATCATTATCCCCTACAAAAAACTTAATATTGCAATATGGTAGATATTATTATTAAGAATAAAACATGATCATATGTTGGCAGAGATTTGAATCTAGAAGAAAATCTCTTCAATGTGCAAGATGTTTCAGAAGCTACTTAAATAAATAAAATAAAAAACAAATAGTTGGTAATTATGTAAAGGAGAGTATCTATTTCAGATAGTCTGATACAGATATTGTATTAAACAGTCCAAAAAATATTGAATCCAGTATCTCTAGTTCTAGTTTTTGTAGTAGTAGTCATGGCCGTCCATATAGTTTTGCAGGTTTAGAAAATTTTAACATTAATACTAACAATTCTTGTAAACAATTAGAAATTGCTTAAGACTTTAAAAACAGAAATTTCTGTTAAAAAGCTCATTTCCATTTGAAAATACACTGAATACAATAAATAAGCTGTAGATGTCCCTTACAATGGTACCTACAATAATCTAGTTGAAGAATATCTAACTTATGACACTGAATGCTCCAGTCAACAAACAGAATTCAATTATTTATTATTGTAGAAACATAGCTGTTGCATACTCAATTGGATACAAATAATTATAAACTAATTTAACTTGATAATGTGTTCATATCTCTTCTTCATAAGTAGTTTTTTTTGTATACGATGTTCTAATAATGCTTAGTTTTCATTAAGTTACAATTCCACGATGCTAATATACAATATGTTCCAGGATGAAAATAACAAGATGAGAATAGTATATTATTTTAGACAGAAAAGAAGTATGAATTTTCATGGCACATCTGAATTTACCTGCCGAACGGAGTGAGGCATGTAATAGAAGGTAAACCACGAAAAGTCACTACTCGAAATAAAATATGTTTTGATTCATTTGAAGAACCCCGCATGTACCTTATGGAAATCAGGTTTGATGTAGTTTATGATGATCGATCAAAGGACACCTTTGATGGGCACAATTTGATCTAAAGCAATTGTTTGATTGGCTGTTGTTCAGAACACATTCAAATATTTCACAGATAAGGATTTTGAAGTGTACGTTATGGAACGGTTGAGGCACTCGAAACAGCTACTCTTTCGTGAGAAAAAGTAACCGTAAGTAAACTATAAAATTATCTTTAATCAGATTGGATTTCTGATTATTTAACGTAATGTTTCATAAAACCTTTATGGTGTAGAATTTTTATTAGTTTTAATATGATTAAAAAACTATTCTAATAAATTTTTTGCAAACTAGTTGTAATGTATGTGTATCCGTTACACTTTATTAATTCAGTTTCAAAGTATGTTACGGTATGACAACTACAGATTAATATACCATTTTTATTTCTTGCTTTCACTGAATGCGTTCAATAGTTTCCACTTACTACACTTGTTATGTAATATGCTCACACAATTTTATTTTTCTTAGGTTGGATTCCTGGACAAGATATTTTTTTTCTAACTTTGTACCTGTGGTTTTCAAAATTACCTTACTGCTCATTGATAGTGAATAAATGTTTCAAATCCTTTATTGCTTTTTTGCTATTTTATTTCAAATGTACAGGGTGAACAACTAAGAACGACTATTGGCCACGTCTCAGAAAAGAATCATGGTACAACTTTCAAAAAAATTACCTTTAGGTAAGTGATTCTCAAAAATTGCTGGAAAATATTTTTCAGTCTCTAAAATATCCGCTAGGGGTGGAATAAATACTCGAAAACATAATACTACAAAAAAACATACTAAAGGTGTCCTAAAAATACAATTTTTGAAATCTTGATGAGGTTATGAATAAATCTAATTAAGGAGATTTTTTGCCATTTTTCTTCAAATAATGGGTGGAGAAGGTTCAAACTTATGAGCAAATGTATAACTTTTTCGTTTTTTAACCGATATTAATGATTTCAGCTGCATTAATAAGAGTTTTTCTGTTTAGTAAGATTGATAACAAAATTAGATAATTTTGTATCCACACGGAAATTTTAAATGTAAATTGGAGCATTTTTTTAATTTTTATATCTGATCGTAAATCTTATATTTTGGAATAGATTCCTATTTTTTAACCCCTTTTCATCAGAATTCAAAAAATGCCTCATTTCATTTGAAAGTCGCGAGAAAATTGTCGACTTTTTCACATAGCGTTGACAAAATTGTACAATTTTGTTAAGCATATCTTATTAAATAGGAAAAACTCTTTTAAATGATGCCAAAAACATTGATTTCGATTAAGAAACAAAAAAGTGTTACATTTGTTTTTTAGGTTGAACCTTCCCCCACCCCTTACTTGAAGAATACGGACAAAAGTCCCTAACAACATTTTTTCATAATGTCAACAATATATCAAAAATTGTATCTCCAGGATACCTTTAGTATGTCTTTTTTGGAGATAATCACAGTATTATGTTTTTAAGTGTTCATTCCACCCCATACCAGATATTTTAGGAACTCAAAAGTATTTTCCAGTGATTTTTCAGGGTCATTTTCCTGAAGGTATTTTTCTAAAGTTGTACCATGACTATTTTTTGAAATATGGCCGACAGCCGGCGTTCTTAGTTGTTCACCCTGTATTTGCTGATTAGACACAGAAACATTTATAGGATGTCATCTAGAATGTTAGAGGTATATTATTTAGAGGTTTAAGTAATGTCCATACAACATCTAAGAACACTGTATTGCTTTTGAAATGTCGCATTTAGATCATTGATAAGATGTTATTTTTTAGACATTGCATTAACATCGACAATATGTTAAAATGCATTTCAGAATGTAACAGAAATGTAGTTTTTAGTTTGTTATAAATACTTCATTTTGAGGAAGTTCTAATAACATCTTAGTAATGTAAATAGGCAGCGCTTTAACATCGCTGAGAAGTTGAGTTGAAACATCACAAGCTGGGCATAAGCGGTTGTATAGATGTGCATGTGATAAAAACAAGAGGAAAAAAAGAAGAACATTATTACAATGTGATGTTGAATGAACATATTTGTAATATTTATTTGCATAGTGGGATGTGACCAAGCGTTATATTTCTGAAAAGATAGATTTTGAAGTAAGGAATGAGAAGAGTTTCCAATATTCCATGAATGTATCGATGTGCATTTATATTGCCCCTGGTGGAGACTAAAGGTTACCTTGACCTATAAGCAATTGTACTCCATATCATAACTCAAACATGCCGCTCAACAAGAAACTGAGGGTTACGTCGTTTGCCTTGTCTCCTTCTCACCCTCGCTCGACCATCATGCATGTCTAGGCAGAACCGGGATTCATTACTGAAGGCAATAGCGTTCCATTACAGATTCTACACTAGTCCCATATTCTGCAAACCACTGAATTGCTCTTGCCCTTATCGATGAGAAACGATTCCTTAGAGCTAATAACTTTGGCCCTCTGTTGTCCTCCTCACTCGTCCTGTGCCTCTGGCTCTTCGTGTTCGGCTTTCTTGGTGCCATGCTTGATAACATTTGACAACAGTATCCACATTCCTGTTCACTTTACCAGCAATTTCTCGGAGCAACAGCCCAGCTTCTCGAAGACCAACAATTCGACCTCTCTTGAACTCGGTCAGCTGCCGGTCATTTGCATTTATTGGCACTCTAGGCATTCCTAAGTCGTATTGTTATTTGATCACCGGTGATACACATGGTTCATAGGTGATCCCTAATATTATATTACACGTGTTTGCAAGTCGTTTCTCCAGTTTTTTGGATTGTTTTGTGGTAAAAGTGTGTTTACATGGTGAAATATGGATCTAAAGGATTCTTCAATGATATAATGAGGTGGAATTTGAAGTTGAAAAAGTCGATGCGCCGAGGCAATAAAAAATAAAATAGTTTAGTTATAAGGAACTTTCTCTTCTAGAAACAAACACAGAAAGCACTCAAAATGTTAATGTAGATCAAGGCAATGAGTTTGAAGACAGTAGTTAACAAACATCTGGAGGTAACGAATTTTGATGTTATCTACTTTAAGCAACAGGTTAGTAAAGTATGTTATTATCTCTAAGTTTAAATCTTCGAAGCATTAAGAATAAGAGGGCAGCGCAGGAGAACAATGACAATAAGGCCAGAGAAAGTACTGGGGTGACAAGTGAAAATAATCGTGACCACCTAGGATTTCAAAGTGATGACGAGGTACCATTCCCTCCTTCTGAATCAGAGTACGAGACTAGCTCTGATTCAGAAACAGTGTCTGGAGCAGACTCCGTAATTATTAATAACGATGAAGATATCGATCAACCGACAATTATTCCATGGAATGAGGTGGAGGGAACGTCTTTACAGCAGTTTGCTTTTGTTGATTTAGGCAAAACAAATGTCCCATCTGACTTAAAACCGTTGATATTTTTAGACTCATTGTGGATTCAGATATTGTTGATTTGATGGTTTTGGAAACAAATAAGAATGCCAGAAAAGTCAGAATGAATTGGAAAGATGTTTCCGCTGACGAAATGGAAAGGTTTTTTTCTATTCTGTTATATATGGGACTATCCAAATTGCCAAAAATATCAGAATACTGGTCACGTAAATTTGTTTATCGTCATTGTTTTGTTCGACATGTTTTGTCAAGAAATAGATTCCAGGATCTTTCAAGATTTCTCCATTTTGCTGATAATGAAACGGCGGATAAGAGAGATCGATAGTATAAAATTAAACCCCTTACAGACGCACTTACTAAGAAATTTAAACAATTGAACATTCCGGCAGAGGTAGTATCCATTGATGAATCAATGGTGCCATTCAGAGGTCGGTTACTAGTTAGGCAGTATCTTCAAGGGAAAGCATCAAAATATGGAATAAAAATCTTTAAGTTATGTGACGAAAGTGGATATACCTACGAAACAGGAAATTCTGAAAGAAAAAATAATACGGCAACTGTAGGACGAGGAAACAACACATTTGTTTTAAATTTAATGAAGGATTATCTTGATAGCGGAAGGACTCTAGTGGCAGACAACTACTATAACAACCTCGAACTGACAGATATACTATTGAAAAGAAAAATTCACAACGTTGGTACGTTGCGAAAATTTGTAGAGGGAGTACCAAAAGAAATATCCGATAAAAAGAAAATGATAAAAGGTGATATCAAGGGAAAATATAGTAATGGCAAGGTTGTTGGCAACTGGAAAGATGAAAAAGCGGTTAGGTTTTAGTACGAGTGATACACTAAACATGGTGAACACAAAGAAAAAAATCGCCAACGGGAAGTTATTTATAAATCAGATGCTATCGCGATATATAATAGATTTAAAATGGGTATTGACCTGTCGGATCAAATGGCTTCTTATTTTACGACTCTTCGCCGATCCATACGATGATACCATAAGGTGGCATTTGAATATTTATTTGGTACGTCCGTTATTAATGCTCTTATCTTATATCAGATCTCAAATAAAAAAAAATTCAAGTAGCAGATTTTCTCTGGATCTACCGCCACTCCTTTATTGCTCACTATATGACCTAGATAGTTGACTCGGTTTTGGAATAGTTGACATTTCTTCGGGTTTAACATGAGTTGGGCAGCTTGGAGTCGTTTGAATACGTCTTCCAAATTCTTCAAGTGTTCGTCAAATGTCTTCCCCAGTACTACAATGTCGTCCAAATAGACCAGGCATGTCTTCCAAGACAACTCTCTCAAGATATTTCTCATGAGTCTTTCAAATGTCGCAGGAGCATTACAGAGCCCGAAAAGCAGTCCTCTCTTTGTCTTCTGGGTCCATTTCCACTTGCCAATAACCAGACTTCAGGTCCAAGGTGGAAAACAGTTTGCTGCCGGCCAAAGTATCTAGCGTATCGTCAATTCAAGTCAGATGATAGCTGTCTTTCTTCGTCACGTTGTTGAGCGGGCGATAATTCACGCAGAATCTTGTAGTTACATCCTTTTTCTTGACAAGCACTTCTGGAGATACTCATAGACAAGTAGGTGGTTCTATTACTTTTTCTTCCGCCATCTCTCGAATTAATCTTTCCGCTTCCTCTCCAATCGCTCGTGGAAGTCTTCGAGCTGATTGCCTAATTGGCTCAGCATTACCAGTATCGATTTTGTGTTTGACGGTTGATGTTCTAACATTATTTCCTCCGTTTGGTACGAATAAGTCTCGATACTGCAAGAGAAATTCTCTCATTCTCTTTTTTTCAGCTCGATCCAAAGATTGACCAGCTACTGATAACATTTGTTCGAATCTGGTATTAGAATTGACCGTGGTCGTTGTTTGACGAACTATAGACGTCACTGGTACGCAGGATCCAATATTGGTTTCCTTCTTGATGGTAATAGGGTAATCGTTCACATTTATGAATCGTACAGGGATCTCCTTCGTCGACGTAACCAATCCTTTTCCAATTAGTACTCCTTTGCCCACCTCTTCGTCGCGGCTCCTTGACTCAACCATAACCAGTGTACCTTCCTCCATGATTCCCTGTAACCATGCTACTATCATGGTTTCACTTCGTGCAGGTAAAACGGTATCTTTCTCTACAGCTGCCTACACCGCGCTGCCTTCATGTGGTTGAAGGAATACCTTCTTGGAACCCACTTTAATGGTTTTGTTCCTGAAGTCCAATTGAAAATCATGTACATTCATTACGTCTATTCCAAGAATGACGTCTTCTACAATGTCAGCTACGATTACCGTATGCGTGAACTTTTCTGTGCCAATTCCCAATTGGTCTTGTGTTTCCCCGTGAACGTTGGCACTCTCGCCTGTGGCGGGCCGCAGTCGCAGTCTCGTTGGTAGAAGCTTCTTTTTGGGTATTATTATCTCTGGTCGTATAATAGTTCTAGTTCCAGTGTCAACCAGCAGAGCATATTTTTTGCCATTTCTTTCGTCATCCACATATACAGTGTCGTTACGACATCTGAGCGAAGCTATCAGTATGAGAAGGTCTTTGGAACGATCATGGGTCGGTGCTGCCCCCTCGTAGCCGATCCGTCCTATTTTTCCTGTGACTGGCGTTCTTGGTTTGCAGGAGTCTTGGGGCGTTTATTCGAACTACGTACATGCCCTAGCTCGCCACAATTCCAGCATCTGATCTTTCTCGGCTTCTTGTCCATCACACCTTTGATCAAGCTGACGATCTGGTCAAACTTGTCCTCGTCGCCTTCTTCACGGATGGTCCTAACTTTGTTGTAACCCGAAGCCTTCGTTGCTGCTTCATATTCAAGAGCAGCTGTCAATGCGTTAACTAATGTTTTGGGATAAGCTGCATATCAGGGTCACGTGAGCCATCAATAAACGCCTGTATGCCCAGACATTCCATCATGTTCTCTGCTGCTGATGGATAAGCAAGTCGAACGAGTCGGGCAATATCCACTTCATATCCTTGAAGTGCTTCGTCACGTTTCTGCCTTCGGTTCTTCAGCTGGGATTTGTACAAATGTTTGTGACCATATCGCATGTCCAACCTCTTCAGCTGCTCGAAATCATCCGTTTTTTCCAGGGGTATCGTCTGAAGTACATCTAAGGTATCTCCCCGAAGCGCGATAGTTAAGTTCACTGCCTTGTCTCTATCGGACCAATTATTCACTCGAGCGGCTGCTTCAAATTGTTTCACATAATTGGTCCACGACATTTTTCTATCGAACTTTGGGGCCTTGACTCCGGTAAAAGTGCCAATGTCTTCAAACTTAGGTAGTGTTTCTGGCTTGCAAGGTTTCGTTTGCTCGATCTTCTTTCCTTCTGTTGAAGTGCCTTGTGTTCTTAAATCGGCAATCTTTGTCTCTAACTCCTCGATTTTCTCGTCCATCTGATTTTCCATCGTTTTCATCTTATTCTCCATGTCTGATTTTAGAGACGAAATTTTATTCTCGACTTCAGTAGCAATGTAATCTTTCAATGATAAGATATCTGCAGAAATATCATTCTGCATAGCAGAAATATCGTTCTTCATATCATAAAAATCGTTCTTTATTGGAGAAATATCGTTTTCCACATTAATTGAGATCTTCTCTTCCATGGCAGGAATATCGTTTGTCACATCCGTTGAAATTTTCTCTTCCACGGCAGAAATTGACGGGATTAAGGTGGAAGCCTCATCATTAAATAATGGGTCTGGGTCAATGCCGTCATTTTCCAGTGCCACTTTAAGTCTACCAACTCACTCTCCTTACCGGACGTTTCCAACTCACGATCTTCCAATTCTGCTCTTAGTTCCACCACTTTGAGGTCACATAGTCTCTTGGCCATTTTTACGTAGCAATTTATTTATATTATCCCACTTCTGACACCAATGTAATGTTTTTCTAATTTATTTAAACAGTAAACGGGTGGGATAAACTTTAAACACACGATAGGTTCACTTACTTAATTTATTCAATCACTACACTATTCACTAATTATATACACAGTATATTCACATAAATTAATTTATATACACAGTACACTAATTTAAATTCACTTATTCACTTGTTTATCTCGCGATGTCAAATTATCAACTCCCTCAACTCTTCCTGCTCGATCCCTTATATATTAGTTCCTTCTTCACTAGATAATTCTAGATTGCGTCTTACTCAAAAACAATTCGCTTTCTGGCATCTACTAGATAAGACTGGTCATAAAATAATGATAAGATAAGATAGTCACAATTCGTAAACAATTCTAAGAAGCCCTGCGCGTCCTCCATCATTTTAACTTTCATACCTGGCTTAGTCAGTCGGATGTCGGATTTAGGGACTATACCAGTGTGCTGTTTCGTAACAATACTATACCATCTATAGATGATATTAAAATGTATATCGAAACTCCGCAAGCAACTATTTTATATGAAGGAACTGGCCTAAACTATAGGTACGATAGATTTCTTTTAATATGAATAAAAATCTGATACTTTTTCCATTTCTAAAGACTGTGCTCCAAACTGTACTGGGTAGGTATCCACAAATGATTATAAGTGTTAGCGGCAGAATCCACGATTTTCATAGTGTCGAAATCTACGTCAACGACTTCAGCGAAAGAAGGGTACTGATGCCAGTACATTCAAAGTGCGAAAAGCTCAGAAAGCTATTGAAATATTTTAAAAACTGTGACATCGACTTTCTCTCAAACATAAACTTATACAATGCATTTCACATTTTTCAAGTTTCAGTCACTCATCATTCAAATGATATTCACATGTATTGAGAACAAAAAATTGTTATTTAGGAGTATGCGATTGATAGCATTTCAAGATAGTATTGTAAGATGCAATTCGATAGGATCTACACGTTTCGTATGTTTCTGAGTCAAAAAAACCTATTTTACAAAATATTGGTCAGTCAACACAAATTTTTCAATGAAAACTGATGATAATTTCGTAAATGAGCAAAGTTCGATGAACAGTTTTCCGGAAAATCCCATTTTCATAATTTTTTCTCAATTTTCCTCCAGAAATAATTTTTTTACGAACAACTGAAAAATGTATTGGGATTTTGGTATCAAAAATAAAGTTCATCGAAATTGGAATCAAAGCGTTTTTGGGAATTTTCAAACCTTAAGGGGACCCTTTGGAATCGGAATTTAAAAAAAATTCGACTTTCATGGTTTACAATTCGGTGTGCATTATCGATATTGTCTACAAATATAAAATGGAGGAATTCAAATAACGCATGTGCTGGGTACATCAACTGGTTTCTATAAGCAACAATGTCTATGGTGTGATATTTTCAATTGAAAGATTTCAAGGTAAGTTTCCAACTCTCAATTTTATTAGTGTTTCAAATTAAACTCACGGTTTCTAGTTAATACCACAATATAATAAAAATTGTTGAAAATTCTAAAAAGATTACAATTGTTTCGGTAAATCAATATCATCGTCAGAATGACAAAAGTTACATTTCATTTGATGCCTACCTGATGTTTAGTAGTTATTTTTGGCTAGACCATATCTGCTGATCTTTACAATTATCACTTAAAAAGACAGTATATTACTGGAGAACTCCCTAGATTTAACATTACCAGGAAAACTATATTTGCTGATCTTAACAATTATCACTTAAGAAGACAGTTAAATCTAGGAAGTTCTCCACTAATAAACTGTCTTCTTAAATGATAATTGTTAAGATCAGCAGATATAGTTTTCCTGGTTTTCTATATCATTGCACAGTTATACTGATGTTAATTAGAAAAATGATATCCAGGATATCACCATAGGGCTAATAATATCTAAGCTTCAATATTTATAATATCACATATCCTTCTTTCTTCTATTAACATATATTAAGTCAATCACAAGTTAGGTCATTTCTGGGTCTAGCCAAAAATAATTATTAAACATTAGGTAGGCATCAAATGAAATGTAACTTCTGTCATTTTGACGATGATATTGATTTATCGAAACAATTGTCAATTTTTTAGAATTTTCAACAATTTTTATTATATTGTGGTATTAACTAGAAACCGTGAGTTTCATTTAAAACACTAATATGAGTAGATTCCACGAAGTAAGGGTCGAGACAGTCAATTTCTCAATTTTATTCTAATCAAATTTATTTTCGATTTATTCCGATGTGTACCTATTGTCGATTCCCTTTATGATATAATTGTATACTTTACTTATAATTGTCAATCATTTTATGTTGTTTGTAACATATAAGTTATATGTATGCATTATGATATCTATTATATATAGATAGATCTCTAGGTATTTAATTAGGAACCCTAAAATACATATAAAAAGACATATTACAATAAACAGCAATGTTAATATAATAAAGAACATAGAATAGAAAGCTTATATAACATCAATCAGTTGACAATTACAGGTAACATATTAAAAAGAAATATGGTATAAAGAATACAGATAGAATAAAAAATACAAATAAAATATAAAACGGAACAAAAAATAAAAAATAGTAGGACTACAATAAAAAAATATAATAGCGACGTATGGAATAAAATATTTCATATAAGTATGGTAGGTTTTGAACTTCACATGCAATATATAGTAAATTTTTATCTTGCTGAACACCATTATTTATATACAAAATTATGTATTCTGGATGTATTCCGTCAAGCTTGTTTTAATTTATTAAACTCCAAGGAATCTTTGAAAAACGATGAATACATTGTTTCCCAAAATAACCGCTAGGAACATGGTTGTCATTTTTGCAACGTCTGTTATAATTACGAATATTCTTATTACAAGTTATGTATCTCTGGAAGTACTCAAGTGCCAATTGTATTATTATTTTGTGTACAAAAATACGTAGCATAAATGAAATAAATGATAAATTTATTGTTACTGTTATGCCAATTGGAATATTTTCCGTCACAACTTTATACAATGTCTGAATTACTTCAAAGAATAGCATTAAATTTAGAATAATTACGTTTTGGGTTTGAGTTCTAGCAAAATAGTATGAGTTAACTAAAATCATTCAGGATAATGAGACTAGGCACAATATTGTTGCATGTTGATGCACTGATTTATGGTGGGCCGATCTATTGAAACTATACTATTTACAGAAGTTAGATGTCAGTTACACGGACTTCCAGAAAGCGTTTGATAAAGTCAACCACGACATATTGTTAAAAAAATTTAGTAACAACGGATTGTCTTCTAATTTATTACGATTACTTAAAAGTTATGTACAAGATAGGTACTTTATTGTGAAACATCTGGGGAATGTTTCTGGAAAATATCACGCTAATTCGGAAGTTCCTCAGGGTTCTAAATTGGGACCATTACTGTTTGTTTTGTTTGTGAATGACTTGTCACAATGTGTTAGTTTTTCTGACTTTTTATTGTTTGCTGATGATTTCAAAATGTTTGGAAAAATTCAAACAGTTCGAGACTGCGTTTTATTACAGAGAGACATAAATAATATTCATAAATGGAGTATTGATAACCAATTAAAGTTCAATATTAATAAATGTACTGTTATGTCCGTGTCTCGTGAAAAAGAGTGTATCATTTTTGATTACCAAATTGAAAAGGATACTTCATGTAAATTACAAGAAATTGAAGATTTGGGTTATGATAACAAACTATCATATGCTTCACATATTAGTAAAGCTGTTGCTAGTGCAAATCATAAGTTATGCTTTATTCGGAGGCAAACGTACTTTTTCTCAGATATCAATAGAATATCTGTCTTGTATAACACTTTGGATAGATCTAAGTTAGACTTTGCATCTCTCATTTGAAGCGAGCAAGCAAAATTACATTTGGAGTTGAGAGAGTACAAAATAGATTCCTGAGATATCTTTATTTCAAGAAATACCGAAAACGGCCGGACTATGTAACAGCGAGATCAACAAGATTACGTATAGAATTTAATGTTATTTCTCTACAGTCTAGGCGTCAGTTATTAGCAATGACCTTCTTGTATAAATTGGTAAACAGAATCACAAATTCTAGTGCAATACTATCTTTAATACCCTTTAAAGTACCCCAATAGGTAACAAGATGCAAAATTCCTTTTGGAATACTAGAATCTTCCATTTCCTCCTCACCTCTGAATTCCTTGTTGAAACTAGCGAACAATGTATATCAACCGTCGGTAATAAACTTTTTAATCACGTTGTCGCAATTTAGGCATGAAATATATAAATATTTAAAAATTACCGGAGTATAAGATATTCGGTTTGGTTCTGTCAGTTTTGTATTTTCTATTCTGCACTTTGTATTTCGTATTTTGGATTCGGTATTTTGTATTTTATATTTTGTTCTCTATAGCTAATGTCCTTATAATTAGGTTGTAAAACCTATTAGGACTTGAATAACTGAATAAATATGAGTACTTGAGAATAATCGAATATTATTAATTAAAATCTAATTCGCTTAGAATTAATTTTGTTGTACTATTGAGTATGCTAAACGTTCCGAAGAAATTATTAAAAGCAAAGTTACTAAGCTCTTAGGATATCAGCAGAATTCAGTGTTGACCTACTTCAATGCTTTTAACGTTTTTATTTGACATCAACATATTTTGTGTTAATAGGTCAAACTTCCCCATTTGATACGCTTGTGGTCATACACATTCTATTACAATTTATTTTTAATTTTTAGCAACGTATAAATCAACTTTTTGGTATAATTCGTTTCGTACTTTTTGCGCGCGATAAGAAACTTGAAGAATTGTTTTGTTGTTAGTACTTTAGTACTAAGTAATTTAGATTTCGTTTTCAGAGTAAAACTGACGGAGAAGAGAACATTTTCAACTTGACTTGGAAGGGATTTTTGTCTAATCGGAAATAGTTCTAAATACTTTCGTCCTTTCCTTGGTAGTGGTTGAGTGGTTCGGAATTTATGAAATGTGTCCTTGAGGCATCCTATTACGGGGATATATTTTTCCGACCATATGAAAGTGGGAAACTTAAGCCTTGTTGCAGTTTTTGAGATTTGATGTTGTTTTGAGTTGGCTTTTTCCACATCTCTTTGAGGATTTTCTTAACACTATTTGGGCGTTATCTGTACTTCTGAACGTTGTTGAAGTGATGAATTTGATGGGTACAGACTCGGTTTTGTGACGAAGAAGTTTTAAATTACCGATTTTGACGATAATACCAAATTTTTATTCACGAATTATATCAACAGAGTTGATGTTCACCTAGAATGTCTTTGGCCGTTTAAAGGATAACCCCCTTTTTACAAGTTAAAAGGGTTTTTATTCACGGCTATTGGATTTCCAACACATAATTTTAAATCTGGAGTATGGTGTAAGGAACAACCTCATGACAAGGACTTTTGGGAGAGGCACACCGCGCATACCAGGAGGGATTTACGATCCATGGAACACTAACTAGGAATACAAAGAGCTCAGTTTCAACTGGACCGAGCTGGGTGAACTTTTTTCGTTTTTTTACTTCATTTATAAATTTCCCGTTTTGGTGTTGTTATAGGTCATAGCGTATTTGTGTTTCTGACATTATTGTTGAATAACATTAGATGCTACTTTGATACATTGTACGGTTGGAATTGATCCGTAATATGTGCACTACGCTGCTTCAGTACTTCCCATATATTTTTTTTAAATATTTATACCTTGGCTTGCGTATTGAATCCAACGCCTTGTCGTACTTATCATTGTAAGCTTAAGTAAGCTTTTTTTTCAATTCTGACTATATAATATTTATACTTGGTTGTTAACTGATAAAAGAAATTGTGCGTATGTGATAATGTCAATTATATTTTGTTCGTGGGTTTAGCAAGGAGGTATGTTGAGAAATACTGCTTATTATCACGAACTTTATCTGACCTAGCAGGTCACCTAATTATCTCATTTTAAATTTAGAAACAACTGCTAGTGGATTAACGGATTTTCTTTTTTAAAGCAATGAAACTTTTCAACATTACCCGAATAGACCACTGAAACTACTATCAAAATTTGTAGACGCCTTTACTCATTCTTGGATAGAAGGTTATACGTACGAGTAACTGGAAGAGGGTATTGTCTCTTATTTCATTCCTTTTTAGTAGATTTTTGGGAGTGGACTTTCATAAAATTAGCGGCATATCCTCTCGGCGCCCTTTGACACCTAAATAAATTTGATGTGCTGATCACTTGCTTAGCACGTAAGTTAACTCACGCCGTCTCCACGTGAGTACTAGCCGCTGGCAAAAACTGTCAATCTAGACAGCCTAATTCTGTGACCTGGTAATATTATTGAGCAAGTAAGAGGACACATGCTTCAAAACTAAAAAGGAATCAAATACGCCGTTACGATTTGTCTTGGGTATATGAGTGTATATTGTTCAGATTAAAAAGCATTAATGTTCACAATTTCATTCGAGTGGGAAATATTTTGCGTCTTCCTCACCCATATACACTCAATAAATATATTCGAAAGATAAGTGCGTCGGTTTTTGGATTCCAGACCGCTCTTTTTGATTGCTTAAAAACAAAAGCATTATCTATGAATGACGATGATGCCGTGGAATTTTACTTGTTGACGAAATGCAGCTTGCATCAGAAATTTCGTTTGATAGACAGAGAATGGAATTCACGTTATGTAGACTTAGGACGACACAATACAAACCTCCAAAAAAATGTTGCTGGAAATCATGTATTTGTGTTTATGTATGTTCCATTCTGTGGTCGATGCGTGTAAGCTTTGGCCTGTTGTAATCCTAAAGATGCTTCGTTTTTAAGTACATTCCAAAATTCCTTGCTGCCGAGAACAGCTTTTCACATACACAACTTACAGCTGAGTTGTTATCACTCATTTTGATCACAGTTATTCACAATTTGGAATATTTAACAAATCACGTGAACCAAAAACAACATTATATTTCAACCAATCGGATTTCAATCATTATCATTGGATGCGACAGGCATTTTGATTGGCTGAACTAATCTATTTATTGAGACAACTTAGCAGCGCCTCACTTATTTTGTCCATATTCTCGGACACTTTTTTCTACAGCGATCGTTCTCTTTCTCTCTAACCTCCATGGCTTGATTTTTAGAGGGCGAACGTTGACGTTTCCTTGTTACCAACTTTGATGAATAAAATATTGCTTTTCGAAATGTGCTCTCTTTAGAAACTCAACGGGGTTTCATAAAGTAATCATTAGAATCGCAACTGGAAGAAAAATATTTTTTCGTCACCACGTCCAATCCTGTTTAAAGCTCCCGCAGATTATAGAGTTTTTATCTGCCGATAGTTTGATGAGATTGGGATTTAAACCCGCACATTGGCTTAACCAAGCTATCAGGTTGGTTGTGGATCCAGTCGTTTGGATGTTTGACGTTTCAATAGCATTATATAATTCAACTCCAACTGTTTCCATCGCTATTTCTATTTTTCTATTGAATTCCTTTTCATTCTCCTGCTCTTCATCGTAAATGCCGTTTATTACAATAATCTTTGATCTGATCATCCTTTCTAACTTTCCTATTCTATTTTCCCGAATTTCAACCTGATTCTTAAGATTCTTATTTTCCTGTTGTAGATCTCGAGTAGCTATTGCAATGTTCTTAAATTGGTTCCCTGTCTGTTTCATGTTTTCTTCTAATAATTGCGAAACTATTTTAATGAAAGTCTTCTTAAGTAATAATTGTGAAGATCACCAGATAATAGTTTTCCTGGTTTTGTATATCATTGCTCTGTTATATTGATCTTAAATAGGAAAAAGATATTCAAGATATCCCCATAAGGCTCATAATATCTAAGCTTCAAGATCTGTAATTTGCAATATCATTAAAAAGTTTGTCATTTCAATTTATTTCCATGTTTTTAATTCCACGATATTCACTTGACACATACAATAATGTATACAATTTTAACATGTCTCTGGACCAACTGACGAAAGCCCTGAGGATGACGTTTATAATTTTATTTCTCCTTGTTATCTCATAGATGGACCATATTGATTTTCAGCTCACCAGAGCCAGCACATCTTGTCCTATAAATCCAGATATATCACATTTTTGGGAAAATTTCGGTTTATTAGCACGATATAGCCTCCGAAGTGTATATAAGTCACCAATTTTATGATTTGGTATTGTTCAGGGCGTCTCACAGATGAATCCTATTATTTTCAGCTCATGAAAATTCGGAAAAGTTAGTTTTAATTCTTAAGACCGTTTATTGAGTTTTGATATATGTTCTAGTACCTCTTCGAAACTTGGAAATGCTAGAGAATATTAAGATATTTAAGATACCCACAAAAAGGATTCCCGATGATATTAGTGCAAGAGAAAAATAGAAGAACGGGAAATGGAAAATAGGAAGATCATATAAGAAAGAGAAGGAGCAAAAATAATAGGAAGGCCATGGAACATTCGCAGGGCCCAATGATAGAAGATAAGGTATAGTAAGCAAACTAAGAGTTCTAAAAAGACCTCTGCAACTCTCACGAATTTTCAAACCAGCTAGGATTCTTACTGTTCTCTTTTGTATTATAAAAACATTTTGACTCTGTGTTTCACCCCAAAACACAATTCCATACGATAAATGAGAATAGAAGTTACCATAGTATGCTGTTATTAATGTATGTTGATTAACTATTTTTTTAGCTCTTTTAATGAATAACAATTTTGGCTAAGTTTACTGCAGAGCACCTGTACATGATCCAACCAGCTCACATGTTTATCAATAGTAATACACAGAAATTTAATTTTAGTCTTTAGTTCGATGGAATTATTATCAATTCCTATTTATTTTGGATATGTAGTTTTGTTACGATTATGTGTAAACAATATGCATTGTAACTGTCTGTGGGTATGGTGTACACACTAGATGTAAATTGAGTGAATGCAAACGACGAGTACTCAGTTTGTATGTGTTTATTAATCTGCAGCTAAGCGCTTTCGGCTATTAAGCCATTATCAAAGCTGTCGTCATTAAAAAAGAGATC
This sequence comes from Galeruca laticollis, assembly GCA_963921935.1. Lineage (NCBI taxonomy): Eukaryota > Metazoa > Arthropoda > Insecta > Coleoptera > Chrysomelidae > Galeruca > Galeruca laticollis. The sequence continues at coordinate 44,603,311 of OY998183.1, read as the reverse complement.
CAAAACAGGTGTCAAAACCATCCAGTTGATAAGAAAGAAACAATGCACAAAGTTAAATCATTGTTATGATGAAGTCATTAAATTAGAAACATTAAAATTACCCTGTTGAAAGGGTGTACAATTATATTTTCCATCATGTAAATTATAATTGTACACCCTTTCAACAGGGTAATTTTATTGTTTTTAATTTAATGACTTCATCATAACAATGATTTAACTTTGTGCATTGTATCTTTTTTATCAACTTGATGGTTCTGATACCTGTTTTGGATCTCTTTTTTAATGACGACAGCTTTGATAATGGCTTAATAGCCGAAAGCGCTTAGCTGCAGATTAATAAACACATACACACTGAGTACTCGTCGTTTGCATTCACTCAATATGCATTGTGTTTTATTATTGTTCATGATTATGGAGTTATTGTGAAACCATTCAGAAACTTTTGAAATTGAGGAGCTAGCCTTCTGTTCTAAAGCATTGAGATTATTTTCTGTAACTAACACATTTGTATCATCTGTATAATTTGTTATAACGACTGAATGATCACTTAGATAAGATGAAAGATCATTTATGTACAATAGGAACAGAATTGGACCAAGTACACTGCCCTGAGGAACTCCCAGCACAACTGGTTTAGAGTCTGAGATATACTCAACAGAATTTAGTGTAATGCATACTTTTTGGGAACGTTCACCAAGATCATATATACTAAGATATACTATCGCTAATGTTGTTGGTACAAAGGAAAATTTATTGTAACTCTATAAAATAGGTTTAGGACTATAAAAACTCATTTTAACATTGTAGAAATCTGATAATTTAGAAAATTTTCGAAAGTAGAGTGGATATATTACCATACCGATCACAAATTTTCTCGATTAGTAAAAATAAAGGTACTTACCCAAAGAATACTCTGGAAAACACATTGGCATTCTTTTTAGCATTATCTAATGTCAGAGTGAACTCTAAATTCATCGTAATACGTGCACTGGTACACCATTTATGAAAGTATTTAAGTTTATCCCAATAATTATGCAAGAAATATAAGATGAGTTAGATATTAGGAACAGAGCCTATCTACTTAGAGCAAGCAACGGGAACTTGGTTTAAAAAAAACAAGACAAAAATTGTGAAATGGATATTTTTCTGATTCCGCTGATTTGAATCGTTTCAAGGTAATAAGAAAGAACATTCAATTTATCACAACTTGAAAATTATCCTGTTAGCGATAAATCAAATTCGATTAGGAAATGGGGAATGATACGCTGAGCTGGATTTAAAAACGTTACACAAAATATTACTAAATTCGTTGGAGACTTTCAGAGTGTTTCCCGGTTTTTGGACTACACGGATTTTCCTCAAAACTTGGATTCAAACTTATCGTACCCTACTCTTCAAAATTTATATATGCGCATGAAGCGTTTTTTGTTTTAAAGTGGGTATATCTTCCCCTAATTGAAAAAATACAAATTTAAGTATTTTATGCATTGAAACCTTGGCGAATTAATTAAATAATAAAGAAAATTTGTACTGTACTGCTATAAACTACCCCTTATGGTGAAAATTTCATCTATAACAAATTAATATACCTAAGAGTTCCAAAATCCTAATATTTTTCACACCCCGATATTGTCTCATAAAAACGTTATTGATTTTTCTACTGTCGGTCAATTTCTAAGTTACCGTACTTCAAAAATAGCCACTTGAAAGGTAATTCCAAAGGCTACAATACTTGGTTTATTACGAAGTCAAAATACTCACTATTTTTGAAAAGTTAAGGTTTGAAGTGTTCGGGACGGGGTTTCTCGCGGTACGATACAAGCTTCAAAAAATCAACAAGTAATATATCCGCTATTTTTCATCCATTAAAAATATATGGATAATAAAAATGTTCGCTGAAGATACAGCAATATTTTTGTATCATTTGTTCACGTAATCATGATAGTTTTAGTGGAAAAACAAAGGTTTCATGGTGCTGAAATTCAACAGCTTATATGTGTTTATTCGAGAAAGAATTTAGTAGAACTAACTAATTGATGTTAAGGCATACAGCTCGAAAAGACGGAGATTACGGCAGTGCCATCGTGAAAAATAAGCACGACCCCACGTCTAAACACTGTACCAAAACACGTGGCGTATGAATTAAGTCGGCCGACTAAACTATCGGCAGTATGCGCTTGTGTTCCATGCTATACTAATTAAGCAGTTGGCCGATATTTCGCCGATCGTTCAATTTGAAGACACTGGTGAAGCCAATCAAACTTATTTGTCGGCCGATACCAAATCGGTGTAATGTATGTACTTTCATACATGTTCATACTGATTAGCAGCCCGATAAAAACTCTGTAGTCTGCGGGGGCTCTTTGAAGTCTGAAAACGTGATAAAATTTCTCACCGTAACATCATAATTGTGATTCACGAAATTTCTACCTATCAGAAAGTCAAATAACATGCTTTGAATTATAAATCTGGGTGTAATCAGGACATCAAAAGATAAACGAACAACTTCTCTTTTTTCAATAAAAAACATTCAAAGACATACATTATTCCAGTCAACGACTTAGAAAGAGCCGATAAAAAAGTGAACATCCTTTTTACAATTCATTACATGAATAGGAGATTAACACTTAAACCTGTTGTAACATTAAAGAAAATTTGCAGCGGTGCCTACATTTCTTAGGAGCTTAAAATGGATCCTTATTTATGTCTTTATTTTCTTAAGACTTCGCGTTCTGCTTACGGTTGTTCACGAGTTACTGGCTGAAAATTATAATAAAGTTATGACTTTCGTTTCCGTATTTTCAACATATGCAGTAAATTATATAACAATGAAATTTACATGCTAGAGAGAAGATTCATATTCCAATTATATGGCTCATAGGAATAGTGACATCTTGGTTCTAATAAATTGATATTTCCCTTTCAAATTACTTTCAAGCAGTCGAAAAAAAAAACGTTAGACTACACAATATCGCTTTATTCTTGAATTAATGACTAAAGTTCAAGGAATAATTTTGAATCAAATATCGTAGACAGCAAATCAAAGAGAATTAACGACTTATTCTGACAGTAGTTCGTTTACAACTATTATATAAATTGCTACTGGAACCCTTCTAAATAAAATTTTAGGTAGGACTAATATAAACTCAATTGCTCATTCGAACAAAAAAGATAAAACTAAGGTTTAAAGTATCAGCTTGGTTATAAGAGATTTGAATAATAATACAGCACAGATAAGTATCATTCCATACCTCGAAACAAAAGACTAATCAAAATCGATCACTTGTTCACTTTTCCATACCCTGAAGTCATAAGGATATTCTATAAAACATTTGAACAATTACAACTGAGACATTAATAAGTTTCGAAGTAATAATTTGAAAATAGAATATAGGGAATTATAACAGAGCAATAATTGAGAACATACAAATTAGTAACTGTTCGATAACAAATTTTGGTTCATATATTTTATCTTTTATAAAATATGCCTTTCTTTTATGACGCGGATAAAGTAATGAAATTAAAATCAGTTGCTGTTGCTAAGAACATTTTCTCTTTTTTCAAAAAAAAATAGACACTGTAAAATAACTAAATGTATATTGTTTTTTCTGCTATTTGTTGGTAAATTGTTGCTCTAACAACAAGACATTGCAATCACGGAAATAATCAATTTTTGTGGTTTGTGTTCTCAATTGCTGATATTATAGTCTAACGGTAATATTGACAGTCCTCATCATTTGCAGTCATAACTCATCAATAACAGAGTCTAGAAGTAAATCTTCAATTTTTGTTCCAATTAGCTATGATAATCTCTTCCACAAATATTAAAGAGTGATTTTTTTAATGGAGGCAGTTTTAGGTACAGATGCGTTGGCAATGAAATGTTTTTTAAAATTACCAATGGCACATGTCCTATATAATCCATACAAAATTGATATTTCCAATTGAAAGTATACTCATACAACTGTAAATTGGTACATATATTGAGTACACTATTATAAATAATGTATTGACAGTATTCATGGCTATCAACAGTGCTTTTTAATTTTGTCGAATAACAGTTACTACGAAAGAGCTGCGTTATCTAAGAAAAACAAAAATGAGATGAGTTGAGTGCCATACTCGATACGATATAGACGTTATATCTGTGTTCGAATATAAAACGGTACTATTAATATTAATAAAATACTTCTGCATAAGTAAACAATAATATATTCTAATATACATGTGTTCCGATTATTCAGTGTGGATAATTCAAATTGTCTTGATAAATTTGTGGAGTTGGATTGGCAGGGCCGTACTTGACTATTTTATCACTTCGTGTTTTGTGAAAATTTCAAAATGTATACCAACAACTATTCTCAATAATTGACCTCATCTCAAAGCCAATCTCGTACCCCCAATACCTACTCTTCAGCTCTATCAAAACAATAATTTCCCTCAAAAGAACAAGCATTAGTTTTCAGTACTTTAGAAAACACTCAATTACAAGATTATCTAATTCCTCTAGGAACCATAATCCAACCGAAAAATATCACTTTTTCCTCTCGATTGTCCCATAATCGTATATGTATGTACCTATATAGTGAACAGTTGGTGGATGACTACATAAATAATCATGAATACATGAAAGTACAGGGAGAAATAGTTAGGGCCAGAAGACTAATAACACCTGCTGAGAGACTCATTCTGTCGAACGTATGTCCTACAATACCACATAATATATTAATAGACCAATTAATAAACATCGGACTAAATCCTGTTTCTCACCTGACATGTTTAAGAATCATTTTCGCTCTACCTGAGTATAGCCTACGTCAGTCCTCACAATTTATCGCTACCAGAATCGTTTACAGTAGACTCTGAAAATACGACATACCGAATTTTTCTGTCTCAAAATGGTATGGTATGTTACAATTGTAAAAAATGAAGTAATTACACCTGAAGCAGACGCAGCTGAAAACGATCACAACTCATTTCTTTTACCAACAAATAATCAAAAATCGAAGAAAAAGAAAACCATTCTGACAACACCCAGTCTTACATCAGATATCACAATACAGTTACTTGAACCGGCCAAAAACTTTATTGATAATCAATCTCCTCCATTCGTTATCGATTATGATTAACTTGCGTTACTCATAACCAATGTTAGTGGCTCTACAGATCCCATCAGTATGATCGAAGAATATACAACAGACCTGACCCATATGCTCTGTCAAATTCATCCTCACTTAAAAGATAAATCTATGAAGACTCGATTTACTAACTTAAAAAAGTAAATTTTCAAGTTTCTGGGTAACGATACTTCAGAGTGAGATAGTGACATATCCCAAAGTAGTCAGCAAAATATATAATGTCAATAGTTCCGTGGAACATCGACGGATTTCTCCATCGCCTTGCTATGCTACAAATCCTAATTGGGGAGCACTCCCCCGATATTATATGCCCACAAGAAACTGATCTTAAACATCAAAATACTTCTAATTCAAAGCTGTTCGACTGTTTTCTCAAATACCGAATAAGTAATATTAATTTCACTTTCAGCGGAGTAGCTACTCTAGTCGATAAGGCATTGGAGGCAAGACCATTTCCTGTCAGTAGCAACTTAGAAGCTGTCGTCAAGATCAACTCACCCAGCACATTAGTGTTTTAAATCAAACTCAACGTTTCTAGCTAAATCCACAATATAATGAAAAATATTAAAAATTCTAAAAAATTGTTAATTGTTTCGATAACTGAATATCATCGTCAGAGTGTAACTTTTGTCATTCTGACGATCATATTCAGTTATCGAAACAATTCTCAATTTTAAGAATTTTTAATATTTTTCATTATACTGTGGAATTAGCTAGAAACGTTGAGTTCCATTAAAAACACTAATATTAGTAGATTCCACGAAGTAAGTTAATTTCACCTAGCACATATTCCATATGCAACATTTATTTACCCTCAAATTATCCAGTCTCCTATAACGACATAAAAGATCTACTCATCCAAATACCACATCCACGCATAATTATGGGCGATTTTTATGGCCATAACATAATACAGACACAAGAGGCAAAATTGTGGAAAAAGTAATCTCGGATCATCAACTGAATTTTCTCAGTGATGGAACCTCCAACTAGATTCAACATCAACACCGGGGATTCAACTGCAATCGATCTAACCGTTTGTGATCCCTCGTTAACACCACGCCTATTCTGGGAAGTCCTGAACTTTACCTATGGTAGTGACCACCACCCTATAATAATAAATCGTTGTACTCATCAATCTCCGGATCTTTTTCTGCCAACATGGAAAATCGACTCTGGTAACTGGTCCGATTTTGCTGAGCATATTCAAGTCGCTATCTTAAACTATAAACTATTTGAGAACATCGATTAATCATTATCAAATTCTGACAATATAATTCTGAGCAATGTTGAACTAATTATAGGCAAAACAAAAAGGACAAAATTGAATCACGTTCCTGTACCTTGGTGGAATCCAGAATGTGAAGCAGCAATTCGAGCAAGCAAAGCAGCTATGAATAAATATAAAAGACACAAGACAGTTAAAAACAAGATAGATTTCAAGAAACATAGAGCTAAGGCTCACCTCACAACGAAACTCGCAAATAAAAACTCCTGGATTCAATATATCTCAAAAATAAATAGTTCTACTCCTAGCAGTGAAGTGTGGACAAGAGTGAGGAACATTTCGGGCTTCAATTATAAGCCAGTAATAACTAGTCTAAAATTCAACAACACAGTCACAACCTCTGCAAGTGAAATGGAACAAATTAGCCAGTATTTACAAGCAAATGTCCTCGAACGAAAACTACAACTGCACTTTTCTCTATAATAAATCAGCTGCAGAAAACTCGAATCTGTCACTGGATGGAAATGAACATACTGCTTCAAACATGAGCTTCACAAAGGCTGAATTGGATAACGCCCTTAATAATTTAAAAAATTCCAGTTCAGGACCAGATGATATCGCAGCCGTATTTTTAAAACATCTTCACGATATAGCAAAAACAACGCTCCTGAAACTAATTAACTGCATTTGGAAACAACACCAGTTTCCATCAATCTGGTCCAAATCAATCGTCCTTTCGCTCCTTAAACACCAAATATCTCGCATTGAACCTTCATCTTACCGACCTATAAGTTTAACATGCTCAACTAGCAAACTGATGGAGGAAATGGTCAATGGCAGACTTACGTGGACTTTGGAAAAGGCAAACCATTGAATATCCGAGCAGAATGGTTTCAGACAAAATCGTTCAGGGATTGACAACATCCTGGATTCAGAAAGTGACATTCATGAAGCTCTACGACAAAACAAACCTGTCTTGCTATATTCTTCGATCTTAAAAGAGCTTTCAATACTTGCGGGAAACTTAATATTCTAAAGCAACTGCACATGTGGAACATTCGGGGAAGTTGTTTGAAATTCATTAGTAATTTTATGAAGAACCGATCTTTTCGTGTAAGAGTCCATAGCTCTTACTCTGCAGATCAGATAGAAGATAATGGGACACCACGACGATCCATTCTCAGCCCCACATTATTCATCCAATTTCCAGAATTATTTCCAATAGATCTAGACCACCCTCCTCCCTGGACCATCAACGTCCCCACCATTAATACTAGTTTGAGCAGATTCAATAAACAGGAAGTATGCCCAGTCGTCTTTAAAACTAACCTTAAATTAATATTGGAAAAATATCAGGACTTCATCAAAATATACACAGACGCATCTAAATGTGAAATGGGAGACGGAGCAGCAATTGTAAGTAACAACCAATCTTAGTCTGCAATTTAAACTTACTCCAACCCTGAGTATTTTCTCAGCCGAAGTTTTTGCGCTCTATAAAGCCCTCCAACACATAAATTCTTGCAACATACCGAAAGCGTTAATTATTACTGGTCTCTCAGTTCTTTGTTAAACTTAAAACAGATCTAACCCCAAAACTCTATTGAGAAAATGATAAAATCAGAACTGCTACAGGCTCCAGATGCGTCAACTTCATATGGATCCCATCCCACATCGGCATCGAAGGCAACGAAAAAGCAGACATTTGTGCCCGTAGTGCTATTTCTAATGACGAACCAGAATCGGAATGTCAGAGTGTTGCTAGTGATCTTGAAGTATTTATTAAAAATAAAGTTTTGTGTAAGTGGAACCGGGACTAGGAAAGTTCTCAGTCGAAATTACGGCAAATTAAAAGTGACGTTTCTCCATGTCAGTTTAAAAGTAGTGATCGACGTACGCAAGTGATTCTTACACGCCTACGATTAAGCCATACCAGGTATAACCACTCCTACCTTTTTTCAAACGACGATCCACCAAAATGCACTGTGTGCAATGTAATAGATAGTGTAAAATATTTTCTGGTCGAATGTCCCAGATTTCATAATCAACGTAGCATGCACAACATTCCGACCGATTTGAAGAAACTCATTGGAAATTTCGGCGATCACCGGCTCGTAATTGACTATCTAAAATCAATTAATATGTTTTATAAAATATAAAATTTTCGATTGTACCGTCGCTAATAACCTTCGGGTGGATGCGACTCTTCTAAATAAAAAAAAAATAAGATGAATAAAGTATTTAGTGAGTAGTAGTATTTAGTAACCTGCCAACAGGTGTGGGTCAAAAGGTGTGGACTAAAAATTGATAAAGGCAAAACAAAATATATTGTGCTTACATAAGCTGTATTTAGGAAAAGAGAAACTGTGGAATTTGAAGCCTAAGGAATAACGTACGCAATCGTGAAGGTGGATGAGTTCGAGTACCTGGAAGTGATTTTGACAAATATTAACATTGGGAAAAAGTGAATAAATAGAAGAATGATAAAAGGGCGTTAAGCTGCAGATATCCTTAATCATGTGCTAGGATATAAATAAATATCTAGAGGTGCAAAAATGTATAGATCCATAATTAGACCTATTGTGGTGTACGGATTCGATATATGGGTACTTGCAAAAAAAAGAAGAAAGAAAACTAGAGATGTTCGAAAGAAATAAACTGAAAAAAATGTCTGGAACAACAAAGACAGTGGAAGAATAATGGAGAAAAAACCGATAATAAAACTACGTATGGAAAAACATATCTTCTAATCGTATAGATGAAATGTATACGACGGTCTGTGTGAGAAACGTGATTTACATGGAAGTTTTGAAGCAATTGAATACTTCACTGATTCAGTTTATAAGGTAAGTGAAATTATGAAATTTTAGTAACTCTCCATTCTCCTTTTTCGTGCTTAACCTAACTTCTCTGATATGTCCACCTCTTTCGAATAACCACTGTTTTCAAGGAATACTTGATTACTAAGTCTTTAATCGGAGCAACGTGAACTCTTGGTTGAAATTATACTCCCCTTGTCTAAGTTTTATCCGATATTTATAGAATTTTGAAGGTGAAGCCTTCTATGACGACAATGTTTTGACATTTATAAATATTTTTGAGTTATTAAATTTCTGGTATTGTTTCCTTTTAATCTTCTTAAAAGTCTAAAATTATATCACCAGAAGAAAGTTCATATAATTTCTCACACAATGAAATCTTATATTATCGGTTTCATTTAAATTTTTCTTTTAGTCCTAGTTTTGGTGTCTTTTGAAATTCTGTTTACATTCACTGCTTTTTCATCAACTCTACACTAGCCAGCTTCAAATTAATGTTTTTGCAATGTATTATTTGTATAATTTTGATTATAAACACTGAATTCGTTACTTTGAAATGTTCTTTAATTTGTTAATTCTCGACCAATTTCATGTCTCATTTTCGGTATATTTAAATTTTTCTTTAATAATTTATAATTTCAATATGTCATATTTTTGTATAGGGGATGTTGGGTGAATACCAAAAACGAGGGAATAACGCGAATCTAGGTTGTTCAGAATCTCTAGACGTATGAAAGACTGGATCTGTTCGTCTGCTATGAAAAAACAACCGCCAAACGTTTCGTTATGATTTAAGTGTATTGCCGAAAGTAAGTGAGATCTGTACGTTTTCGATTATATTTATGTAATTTTGTTGGTGTATTTAATTGAAGGTAAGTTTGTTGTATGATATGCTATCAGTATCGTTTTTTTTAATTGTAGCTAAATATAGTACAGTGCTGTTCAAAAGTTCCCTCCCACCCTCGTATCCTTTGAATCGCTACACTTACATTAATAAAATTTGGAGGGTGAAAATAAAGTGTTGTAAACTTCTCTACGAATGGTAACAGGTGACGTAATAGTAACAGATGACGTCACAGTGCCACTCTGGCCAAAAATTTTAAATAGGACCTTATGGCTAGTGATATCTCGTTTGAAAGGCATTGACATTGGCTACATAGCCATATTTATTTTGTTTGGGTTTAAATTACTTTTGACGGATAAATTAAATAAATACCAAAATTATTGAAATTATTTTTTTAAATTTAATTAATCAAATATCTTCAATGGATTCTTATAGCAAGTGTTCGAAATGTGCTCCATCTACTTCCTAACAGTAATACATCGGCCGGCAAGGTCCTATAGAATGGCCACTTCGGTCACTAGATCTGACACCATTAGATTTTTTTCTATGGGGGTACTTGAAATCCAAGGTTTATACTACGGCACCAGATAGCATTGGCGTTTTGAAAAAAAGAACTACTGAAGAATGCAATGCTATTTCAGCTGACACATTCGAACGAGTACGACAAGAGTTTACTAATAGGATGTATTACTGTCAGGAAGTAGACGGAGCACATTTCGAACACTTGCTATAAGAATCAATTGTTGATATTTTATTGATTAAATTTAAAAAAATAATTTCAATAATTTTGGTATTTATTTAATTTATCCGTCAAAATTAATTTAAACCCAAACAAAATTAATATGGCTATGTAGCCAATGCCAATGCCTTTCAAACGAGATATCACCATAAGGTCCTATTTAAAATTATTGACCAGAGTGGCACTGTGACGTCATCTATCACTATTACGTCACCTGTTACCATTCGTAGAGAAGTTTACAACACTTTATTTTCACCCTCCAAATTTTTTTAATGTAAGTGTAGCCGTTCAAAAGATACGAGGGGGGAGGGGACTTCTGAATAGCACTGTATACTATTTCATCTTGACTATAAACATTTCAGTAGTATTCTACCCCTTGCCAAAAATAACTGTTTTTGTTCGGAGGCGTGCTTAGGGGGAAAATAGCGCATTTCTTTTGGGTTAATTGCACACTGCGCTGAATTACCCCTTATGGTTGGTAAGATTTTCATTTATTATAGATAAAATGCCAGTGGAGTAATAAGCAATTACGCATGGCTATGAATACAATAGAAGCCGGGCAAGCAGTGAGAGAAGTTGGTAGAACATTCGGTATACCTGAATATACTTTAAAGTATAGGAAAAAAGCCAACCATTTGATCAAATTTGAGTTTGGTAGACGTCCAGTGTTCACCAAGGAAGAGCCCCTACTTTACGCATTACTAAATTAGCAAATGTTTTCTACGGAATAACTCGTTCATGACCGAGATATGTGGCCTATGATTTTTCAGTAAAAATACAATGAAATCAAAGGTTCGATAACGAGAACAAGTTGGCTGGTGAAAATTGGGTTGAACCATTTTTAAAGCGTAATCTCCAGATAAGCCTTCGAAACCCAGAAGGTACAAATCAAAATCGTATCACTGCCTTCAACAAAACTGAAGTAAACCGGTTTTACAAGAACCTAGAAGATCTTATGGCAAAGCATAAATTTACAGCCAATCGTATTTACAATGTGAACGAAACAGGAATATCGACAGTGCAAACTCCAGGAAAAGTTTTAGCTGCAAAGGGCGTGAAACAAGTTAGCTAGATAACATTTTGGGAAAGGGGAAAAATGTCACTCAAGTTTGTTCAGTGAGTGCGTCGGGACAATTCGTGCCACCGATGCTCATATTTCCGAGGGCGCGTATGGTGCATACATTGAAGAGAAATGGGCCAATTGGTACTATCTATGGTTGTTCCAAAAGTTGATGAATCAACGAAGATATATTTTTTGAGTGGATCCTTATTAATTAAAAGCGAAACTCAAATTTTAGTGTTTATTCATTTTAACCATCAAAAATATCGTAAATCCAAAAAAAAATAGTAATATTGAATATGTATTCTAAATATCTTTCAATCGAGGTCTCACTTGCCATCAAGTCCCATTTAATGTTACTGGTTTCAGTTGCCTGGTGACGTCACCGATTTCTATTACGTCACCTGTTATCACTAGTAGAGAAGCTTACAATAGTTCGTTTTCACGCTCCAAATTTCATCAGTCCAAGTACCAGCGTTCAATATAAAAGAGGGAGGGAGGAAACTTTTGAAAAGCAGTGTCTACATAAATAAGTACGAAAATCTTTGAATTTATTCCTGCACTTAAAGAAAGGGGTAAAGTTCAAAGAATTTCAGGAAACATTGAAATGTTTTATATCGTCTATAGAATAACTCAAAGTGTTGCATGTGAATAAAACAACTTATATAAGTACAGTCGAAGCATTACATGTACAACAAATGTAATTGAACCTTCTAATACAAATGACGAGGATGACAAATGAACACAATGTAGGAATAATAGTTCATAATATATTCTTCTAACTGATTGACAACTTCGTAGGGACTTTTATATTTTGATTGGTAAGAATGCTATACCAAACAGGAATAATATGTTATAGAATAGTGATATTAGAGAGAGATAAATTTTATATAAATATAGATTTAAACAATAACGTAGACAACTTCAACTTTAGAAATTCATGATAACATGTCATAGGGGAAGTTGGGGGAATAGGACGCGCCTAAGAAGAAAGGGCCACAATTTGATTAATACTTAATAAATAAATTTCATTTTTCCCTCACGTAGTCTGATTTACGTTAGTAACTTAAGGAATCAATCAAAACCTTATTATCAAGAATATTTTTGATTAGACAAATAAATTTATGAGATAGTAGTAAAGCGTGGTATTCCCCCTTATAAAAGGTAATGATGCGCATGCTCTTGGTAATACCGGGCACTTGTGCATCATATGCCTAACTAATAAAAAGAAGTATAAAAAGGTAAACGTATTAGATTTGTAAATGTTTTATTGTTCGATATACTACATAAACAAAAAATCAATCTAAATTTTTTAACAAAAGTGGAAAATTAAAAAAGTTGTTTACAAATTTTCAAGGTACGTAAAAGGAGTGAAATATGGCAATAGGGTATTTTAATGTTTTTATTCCAATGACTCAATCATAACGATGATTCTATCTTGAGTATTGTTTTTAATCAACTTGATGGCTTTGACAACTACTTTTTTAAATGACGTAAGTTCAACCTTTTTTAAATTGTTTTTTCAAAATTTCACAAGCTTTGTAATTTTTCATAGGACGGCTTTGATAATGGCTTAACAGCCGAAAGCGCTTAGCCTGAAAGTAATAAACTAATACACACTGAGTATTCGTCGTTTTCATTCACTCAATTTAATGTGTTATGCCTTAGTGAGATGGGGTGAAGCGCCCTATCCCAAAAGTTGCGCAATCAGTAGCGTTGTTGTCACCAAATTCAACGGTGTACAGCAGGATCTCGATCGGTCTGGTTTTCTTCGAACCACTTCGAACTATGATGGTGATAGCACATAAAACAAGCAGATGCCGAATCGTTTTTTTATAAGGCTTATTTGCACAATGTCTATCTAACTTTGTTACAAAGTACGTGGTAACGTCTTTACCAGATTTGCCTGTAAAACAAATAACGTCCTTTTATAATTATGCTAATTTTATTATAATAACTTATAGTTTACCTTAGATTTTATTAGGCACTAACCACAAGAACCTCGAACAGTAAAGATGGCATCCGTTCTTTCTTATTGTTCAGTACAAAGTTTCCTCGTTCTACGGACTGATCTAGTCACGCGTATGCCATGTGTCTACTGCTACTCAGCGACATTTGTACCTAACTCACAAGTAGCCAAAATTGCCATTTATGACTAAATTACATGGAATAAGACCATTCAATTTCCGGAGTGATTTTGGTTGCCTATATGTAGGAACTATTCGCCGTAAATTAAATTAATTTGAATTTATAAACGACTTTGCCAATTTCAGCAAATTCTGTATACCGGCTGTCACTGTGAACAGTTACAGTTTCGAAGGCTTATCTGGGGATTACGCTTCAAAGATAATTCGACCCAATCTTCACCAGCCAACTTCTTTTCGTTATCGTATTGTTTTTTTACTGAACAATAATAGGCCACAGATATTAGTTATAAACGAGTTATCCCGTAGAAAACATTTGCTAATTTAATAGTGTGTAAGGCAAGGCCTTGCTCCTCTTCCTTGGTGAACACTAGGCGTCTACCTAACTCAGATTCAATCAAATTGTTGGCTTTTTTCTCTATTCTTTAAAGTAGATTCAGGTATACCGAATGCTCTACCAACTTCTCTCACTGCTTGCCCGGCTTCTATTATATTCATAGCCATTCGTAAGTGCCCCTCACTCCACTGACCTCTTGTCTTCTATAATATGTCCTTGGCATTTTAGGTATCATGAAAAATCTTACCAACCATAAGGGGTAGTTCAGTGCAGCGTGCAATTACCCCAAAATAAATGTGCTGTTTCCCCCAAAGCACGCCTCCGAACAAACAGTTATTTTTGGAAAAGGGTAAAATACGACTGAACTGTTTATAGTCAAGATGAAACAGTATATATTTAGCTTCAATTGAAAAAACGTCATTAATAGCATATAATACAACAAACTTACATCCACTTGAAGACACCAACATAAACCTAATCTAAAACGTACAGATCTCACTTACTTTCAGCAATATACTGAAATCATAACGATCTTCTTCGGTTGTTAAACACTCAAAAGTCTCAGCTGGTATATTAGAGGAATATCGCTCAACTGGAAATTCAACTTCATATTACTCGATGATGATGTCCTTTGCATAGAATAACAACCCAAATACCAGTTTTGACTATTGTTGTCTTCAAGTCAGTACCTCAACATATTCTCCACGTCCTGTTTACTCCACTAGACACTTCCTTGACTCTGAGGATAATACTAGCCAATATAATTTTATGTATTATCGCATTCACGAACTCGCCACCATTGTCTGACAGTAAAATTTTCGCCGAGTTTATCAAATAGGTACGGAAAAAGGAAACTTAAATAGATGGTTTGTTAGAAACGAACTCAGCTTAGACACTACTAATAATATTTCTGAGATTTTCTTGTATGTTCCTGAAAGCAACCAACATCTTTAAGAAAATACTTGAGTGAAGCTTCCAAGGTTGGCGGACCGGGTTTCAACAAATGTTTATGCAAACCAAGTAAAAACAAGTGTAATACAGCAGATACCACTACAGCCGGCCGCAATAAATAATATGTTAAAAACGAATTCATGTAATTTAACCTTCTATAATTTTCAAATATATTCAATCTAATGAATAGATTGTTTGGTTTATTGCTTTTTTCTTGTTTTTTCCTCACGCATTCCGCCGTAATGCAATATCTCTGTCTCTTTTTTCTCTTCCCAGTTGGCATAATCTACATGTTTTTTTGATGTTTTTTATTGTTTTTATATCTTTTTTGCTTATATAATTGCCCTTCCTTTTAATCCCATTCGAAATCATTGCTTTCAATAATTACTACTATACAGAGTGTGTCGACAAACATGTAATACTTTGATTGTATTTATATAAGTGGTTTTATCTATTGATGATAGTCGAACGAGTAAAACTTTTCTTTTGTAATGTGTCATTCATTTGAAGTACATATTGTTCAATGTTATAAATGTGCTCCATTTCAACTAATCCATATGAAGTAGGTTAGACGAGCCAGAAATAAGCTGATTGACTACCCACGTATTAGAATAGCTCGGTTCATTGTTTTGTTACAATATCTCGTAACAATAGAATCTAAGATTGAGTGAAATCTGTCGGAATATAATATTTGTCGGGAAGTCGGGAGATTTTTATTCGTATGTTGTAGCGATTTTATCAGATTCTACTTAATCATAAATTCGATACAAAGATGTGCCTTATGTTTCGTCATTTCTGCCACATTTATCATTGAGAATATTCCCGCATAGTATCGCAGCAAATACAGAAACACGTAAAATGTTTTAGGGGCCCTCTATTCAGTATTTTCCAGAATATTTTCAACAAATAAAGCAAGCAAGGGAGGAAATATAGTATTATTTAAACCAATATCATCGAAACAATTGTCAATTATTAGAATTTTCAACAATTTTTATTATATTATGGAATTAGCCCCAGAAACAGTGAGTTCCATTTAAAACACTAATATGAGTAGATTCCACGAAGTAAGGGTCGAGACAGTTAATTTCACTAAAAGATTGTAAAATATTTGTAATGATAAGTTTTTTTGTGATTTTTAACAATAATCTTTTACCAAAATTCACGGATTCAAAATTTGAGAAAAGTGTAGTTTGGTTCTTCTCCTTGTCGGCATACGCTTCCAGCGTATGGGCGATCATCTGTTTGGCAGGAGTATTCGCAAGCGTCTGTTTTGCAATTTTTCTGTGATGTTTTCTATGTCAGGTAAGCTGCATCAATGTCTTATGTCACTAAACCATGTGTATTGCTTTCTTCTTGGTAATATTCATCCTTCAATCTTATTCATCAATACTTCTTGCAACAATGGTCTAATAGTTCTCTTTGGACTTCAACTCTCCATAATACCTCTTCATTCGTAACAAGGTCCATCCATGGAATTTCAAGAAATATCCGTAATATCCAGAATCCTAGTGTTTCAATTACGTTAAGACTTATCACTTTTAAAGAGGATGTAGTACTTAACTAGTCGAATTCGGACTCACTGGTAATTCACGTTTAATAAGGAAAGTAATAAATCTTATAAATTCCGTCCTTACCATGCTCACTCGTTACAATACCATTTGCTTTTCAGTGTAGATCGTAGGTACTTGAATCATATTTTTAGAATGGAAAAGAATAGAATAGTTTATTGTTCTTTTATACAAAGTACATGTACAAGGAGCCGGTTATATAGTAAATATAAATTACATATATACTCTTAAACAAACATGATAAATAAAATGTATTACCAGAAACAATGACATTAAATAGTCCATCAATAGAGAAGAGAAAACAAATACAAGATAAATGGATAATTCTCATAACTAATCCTCTACTATAAATTGTTTATGTAGAGATACTGTGGATAGCTAATCAATAATAATGAATAATCTAATTTTCATTGCTCCGGTGATAAAACTATGCAATTGCTTCAATAGTAAGAGATCGTTTGAATTAAGAAGGCAATCTAGATCGTCTGAATGCTTTCATCTTCCTATGATTGTATTTCTTAATCCAGCATACATTGGGCAGTCCAATATGATATGTTCTAGGCATTCATTGCATTCATTGGCCTGATGGATAAATATTGTACACATCTGGTCGGTTTTTATTCTGTGAGAGGAGTTATTCACATATAGGTATAAATACTGTGAATTAGCTGTGCGCAGTTGGGCTGTTAATCTTTTAATATAAAGCGGTGACGGTCCACTTGAATAATTGTAATTATTATTATTTTGCTGAAAGAATTCATATCTAGGGTGGTGAATACTAAGTAATATTTTATTCCAATCATTTTGCATGTTTTTAGTTAGATGTTCGGCTAATATAATATGTTTAAAATTTTAATTGATAGAGTCAGTGTTAAGACCAACATTATATGGACGATAAATACTGATAAGATTGATTAACTGAAGAAACCAATTGTATTTGTGATGACCATATCCAGAGTTATACAATTTTATTAATCGAAATAATGCTCTATAGGGGTACCTTGTGTGATTTTGAGATTTTACCCTGATGAAGTAATCAATTGCTTGTTTTATTAGATATTATTCCAGCCTGCATAGATTGAATTCGACTCTTATTATATAAGCGGCAGTAGTTCTCTGGAGGAATAGAAGGTTTATTCAAAAAGACGTCTGTATTTTCTCAGTTTGATCCAGATAACGCAGACTCCATATATTACTGGCATATGTGAAAGTGGGTATGACAACAGTTATGGAATGTGAATTTACCTGTATAAGCGAAATTGTTATGTTTTATTGTTTTATTTCAGCGAGGTCGTTATGCTGCTGTTTCAGCAATACGAACTTTCGTTATTGTTAATCACAATTAAATCAGAGAGAATGACTTTATATTTCATAGTGAAAACATCTAAATATTGTAAATTAGTTTAAAATAAAAGTTTTTAAAAATATTAATTGTGATTTCAAACTGATAAAGTGGCGCAGTCAGTAGGATACTGAAAGGGATTTTATAGTAAATAACCCTTTGGTATCAACCATTAGTTCAGTGAAAAGAAGAATCTACGCATTAAGAAGAAAGAAAAAAATAAATTTTTGGAAGAAAAGAAGAAATGAAGCTAACCATATTACTGTAAGTTGCTCATTCCTTCAATTTTATGTCATTCTCCTCACCTATTGCATTATCTATCGACGAAAATTGCCTTAGTGTGAATAGTTTTAATATTAGTGATTTTGAAGACGATATATCTCT
This sequence comes from Galeruca laticollis, assembly GCA_963921935.1. NCBI lineage: Eukaryota > Metazoa > Arthropoda > Insecta > Coleoptera > Chrysomelidae > Galeruca > Galeruca laticollis. The sequence goes on along the minus strand of OY998183.1, from coordinate 44,584,757 downwards.
TGATTTAATAGAGGAATTTGGTAATTTATCTATTGAAGATTCAATTAATAATTCTTTTAATTTAAATAGTAATACAAACAATTTAACAATGTCAATCCCAAAATTTGATACTAAACTTTTAGATATTGTCCCGAGATTTAACGGAAATAGTTTGGAACTATCTTCTTTTATTGATATTAGTAATACATCAATAAATACTTATTGGGATACTACTAACACAAATTGCGTTCAAAATATAAGTCTTATATATGGAATTTACTCAAAATTAGTAGGCGATGCTAAAGAAGTGTATAGTGTTTGTATAGATAAAAGTTGGAAATCTGTTAAAGAAGCTTTAATTGCACATTTTGGCGACCCTCGCGATGAAAATGGTTTACTTTTTGATTTAGACCAGTTAAGACAATGTAACACTGAAAATCCTTTACATTTTTATACTAGAGTTATGTTAAATTTAAGTTCATTACATAATTATGTCGATCTTCACGAGACTGGAGACGCTATTAGAATAAAAAAGACTTTCTATGATACTCATGCTCTTAAAATATTTTTGTGCGGTTTAAAAGAACCATTAGGTTCAACTATTCGTGCTATGAAACCCAAATCGATAGCAGAAGCTAGACAACAAATAGTTTCAGAAAATAATATAAGATATTTACAGAGACAAAATTTTGATAATTCTAGAACGAGACCTGTACAAAGACAAAACTCTCACAATAATCCTACCAATTTCCAGTTGAACGTACCACAACCTAATTTCCAAAACACTTTTCAAAATCCTAACCACTTTCCCCGTGGCCCAATTAATATACAACCACGTCCGCCCCCAAATCAAAAGTACTTCACTAATCGTCAAGTTTTTGGCCCTCAAAGAAATCAAAATGTCTTCAGGCCAAACCCTCAAACTTCACAACAAAGACCCACTCCTATGAGCGGAATATCAAACAACACTTTTAGAAAACCATCAAATAACTTCCAGAGACCCATTCCTATGAGCGGAATATCAAATTATTCTATAAATTGCCCATCCACATCTGCATTTCGACATCCAGCACCACCTCAGCGAAATTTCATATCGGAAGAATTATACAATTTAGATAATTCCCAAAATGCACAGACATGTCCCAAAATCCATACGACATGCCCCAAAATCCTTATGATATTCCCCAAAACTCAGAAGTAAATGATACCGATTTCAATTCATTCAATTTACAACAAGAATATAACCAATATTTCTATTATAATAACGAAAATATTTTAAATAATACAAATAACGAAACTTGTGAAAACCCTCAACAAGAAAATTTTCACGTAACAGCCTCAAATCCAACAACCACATAGAATTACATTCTATCTATGATATAACAGACCTGCCTTATATAAAAATTGATAACCCACCTTTGAGACTTCTAATCGACACAGGTGCTACTAGATCATTCATTAATCCTGAAATTGCCGAAAATTATTTTTCCGAATATATCGTCAAAGAGCCTTTCACTATTTGCGCTTCATTCCAAACGACGACCAGAGATTTTTGTGCTAAAATTCCCGCATTTCCAGAATTCAATACAAATCGAACAATAAATTTATGTATTTTCAAATTTCATCATTTTTTCGATGGCCTTATTGGCTATGATACACTAAAACATTTGGGTGTTGAACTAGATCTCAAAAATTTAATTCTTAAAACAAATAATGCCCAACTTCCTCTTTCACACTACGGAAGTGAAAGAAAATTATTATTTTTTGCCAGAATCGAACCTAATTCTATCGAATCTGTAAAAATTCCAGTAAATCTTCGTAACGGTATTGTTGGTATACCGCCAACCAAATTATTCAATTGTTTAATTAGAGATGGAATATCTCAAGCAGAAAATGGTTATGCTCCTGTGGATATTATAAACAACACGGATAATATCGAAGAAATCTATCTATATGAACCAATTAAAACCTCTCCTATTGAAAATGAATACGAATTTTTTCATGTATCAATAACACCTTCTCCCGACAATAATACCAACACAAATGACGTGACAGAACTAATACGTACTTCCCACTTAAATGAAGAAGAAAAATTTCATATTATCAAACTGCGAAGAAAACATTCAGATATATTTTACAGAGAAAACTCTCCTTTAACTTTTACTAATCAAGTCAAGCACCAAATAAAAACAACTGACGAAATTCCCGTCTATACAAAATCCTACAGATACCCTTTTATACATAAACCCGAAGTTGAAAGACAAATAAATGATATGCTAGAAAAAGAAATAATACGCCTAAGCGATTCTCAGTGGAGTAGTCCAATTTGGTTAGTTAGCAAAAAACCCGATGCTTCCGGTAGAAAAAAATGGCGCATTGTTGTAGACTATCGCAAACTCAACGAAAAAACTATCGATGATCGTTACCCCATTCCTAACATAAGTGACATTCTTGATAAACTTGGCCGTTGTCAATTTTTCTCAACCCTTGATTTAGCAAGTGGTTTCCACCAAATAGAGATGCACCCAGATGATATAAAGAAAACAGCTTTCAATGTAGAAAACGGACATTATGAATACTTCCGAATGCCATTTGGAATAAAAAACGGACCCTCAACTTTTCAAAGAGTAATGGACAATGTCTTGAGAGAATTTATTAATAAAATTCGCTTCGTCTATATGGACGACATAATTGTTTTTTCTACCTCCCTTCAGGAACACATTGTTAATCTAAAGAAAATTTTTCAAAAATTACGAGAAAGTAACTTGAAAGTTCAGTTAGACAAATCCAAGTTTTTAAAAAAGGAAGTTGCATTTCTTGGCCATATAGTTACACCAGACGGTATAAAACCGAATCCAGAAAAAATTAAAACCATCCAAAATTATCCGATTCCAAAAACTGTTCGCGAAATAAAATCATTTTTAGGATTGTTAGGATATTATCGTAAATTTATTAATAATTTCGCAAAAATAACTAAACCTTTTACATTATGTTTAAAGAAAGGCGCTAAAATAAATATAAATGATCCTTTATACATTAAAACTTTCGAAGATTGTAAAGCTTTACTTACAAATCAACCAATTTTAGCTTATCCCGATTTTAATAAAGAATTTATTGTAACTACAGATGCTAGCAATGTTGCTATCGGCGCAATTTTATCACAAGGACCAATCGGTCAAGATTAACCTATTGCTTTTGCTTCACGGACACTTAATGATGCAGAAACATCTTATTCTACAATATAAAAAGAACTTTTAGCTATAGTTTACGCTACAAAATATTTTAGACCTTATATTTTTGGCAGAAAATTCAAAATTGTTACGGATCACAAACCCTTGCAGTGGTTAATGTCCTTAAAAGAACCAAATTCTCGATTAGTCCGCTGGAGACTGAGACTAGAAGAGTTCGACTATCAAATTGTATACAAAAAAGGTAAATCAAATAGCAACGCAGACGCCTTAAGTAGAATAGAAATTTACCCTGTTGACTCTACACCATTTCTTGAATACATGAAAGAATTTAACGAAAACGTTAACCAACCTCCCGATTTGGACAATTCCTCTATGATCGCCCAAATAGATACAGATCCTGATAATGACATTGAAACAATTCATACAAACCAAGAAGACCCAATTTTAGGAATACACATTACAGATAGACCTCTTAATAATTTTCTTAATCAAATTGTTATAATAAAAGTAGATAAAAACCCTCGTCAAGAAATAAAAAAGCTTTTTGATAAATATGTTAGAACTAGATGGCAATTATATGTTACTAACGAATCTTTTAAATCTCAAATCATAACATTCCTCAAAGAATATGGCGTTCCTAAGAAACAATACGCATTTTTCTTTCAAAATGATGACAACGAAACTCTCTATAAAAATATGTGTAGATTCATACCAGAAATTTTCAAATATTCTGCTTACAAATTACTTAAGTCAAATATTCTCCTTTTTGATGTAATTAATCAAAACAGGCAACAGAATCTGATAAAAACTTGTCACGAAGGAAAACAAATCAAAGACTATCGAAAAACGAAACGAGAAACGCTCTGATGCTCCTATCATCGAGCCCGGTACTATTTGTTACAAAAAACAAACAGACAGACAAGCAAAAACAAAACCCCCTTACAAACCTGAACATATTCTCAAATCAGAAGGACTTACTGTTACAACTGCCCAAAATACTTACCACAAACTTTTGTTTAAACCTCCTAGAAAACTGACTAACGTTATTTTACAGGATGACGATACTCCCACTGACAATGAACCAGAAAGTTCAAGTTCTCAATCTTAAAGACAATCCCGGTATTCTACCCTTCGAATTAGGAAATGCTAAAGTTAAAATCGCAACCAACACCTTTCTCCATTATATTCCCGAAAAACCTATCCAAGACCAAATAAATTCTCTAACCCTTACATATAAACAATTGAGAAACGTAATTGACAATTCAACAGCTCCTAATAGACTTGCACTTTTTACAATATACAAACACTTACGTCTTGAAGTTGAAAATATAAATCAAAAAATGTTTTCAATTTTTCCTAATAATTTATCTAAAAGAGCATCATTTAATCCCCTAGGATCTCTTGTAAAATTTATTTCAGGTAACTTAGACGAACAAGATGCTATAGAAATTCACAATAGTATTTCTCAATTAGAAAATAGTCAAAACAATATCATAAGTAAACTGAATAATCACGTATCACTTAATCAGAAATCAATGAATGCTATAAATGATACATTGTCAACAATGAACAGAAACCAAATGTCAATTGCTAATAAAATAAAATAAATACAAATAATATTAAACGAAACTAGAAGTAACCCTAATCAATAATCAGAAATAAGAGATATTTTAGATCAAATTAAATTTAGTTTAGACTTAGTTTTATGCTTTTCAGCAGATATAGAAAATTCCATAAGTTTCTCCATTTTAAATACAGTACATCCTAGTTTAATCTCTTCGGATAATTTCAGAGAAATCATAAGAGATTTACATACATTTCACAATAAGGATCAAATATTATTTTCTGCAGACGACTACTTAAATTTTTATAAGGTAGTGAGAACAAAAGTAGCTTATTCACATAATAGGTTAATTTTCTATATAGATTTTCCTCTGGTTCACCCAGACTCCTTTGATCATTATCATCTATATTCCGTTCCAAATATAAACCAAACAATTATTATTCCTCAATTACATTTCCTTATATTGAGCAACAATTTATACCAATACCAAGAAGAAGAATGTACAAATCTTCAGTCAATTTTCCTGTGCGACCAAAATCGAATTCAACCAATAGAAAAGTCAGATTGTGTTACATCTCTGCTCTCATTCAGCGACACTCATAATTGCAAACAAGTTCCTGTCCAGACAATGTTCCAAATTGTTGAAGAAATCAGCAACAGCCATTACATCGGTATTTTTCCAGAACCAATGAAGATCCAATTAAATTGCAAAGAAAGTGACATTTCGATTCTACATGGCACTCATCTTTTTATCGTTCCACCCAGCTGTCAAATTAAAACTTCATCTGTATCATACTCCAATGAAAAAAGTACCATTACAGGACACGCTCTGATGCTAGGAGAAATTGTTCAAGCCTCTTTTCCAATAATGAACGTACAATAGTTGAAGATAGAAAAAACACATTTAGACAAACTTCATCAAATGGTCCTTCAAGAAAAAGATGAAGTCCCGTTAGAAGAAATTCGACTTCACCAAAACATTTCCAAATATGGACTTAGTAGTATCATGATATTAATATTATTATTTTGTAGTTTATACAAGTTTAAGAAGAGAGATCTCATACTGAATCTTTGCACAAGAAAGAAGACCTCCAGGAGTCCCGACATCACTCAAGTAGCTCCACCGCCCTTACGCCCTTGAGTTCCATTTGAGGAGGGAGGAGTTATGGAATGTGAATTTACCTGTATAAGCGAAATTGTTATGTTTTATTGTTTTATTTCAGCGAGGTCGTTATGCTGCTGTTTCAGCAATACGAACTTTCGTTATTGTTAATCACAATTAAATCAGAGAGAATGACTTTATATTTCATAGTAAAAACATCTAAATATTGTAAATTAGTTTAAAATAAAAGTTTACAAACAAAAATATTACTAAATGAAAATAACATGAACTATTTAAAGTATATAATAATACGTAATCCGTGTTCGTTTCTACCCTTCACCATGCTACTATGTATAGGACTAGGTTACATCACTATCGGTGTGGTGTAAGGCGATTCGAGTGGCGCCATCTTACCATTTATAACAGAGTCTCAGACGTTGTGCGGGGCCTATCTACATGAAGGTGGTACTGTAGATAGAGCTGTATAGCCTGGTAGGGATCGTTCTGCTATAACCTCGCCCTCTAGCTTCGAGATCGTCCCGATGAGAGGCTAGCACACCAAGCAGGACGATTAAGGTTGTTGTTTCTTGGGTTTACCTCGTAATCCTTTCTTCCCTAGGGGTGGATTGGCAGGTGATGCTACTTCCTCCGTGGTCATTGATGGAACTACCTTCCGGGGTCTTCCACGTCTTCTCATAGCTCTTACCGGCACGGGGGTCACATCTTCATTCTTATCTCCTTGGTACAGAGAAATAGTGGACGAGTGATGGACACCTAGAGGTACAGTAGGATTCTCAAGGTCAGCAAGCTCGTAACTAGTAGGACCGTGTTTGCGGATGATAACGTAAGGTCCATCACGCCGAGGTGCAAGTTTTGACGAGTAACCTTTAGCAGCGTTACTAAGGGTGTGGGTGGTCACCCAAACTGTGTCCCCTGGACGATATACAAGGATCGTTCCGTCGATGCTGATTGATTCGCGTTTGATTCTGGTCTTGGCGCAACTCGGTAGCTTCTTTTGCCAGTTTCAGGGTTTCCGCCAGCTGGTGCAACTTTGGACTTATTTCAGCTACAAAATTTTCTGACTCTACAATAGCACTAAAGTCCTCAGCGATATCTTGTACGGTTCTCAACTCACGTCCAAATGTTAGGTAAGCAGCCGTGTACCCGGTGCTATCACACCGAGCGCTATTCATTGCGAATCTAATTGCGGCCAAATGTTTGGACCATTCTTGATGGTTATTCCTGACAAGGATGCCAAGTTGTGTTTTTAGATCTCGGTTTTTGCGTTCCACCGGATTTGCTTCGGGATGATAAACCGGTACAAATGTCTGCTTGATGGCTAGGCAGTAAGTGAGCTTCTGCATGATAGCCGAGATAAACTGAGTCCCGTTGTCACTAATGATTTTTCGTGGCAGTCCATATCGCAGAATTACTTCATCTAATAGGGTATGGGCGCAAATCTCTGCCGTAGCTTCGGTCAGGGCAAATAGTTCAACCCAGCGGCTGGCAACATCTTCAATGATGAAAATCCATCTCTCTCCGTCTTCGGTGGTCGGCAAGGGGCCGAAGAGATCTATGGCTAGCACCTCGAATCTCTGGTTAGTTGCGGTTGTCTGAAATAAACCGGCTGGCTTTAGATTGGAAATTTTGTAACGTTGGCACGGTACACATTTAGCTATATGATAGGCAATATCACGCCGCATTTCTATCCAGTAATACCTTTTCGAAATACGGCTGATCGTCTTGTCGACGCCGTAATGTCCAGCAGTTGGAGAATCATGTTATGCGTGAAGGATATTCTTTTTTTCGTTCTCGGGTACCACCATTCGGGCATTTTCGTCATCCTGTTCTTCTACGTATCGGTAGAGTATTCCTTTATTCATAAAATAACCCCGCTGAAACCATTTCTGAGTCTCCTCAGATGACGAAAGTTCAAGAGAGTCTATTATTTGTTTTAGATTACTGTCAAGTAGCTGTTTAGCTCGCACCTGCTTTTCACTATTGCGGGGCAACTCAACTTCCACTCGGCAGATACATAGTTGAGGATCGCAGTGGTTAGCACATGGTGGTCGAGATAAGAAATCTGCTACTATGTTGGTTCTACCAGGAGAATAAAGTACCTCTAAATTATAAGGTTGAAGTTGTAGTGCCCATCGTGCAAGGCGTCCCGTAGGTGTTTTCAATCCTAATAACCACTTCAACGGCTGGTGGTCAGTAATGACAATTGTTTCGGAATTTTCGATATATCCTCGAAATTTCGAGATAGCCCAAACAATTGCTAAGGCTTCTCGCTCCGTAGTCGTATAGTTCCTCTCTGCACTCGTTAATAAGCGACTCGCATACTCAATAGGGTGTTCGGTTGCTTCCTCCCCCTGGACCAAAACTGCACCGATGGCATAGCTACTGGCTTCGTTTGGTTGCAGGGAGACATCGAAACTAAATAACTCACGGATTTTTCGCTTGGTGCCTGTTTTCTTTTATGGCGAGTAAGTGAGAGGTAGGCTGTCACGAAAAATTTCATCTATGTCTTCCGGTGCATACGCATTACTCGTGTGCTTGTTTTCTTTAACATTTGGGAATCTGGAGTCTGGAGCTTCCCATAACTCATCCCGTAAGGGTGACGTGAAAAACTCTAAGAATGGAGATAAAACGTCATCATTCTCGTCAACGTCCGTGATGTTAAGTTGTATTCTAGGATCTGGTACCTTAGTTGGTTTGCTTTCGATATTTAGAGATTTATTCGGCTTCTTCGATTCTGCTGATTGATCCCGTGGTCTTTGTATTAGTCCTTGGTACCGTGGTTGAAACTCAAAACGCTCGAAAGGCCGGTCTGCGTAGTACCAGCACCGTTGTCCTAAGTCTAACACGATGCCAACTTTTTCTAGGAAATCTATACCTAATAAGGTTCTGTTGTCCACGGCGTTAGGCAGCACGACAAAGTTGATATGATGAGTTCTACCGCCTAACTCTATAGTAGTGAATGTTGTCAGTAACTCTGTTTGCTTTTGAAGTCCATCGGCGAGTGTGACTTGGGCTGTGGTTTTGGTGAATGCACAATTCTTGTCTTTTAAAAGTTTGTAGAGGGTGACGCCAGCTACGCTTGTTTTAGCCGCAGTATCTATATGTGCTTGGCCCCCAACACCACATACTCTTGCAGGAACTGTTGGGACTTCAGGTGTAGATCTTAAAAGCGTATTTATCGAATAGAAGTGGACAGCTTGGGCATCGACAACATTGCCGACATTAGTGCAATTGGGACAATTGCTGCGTAAGTATCCAGCTCTGCCACATCCGTAGCAGTGAAGGTGACCTTTGTCGGTTTTTGTAGCGGTTGATTGTGTAGGCTTTGTATGTGTCGCAGTCGTTTTAGGTTGGTCTTGCTTCTGCCGTTTACGACATTCTTGTATGCTGTGACCTTTAAAATTACAAAACGTGCATCTTAATTTGGTTTTCTTCACCGGTAGCGTATCGGTTGATTCATTGCGTCGTAAAGTAGACGTATCCTTGAGTTCCATTTCTAGATGCTCAACTTGTCTAGCTTTTGTCAGCAAGTCAGTAAACGTAGTGATTTTTCCTCTTGGGATTTTCCCCCTAAGTCTAATGTGCCAAAGACCGTAGATTAGATCAATCTGTGTTTCTTCGGAATGTCTTCCTTGTGGAAGTTTGGAAAGGAGTGCTCGTTTTTGACAAATAAATTCGTCAGTAGGTGCCGAGATCCCTTGAGGGGACTTGAAGATATCTAGGTAAATTTGATGTGCAGGAGTTGCCGGAGAGAAAGCGGCACGGATTAATCGAATAGCAATATTCCAGTCTGTTGCTTCTCCTTTTATGCCTTGCCACCAAGTAGCTGCAGTGTCAGTAAGTAGTAGTTGCAAGCCTTTAATGGCGTCTTGGTCTGTGATTTGTTCCATATCCTTATAGACTGCTATGGTGTTTAGGAAATTGTCGACTGTCTCATGACAACGTGTTCCGTTGAATCGGGCCGTGCATTTGCTCAAACTCCCTTTCTTCCTATTATCTGGTTCTGTCCTTATGCCGGCTACGGCTTTTAGAAGCTGTTGGAATTGCTCTGGAGACATCGCCATGGTTGTTTGGCTTGCAGCAATGCGTTTACTTCGACGCGGAATGTTTGGTGGAATCGGATTGGATAAAGTCAACAGCGAATATTCCTGTCGTTATAACTGGAAAAGCCGGACTGACGAAATTCCAATCTGTCAAATGTGACAGTTTCGATTCTACAAGACAAAAAAATGTCGAAGTATTCACGAAACTCTCACTTGCATTCAGGAATCCTTAATTCGAACTCCACGTCAGGGCGCCAGTGTAGTAATAATTTTATTTAACAACAAACAAAAATATTATTAAATTAAAATAACATGAACTATTTAAAGTATATAATAATTCGTAATCCGTGTTTTTCTACCCTTCACCATGCTACTATGTATAGGACTAGGTTACATCACTATCGGTGTGGTGTAAGGCGATTCGAGTGGCGCCATCTTACCATTTATAACAGAGTCTCAGACGTTGTGCGAGGCATCTACATGAAGGTGGTACTGTAGATAGAGCTGTATAGCCTGGTAGGGATCGTTCTGCTATAAATTGTGATTTCAAACTTATAAAGCAACATTGTCATACAGAGTCTTAATAGACAGAAGAGAAGATTAAGATTAAGTAATTCTTGCTTTTCGTTCTCGTGATTTAAAATTATTTAGAAACAGTCCATTGAACGTAAATACCACTCCCAAATATTCATAAGTGTTTGATATTTCTATTGAGTTGTTAAGGTATGAAAACGTGGGTTGTTTTCCAATATTGGGGCTCCTTCGAAATTTAACTAGTTTTGTTTTTTCTGTGTTTACCTGAATCTTGAATGTGTTGCAGTATGATTCTAAAATCCTCAGGTTCTTTTTCATTTGTATTTGTGACTCTGCAAACAGTATCAGATCGTCAGCATATAACAACATCCGTATGTTATCCCCTTTATCCAGAGTAACTCCCTTACTACCTTGGTTCTAAAAATAACTATCAATATCGGAAATAAATATCGCGAATAGTAGTGGGCTGAGCGGGTCCCCTTGTAAAACACCTTGGGTTATTTGTACTCTCTCTGAACTGCTACCTTCCTGTTCTATGAACAGTGCTGCTTGGTTGTAAATTATTTTCAGTATTCTAGTAATTTTTGCACTTATTCTGTTTGAATATAATTTTTACCAGAGTATATGATGGTCTAACGTATCAAAAGCTTTTCTAAAATCTACAAATAGAGTATATAATTTTCTTCAGGGGAGACGAAGGTAATTGTTAATTATAGCGTAGAGCACAAATATGTTGTCTTCACAGTTGCGTGTTCTGCGGAAGCCGCTTTGGCACTCTGGTAATATTTCATTATTCTTAACAAAGTAAGTTAGTCTCGTGTTAAGTAATTGGGTAAAGACCTTAGTTTTGTGATTTAAAAGTGCTATGCTACGGTAATTGTTAGGGTTTGAATATCGCCACTTTTGTGGAAGTGGATCATTTTAACATCTACACAGGTGGGTGGTATTTGTTCTTCGTTTGAAATTTTGTTGAATAATGTTTTCAGGTGTATTATCCAATCCATGGAAGGTTTTTGAAGAAGTCCTTGCTAATGTTGTCTACACCGGGTGATTTATTATTTTTAGCTGAGTTTGAGACTCTAAAAATTTCATTATTGTAAAAGTGTATATCTAGATAAAGGTGAATAACGCCAAAATATTGTGAATATATATGTAAGTGCGTCCCATAAAACTTTTTTATAATTCGCGTATAAAATAGACTTCATTATAACATTGTTTACAGTGTCACAATGAAGCTCTTTGAACACTGTTATAGTAATTTTTGGTGTACAGTTGGTTATTGAATTTAGTTATATTTTTATTTGACATTTGACTTTAACCTTGAAACAAATTATAAATAAAATGGTCCAGCGTTATTCTAGATAGCAAATCATTATATTAAAGGTAAATTAGAATGATTTATATATTAAAAATATTAATGAATAAAGTACGCTAACGTTTATTTATCAATGATTTGTCAAATGTTTATTTTTATATTGTGTAAGATCAATATATAGGTATGCAAAACGTTCGATTTTTGGGATACATCACCAAATATCTATGTGAAGTTGTATTACAGAAATAATGCTGTTCATGATATAATATAAATAGATCGCAAGAGCATATACGAAGAAGCTCTTTTTTAGACAAATAATCATCCTTTTTTTGCTTAAATGAAAGTTTGTTCACAATTTACACAATTATTCGGTTATAATATGTCAAAAGTTAGAAGTGCTGAATAAAACCATCTGTGATCTGACCAATTAGGAATCTACAGAATTGCCAACTTAAATTCAAACCACTCCTCCTAGTTTAAAAACAGGGATTATATGAAATTCTATTTTATTTAAATAATTAAATAAATGCGAATAATGAAAAAATTTGTGTAAAACTTGTGCCACAATGACTTTCTGTAGTACTCGTGACTTGCACAACTCACCGCTTCGCGGTTCGTTGTGCAAACTTCACTCGTACTTTAAAACGATTCATTGTGACACTTGTTTTACAAATAACAATTGTAAAACTCAATCATTGTGACGGTATCAATTGTGGGACCTCCATTTTTAAATCTTCTAGTTTTTAGAAGTTCCCAAAATTCCGAGTGGTTGCTGATATTATTGAATTTATTGATTGTAACGTTTTCGTAAGCTTTAATATTTATACTGTCTATGTGTTGTCCTACGTAGTGTTGTCTAATATCATTACTTTTATCTTATGTGTAAGCATGAGGCATATTTCCCCATTGTATTCATTTTATGTACCAAGATTGGTTATTATTATGATATTGTTTTCATTTATTGTCCAATTAGGTTGGAACGGCTGTTTTCTATGTTGAAAATGTTGACAGTGCTTTATTTTGACAGTGAATTTTTCATTTTCACGATAGATAAAAATATTGATCTATCCTCTATTCGGCATTGCAAATGAAGCCCTGAGAATGTTACGAAAAGCTTAGGGTGAATCGACTTTATCAAAAACACTCAAATGTGAATGGTTAATGGCGTTAATTAATGATGAAATTTGGGCGAAATAAAGTCTTTCTTGCCATGATGATCTATATGATTTAATATTTGTTTCGTGTAGAATCACAACTATTATAAGGGAATCTTCAACTTCAACTCACTGGTAAATTCAATACAAAGATGCGCCTTATATCATAAAATGAGTTTTCACTACATTTATTACTATGAATATGAATCTCCCAATCAATATCGGGATAAATCTTGCGGAAATTACCAAAACGGTCACTTCTTTTTTGAGCCCTTCATTCACTCTTCTCACATTCTACGAATATTGGAGGGAATTCTCTCCTATGCAAGGAAAGTATTTTTTAATAATCTGCTCGACGTTTTGGACGTTAAGATATTCTTTGTAGATTTAACCTTCCAGAAAATCAGTTATATTTTATGTAAAATAAACTTGTTTTTCCCTCTAATGTTTTTTTTTCATAACTCATTTATTTGATTAAGTGCTGTTCACTGCGTGTTTGGTTATTCTCCACAAAAAAATTGATAATGTGACTATATATATTTAATATCAAAGTGTCAACTTTTTGTTAGCGGAAAAAGCTTATATTGTATTCAGGTTTTTTAATAAGCAACAGTGGTGTCTATTGAAAGTGAGTTATCAGTTACAATAAAATATGGTTTGAAGAAATGGAGCACAGGCTTTTATGATAATAAATACAAAAAAATATTCAACGTATGAAAAAATCATACATACGTACATGGTATATATGTATGAGAATGAACTGATACCAGCCGTAATTAATCCATCTTCTGAACAAACGAGCGTACACCTTCTGCTGCCAAAGCCTGATAAAGCCGAAACCAGTTCACCAACTGTGCATTTCTATTATTGATTGCAAGCCATTCGACTTCACAGATACAATACATTTAGTTAATTGGGTTTTCTTTTTTCATTTGAGTCAACCCAAATATTTGTGATTTAAATATTTGACGTTTCTCTTCTTATTACTCGGAGAGGTTGTCAGAATTATTTGTGATTATTACTATTTTTACTCGTATAAAGTTTAAAATCTAGAAGTTTTCGTTAACAATTTTATTCTAGAATACTTTGTGAAAGTTAATGAGATAAATTGAAACATTCAAAGACTTTTGTATTTTATAACATATTTCCAAGAAATTAATCCATTAAAAATTTTCCTTGCAAAAAGAGATCTTGCAGAAGATGATGTTGCGTATAGCGTAAACGAGGAGCAAACTGCTTATAAATTTTTATGCAAGAAATGTAGAATTTGTTATTCAGTACTTGTACGTTAATTTTTCAAAAATACTCGTATTAATATTGGGGTGCGAGATATAATGTTATTAGTGTTTTAAATTAAACTCACTGTTTCTAGCTAATTCCACAATATAATAAAAATTGTTAAAAATTCTGAAAAATTGACAATTGTTTCGATAAATCAATATCATCGTCAGAATGACAGAAGTTACATTACATTTGATGCCTACCTGATGTTTAGTAGTTATTTTTTGCTAGACCAAGAAGTGACCTAACTTGTGATTGACTTAATATATGTTAATAGAAAAAAGAAGAAGATGTGATATTACAAATATTGAAGCTTAGATATTATTAGTCCTATGGTGATATCCTGGATATCATTTTTCCAATTAAGATCAGTATAACTGTGTAATGATATAGAAAACCAGGAAAACTATATCTGCTGATCTTTACAATTATCACTTAAGGAGACAGTTTATTAGTGGAGAACTTCCTAGATTCATATGTTCAATGACGACTTCATATTGTGGGTTCATTAAATGTCTTCTTATTTCCAATTTTTCAAGGAAATCCAGTTCTTGTTTCTTTTCACAAATATGCAGCACTTCTAGTTCTGTGTTAGGTGTCAATGAATGATTGGTGTCAAGTAGATGTTTTGCGTAGTGGAATTTATCTGGTTGTTTTAATCTGTATGCGCGTAAGTGTTCACTGTATCGGATTCCAAAATTTCTAAGGGTCTGACGCAAATAGACAGCTTCACATTCTGGACATTTGAGTTTATATATACCTGATTTGTTTAATGGTGGTATTTTTGTTTTTACATTCAACAATTTTGTACTTCCGTTTTAAAAGAAATTGTTGTATTCGTTGCTCTTAGAAATATTATTAGGAATATTTCCTGCATATGTGATGGTTTTATAAGTTTTTATATCATCAGTTTGTTTAGGAAATATTAGTTGTAATGCCACTTTTTCCTCTTTTTTATTGATTAGCTTATTTATCATATGTTATGGATAAGCGTTGAACGTGGCTATTTGTCTAATTGTATTAATATCTCTATCAAAATTACATTTGTTCATAGGAACTGAAAAAGCTCTATGTATCATTGAATTATATGCCGCTAGTTTAAGTGACATGGCGTGATTGGAACTATATAGAATTGTCACATCAGTCTGTGTTGGTTTTCCGTGAATTGAATAATCAAGTACATTATTAACTCTTTGAATTTTTAAATCAAGAAAATTGATTGAGCTATTTTCTTCAATTTCTAATGTAAATTTAATTTTTGTGTGTAAATTATTAGTGTGGTTGAAAAATTAATCTAATTGTCGTTCACTACCCATGAAACAAGCTAATATACATATCTATAGCAAAATCAAACATTTTTCAAAATATTACTTTCAAAGATCTTTCTTTCTAAACTGTCCATAAAAATGTTTGCCAAAATAGGTGATATAGGGCTTCCCATTGGTAAACCTTCATTTTGAATATACATCTTTTTGTTAAAAGGGGAATAATTCTGATTAATACATACATCAAATAACTTAAGTATATTTGATATTATTCCTGGATAAATATTTTTATCTACTAGTAATTTTCTTACAAGTATTGACATTCTTTAGGAGGAATTTTAGTGAACATATTGGTAACATTGAATGAAATGAGTTTAGAGTTATCTTGCAAGTTGGATGCTTTTATTTTTTTGATTAGTTCTATTGAATTTCTAATTGAGTATTAAGATGCATATCCGTAACTATTAAGTATATTGTTAAGCCTCTTCACCAATATATTATTAGTAGTTTTAACATAAGAGTCTACAGGTCTAATTCGTGTCGTTATTTTATGTTATTTAACGGTTCCATATAATTGTGGACAGTGAGGATTCTTATGTATGATAGACCTCTTTTCGTAATCACTTAAAAGATAATTTGAATTATTAACAATATCTCTCACATTATTAGAAAACCAACACACACTGATGTGACAATTCCATATAGTTCCAATCACCCCATGTCACATAAACTAGCGGCATATAATTCAATGATACATAGAGCTGTTTCAGTTCTTATGAACAAATGTAATTTTGATAGAGATATTCATACAATTAGACAAATAGCAACATCCAACTGTTATCCATTATATATGATGAATGAGATAATTAATAAAAAAGAGGAAAAAGTGGTATTACAACTAATATACTGATCACCATAGGGCTAATCATATCTAAGCTTCAATATTTGTAATATCACATCTTCTTCTTTTTCTATTAACATATATTAAGTCAATCACTAGGTAGGTCACTTCTTGGTCTAGCCAAAAATAACTACTAATCATCAGGTAGGCATCAAATGAAATGTAACTTCTGTCATTCTGACGATGTTATTCAGTTATCGAAACAATTGTCAATTTTTTGAATTTTCAACAATTTTCATTATATTGTGGAATTAGCTAGAAACAGTGAGTTTCATTTAAAACACTAATATGAGTAGATTCCACGATGTAAGGGTCGATACAGTTAATTTTATAATGTTATTATTTTAGTGCTGGTATTGCGACTTCAGAATAGCTTGTGCAGCAAATTTGTTAGGAGAAACAGAGGAGAGAGTTTGCCAACAATATAGATGTGGTTAGTTGGAACTTGATAAATTTATATTAGGTAGTTATTATGAATTTATTTATGTATTTATATGATATAAAAGTGAGTTTCTACGTGGAAATGGACGTATTCAATAAATCAATGAGTTCGTCATTACAAATTGGAAGTATAATTGTGATCGATGTATTCCGGAAAAATGGATTTTGGGAATTTCTGACACCACAACTAAAAAAGTGTCTATTACCTATATTTAAAACAGAAAAACAGCGACTTTCATACCACGAATTTGTCACATTGTTCATCCAGGATCTGGAATTTGCACTGATCGATTGAATGGGTATAACCAATTGATTAATGTACACCGGGGAAAGTGGAACCCACAAATACAGTAAATTAAAATTGAAGTGTTCTTTTAAAGTGAAATATCTAAATTGTCTAATTCGGAGAGGTTACAGTGTGCTAGTTTATGAAATCCATTGTGTGTAAAATAAAATAAAAAGGGAGTTGCTCTATTTTACTTTTATTTAGTGAATAAATGAAGTCGGATGCACTAGGCTCCACTTTCCCCGCAGTATGGGGCAAATGGACAACAAGATGACTTTACACCTGTAACTATTAAGAAATGAACCGGGGCTAGTGTAAATAAAGTACAATATACAGTTTTAATGTGTTTAATGACAATGGAATTTTATTGGAAATTATATGAATCCAACGTTGCTGAGAATGAAATTTTAGTCTGCTGCCTCTATGTCTCTGAAAAGATATGCCGCGGTTTTGGCAAAACAAATACAATCTGATGATTTAAGGCTACAGAAATGTCTGAAATTTGGAGAAAATGAAGTTTTCTATCGTCTTTTGAAGATTTCCTAAGGCAACTGACATCAACTTCATCAGCAAAACATTGTTATACTTTGGCAACACAATGGTGAAATTTGTTAGCGCTATCTGCAATAGGAATTTTTAAGAGAACGTAGTCATCCGGTATTGCTTCTCTGTGAATTTCCTGCTGGATAAGAGAAGTAAGGGGTTTGGACCAATCACAGTCGTCTTCGAAATCGCACAGTTCAAATCGCTCATCGTCAGTACTGTCCAAGTCTACTTGTTTTATTTTAGATTGCTTTATCGGCTTCGTTTTCTATAACGGTGTTTTCTGTGTTTCCACTTGCTTTTCTTTTAATTGTTGCAACTTATCATCGAATACGACGGAGTCTGAGAGTGCTTCGTCATTATCCGAAGTTGATTTTATTACCTTTTTCTTATTTTTCGGCTTTTTTTGTGCTTCTTTTTTTTGTGCTTCCATGTGATTTTGCACAAATTTTCTTTCGATTTTGACTACTTACTGTTGGAGACTGTTTGACATGCTCAAGTAAAATAGAGGCATGTTTTTTAAGTAAGTACCGTTCTGCGATTCCACTGCCGCAGCGCTACGGTCGACGTTCCGCGCATGCGCGCTGGTTACCTACATCTCTTGTCTATGCACTGACGCTATAACAGTCTGATTCCTCATTGTATACGTTGTTCACTGAGTGTTTAAGATGCCTCTGACAATCGTGAGTCCCGCCGATTGTGAAGTACGGGCTGTTATACCATTTCGTATTGCTAAAGGCGTGAAACCGATCGATATTCATCGTGAGATCTGTGAAGTTTACGGACAAAACATTATGAGTGATGGAATGGTAAGGAAATGGGTGATATCATTTAAAGATGGCCGCACAAATGTGCATGATGAAGAACGGATTGGGCGTCCTTCGGTCGTTAATGAAGATATGGTGCAGAAAGTGGACAAAAAGGTGAGAGAAAACAAACGCTTTACAATTTCATCATTGTGCGACTGCTTTCCTCAATATTCTAGTAGTGTTTTGTATCGCATTGTGACCAAGAACTTGAATTACCGAAAATTGTGTTCACGTTGGGTTCCAAAAATGTTGACGGATTTGCACAAAACCCAACGTTTAGGCAGTGCATTGACTTTCCTTAAGCGGTACCACAATGAAGGTGAAGATTTTTTAGACCAAATTGTTACTGGTGACGAAACATGGGTGGCCTACGTCACAACAGAATCGAAACAACAATCCATGGAATGGCGACATTCATCATCACCCAAAAAAGTGAAGTTTCAGGAAACAATTTCTGCCCGGAAAATCATGTACACAGTTTTTCGGGACAAAAAAGGAGTATTTCTAATAGAGTTTCTGCCTAATAATGAGACAATCGATGCAGCGTCTTATTGTGAGACATTGAACAATCTGCGTCGTGCAATCCGGAACAAAAGACGTGGCAAGTGGAGTAAGGGTATCGTTTTGCTGCATGACAATGCCCGTTCACATGTGGCTAATCGGACCAAAGATCTTATCAAATCTTTTCAATGGGAAACTCTAGATCATCCTTCATACAGCCCTTCTCTGGCGCCCAGTGACTGTCATTTATTCCTGCACTTGAAGAAACACCTGGGCGGTCAGCGTCTTCAAGACGATAACGAAGTCAAAACATTTGTGATACAGTGGTTAACAAGTCGGGCGGCACAATTTTATGAGGAGGGTATTTAAAAACTGGTGCCACGTTATGACAAGTGCCTCAATATTCACGGAAATTATGTAGAAAAGTAGATTAAGATACAGGCTTTCATGTAAAATAAAATTATTGCGATATCTTTGCACGTCTTTCTCTAATTCCAAAACGGTACTTACTTAAAAAACATGCCTCGTAGCTTCAAAAGATTTTGTGCCAAAGGAAATGCCTGGTTCTTGATTGACATTATCTGCAGGTTGCCTGATATCTTCTGAGCCCCCGGGATTCAAATCTGCATTTAAACCTGACGTTCACGGTGTAGACGTATTTCTTTCTAGCTGATAAAGTTGAAATATTTCCAAAGCCCCGGGTTCATATTTGTCGTCTGAAATTACCTTGTCGCAAAACGGATAAATGTCTGCTTGGCGAAACCCACTTTTTAAAATTTCTTCATCCAATTTTAGCCACACCCGGGAAATTGTAGAAGTGAATAAAGACTTCGACATCTTTGTCCCATAGTTTTTCCATTGCCATTTCATTATGAGTTCGTCGTATTTCAGTTTCAAGACTGCGAGCTCCATTGGATGTAGAAGATGGCTGCTGTGAGGTGGTAGTTCCAGAATTATTATATTCTCTTGTATTGCTAATTCTATTGAAATAATTGTGACATGTGACGAATGTCCATCAAAAATAAGAATAATTGGTGTTTCTTTCGAAATAACGTTCAAGAACGTCCGTTCAAAATAATTCTTGAATGCGTCGCTTTTCATCCATCCTTTCGCCGTGGCAGCATAATATGTTCCAGGATATTCACACTTTCTGTCTGCTAGCCAAGTACCCCAAAGATTTTTTCCTTCAGGAAGGATAAGTGATTGTAATTTCTGAGTCGCTTCATTGGCACCCATTGAGACAGAAAAGTTTTCCTTGCCTGGTTCTGCAGTGACTCTATGTGCTGCTTTTCCCTTTTCACCAACTACTTTGACTCTATTCGGATCCAGACATGAGCTTGTCTTATCAATATTGTAGATTTGTTCTGGTGGAATATTTAAAGTAGTCTGTTTAAGCAGCTTAAAGTAATCAGCTATCACAGAGGGATCTACACTTCTCTTACGAACTTCTAGGGCTTGCTGCTTTTTGTGAGAGAGACCTATCGCCGTTTGAAGTTCGTAAAAAAGTCACCACCTAGTATTGTCCTTAAAATGAGTTTTCAGATTATTTTCCTCCACGCACCGTCCAATAGCCAACAGAAGCTCGTTTTTTGATAGGCCAAAACCACACTTCTTCATGGTCTTAACGTTATCTGCAAATTTGGCCTCAATTTCACGTGGTATAGAAGTTAGTCATCCCATAGTTTCTCTTTCACCACCTCTTTTTCCATGAACTCGTTTATATAAGGTAGGTTTAGGTCTGCATTATTGCTTAGAAGCTCGATAAAGACTCATCTGTTTGCTTCTTACAGCTTCCACAGTAGTATCTAATTGCTCCTTAGTATACGATGGAGGAAGCTTTTTACGAATGTATTTACGAACCATTTTAATCTGCAGGAAAGTATAAAGGTGTGAGGTGAACTAGAAATACTAGACGAAAATATTGTAAGGTTTGTTGACAAAAAAGTACAACGATTAGTGGAAATATTATTTTTCTATAATTGACAAAAACGAAATACTGTGTTTTCCGTTATAAACCAGAATCAATACTCCAATAATCTACAAACATATTCGATTGTAAATTCTCGAACCCGTCTTTTCATAGGCGTGCTTACGGGTTTATTTTACAGCATGGCGCCCCCTTGGAAGGCACTACATTGCAACATAAATATTCAATGAAACTAAGTCAAACGTTCAGGAAGGAAACTTAATTAGAAACTGGTAACACACACACTTTCTGCATAACACGTCTTGTATCACCATGAGCAGCTTTTAAGTACACGACTCTCACCAATCCATCCCTTCCTGGATGTAGATCCGTAACTCTTCCTAACTTCCATTTCATAGGAGGGATATTTTTCTCGTTTAAGATAACTAAATCACCAGGTTTGATTATATTATCCCTGGACTGCATCATTTTTTGTCTCTGCTGCAAACTAGTTGAATACTCTTTGGACCACCGGTTCCAAAAGTGTTGAAGTTTTAATTGCGAATGTTTGTATCGACAGGTAGTGATTTTTGTATTGTCGGGAGCCTCAGGTTCAGGCAAAGCTTGCAAACTGTATCCAAACAGTGAATGTCCAGGTGTAAGAGCTTCTTAATCCGCTGGATCCTATGTGAGGGGTAAAAGGGGACGGGAATTAAGGATATCCTCAATTTGTACTAAGAGAGCATAAAACTCTTCATAAGTCGAATAAGTATCAATAAGTATGCGTTTAATATGATGTTTTATCGAGCGTACACATCTTTCCCATGTGAGGAGAGAAAGGAGGTATAAAATGACAGTTAATCCCATTAATAGTTGAATAATTTTGAGTAATATTATCCTGATCCAATTTAGCGAAAGACTGTAATTCCTTTTCCGCCTTGAAAAAATAAGAAGCATTATCAGAGAAAATATGCTGGCAGAGACCTCTGCGGGAAATAAATCTTTTCAAACTATTGAGCAAGCCCTGCGCTGATAAATCGCTAATAAGTTCGATGTGAACAGCTTTGGACGAAAGGCATATAAACAAGCATATATAAGACTTTATATATTTTTATATTTCTTAGCTTGCTATTCTTTATTAAATAAGGTCCCGCATAATCTATACCCACGGTATGAAAGGCTCTAGAAGGAGTGACTCTGTATGAGGGTAAGTTAGACATTTTTTAGTTTAAGATTTCAGGTTGTGCTCGGAAACATTTAACACACAGCCTAATTACCTTTTTTACACTCTGTCCACCCTTACCCGGCCAAAAATTGGATAATATTATTTGTGTTCCAGCATGTAGATTGACCTCATGCTCATACCTTATTATCAGATTTGTGAAATGGCAGTTCGAAGCTAAAATAATGGGATGTTTTTTATTGTAATCTAATTGAGAATTACTAATTCTACCACCGACGCGCAGAATTCCATAGTCGTATAAAAATGGCGATACAGATAAAATTTTACTATTAGACATGATTTGTTTTTTTTGCTTTAATTTATTCATGTCAGATTGGAAAGCCCTATATTGTGCCATATTCATTAAAGTTATCTTGCTAGAATCAATTTCAGATTTAGTTATAGCTCCAAATATTCTTTTATTTGCAGGGTTTTTACAATAAAAGAAGAATCGAAAAATGTGAGAAAAAACTTTCAATAACTTGAGGTGAGTAGAGTATATTTCCAGAATATGAAAATAAGTATAGTCACTGAAGGTAATACAAGTAATTATTTTTTTAGTTTCAGGTAAGGACGATAAAACTGATGGATTAACAGGCCCATCTTCTGCATTCGTCAAAAAAGATGGACCCTCCCACCAAATTGAAGACTCTATCAAACTTTGAGTATCAACTCCACGGAAAACGGGATCAGCAGGATTTTTCTTGGTTGGTACGTATCTCCACTCGCAATCCCTTGTCAGATCCCTTATCTGAGTGACTCGATTCGCTACGAATGTTTTAAACTTGCTAGGATCATTATTAATCCAAGCAATTGCGGTTGTGGAGTCAGACCAAAACATTGTTCTAGACAATGGAATATTGAGAGAATCAATCGTTTAGCATATAATTGAGCCGATAATAATGCAGCACTTAGCTCCAAACGGGGCAGAGTCATTGGCTTTAAGGGTGCAACCCTAGATTTAGAGCATGCTAATTTTACTCTAACATTTCCACATCTGCCTTTAGATAATAAATATATACAGGCGCCATAAGCAGACATTGACGCATCACTAAAACAATGAATTTCTATTATCTTATATCTAAACATTATTAAAAATCCAGGAACTTTAATATCATTAACGACAGCTATGCTTTCAATAAATTTGAAAAACAACTCAGTATAATGTTTAGGTAAAGCATCATCCTAATCCAAATGCAATGACCAGAGCTTCCGTGATAAGATTTTCGCAGTAATAATGACTGGACTAGATAATCCTAAAGGATCGAATATTTGAGAGATAATAGATAATTCTCCACGTTTCGTCAGAAATCTTATTTCCGTTTTACTAACTAGGTAACTGATCACATCCTCATGAGGATGCCAAACTATACCTAATGTATTTGAGTTTTCAGAATTTCTTATTAAAAAAGGAGAAGATTCTGAGTTAATACTTAAATTAAGGAATTGTCCAGGAACATTGGACACCCACTGTCTTAGGGGAAATTTCCCAGATTCTAATTTGCGAAATTAATAAGGTACCCTTTCCTAAATCATCAGCGCCGGAGATCAAATCATCCATGTAAAAATCGCGATTGATAATTTGACTGGCTTCAGGAAAATTAAACTCGTTTTCTATGGTCAACTGCCGCAAACAACGCGTTGCCAAGAAATAACTCGAGCCTAATCAATATGTAACGGTCTTTACTTCATAATGATTAATATCTTCATTCGGATTATCGCGCCATATTATTTTTTGATATTTACGATCATTAGCATGTACATTTATCTGCCGATACATTTTTTCTATATCGGCCGTAAAAGCTATATAATTTTTACGGAAATGTAAGAAAATATTGAAAAGGTCTTCCTGTATTTTAGGTCCTACCATTGAGATATCGTTAAGGGATACACCTGATGAGGTTCTGCATGAGCCATCGAAGACAACCCTGACTTTAGTAGTTACTGAGTCAGACTTCAAAACGCAGTGATGAGGTAAGTAACAATCTTTATTTATATCATGTTCAATATTAAGTTTGGACATATGATCTAACTTATTAACTTTGGATACTCTAATTTTAAGTTTGGATTCACATTTAACTTTTTCTCCAAGGTAAGAAACCTATTAAAAGCTATTTCTTTGCTTCGTTCTAAGCAGTTAATATTCTCCTTAGAAGATAATCTAACGCCAAAACAACCATCTGGTTTACTATAGTAATATTTAACAGAATGCTGTTCACATAAATTTTCTTCACAATTATTGACATCGTCATTTAAAATAACTTCCTCCATTCTCCAAAATGTTTCCAGTTGTTTCTGGATATCATTCTTTACAAGAGATGTATCCACCCTAACTCGGATTCAAGAAGAGTTGGGAATCCTTCACCCAATTTGATTCGATTTTTTAATATCAGGTCACTAAATATATTACAACCTAACATGTCTATTCTCATGGATACATTAAAATTAGGATTAGCTAAATTTACATTTCAAGGGATATTTATTTTGCTGCTAGTAAAAGTATACTGAGGCACGTTTTCAGTTATGTTTTTAATCTCAATAAATGGCAATACAGACTCAAAAGTAGATTTGACGCTTTTAATTGTAGCAGTTAATGATTTATAAATTTTGGCAGCATATATAGCATTGGTCCCGACAATTAATGGTTTCTAGAGCCTCTCTCACCTTATCCCTAATTTTCCCTACCTGATCTCTGCCAAATAGTAATCTAGATGGGGTTTCACCTGTGGATCGGTTAACAGTGTTATTGATGCAGAACTCTACTTCGCGTATATCAGAGACCCAATCGATTTGTTTTTCATCTTCTATTTTACCTAATAATGGGGATAATAACCTGTTTATGCGTTCAATCTGTCCATTTGCTCTGGGGCATCCAGTAGCTATCAGTACATGTTTGATATCCGTTTCAGCCAGAAATTCCGTGAAATCGTGTGAAGTGAAGCAAGATCCTGTATCCGACACAATCAATTTAGGTGTGCTATAATTTGAAAAGTAATCTGTCAAGTGTCTGATGACTTTTTTCGTATATGTTGATTTGTATGGGTGAAATTTGACGAATTTAGTGAACCCATTAATGATATCGAATAAATGTTTATTACTGTACCTGGGCTTAAGTGGTCCATAGTGGTCTATATGTATAGTCTCGAATGGCAAGTTTCCCTTTGGTATACTGTGCAGGTACCCTTCAGCCTTACCTCTCTTTGGGTTGAGCTCAATGCATTTTAAGCAGGTAGCAATGTGATTTTTTATTTCAGTTCTCATTTTTGAGAACCAATTTATTCTGGAAATGTTTTGAAAAGTTTTGTCCAGTGCAAAATGTCCCATTCCATTGTGGTATTTGTGAATTATAGTAAACTCCATGCTCTCGGGTACATAAACCAGAATATTGTTATTGGCTTTCCAGTAAACTAATCCATTGCGTAGCTCATAAAAAGGGTGTTCTGAATTTTCAAGGGTTTCTTCTATTCTCATAATACCATCGTCAGTGCTTTGTTTCACTGCGAGCGTTTGTTCAATAGTATTTCCTTCGAGGATCAGGATAGAATTGGCACGGCTCAACGCATCAACATGCTGCATACGTTTGTTACCTCTATGTTCGATTGTGTAATTGTACTCCTGTAAGTAGAGGCCCCATCTCATAATATGAGGAATGTTGTCTCTCTTTGCCAAGGTTAACCTGAAGTTGTGACAATCTGTCACTATTTTGAATGGAATTCCCTGGAGGCAAACATGAAATATTTTTATGGAGTAAATGATAGCTAGGCACTCTAATTCATAACTGTGACATTTGGATTCATATTCACTTGTTCATTTGCTAAAATAACAGACATGGTGGAACTGATTATATTTCTGCATTTGTATCAATATCGACCCAAAACCTGTAGAACTGGCATCACAATGCAGTTCAGTCTCATAATTAGGATTGTATATTTACAGAATGCGCTGAGACATAGGTTTCATTTTGATTGTTTCAAATGCATGAATTTGTTGTGTATTGAATATAAATTTAACATTCTTTTCTAGTAGTTCGTATAAGGATTTGGTTAAGTGGAAAAGTCTTTAACAAATTTACAGAAAAAGCTAGACATTCCCAAAAGTCTATGTACTTGTTTGACATTTGTAGGCACAGGGAAGTTTTTAATTGCCTCGATATTTGCAGGATTAGGGCGTATACCCTTGTTACTTACTAAATAACCTAAAAAGACAATGTTTGCTTGTAGAAATTGGCACTTTTCTAATCTTAACTCTAATAAGCTGTCAGCTTGCAGAGTTAGCACTTCTTTCAAAATTTCAACATTCTCATCACAGGTTTCTGTGGCAATTAGTAAATCATCAAAATATATCAAAACTTTCCCTTGTTAAGTCAAGTGACTGAATATCTTATTTATGGAACGTGCAAAGGTTGAGGAGCTAGAACTTAGTCCAAAAGGTATTTTAAAATACTGATATTGACCGGAAGGGGTGATAAAAGTATATTTTCTAGAGTCCAAGTCTAAAATAACATTATAGAAGGCGTCATTTAGGTCCAACTGTTTGAAAAACTGTTCATTTTTTAAGAGGTCTAAGTGATCTTCCACTGGGTGTAACGGAAACTGATCCCGTACGAGGTATTTATTTAATCTGCGAAAATCTACACAAAGGCGATAATCGCCTGATTTCTTCTTTGTTAATACTATGGGAGAACAATATGTAGAAATGCTCTCTTGAATGGTGTTCATATTTAAAAGGTCAGCAATATTATTATCTACTGCTTGTTTTTCACAAAATGAGAGTTTGCGGGGGCGACATGCAAAAGAGTCTGTTTTGTTGAAAATCAGCTTGATTTGAAAATCAACTTTTGGTTTGTTTGGTTTATTTGCATTGAGGTAATATTCGGCAACAAACTTCTTTCACTTTAAAAGTTTCATTGAATGATCTGTTCTCCAATTAGTGCCATTGATCCATTAAGGTTGCATGTAGTAGAATCTGGAGCTTGCTGATTTGACTGATGCCTGGCTGGACACTCACTGATTCTATGGGATACACTCCCGCACTTGAAGCAAGAACCGCGTTCTTTTCTCGGCTGCCTACACTCACTTACTTTATCACCAAACCGTCCACAGTTGAAACACTTCACTGCTGCGGGTGATGAACCTTGAGTAGCTGAACTGTTGCTGCCTTTATGTACCCTTGCTGGATGCCTTGGTACAGAGGTAGTTTTTGCTACACTAGTCATTAACTTGAAAAATTCTTCGGTACTATTATTAGTTGATAACATTATACAAGCCTGGTTTTGCAGCATTTTGACATCAAATCCACCTATAATATAGTGAATCATATCATGGTCACTCACCTCAGCATTATTGTCTAATATCAACTTGTCATGAAAATATACTGAAAAGCTTTCTGTTTTTTTCCACTGTCCATTCTCCATTTTCCTTCTTAGTGCCACTGGGTCGAATTCGGTGCCATACATCTTCTTGATTTCGCATTTAAACTCATTCCAATTCTTACTAATTGAATCTGACCTGCTTAAGTACCATTCTCTGGCTCTTCCAGTTAATTTACCTACAGCTATCAACTGTATGCTATATTCTGTTCATAGATATATAATACAAGTATAGATACAATTATTCACATTGAAAGGCGGTCAATCATTAAAAAAAGACGTAATGCGTAGCTATTTAGTAAGCTTAAGAAATAAGAACCGACATCCCTTGTGGTTTGACGTGATATGCGCAATTGCCAGATTGTGCTTATCCATAGCTCTGATCGATTTAGTGAAATTATATTGATAGGTAAAATTACGACATGCCCCTCTTTATTTGTTCCACATATTTCACGTGGATACATACTGTTTAAGTCGATACATATATTTCTGAACCAAAAAAACTGCAAAATAGTTTTTAAAAATAGTTAATGTAATCAAATATAACATTCCTGTTAAGTACGGCAACGTCGCGAGAAAAATAAACTTTTAAATGGCCGCTTTTCATTCATCAAATGATTAATAGTAAGGTCTGTCAATTTTGTAGTTGCGATGTTGCCAGAGCGGTTCTGTTGTTGCTCTGTTTTTGTGTTTATTTTAAAGTATTTTTATGTAATTTGTGACTATTTTGTTAGTTAAAACTATTAATAATGATACGAGAGTGTACTTTGTCTAAAAAACACGATAACGTGGGTGACGAAGTGTCTTTTCATAAGTAAGTAGGGTTATATTATATGGGAAACTTTTGCTTGTATCAGAGGCGTAGATTTACAGCAGCTTTTTGGTGATGGATAAATAAATGCAAAAATATCAACAATAGTTTTATTACAAAACAAAGCTTTTGTAACGTTTTGTTACTTTGTCAGCTTGAGAAATTATAAAATACTATGTAAAAAAATACTTATATTTTACCAATTTACTATTATTTGAAACCATCATGATGTCAGCAACATATTTAACTCGCTATCCTATCTGGGTATTTATTTAAAATAGTTAAAAAGAAGTTATTGTTATCTGCAAATTTTGCGATTTTTTAGTGTGTCTTATAGTTTTTAGCCCTGACCAAGTAATACAATATTACTAACGCTTTGTTTGTGAAAAAGAAGCTGTCTTTTCAATCCTTGAAACCATTGTTGATTTATTAATATTTCTTTGAAGTTGAAAAAAATGAATGTCCCCCACTGACATGCAAGCAAGAATGAATAAATTCATTTAATGCATAATGCCTTCTTCTACTTTTAGTTAGCTCACCCTTAAAAGCGCTGCTTAGCTACATATATATGATATGTTACAGCTCAAATTCAGACGACATTTTTGACAGTCCTACAAAGAAACAAGATTTACGGATGATAGGTAATTAATTATTATAATAAATAAGACTCCAATTGTTAAATCTGCAAGAAATACTGATTTCCTCGGATTTCTTATATGTATTGAGAGTCTCAAAAACATGTTCAACTTCTACGTTGAACAAGAAAAAAGTAAAATATTCATTGACATATAAGTTATCTCAGGATCACCTTGAATAATTTTTTGGAGCTATTCATAGCAAGGGGGGCTATAATAACAACCCAACAGCCAGACAATTCGAGGCTGCCTTTAAAAGACTGTTAGTCCACAGTGAGATATCGGCGCCAAAAACAGGTAACACTGTAGACTTGCAAACAATTTCAATCCTCACATGCTGCTCAGGTAATTTAGTGAGTAGGTCAGATGATGGGAAAATTTAGAGGAATCTGACGACTATAAAAATGTTTAGCCAAAGTGAATATGGACATTGCAGAATCTAATTTTTTTATGTCGCCATATTGAGACTTAACTTTATATGTCCAAGATGTTGTATCATATATTGCTGGTTTTGTAGTTAAATCATTGAAAAAATATATTACTTGTGTGCTAATATGTTGGAACAGGATACAACTTCTTCAAAACTGCAAGTAAGAAAAGCTTATGGTAGACTCAATCCAAGTGATATATATATATATATATATATATATATATATATATATATATATATATATATATATATATATAATATCAGCCCTACAGGCCTATCTGGCACTCGGCTTCGAGATCTTTCACTCTCTCTCTCCATTTTGTTGTATTCCTCGCCTCTTTCTGCCAGTCCCTTACTCCCACTGATCTCAGGTCTCTCCTAAACTCCTCCAACCATTTCTTCTTTGGTCTTCCTCTTCTCTTTTTACCACCTTCTCCCCCTTTCAGCACTAGTTTTACCCATCTATCTTCTGCCATCCTACCTATATGTCCTAACCATCTCGCTCTCTGTGCCTTAATTATATGGGTTATACTTGGGTGATTATACAAATCTGATAATTCTCTGTTTGTTCTTCTTCTGTACATTCCATTTTCTTTTATTCCACCATAAATCTTTCTGAGCATTTTACGTTCCCATATCTCTAGTTTATTCTGCTCTTTTTTGTTCATTGTCCAGGTTTCACAAGCGTAGGTAACTGACGGTCTCATTATTGTTTGGTACAATCTTATCTTTGCTGTTCGTGATATGTCTTTTGAGTTAAGCATCTGTGATACCATTCCTGCTGCTTTACTGCCTTTTGTTAACCTTATTTCTATTTCCCTTCCCTTCGTCTCCTTTATTTGTGATAGTGACTCCCAAATATTCGATTTGTTCCACTTATTCTATTTTGTAGCTTTTATTTCCATTACAATTTATAATAATATCGGTTTTTTCATTATCCTTCATTACCATGTATTTTGTTTTTTTCTCGTTGATCACTAGACCATATTCTCTTGCCTTCTCTTCTAGTAGCTTAAATACGCTTATCAGTTCTTTCCTGGATCTTGCCATAAGTACTATGTCGTCCGCATATGCTAGACACTGATGTTTATTCCCATAAATTAAACCTCCGGTTTTTATACCACTTTCTCTTAGTATAACTTCCTGAACTAGGTTAAAGAGGGTTGTGAATAATGGGTCTCCTTGTCTCAGACCTTTCTCTATCTTGAGTTCATTAGAAGTACTGCCCTC
The DNA here is from genome assembly GCA_963921935.1 of Galeruca laticollis. NCBI lineage: Eukaryota > Metazoa > Arthropoda > Insecta > Coleoptera > Chrysomelidae > Galeruca > Galeruca laticollis. The sequence goes on along the minus strand of OY998183.1, from coordinate 44,554,225 downwards.
CAAAATTACTTTGCTTTTGGTTTTTCGTATGGTCATTTCCACTAGTCTTCTCAATTTAACTGGTATTTATAACTTTCTCATTGCCTCTTACATTTTTTTTCTTTTGATAGTATCATAGGCCTGTCTGTAATCGATGAATAGCATATGCAGACTTAAATTTTGTTCGTAAGCATTCTCCTGAAGTTGTTTCATAATGAAAATATGGTCTTTTGTCGATCTACCTGCTTTAAAACCTCCTTGGTATTCTCCTACATTTTCATTGTGGTATTTGTCTAATCGATATTTTATTATTTTTGCCAGAACTTTGTATGTTACATCTAAAAGTGCTATTCCGCGGTAGTTGCCGCAGTCTTCCTTAGGACCTTTTTTGTGAATTGGAATTATTAATGCCTTGTTCATAGCTCTGATCGATTTAGTGAAATTATATTGATAGGTAAAATTACGACATGCCCCTCTTTATTTGTTCCACATATTTCACGTGGATACATACTGTTTAAGTCGATACATATATTTCTGAACCAAAAAAACTGCAAAATAGTTTTTAAAAATAGTTAATGTAATCAAATATAACATTCCTGTTAAGTACGGCAACGTCGCGAGAAAAATAAATTTTTAAATGGCCGCTTTTCATTCATCAAATGATTAATAGTAAGGTCTGTCAATTTTGTAGTTGCGATGTTGCCAGAGCGGTTCTGTTGTTGCTCTGTTTTTGTGTTTATTTTAAAGTATTTTTATGTAATTTGTGACTATTTTGTTAGTTAAAACTATTAATAATGATACGAGAGTGTACTTTGTCTAAAAAACACGATAACGTGGGTGACGAAGTGTCTTTTCATAAGTAAGTAGGGTTATATTATATGGGAAACTTTTGCTTGTATCAGAGGCGTAGATTTACAGCAGCTTTTTGGTGATGGATAAATAAATGCAAAAATATCAACAATAGTTTTATTACAAAACAAAGCTTTTGTAACGTTTTGTTACTTTGTCAGCTTGAGAAATTATAAAATACTATGTAAAAAAATACTTATATTTTACCAATTTACTATTATTTGAAACCATCATGATGTCAGCAACATATTTAACTCGCTATCCTATCTGGGTATTTATTTAAAATAGTTAAAAAGAAGTTATTGTTATCTGCAAATTTTGCGATTTTTTAGTGTGTCTTATAGTTTTTAGCCCTGACCAAGTAATACAATATTACTAACGCTTTGTTTGTGAAAAAGAAGCTGTCTTTTCAATCCTTGAAACCATTGTTGATTTATTAATATTTCTTTGAAGTTGAAAAAAATGAATGTCCCCCACTGACATGCAAGCAAGAATGAATAAATTCATTTAATGCATAATGCCTTCTTCTACTTTTAGTTAGCTCACCCTTAAAAGCGCTGCTTAGCTACATATATATGATATGTTACAGCTCAAATTCAGACGACATTTTTGACAGTCCTACAAAGAAACAAGATTTACGGATGATAGGTAATTAATTATTATATCAAATAAGACTCCAATTGTTAAATCTGCAAGAAATACTGATTTCCTCGGATTTCTTATATGTATTGAGAGTCTCAAAAACATGTTCAACTTCTACGTTGAACAAGAAAAAAGTAAAATATTCATTGACATATAAGTTATCTCAGGATCACCTTGAATAAATTTTTGGAGCTATTCATAGCAAGGGGGGCTATAATAACAACCCAACAGCCAGACAATTCGAGGCTGCCTTTAAAAGACTGTTAGTCCACAGTGAGATATCGGCGCCAAAAACAGGTAACACTGTAGACTTGCAAACAATTTCAATCCTCACATGCTGCTCAGGTAATTTAGTGAGTAGGTCAGATGATGGGAAAATTTAGAGGAATCTGACGACTATAAAAATGTTTAGCCAAAGTGAATATGGACATTGCAGAATCTAATTTTTTTATGTCGCCATATTGAGACTTAACTTTATATGTCCAAGATGTTGTATCATATATTGCTGGTTTTGTAGTTAAATCATTGAAAAAATATATTACTTGTGTGCTAATATGTTGGAACAGGATACAACTTCTTCAAAACTGCAAGTAAGAAAAGCTTATGGTAGACTCAATCCAAGTGATATATATATATATATATATATATATATATATATATATATATATATATCAGCCCTACAGGCCTATCTGGCACTCGGCTTCGAGATCTTTCACTCTCTCTCTCCATTTTGTTCTATTCCTCGCCTCTTTCTGCCAGTCCCTTACTCCCACTGATCTCAGGTCTCTCCTAAACTCCTCCAACCATTTCTTCTTTGGTCTTCCTCTTCTCTTTTTACCACCTTCTCCCCCTTTCAGCACTAGTTTTACCCATCTATCTTCTGCCATCCTACCTATATGTCCTAACCATCTCGCTCTCTGTGCCTTAATTATATGGGTTATACTTGGGTGATTATACAAATCTGATAATTCTCTGTTTGTTCTTCTTCTGTACATTCCATTTTCTTTTATTCCACCATAAATCTTTCTGAGCATTTTACGTTCCCATATCTCTAGTTTATTCTGCTCTTTTTTGTTCACTAGACCATATTCTCTTGCCTTCTCTTCTAGTAGCTTAAATACGCTTATCAGTTCTTTCCTGGATCTTGCCATAAGTACTATGTCGTCCGCATATGCTAGACACTGATGTTTATTCCCATAAATTAAACCTCCGGTTTTTATACCACTTTCTCTTAGTATAACTTCCTGAACTAGGTTAAAGAGGGTTGTGAATAATGGGTCTCCTTGTCTCAGACCTTTCTCTATCTTGAGTTCGTTAGAAGTACTGCCCTCCAAAATTACTTTGCTCTCGGTTTTTCGTATGGTCATTTCCACTAGTCTTCTCAATTTAACTGGTATTTATAACTTTCTCATTGCCTCTCACATTTTTTTTCTTTTGATAGTATCATAGGCCTGTCTGTAATCGATGAATAGCATATGCAGACTTAAATTTTGTTCGTAAGCATTCTCCTGAAGTTGTTTCATAATGAAAATATGGTCTTTTGTCGATCTACCTGCTTTAAAACCTCCTTGGTATTCTCCTACATTTTCATTGTGGTATTTGTCTAATCGATATTTTATTATTTTTGCCAGAACTTTGTATGTTACATCTAAAAGTGCTATTCCGCGGTAGTTGCCGCAGTCTTCCTTAGGACCTTTTTTGTGAATTGGAATTATTAATGCCTTGTTCCAATTTTTAGGGATTTTTTTCTTCTCGCCATACTTGTTTCAACAACTGCCATATTCTCACCGGTTATTGTTCGCCTCCATATTTTAAAATTTCTATTGGAATATTGTTTTCTCCTGTACTCTTATTATTCTTCATTTGTTTTAAGCATTCTGTCACCTCCAGTTTTTTTGGGACCGTTATGGCTAGATCTTCCTCATCACAATTGTCTTCTTCCATTTCATTATCATTTTCGCCTAGTTCTTCCCCACCATCATTTAGTAATTCCTCAAAATACTGTGCAAATCTATTTATTTTTTAGAAATGCCTGTGGATATGGTGTACACACTATATGCAAATTGAGTGAATGAAAACGACGAATACTCAGTGTGTATTAATTTATTACTTTTAGGCTAAGCGCTTTCGGCTGTTAAGCCATTATCAAAGCCGTCGTCATTTAAAAAGTAATTGTCAAAGACATCAAGCTGATCAAAAACAATACTCAATACTCAAGATCTATCCAACCATCGTTATGATTTAATGTTTTTATTCGAATGACTCAATCATAACGATGGTTGGATAGATCTTGAGTATTGAGTATTGTTTTTGATCAGCTTGATGTCTTTGACAATTACTTTTTAAATGACGACGGCTTTGATAATGGCTTAACAGCCGAAAGCGCTTAGCCTAAAAGTAATAAATTAATACACACTGAGTATTCGTCGTTTTCATTTACTCAATTATTTATTTTTTCTTCCCTATCCCCTATTAGATATCCCTTTTTGCTTTTCTAAAAATAAGGTGCTTTCCGGTTGTGGCCTTTCCCTTCTCTTATTTCATGATAAAAATTTCTCACTTCTTTATTTTTATAAGCTTCTTCAATTTTTATTAATTCCCTTTCAAAGTAATTTCTTTTGTTCTTTCTGCATATTTGTTTCACTTCTTTCCTTGCTTTTTTATACTCTAGTCTATTTTCTTCACTGTTTTCTTTTAATAGTCTTTGTCTGATTTTATTTCTTTTTTCCAACGCCTGTTTACATTGTTCATCAAACCATTTATCTTTTTTTCTTCCCTTTGGGCTCCCTAGTATCCTATTTGTTACATCTCTCATTACAGTTTCTATCTGTGACCATTCTTCTTCTAGTTGCTCGACGCAAGGTCTTGAATTTAATTCTCTATTAATTTCTTGTTGGAAGTGATTTACTTTGGTCTCGTCCTTAAATTTTTCTAAATCGTATTTTTTCCGTTTTTTTTTCATCTTGTTCAATTCTAGGTGGCTTATCTTTATTCAGTTTTGTAATTACTAAAAAGTGGTCACTATCCGCATCCGCTCCTCTATTACTTCGTACATCTGTTACCCTTTTTAAGTGCTTCATTTCTATTAAGACGTGATCATTTGGTTTTTTGTTTTGCCATTTGGTGATAACCGGGTTTCCTTGTGGATGTTCTTATGGTCAAATGACGTACTTACTATTTTCATTTTATTTTCTAAAGCAAATTCTATGAGTCGCTTGCCATTATCATTACTGAGTGCGTGTCTACTTTTTCCTCCCGTTACTTTTATATACTCTTCCTCTTGTCCGACCTTTGCATTCATATCCCCCATTACAAATTTAACATCAAATTTCGGTATTTTATTGACTGCTTGTTCCAGTTCGTCACAGAACTTTGCTTTCGTGTCTTCATCTTTGTCCACAGAAGGGGCATGCGCATTGACTAATGTCGTTTTCCTGTGTTTTCCTTTGATTCTTATTCTACATAGTCTATCTGATACTCCCTCAAAATCTATAATATTTGCTTTAAGTTGACTGCTTACTATAAACCCAAGTGATATGGTAATTAATATATGTAAGGCTGGAAAAAAATATTTCATATTTTTTCATAAAACTCATGACATATTTAATAAAAATATTAAGGGTTTGCTAAATTTATCAGTTTCAAAAACCATTAGCGTTTTACCATCAAATGTATTCGATTTTTGTGGTAAACATCTTTATGATGGTGATGTTTTAGACAACCATGCTATGGAATTAATGAAATTAATTCTCAAAAGTTATTTCAGCATTAGAATCCATCATGAAACGACCAAAAAAATAGATTTACTGAGAAAAAAGTGATCAAGAAGTATTAATACAAAGCTAATTTTATTTAGAAATGAATAATGTTAATATATTTTTTGTTGAAACTGAAAAAACGAGTATTTATTTTACCCTTAGAATAATTCCAAGTATTTCTGTTTAGTTAAGTACAAAAGTTCCTTATCACCGAAAGGTACCAAATTATTATTTTGTTTGTTTTTATGAACAAGTAATATAATTTTATAAACTGAAAATAAAGAACTTCTACTCTTAAAATTGTAGATTTTCATATTATTCAGGCCAAAGGTACCTAAATCCAATAAGTTAAGTAAATATGTTTTATCAACACTGAAAAAGTACTCTAAATGTAAAGTTAAAATATTACAAAGTTATAAAATTACATGTTGAACTAATTTTTAAGCCATTGATTCAAATTAATATTTTTGTTTGTTTTTATTTCTTTTGTATAAATAATTAATTATGCATTCATTATTATCTATTTTATTACTACTTGTTTTTTACTCACGAATTAATAACCTATACGTATTTAATTTATTAGTATACGCCACTGATTGTGTTAGGAGCGCTCGTAAATCTCTTTCTCTAGGGTTTTGTGCAGCGTTGCCATACGAGTTCCAACATTAGAGTCTCTCTTTATTTAACCCACATGCAAAATATTTTGTTTCTTTCTAAATGTTCAGGTCAAAACAAATATCAATTTATTAATGAAATGCTTTATCTACTGTGTATTATATATCTATGATTCTGTTACTGAATACACTTCCTTAATTTTCTCAATACGATCTAGCCACGTAGACACATTCGAATACTTTTCAGATCCTGAGAACTCTGGTAGAAGGGCTGATAATTCTTTATTACTAATATTGGGGTTGTTCGTTCAATTGTCGAGGTTTTGCACTCTGTTTTATTCGGTAATAGTTCTTCGTTCCCTTTCATATCTTAATATTGCCAATACTGTAGACTGAATAATGTCGTTGACATCGTGGAGTTGAATTGATACATCGGCTTGGGGCTGTAGATAATCGTGTTCCGCCATCTTTCAGGTTAGCTTGTTATAAATCATAATTAAATCTGTATAAATTAACGTAATCTTCAGTAATTTTGATTCGTTAGTAATCTCACATTTGAAATTATAGTCTTGGGCACTTAATTTCAATAATATTTAAACACAAACTGGGATATTGAACATTTTATTCATTTGAGGAAAAACACATGTTAACCCCTGCGATGGCATTGTAAAAACTGCCGCTGGTGGCCTCAGGTAGCAAAGATGGCCTCGTTCAGCAAGCCACCGGAAAGTAATTGAAAGAAGAGTAGAAGCGGTGCGAAGTTTAAAATTATAAACGTTAGTGTCTTTACTATACATATTGTTCCAAGGCATTTTATCGTTTGAATCTTGATATCCTCCTCATGAATCTCTCTACAATTGGCTTGACTGATCCATTTACCAAATTTTGTATGTCATACAGGACGTAAACAAAACTTACCGTTACTTATTGTGGTTTTTATTCAGTAGAAATTAATGCAACCTCTAGAATACCTCAGGGATCAGTTCATGGACCGCTATTATGTTTTATGTTTATAAATGACATTTTGAAATTAAACTTTAATGTTCTTCTGTATGCAGACGATATAAGTCTATATCGATATATATATATACAATATTAGTAATTGCCACGTACCTCAATCGGATATGGATACGATTCTTGAGTAGTGCGAAAAAATGCACCTGCTCTCAACAATTCCAAATGTAATACTTTATCTTTTACAAGGAAACTTAACCCGATCCATTGTACTTACCACATTTCTAATAATGTGCTTCAAAGGTACGCAATATTTAAAGACCTTAGTGTTTCAATTGACAGTAAATTAAACTTTGTTGGCCCCATTGATAATATCCTTGATGAAACATGTAGAAACATTGGCTTTGTTTTGAGAAGCTTTAAGCAATTTAATGTAATTATGACCATAACTTTAATTTTCAATGCATTCGTTTGCCATAAACTGGAATATGCCTCTGCTACAAACTCATGTCAAAAAATTGAATAAAATTTACAGAAAGAGGTGAAATATATGTGGTTTTAATCTGATAACATGTATCCACCTCAAGAAATACCTTCTATACAGGTTGTTACAAGGTCTAGCAACTAGACGTAGGTATGTGTTCTTCATTAAGATTACTTCACAAAATTGTGAGATATTAAATTGACTGCCCAGAACTGCTAGGTCTTTTAAAAATACATATTTCTTGTGTTGTGACTCGGTCCTATTCTGATTTATTCTATTTTTCGGTTCCTAGAACTAACGTTCTCAAGTTTTCACCTTAATATAGAATGAACCAATATCACTGTCATATGCAGAGCTCTGTGGATATATTTTGCATCACCAGTTCTAACATAAAAAAACAGAAGATTTTCGCGACACTGTGATCTGTGATGCACATTATTCGTATTTTACGGTGATTTTTTCTCATTGTACTGCCATGAAAGTATCTATAATTATTATCTTAGGCATATTATTCTCAAATTCCTGTATACGCTGTTATTAATATTCAATTATGTATGTTACTTTTGCTTTGTTATATTTATTTCACTGTAGTATATTGTTTAACAAGTAAGGAATGATAGTCATTTCCCACGTGTATAAAGTTAGTAGAATGCTGCAAATCATAAAAGTGGGAAATTAATATTCCATGCGAGTTATTTACAATACTTATTCTACTGCTATAATAGATAATAGCGAAATGATTTAACAAATTACATGAACTTCAAATTTAATGTTATCAAAAATTTCCATTTCGGTACAATTAAAATATCAATTACACATTGAATAAATGGGAAACGGTATTTTAATTATTTTCAGAAGTGTAACCTGATTTTTTTTTTAAATTACAACCCTAAAACAAAAAAAGATGCCGCAATCTGCTCCGACCTCTAGCTCCTGAAGCGATCATCGTAGCGCTGAGCTACCGCGGAATCTAATGATTCTGTTCGTAAATGTGTGAATTTAAATGATTTTCCAATCATTCTTGTTAATATCTTGAAGTTTGTCATCGAAAAATATAATAACTTACCTTATACAGTAGATAAATTTAATAGGGTGTGTTTTAAATGAATTTGTCGATTTCCTCTGCAGAGAAAATTTTGGATTTCTACGGTTTGTAGCCATCCGATTTTCTCCTAAGTGATGCTCTAAGTTTTGGATAATTTACAGTGTCCATTTTTTTGTTAATATTCAGCATGGATCTTAACTTGGAATACTGTGCCCATAAAGTTGAGATAATCCACTAAAATATGCGAGTAAAACAATCTCCCTTTGCCAATCTATGAATGATTTGTAGGCCTTCCCTTACTTTCCTTAGATAGTTCCGTAATTGAACTTGAACATGCCTGATTTGCGGTAGCAGCTATTTCTGCACATCTACGGTAGAAATATTTTCCGTCACGAGACTGATACGTTATCAACCATATGCAACTGAATCAAAACAATGTGGCAAATGCTTGTATTGAGCTTTGTTCTTTTCCTGTTATTAGAAGAAGACAGTACCAATATAGTATGTGTTGAATATATCGTCAACTACGCCACGTGACAGAATAGCTTCAGCGTTTCTAGTCTGTATACAATTATAAGTGAATAGAACTGTCAATGCTTGATATTTGATATTCCATACCTGACTTATTGTGAAATAATAATTACAACTGTACCACGATGGAGTCATACAATGTACCTCATTGATCTAAGACCAATAGTTTGATGTTTACAAAAGCTGATAAAGGCAATTATTCAATCATAATGTACCGAGATGATTACATAAATGAAACGGAAGAATTTCTACAAAATAATAACTTCTCAATCATGAACAATAATCCCACTAAGAAACTAATAACTGATCCAAAAGACATATTGATTGAGCATAAGACAATTTTCTCCACTCATGGGATCAATACGAGATATCTCACTCCTACTAACTTCCACACACCTAGACTTTATGGACTTCTCAAGATACATAAAGAAAAGCTTCCAATGAGACCAGTGGTTAGCTTTTCAAATACTCCTTTGGAGCTTCTATCTAAATTTGTCAATAACTTCCTTTCTAAAACTCTAGATTATAAACCAGTGCACACTGTTGAGAACACCTTGGACTTAGCAGATAGAAATAAAATTGTAACTTCCAGTCCAGGTTTTCAATGGTTACTTTTGATGTTTCCAATCTCTTCACCAACGTCCCCAAAATAGAAACAATCCCTATCGTTAGCAACCTACTCCAATCTAAGAACATTGACCCAATTACAACATCTCACATTGTCGCTCTACTTAAATTTTGTCTTTCGCAGGACTTCTTTTCCTTTAATGAAAGAGTATACAGACAACCAGATGGATTAGCCATGGGTAAACCTCTCTCACCATAATTAGCTGATTTGCTCCTCGATCACCTAGAGTCAACGGTTATTTTCAATAACAATCCACATTTTGGTAAAGTTATTCAATGGTTCAGATATGTTGATGAAGTTTTAGCTTTTATCACTGGAGTTGAAGAGGATGCATACAGTATTCTCAGAAAACTTAACGATATCTATCCTTCCATACAGTTTACCTTGGAAATCTAAAACAATGGTTCAATAAATTTTTTAGATTTGACTTTATCAAGGAAAGATTCTGAAATTGAATTTTCCATATACAGAAACCCCACACAGACTGATCACCTTATTCCAATACATTCTAACCACCCTATTTAACACAGAATGTCTGCTATATCTTGTTATGTATATAGATTACTTAGGGTCCCTCTTTCTCCACATAATTTTAACGTAGAATTGAATATCAGTTGGCATTGAACAATTGTTATTCTCCTCAAATTGTTGGTAGTATGGTTTCGAAGACGACAAGGAGGTTGAGAAGGAATTTAGCCTATCCTGAGGTTCACAACAACGAACCGACTCAGTATCATTCATTGACTTATTGTGGTAAACTTTCACATGGAATTTCCAAAATTATTACTAACAATCTTAAAGATTTTGAAATCTCCATTAAATCTAAATAATTAATTTCCACAATTTTCTCTAAGAACAAAGACCCTATTAATAAACTTAACAGAAGTGGTATATATAAATGAACTTGTAATTCTTGTCCATCTACTTATGTGGATAGGACCACTCGTGCTTTAGGTACTAGAATCAAGAAACATCTCAATAAATCCAAAACCTACTTCTACGAATTTCGGCTACCATATTAAGTTTAATAACCACATTCTTTCTCAATCACGTAACTTTAAAATCCCGGATAACATTCCCAGGAACATCAGAAAGATGGGCTTACTTGAGGATCTAGAAATACTAAAGGAAATGAAGGTTAACTCAGCACACTGTCTAAACACCCAGGTACATCTTAATTGTAAATTTCAACCTCTGTTTAAAGCCTTGTAGTCCTCTAGGGCTTTCATCTCATCCTCTCGCCCTGGCAATCCGGTCCAAGAATATTTCGCCCAGCACTCGGCTGATTCGTAAAAGACGAATGAATGAATATTTTCTATCTTCTATCCATTTTTTACTTCTATTTCTCCTTTTCTTCACCTTTCAATTTGGTCAACCTCATTCAACTCTCACATTTGCACTACATCTATCACTGATTTCACACTGTGTTCCGGACACCAGGAAACTTTCATACTCAATTCATCGTACCTTCTTAATAAAATTTTTCTTTCTTTCTACACGTAGAACTATGCATGGATACGCCTAGTATGCGTCTAGGTTTACTCTTACGGCTAGTTCTACAATCATCTCACAAACACATTGTTGGCTAGTCACCAGGCTATGTATGGGTCATAGTTTGGCTCATTAGGAAGCAATCAAATTGAATTTTAAATAATAATTGGTTACAATAATAATCTCCCTCTTGGAACTTATCTGAGACACGCCTAGTATGGATCTGGGTTTGTTCTTGGAACTGGTTCTAGATAACCACAGTATACTTCGGACACCATGCTATTGTTACGAAACAGCACCCTGGTATAGTACCTAAAACCGACTCTGTCTAAGCCAGGTATAAAAGTTAAAATTATGGCGGATACCCACTGTTTTTTTATAACTGTTTACGACTTTACGACTATCTTATATAAACATTGTTTTTGTGACCAGAGTTATCTAGAAAAAGCCAGAACCAATTGTTTTGGGTAAGCCGCAGCCCAGAATTCTCTAGTACAAAAGGCACTAGTATATAAAAAGGACCGATCAGCGGACCAGCGAGTTGATAGAGTGATCTCGAGAAATAAACAGAAATAGACCGAGCAGTAAAGTGCTAATATAATCAAGTTTGTGTGCATATAAATTAGATTTAAGTGATTAGTTAAGTATATATAAATTAAGTGTTAGTGAGTTAGTGTTTAGATAAATTAGTAAGTAGCCATACCGTGTGTTTTCAATTTTTTCCACCCGTTTCCTGTTTAAATAGATAACAAAAACATTACACTATGTATGGGTCATAGTTTGGTTGAGCATACAAGCAATCTTATTGATTTGAACAAATCATTTTAACCCCCTTTTCACTTTTCCTTCATTTCTTCTTCTCCTGCGCCTAGTATGTATGGGTGGGGGGTGTTTTCTAATCATCTAAGTTGGATGATGTTTGGGAATTTTGAATTTGATTTTTTTTTAATTTTATAACAACTTTAACTTAATTTTTAGAATTTGAAATAAAAATAAAATATAAATGTTGGTCCGCTTTTCAATTCACTATATGAATATTTGCATCCTTTCAAACATACATTGGACTCAATGTTCATCATACAAACACGTTGTATTAATACACACTAGCTGTTTTACTGCACGCTGGTTTATAAGCCACCGTCTATTAACGTCAAACTTGTCATCAAATATCATTCAGTTTAAACTTTTAAATAGAACGTTTCATTATGTGAAATATAATTGTACATCCTCTTGATAGGGTATTTTCCATCTTTTTAATCATTTTATTCCAATAATGATGCAACATTAAACATTTCATCATATTGTATGCATTTGATGTTTTTTGACACCTGTTGTAGGATTTTCTATTGACGTAAGTTCAACTTTTTTAAATTGTTCTTCCAAATTTTACAAGCATTATAATTTTATCGAACAGCTTTGTGAATGGCCTAATGGCTGAAAGCGCTTAGCTGAATTTTAATAATAAAATACACACTGAGTACTCGTCGCTTCATTCACTTAATTTATATTTAGTGTGTACCCCATACCCAGACAGTTCTAAAAGTTATATTGTTTTTAAATTGGTAATTAATGTATGTTTCTTCCACCCATTAATTGATCCTAGGGTTGTTGGGTGGCGTGAATAAAATAAAATAAATAAAAATAAAATGAATAATTCCAAAAATTTCAAATATCCTGATACATGTGTCTGCACTAATTATGTGGAGCGTTATTGATCTTTTCTTAAAAAGGTATATTAGACAGTTGGGTGTCATGAATTCCAACTTTTTTTACGGAATTAATCGACTTTTTCATGTTGCCAGAACTGCAAAACACCTAAATATAGGTTAACAAATTTAACTTTAATTTAACTATATCATAGCGGAAGCATGTTAATTGTTTTATTGTGTGTGTTCGTGTATTGTTTCTCTTTTATTTTTATTGATATCCTTGTTTTTGTTATTTTTCTTTGAAATATAAATTCCATCAACAGATATTGATTTAAATATTTATATAGTATATTGCTGATAGAAACATATATTTTTATTGATCTGTGTCAGGTATCGGGAAGCGATGTTTGGAATTATTATATATACTTTTTAAGCTACTAGAAATATATATCACCTATGTCAATGGTCGGTGAATGATGTATGAAAGATTTATAATGTTTAATCTGATATAAACAAGTATTATCCATTGACCTGTGTAAGGGTTCAGAAAGCGTAGTTTATAGTTATTAACGTTACAAGGCCGATATGTAGCAAATAACGGATGAGGTAGAATATTGCGATACGCCGCGCAGCCGAGGATTGTAACAACCGAATCCGTTATTTGAGTATTGGCTGTGTGTCGATCAAGACTTTTCGTAATCCCGCTGAAAGATTACATTTTGATTCCGTGGAAAGAACAAACCACGTACCTCATATTTCTACAGAAACATCCCAACATCGTGTTATCATGTTGTTTGCGCTCAATACATTTTTATTTATTTTTATTGTAAGTATTTACTTATTTGTAAAAGCGACAACGTCGCCTTTTACGAGCTGGTCGCTAGGCCGGCAAGGTGTAGCGGAGAGGGAGAGAGAGATGAATAAACGTTAGAAGCACTCACATGTTTTATTTTCATTCTTCAAATACTTTAATTTTTAATTTAATTTTAGAAGAATAGTTTAGTAGTGCAAGTATAATCTCAAACATGGTCCTTTGAGTCAAATATGAACGGCTAGATAAAAAGTAAAAGTGAAGTTAGTTAAAACAAGTAATAACAGTGAATAAAAATATCGCATACCGGCGTTCACACAATTCAAGGTCAAGAGTCCAGGCTTGTTCAATTGTTGTTGCCATAGTGAAAAATGCTGAAGTAAGATAGAATAAAGGGTTAGAGATAAAAAAAATATTAGAAGTTGAGTGAGTACCCTTTCTGTTTTACCTAATTATTTTATATTCATTTATTCCTGTTTACAAATACATTTGTTGTCGCTTCACATTCGAAAGTGTATTGAAAATTTATAGTTTTTTTATCTGTAGTACTTATATTTTATTAACTATAAATCTAAGAAAAATGGATGCATTGAAGAGGCAAAGAGGGGGTGTAAAAGCCAGTTTAACTAATTTCAGTAAGTTTATTGACGAAAATATTAAAGATAAAGAGGTATCGAAAGATGTTTTAATTGATTTAGAAAATCGGTTAAGTAGTATAGAGGGTATGTTATTGCAGAAATTTACAGAAATTCAGGAACGTATTGAAATATTAACCGAAGAAAATAATTTAGTTATGGAATATAAAGAGCAAACTGATTTTGAAATCAGGTATTATAGTGTAGTGGCGTCAGCCAAAAAGTATATCAATGACAATGCTTCAATTCACTCCAACTCATCAGATAATGCAAGTCACAACGGTTCTGAATGTTCGCGGAAACATTGTGGATCGTTTGATGTATTAAAAAACGTAAAATTACCGGATATTAATTTACCAACATTCAACGGTTCTGTAGAGAATTGGCTCGAGTTTAGAGACGTTTTCGAATCGCTAATAAATGTTAACGAGTCCATTTCCGATATACAAAGGTTTCATTATTTAAGGGCGTCGCTAAGGAACGAACCGGCTCAACTGATTTCCACGATTGAATTCTCATCAAGTAATTATAAAATCGCATGGGAATTGTTAAACAAACGTTATAATAATGATAAAATGTTGATAAGTAATCATATAAAAAAAATTTATAATATCGAGGTTATGGGAAAAGAATCTGCAATAGGAATTCGCGGCATATTAAATTAATTAACAAAGAACTTAAGGGCACTAAACCAAATTGGGCTAGCTACCGATGAGTGGGATGTGCCTATGGTTCATTTAATTGGTACAAAGTTGGATAAAGGAACCAACAGGGAATGGGAATCGTATAAGGCAAAGTGTGAAAATTTTCCAAAGTTAAACGATCTAAAATCATTTTTAGAGTCAAAGGCTCAACTTTTGGATAATTTGGAGCAAAATAAGGTGGAAAATATTAGTGAAAAATCCAGAAGTATAAGGGGGTTAGTAAGTACTGATGATAATGAAAATAATAAATCAGATTATAAAGCTCCAAAATGCACGTTTTGTAAAGGCGAACATTATATTCAAAGTTGTCCCAGTTTTCTTAAAATTCCTATTGAAAAACGAGCAGAAAGTATAATGTCATTGCGGTTATGTTTAAACTGCTTAAGACCCGGTCATTTTAATAAAAGTTGCAGACGTCCAACGTGTAAAAAATGTCACGCGAAACATAGTATTCTATTGCATATCAATAAGGCAACTAATGGTGAGAATAATGTACTGAAAAATAGTAATGTTGATGCTCCAGGTAATGAAGTAGATTCACGTGTCGAAAACTCGAACATAACAAATAATAATTCTGCCAGTTGCGCTATAAGCGAAGTGTTGCTTTCTACCGCACAGGTAGACATTCTAGATAAGTACAACAAAAGGCAAACAATTAGAGTAGTTTTGGACAGCGGATCACAATCAAGCTTCTTATCTGAGCAAGCCTGTAACAAATTGGGGCTTGAAAAACAAAATGTAAATATGTCACTTAATGGTATCAATGGGTCAATTTCACAAATAAGTTATAAATGTAATACCAAAATTTACTCAAAAAACAATGCATTCTCTACACAAATTTCTTGTTTTATAATATCCAAGATTACAGGGGCATTAACTGCGTCACAAATAAGTGTTAATACATGGAAAATTCCAGAAAAATGCAGGCTCGCGGATCCTTATTTTTTCAAGCCGCAGCAAGTAGACATGTTAATAGGTGCCGATTTATTTTGGAGTATTATGTGCAATGATAAAATTTCTTTAGGTTCTAATGCTCCATTCTTACAAGAAACATATCTTGGTTGGGTTATTACTGGGCCTCTGGGTAAAAATGTTAAAAACAAGGTCCTGCACTGTAATCTTGGCCTTAGTGTTGAACAACAAATCCAAAATGATTTGAGAAAATTTTGGGAATTGGAACAAACCGAATTTTTACCTAGAATCCTTTCGGAAGAGGAAATTGCGTGTGAGAATCATTTTAAAAAGCATTTTAAGCGTAATGATAATGGGGCGTTCGTAGTTAAATTACCATTAAAAATGAGTATTGACAAGTTAGGCAGCTCCCTGTATGAAGCGAAAAAGCGATTTCTTAGTCTTGAACGCAGGTTAAATAACAATGATGCTTATAAAAAATTATATAGTGAATTTATTGATGAGTACATACAATTAAGGCACATGTCTAAAGTAAGCAAATCAGAAAGTGATACATATTCAGATTATTATATGAGCCACCAAGGTGTTTATAGAGAAGATGCTATCACTACTTCTTTGAGAGTGGTTTTTGACGCGTCGTTGCCAAGCTGCACGGGTTTTTCGTTAAACAATATATTAATGGTTGGACCAACTATCCAACAAGATTTGTTTTCAATTCTAATACGTTTTAGACAGCACAGTATAGTTATCGCAGCTGACTGTACAAAAATGTACAGATCAGTATTAGTAGAACCTGAAGATAGACATTTGCAAAAAATTCTATGGCGATTCAGTGATAACGAACCGATTGATACTTATGAGTTGAACACTTTGACATACGGAACTGCACCTGCTTCATTTTTAGCAATTAGGTGTTTATTTGAAATTGCTAATAATGTCCAAACGGAATATCCCGACATTGCTGACATTATAAAAAATGATTGCTATGTAGATGATTTATTGACGGGCGCGGACTCGGTTCAAGAGGCTAGAAGGTTAAGGGAATTAGTTTTTAATGTATTAAAGGAGGGCTGTTTCTTTTTGAGGAAGTTTGTGTCAAACAATCCAAGTATTTTAGATTGCATACCAGAAAACGATCCATTAGCAAAAATTATTGAGTTCGGTGAAACTGATGGAAAAAAAACTCTTGGACTAATTTGGTGTCCATCACAAGACAAATTGATGTTCAATGTTAAGAATTTTCCTAATGTTAAACAAGTTACTAAGCGGATCATTTTATCGAATTCCTCAAAGATTTTTGACCCATTGGGCTTGGTCAGTCCCTGTATAATAACCGTAAAAATGTTATTGCAAAACCTTTGGCTTGAAAAATTATCATGGGATGATCAAGTACCCAATCATATTGCTTGTGAGTGGTTAAAGTTTAGGTTGGAGGCAAAGTATTTAAATGAACTCAAAATTGAACGTCATGTAATATGCGAAAACGCAAAAAATATTGAAATGCACTACTTTTCTGACAGTTCAGAGAAAGTATATGGCTCTTGCATTTATTTAAAATCTATTGACAATAAAAATGAAGCCTTTGTCTACCTCTTGGCATCAAAGGCAAAGGTTGCTCCATTGCAGTCTGTAACTTTACCTCGGTTGGAACTTTGTGGGGCACTAGTTGCCGCTAAATTAGCGAAGAAGGTATCTAGAGCTTTGAGACTTGCAGTGACAAAAAGATATTTTTGGACAGACTCCACCATTGTTTTGGGATGGATTAAAACGCCTTCCAACAAGTTGAAAAGTTTTGTCGGAAATAGGGTTTCGGAAATCCAGAACAGCACCAATCACGATTACTGGAGACACGTACCCAGTGAACTAAATCCTGCTGATTATCTATCACGTGGAGTCAAATGCTCTGAGATACGAAACCTAGATATCTGGTGGTATGGGCCACAGTTTTTACATTTGGACGAGTCAAAGTGGCCAAAAAATATTTGTCAAACTAACGACTTACCCGATGTAAGAAAATCTAAAACGGCTTGCAATACGGGGGTCGTAACATGCAAAGAAAATTATGTTATTGACAGATTCTCTAATCTAATTAAACTGAAACGAATAGTTGCTTGGATGCGTAGATTTATATATAATTGTAAAAGCGCTAAAAATAAACGCAAATATGGTCCAATATCAAAAGGCGAAAGTGATGAGTCATTTAATTTACTTCTTAGGAATGTTCAACAAAGCTCCTTTCAAACCGAAATGTATCAAATTAAAGCCAATAAATTAAAATCCTGCAAATTGTTAAGTTTAAATCCTTTCATTGATCAATATGGATTTTTAAGAGTTGGGGGAAGATTGGTAAACGCTAAATTTGAATTTGAGAAGAAGCATCCGTTAGTGCTTCCACAGAATCACTGTCTCACGAAATTAATTATTACAAATGAACATATTAAATTGTATCACTGCGGTCCTCAACATTTACTTGCGTCGATAAGAGAAAAATATTGGCATATTTCGGGTCGTACGCTGACAAAACAAATTGTACGCAATTGCATAAAGTGTAGTAGGTATAACCCTAAAGTATTAACTCCTATTATGGGTAACTTACCAGAACAACGACTAACGCCTAAGCATCCTTTTGATGTAGTTGGAGTGGATTATGCAGGTCCCTTCCAAATAAAAGACCGAATGGGTCGTGGTGCTAAATTGTCAAAATCATATGTTGCTCTTTATGTTTGTTTCCTGACCAAAGCAGTACATTTAGAATTAGTAACCAGTCTTAGTACAGAATCATTTATATTATCGCTGCGTCGATTTGCTGCTCGTAGAGGCAAGCCTTCTACAATTTTTTCGGACAACGGTAGTAACTTTTTGGGTGCACACACAGAGTTAAAAGAGTTGGGTTGTTTCATTCGTGATAACGACGCGATGTTAAGCAATGAGTTAAATAATGAAGAGGTGGACTGGCATTTTATACCACCTCACTCATCTCATTTTGGGGGACTGTGGGAGGCGGGCATAAAAACGATGAAAAGTCATTTGAAAAGGGTTGTCACTAACACTCCGCTCACGTTTGAGCAATTTTACACTTTGCTTTCGGAAGTTGAAGCCATAATGAATAGTCGTCCCTTGTCTACCCTTTCCTCCAGCCCCAACGATTTCACTCCATTGACGCCAGCACATTTTCTAATTGGCCGTCAAATAAGTCCTATCGCCAGTTTAGATGTAAGAAGTTTGCCAATTAATCGTTTATCCCTGTACCAACATTTACAACAAATGAAGCAACATATATGGGCCCGTTGGAGTAAGGAGTACATATCCGAGCTTCAGCAGAGAAGCAAGTGGAAGCAGAACTGTCACAATTTAAACGTGGGTGAAATAGTGCTTATTAAAGACGACAATATGCCCCCCATGAAATGGAAGATGGGTAAAGTGCTGGAAGTGTTTGTAGGCAAGAACAATGTTGCTAGAGTGGCTTTACTAAAAACTGAGTTGGGCACTATAAAAAGGTCATTTTCAAAAATCTGTCCGTTGCCTATAAACTGTTAATTTGTTAATCAAGCGCGTAAGAAGTTTTATTTATTTCATGTTGAAAACAAAGTGTTTCAAGGCGGGCGGCATGTTTGCGCTCAATACATTTTTATTTATTTTTATTGTAAGTATTTACTTATTTGTAAAAGCGACAACGTCGCCTTTTACGAGCTGGTCGCTAGGCCGGCAAGGTGTAGCGGAGAGGGAGAGAGAGATGAATAAACGTTAGAAGCACTCACATGTTTTATTTTCATTCTTCAAATACTTCAATTTTTAATTTAATTTTAGAATAATAGTTTAGTAGTGCAAGTATAATCTCAAACACATGTAACAGCTTAGCAATATCACTACAATATTATAAACAACGTCAGTTTTTTGTATTCGCGAGTTCGCTGTGAAGACGACCATCGATGAAATTGAAGAAATTGGAAGTCTCTTATAAGAATATATTATTATAAACAGTGGTGGCAGATCCCAGCAGCATTGCACATAAAAAGTACAGTGATTGCTTCTTCTTCGATATTATTTGATATGCTGTTTACAGTTTTATCACCCTTTTTCTCCTTTGGGACACAAGAAGATGGTCGTTTCGTCGCAGTTATAAACTCTATTTGGTTCGGTTACATTGATTCGATTTTCTTTTAAATAATTATTCACCTTATCGAACCATTGGCGTATTTTTTCGTCTGTCACTTCAGATCGTTGTCCAGCCAGGCTCTGTAGAACCCTTATGGAAATTTCAGGGTGTCTTCATAAAAAGCTCTCATACCAATGACGGCCAGGTTTATCATCTACAGATGGATTCTCTTGTTTCAATTCGCGTATCAAAGGCTGAACACTCTCAAACAGTTGACTACTGGAAAACCAGCTTTGGCAGCATTAAATATCCAAGAAACTAAGTGGTTTTCTTCTTCAGGTGTTAAAACTGAATTTGGACCAATTTTTGTCCCAACTTGTGTTTTTCCTGAAATTTTATCGCTTAATGTAGATCGAGGAACATTATAACAAGCACTAGCTTTTCGAATGGACTTGCTATTTTGAGTGGCTTCTAGAGCTTTTTCCATGTCTTCCTCACTGTATTGATATCTCATCGTCATTCTGAAAACAAAGGCAATATTTCTTTTTTTTTCTCCAAACTTTCAAAATTTCTTCAAATAAATAGAGCATGGTCCTAGCTATCGGAATGTAATAAAATAATTAATAGGAGACTTTAATTAAAACAAGCTTCAGTAAAACAACTATTTACATGGAGCTTATACTGTACATACTAGATAACATTTTATAACATATACAAATCAGTTGCTAATTCTTTTTTATTTATATTTAAACGTTACTGTCAACTATCTCAACTATCAGTCAGTTTATGTACCAAATATCGGTCATTTAATTAACCAACTATTGGTATAGCAGTTTATTAATGTGCTCACAGAAATATAATATTTAATTAATTCTTTCATTTAAAGAAATATGCTATGCCGATAACTGGTCGGAAAAACCATTGGTTTATCAAGAACTAATTTATTCTGAAGTATCTTAGCAACTTTTCATCAGTATTGTGTAATTCAATTTAAAAAAAAACATATTATTGTTCTAGTTATCGGACACCTGTCCGGTAACTGGTACATAACCCAATTTAATATGTTCCACTTATCGGTCACTATTTTATAGGAAGAAACAAGGATAAATTAACAAAAAAACTATTGTGGAATAGTAAATATACAATAAAATACTAGAAAAATTAACCGCATAAAGATATTTTTTTAATAAACAACAAAAATGTATGATTACTGAATAGCATTGTCTTACCTACTTCGCTAGCGAAATGACACCTTTGTCTAATGTTGTTACAACCAGGATAGAGACACTGCAGACCGTGCCATCTATAGAGCCTGTCGAGTTACTGAAATCGGTAGATAATTCCAAAAAATTAATGAAAACTCGAACGTCAATAGTAATAAAATTTTATTGATTTTTATTACTGCGTATGCGCGATGTCATATTGCTCGTCCCCACAGGGTAGCTGTTATACTGTTATCGTTTCTTAGTTTAATTGTTGAGGTTATTATGAGGTTTCGGTACTTTTTAATTGCCATAGTGTAATATCCATCTGTTGTTTCGTTGCTTTATTGTTATTAATTGAAAAAACAATATCAAAGTGTATTCTGAAGGAGTCAAATAAGTGATGCACTCGGTAAGTTTCATTTGAAAAATTTGAGCATTTTTCTTTCTCAATTAACAACCGTTTTCTTTATATTTGTAAAATATAGAATTTTTACTAATTCAATCGACAACTTTAGACGTCATGGCTGTTTTTTACATTAGCTAAGCTGAAAATTGTTGCATTACTAAAGTAAACATTTCTTTTTACCAGTTTTGTTTCTCTAACCCAGGAAGATAAAATTAATATGGCTGAAACCAAGTAGTAATGAATCATTGAATTTATCGGCGAGGAAACGATGGAGGATATGTTCCCTTCATTTTCAAAAACTGTGTCTTTAGATTTGAGAAAGACGAAGGGAGGTTATTTGAGACAGTTTGATTTGATTTCCCATATGAGAGAAATTAACAAAAATTGATAGTAAGTTTCATTGTATTCCATATAGCATGCTATAATTTTGATCATTTTAAAATGTAAATTGAGTGAATGAAAAGACGAGTACTGAGTGTGTAATTTCATTGAAATTTCAACTAAGCGCTTTCAGCCATTAGGCCATTCTCAAAGCTGTCGTTAAGAAAAAACATACAACAGGTGTCAAAAAACGTCAAACTCCATAACTGCTACATAGTGTATTTTCAATGGAGTGTATGCCAGGCACCGCCTTCGGAAAGGCTACCGCCTAGTGAGTTGTAGGGTCACGGATGATCCTAACCAATGAAAATTAACAAGAATAACATTGTCGACGATTGAAGCAACATTGCCAAATCGAAACCATTATCTGATGGAAGATTATTTTAAGGTGCCAGAAAATAATTTTTACAATAATAAAAAAGTTATTGGCAATTTTGAAACTTTTCTAACTATACTCGATTCTCTAATTTATTCATTTTATACGTTTTCAAATATCTCCGAATATTTTTGATTTGTAAAAATTTTGCTATTCTGAGGTATTTTAAATTTTAGTATACTGGCATTGGCAACAATGGTACCGGACTTTTAAATAATTTTGTAAGGTTTTACGAAATGTATAATAGAAATGTTTATCATCGTGCAAGATTATACGAGTATGTAAATTTTATTTACGTTCCTTGATTATTGTTTACTATTTTATTCAGTTTTTGTTGCCAAACTATTTTCTCTATTGATTATGAATTCTGAATGCAAGAAATCGCTACCACTCCAATTATAAATCTCAAGACAATTCATAATTGTGACATTTTCCCATACAGAGATGGGAGTTTAACTTAAAAAATTATAAATAGTGATAAATTGACTAAAAATTTATTAGGAAATCTCTTGCAGCTGACTAAAAAAATGTAAAGGTTCGGTTACACCCCAGAAAAAAATATCTACGCCGGTTATTGGAACTTTTCTACAGAGTACAATTTAATCTACGTGTTTTTTCTTTTTACATAGTTATTATGACTTTTCATGTTATTTTTTTAGATGACGAAAATAGTCTTCATATGCACGTAGTCCAAGAAAATTTCATTGAAGAGGACTGCATACTTAAAGAATTATGTAAAAAGAATAGTTCAAATTATTTGACTTTGAAGAGAGAAAAAATGGAATTAAAATGAAGTTTTTGTAAATTCTTGAGGCTACAACTTCATTGGAGGAACTTGAGATTGTAGATAAAGCTATTGCCCCGATACCACCAATTGCAGCACTAGTGTCTAAACAGTAGTGTTAATTCTGCTTCTTCGCAAAATATTAATATTCCACACAATAAAAAAATAGGTTGTTCAGTACGACAAAGAAGAAAAAAACATCAAAAAGTGGTGTTTGTAAGCCCAGTCATGAAGAAGTCGAAAAAATTGCTTTAAATTTGGCATCCAAGAATGTATAAATAAATCATAATTTATAAGACAATCCCAATAACCTTGGTAGTTTTTTTGTCCTGTAGAATATTCATATTTCCTATGAAATACCTATATTAGTTTAAGTTGTTTGATAACTTAAACATAAATGAGTAAATTAACATTCCAAATAAGTTCGTTTAACCGTTAAACAGTTTTTTTATTCAAATTTAACAGATTTTCTTAAGTTGCGAGAACTGGATTGTACTATACTGATAGCGTAATGCAAAGAACAATAAAAAAATCAACATTACTTTCGTTTATCTCTTCATGATTAATTTACAAAGAAATAATTTAGTAGTAATAAACTAATTCACTATATCAGTTCGGGTAGTACACGCTAATATGATTTGAACAATAAATTAAAACCTACCTAATAGGTATTTGAAATAAGTACCACTAAAAAATCACTGGAAAATAGCTAAAAAAAATCATTCGTCGATATTGAGGGTACAATTAATGAATGTAAGCATGATCATTTTCATTAACATCATAAGGAATAATAAATGGCAACAATACAGAGTCCAAAGGCGACAATATGTTGTAATAAAACAAGCGTATTCAGTGTATCACCATTTTCTTTGTAAACCGCCTCTGTTTCCTACGCTCCTAATAAAACGATTCCGATTACAGCTCAAATTCTACTTTTATCTGTCCTCTCTCTTCATTTTCAATCCACGCGTTAGATTGTAGGGTGTCTTCCAAAAATTCCTTTCTATTTGTGAGAGAAATCAGTCACATTTAATTTCAACGTAAAACGACATCCTCTCACGTCCAAAGAGCAATTATCATGGTCACATGGAGTTACCAGTGTGTTGGAGAAGAACAATCATGAGACAGAGAATTAAAAGCCAGCGTAGATTATTACACCAGACGAATACGAATCTCGCGTGCGCCTCTTGAAGATGTTCAACTGTACAATCTGGGCACTTCACTAAACGTTTGTTTGCGAATGAGTAACGATCTTTTGCCAATCTTATTAAAATGAGTATGCTAGTACACCATAAAGTGCGAATTGTAAAATGGTACTACCAGGGTCATTCATATCGAGAAATAGCAGAAAATTTGTTGATTGTGGCATTCGAAAATGCCCAACCAATTAGCAAAAAACAAGTGAGAACGGATAGAAAAAATGTTGAAGAGCATGGATGTGTCAATTCTACTAAACATGGACCGCGTACACAAAATCGTCAAAAAAACCCGAAAAAGAAGAAATTTGTGCCAGTGTGGAAAATAATCCCACACAATCGTCCACTCATTTAGCAAAGGATTTTGATGTTCATCCGAAAACGATTCGGACTGTAATAAAAAAAATCATTATCGTAGTTTCAAACTGAAAAAGAGCCATGAACTTTTTCCAGACGATCAATTTCGTAGAATGGAATTTTGTGAAATAATTATGGAAAGAATACAATTGGACGCAAACCCTTCGAAAAATATTTTGTTCACAGATGAATCGACTTTTCCCATACACGGTGCACATAATTCATCCGTTGTTCGATATTGGTCAAGGACAAATTTACACAAACATTATAATAATAGGACTCAATATCCCCAAAAGTTAAATGTTTGGGCTGGAATATTTGGTGAACATTTAATTGGACCATTTTTTATTGACGGCAATTTAACCGGACAGAAATATTTGGACATGCTGGAATATCAAATTACTCCTGCCCTCATACAATTAGGTGTCAACTTTAATGATATCTGGTACCAACATGACGGTTGTGCATCACATAATTATCGACTAGCAATAAACTTTCTAAATACACAATTTCCCAATCGGATAATCTCCACGAATGGTAACATAAGATGGCCTGCGAGATCTCCAGATCTGGCTCCCAACGATTTCTTTTTCTGGGGTTGTAAAAAATCGAGAATTTATGGGTTTCAAGAAAACATAGCCTCTTCTCTAAATGAACTAAGGGAACAAATTTGTATGCAAATAACACCTGAAATGCTCATACGTGTTCGTCAAGAATTTTACAACTGTCTCGGTTATTGCTTAGCTCAAAACGGAGGTTTATTCGAACATTTGATTTAAGCTCATTGAAGAATTAAGTTTTATTTTTTAATTTATTACATATCATAATATTACTTTTATTTAAAAATTGTAGGCATTAGAATTCGATTTTAGTTTTATTTTCGTTTTTTTTTTAATTTGTACTGTGTGTGTGTTTACACAGAGAATTCGTTCTCATTTGCAAACAAACGATAAAAATACCAATTTTTTTTACTAACATTCGAAACACAGCAGATGTTTGGAGACCAATTTCACGTTGCCAAATCTGGTAAAAGTAAGGTTTTAACTGTTTTCAAACTGAAAACTAGAACAATTTCCAGCGTTACAATAAAATATTTAACGAATAGATGGAATTAATTATATCTTGATCTGTTACAACCTCTTGAATTATCATAATTAAAATCTTCTTATAACTTGTTCTCGTGTTAGAACAATGCATTTTGCAATTAATATAAATATACAATGAAAATTGGCAATACTGTTAGAAGCTACAAAGAGTAAGAGCTCGGCGTTGTGGGTTTTCCACTTATGAGATCCTGTTAGCGAAAAATGAGAATTGAGATATTTGGAAACACATATTATTATTAATATAAATTTTATTTCGCATGTTAGGGTTATTTAGATTATTTATTCCAATACTAACCGAGCTAATATAGTGAATTTTATCACTACTGAATTATTTCTTTGTGAATTAATCATGAAGGGAGAAACAAAAGTAATGTTGATTTTTATTGTTCATTGCATTAAGCTATCAGTATAGTACATACAATCTTATTATTTCTCAAATAATAAACTAAACTGTTCACATTACCCATCTGTATTTTTACCTTCTTGTATTGCACGTTGCACGAAAAAGAATTTATATGTATTTTGTCTCTTTCTAACACATTGAAGGTAATGTTCCCAAAATTGTATAGCCCACGGTATGACAATTTATGGGAAATGAAAGTGAGTATTAACTTTTGTTGAGGCATTACGTGTAAGTATTTGGTCTAGCGGTAACCAAATATTCACAATATCCAATAAAGACAAAAAAATAAAAAAAACTATAAATCAAAAAATAGTTAAAAACCAAACAAAATCAAGAATTCCTAAAAAAATCGAAAACTACAAATAAAGGAATTCAAAAAAACCAAAAAAATTTAAACATTCAAATATTTTTCGATATTCTTTTGGCTTAGTACAAAACCATGTGTAAACTCATTATTTCAATAGTAAGCACATTTTGTTTTCTCTTGTTGATATAAATTTTCAAACATATTTGTGTGTTTACTTATTTATTGTTGTTAATTTGTGTGTTTACTTGTAGAAGCTTAACCATAAACGAGGAAGTACTTCCACAAGAAGATTTTTAAAAGCCCTTAAGAAACATTCTAACAATCATAGACTGCCAGGAGCTGCAGAGTAACTTAAACTGCCTTATGCGATGGTTTCATAAGAACGGAATGCTTTTAAAAGTAGAAACACAAAAAGTGAAATATACTAGGTTTAAGCTTGTGATATAAACATATTTAATACTCACAGTAAAGAAATAAAGATGTATTTCAAGTGAAAATGACATGTCAGATATATTATTTTGTATTTTGTACAGTCACAAGTGCTGTTAAGCACTCTTATATGTTATTACTTGGTACCTTATATTTACAGAGCTGGGCAGTAGTTAACAACTTTTCCTTTAAAAGTATTTCAATTATTTTTGTTCTAACATTCACAGTAGTTATACTCAAATGTTTTCTTTCACAGAAAGTTGCCAGAAATAGTAGGTAACTACTCATTGCTGACACTTTTTTTTATTAAGTACGTAGCAGTATACTCCAGTAGTTTGATCAGCTCTGTGTGTTTATAGGAGTATAATAATAAATGAATAGATTAATATAAACTTATCATGAATAATTTTCAACTATTCTCTTTAATTTACATCATTTGAAAATCTAATGATACTCCAATCTAGAATGTATGTTACTCAAATTATTCTTTAATCATTGCATTGTTTTTACATTATAGTTTATTTATTGTCATTCTGTTTGTTAAGACAAGTACTTTGTGGAAGGAATTATTTGTTTTGTATCTTTATACCAAAATAAATAAACTGTTTATATGATTAATGTTTTATTTTTCCCAATTTAACCATTTATGGTCCATCATTTGATATATAATTTAATTTAAGTCAACATCTAATCATTATTGAGTTAATGGAGTTCAATTGAATGAAATGTCAAATGATGGACTATAAATGGTTATTTTCAAATGAAATTATTAAAACACAGTAAATTTGAATATACCGCCAAAACCTAAAATTACAGAAATGTTTTTAACATCACTCCATTGTTTAGTCGACAGGTTCTTCAGATGGCGCCACAATCAGTGTCTCAACTATCTGTGGGTTATCTGTGGCTACCACTCGACTGTTTTCAAGCTTACTAAGAATTATAGAAATTCATAGACAGGGTAGGTTGCGTCGACAATGTTGCCAAAATGTGCAATTTTTCAGAAGAATATATTTTTTGTCTCAAAGATATACACAAACCAAAAAAGTGTCCGATAATTGGGACGTGGTCGATATTTGGGCCATTTACCTTATCGAGTTATACAAAGAGTATCTTTTTGGTGTAAAATTGAATGATGTTTGAGTTCACATGAAATTTGGGCTACAAAATTCAACTTCAAAAAAGATATGTTGAAAACTACTCGGAATGAACCGTGTTACTCGCGCCTTCTGTGAGAGGCAGATATAAAAATAAATTTATCCAGCTTCCAAAACATATTCGTCCAGAATTTCATTAAAATATCGCCAGAATTTTCAACTAAAATGTGTATAATAATTCGTTTCTCAACACCCTGTATCTTGAAAACGGATGCTGTTACGATTTTTTTTACTTATTTTGCGCAGTGTTCTACTTAGCCTAGCAAGGGAGTCACTTCTTTGAAAAACCCTGTATATGTAGTTAGTAGTATGCATATACCTATCAATTTCACAGATGTGTCCATTTCATTCAATCCATCAACAATATGCAGCCATTGACAAATTTTGCATCAAAGCTTCAGATTTATAGTAAAAACCAATCTAATGTGTGGATTGTATCAGATATTCAAAACAAAGTATTTTTTGAAACTGAAATTATCTCCTAGAAAACGTTCAAGTTAAAATATAAACGTCGAAATTTCTTAATAAAATCCAGGCAGTGACGTGATATATTCCATTCCTTTAGCTTTTTTATGATGTTGTCAATGATAACAAACTCATCAAACTGTTCAAAATGCCTGGATAATTTCTACCTATCGAAGGGAGCTTTGGCGACCAATTACGAGCGAATTTACGGAAACTTCTCAACTATATCGGAGGGAACAGCAATCTACAGTATTATAGTGAAGGTATTCATTAGTCAAACTATTCAAAGTTGCCCAGAAATTTGATATGACAGTGGTGGAGGTACAAATGGCCTCAATACCAGATAAATGACTAATCATCCATGTGCAACTTGTTTCGAAGTTACAAGGCTCCGGTGGCTCTTCGTCTGGTTAGCAGTGGCAGGAGGATCTTACGAGTCACAAGAATTGACATGAATAGGGCGCCCCTTATTTTTTGGTAATATTTCAAAAATGAGAAATTACTTACGCTAGCTACTTTCTTGGCTCAATTCAACTTAATTTTGTAGAAATATTATATATATATATATATATATATATATATATATATATATATATATATATATATATATTATTGTAGTTTATTTTAAGTGAATTTATTTTGCCCGATATATTTAAGAAAATTATCTTGATTCAATAATGCCACACAAAGCACTTACTTTTTCTTTATACGTTGAAATTCTAGTTTTAGTTGTTAGCATGAGAAATCATTGACCTCAGGCTCTTGGGTTCATGGAATAAGATAAAATATTTTTAATTTATATTATAAGCGCCAAAACAAATTTTTTTATTAATTAAAAAGTTTCAAACAAAAAAAATTAAACTCTTAGTTTTCTTTTCTCTATAAATTTTTTTACAGAACGGTCCTCCACATTCTGTTTCGGGATCCCTCTGCAGTTGTGATCTGTCTGATCAATGATACCAACTTCCAAAATGATAAAAGAAACAATCGTCTAGAAATGAAATCCTCCAACAATGTAGTTAAATCTTTCAAATGAAAAACATTCAATACGAAATCAAGAAAACAAATACATTATTCAAATAAAAAATTTTTATAAAAAGAATAACTTATCTATAATGATCTTCCACACGATACACATTCGCTCAAATGCATTTAGTCTAAATACTTGCAAGTATGCAACTTATTATACGTTATATACTAAAGATCACAGCTTTATATTCATAAATAAATTCTCGTTAGGACACTGAATAAGAGTGGTATTCGGTGCGTTATAAAATGGAGGACAGTCATAAAACACACGTCAGTACAGTTTCAATATCTAATGTTCAATATACACACGGTAAGTTTTATTTGAAATGAAACAATTTTTAAATACCTTTCATCATCCGCTGATTATCAATAGATTTGTCAATTTATTCTACTCTCTCTTCTTTTTAGGCTGCTTCGAAAATGTCGGGATTGATTCAAGAAACCATCCGAATCAATTTAATTTCGAAGGCTTTCCATGCATAGATTCTCTTCAAAGATCGTGGAAATTATTGTTCCCACGATACGGAATATATAGACTTTCCAGGATAGTTAAAGCCAATATTCTCTACATATGGTATTACCTCTCTTCAGGAATGCTTTTAGGAGGTTAGTGTCACTGCTTTCAATCTTACTCCACTTTAATTTTAACAATTCTTAATTTCTAAAGAACAATGTACTTCTTTTTGATTTTTCAATACTACTCGTCCACAACTTTTTTCTATCTCCCTAAGCAACCACTTTTTTCTAAACAAAAAACATCATTTTTCATTAGCCCTCTGTTTATTGAAATCATAAAAATATTTGTAACCAATCAAAATAACTCATAGTAGTTCAGTCAAAAGATTTCATTTTATTATTTAAGATATTAACTTTTTAATTATAAAACATACTTTTTAACAATTCTAAACTAACAATTCATCTATTTATCTTTTGCATTTTATTAATTCTTAAAATTTTAGCTGTCATGGGTTTTACTCTACCCAGCTGACACATACTTCCAGAAGTCAAAGATTTTATAACCCTTATGTTTTTATTTGGAATTTCAACTTTGGATATAGTACAAGAAATATTTCTAGGGCTTCTAAATAGTTTAAAGGTATCTAATGGAAATTTAAGATAATGCATAAACATTTAACGATTTCAATTGAAGAGTGGACTCATTCACTTCATAACAGGTGATGTTTTTTTTTAAATTTTTCTCTTAAATAGTTTGAATCCTATTATATTGGTGTCATGTATGTGTATACAAGGTACATTATAAAGTTTAAAGAAATTTCATTAGTTTGATTTCTTAAATTATAATTAACTCGTGTTAGATATATGTACAGTGTGTAGCATTATTTTTTCACAATAATATATATATATATATATATATATATATATATATATATAAAAAGAAGATGTAGGAATATCGCGTGATATGTTGGTTGATGTCCTGAAAACTCGGGATCTACCAATTGAAGACACAAATGAGCGTTTGGTTTCCCTGCTGAAATCCGTTATTTTGTGTTTTCCCATGTTTCGATTAACATCTTTGCTCCCAAATTTCACATCCTTATTTGGTTATGCCGTGCTGATGAGGCAAAATGAGCCAGAAACATGCATGTCCACGGTTACCACTCTATTTCAGTAGCCCTTTATTTTGCGTGAATTACCCATGAATATATATATATATATATATATATATATATATATATATATATATATATATGTATATATATATATATGTATATATATATATATATATATGTATCTATATATATATATATATATATATATATATATATATATAGTTATGAAGTTATCGGGAATAAGCCTTCTCAGAAATAAGTAAACTCTTTTTACTTTATGTTGAAATCTTTCGAAATATCTTTTATTTTTTCATTCACTACAAAAATGTATACAACTAGTTGAATAGGCAAAAATATTGATTTAGATTTATTACTTACAAGTAATCGAGGTTATTCCTTGAATAATTTTTTTCCCAAAGGATACCATTGCACAGAAACCACTCACTTCTTGATCTTTTGAAAACAATAAAATGTGTTGTCGTTTATAGCACCAAAAGGAATGAAATGAATTTTGTAAATGAATATTATTCTTTTTTGAAAAACAAAAAGAAGACGGCCTTGTGAAACGAAAAAGTTAGTTATTGACTCTCAACTCAAAATTAGTTCACAACAAAAGGGGAAGTGATTAAAAGCAACTGTGTTGCATGGTCAAAAAACAACATCAGTACAGAACATACTCGGTTAATCCTCTCACTATTAATTGCTATGATCGTCTGATGAAAGAATCATACAAACTAGGACATGAATAGGTAGATTGTTTTCATATCATTCTCCCCCACATCCTGAAAACCACTGTCACTAGCATGCAGGGCGGAGGGGAAATATGTTTAAACCACAAGCTGTGAAGATGACGATAGGCAAAAAGGTGTCGGCTAGGCTAGTTGTTTTTCAATTTTTGTTGAAATCAAAATTGAGGATGTTTGAATAAATAATCTCAGATTTTTTATGTCTGAACGTTTGTTCATGGCCAAAGGTTCATTGTTGATATATACCATCTCTAGGAAATTTCTTTTAAAATAATTACTTTCACAAGTCAAAACTTTGGCGGCGTCAAATATTAAATTGTGTCCCGTATCTAGGTAATGCGTAGCCAAAGCACAGGATTCCTTTTTTAATTTTATGTCGCTTTTGTGGGATATTATGCGATCTTTAAGTGGTCTTGAACTCTGACCAATATAAACCTGATCGCAATTTCCACAATCAATTTGATATACTGTGTTGGACTTCCAATCTCTGTGAACTCTATCCTTAGTTTCACTGACTGAAAATTTGGTTTACCGTTTTAATGGTTCTATTAGCTATTACTAGATCTTTTTAATTTTTCAGTATTTTTGTAATTTTAGGTGTAATCTCTTTAATGTATGGGATGCTAACATACCTTATTCTTTCTAGGGGCTGTGGATTGTTTTCCACTATAGGAGCAATGTCACCCCGATCACGGTAATTCGAAGTTGTAAAAATTAATTTTTTCAGAAGTTGATGTGGATATGAATTAACAATAGATTGTAGAGCTTTCTCAAACTGTCATTTATAAGGGAAAGGTTGCAAATTTTAAATATACGATGTTTGAGGGCTAAAATTAGGTTAATTTTCATTTTGTAAGGATGGTAAGAATGAAAATTCATGTATCTACCTGAACTCGGGGGTTTCGTGTACCAATTCAATAATATTTTGTTTTCATTATTCCTAATAACTTTAGTGTCAAGGAACGGGACACTAGAAGAATGGTTCAAAAATTTAACTACTATAGAATTTCCTATTGAAGTTAAGAATATTTTGTCTCTTGGTCCTAAATTTAGCTTACCACCTAACACCAATGACGTTTCTTTTCGAAATTATAGTAGAGACAGAAAGGAAAACATGAAAATGAATAAATTTGGGTAAGTATAGAACAAGGTAAAGAACAAACACAAAATACCACAAAATGTTGCTTTGAATTGAGGAAGAGTTTCAAAAATGTTATTTATTGTTTCCTTCAATACCAAGGTAGTTTTCATCAGAGAGTAAACAGAATAATTGAACAGAATGACAAACTGTTACTGAATGATTGCATTCATTTGTTTTTGTCACGTTTCAGAACAAAACTAACACATTATTACATCAGGAATAGCCCAAGAATAATAAATATTTGCTAAATTAGAATAATCTGCATAATCGACGCTAATTTAATTCATTCCAAACGTTTAGCTACATTTTATAATTTAATTTTGGTATTGTTTAATTCCAATTTATCAATATAATCATTAGTTTTTGTTATGGAAATTCGGACAACGGTAGCTCGATTTATTTTTAATTGAGCGTGTGTTGCGGAAATAATCAAGCGGATCGAATAAACGTTTGTTTTCGAAATTTATGCTATTAGGGCTTATCTATATTTCTCTTTATAACCGATATATACTTCACACATTTCATCCATCAATTTTTTTACATACTCTCCGGTATACTTTATTCAATACCAATTGCTGAAATTGTTTTCATAGGGAGCAATCAAAAACTCACGTCGCTAACATGAGGGTATATGCAAAGTAACGGGAAGAAAATAAAACGGTTTTAAAGAATAAAAAATCTTTTCCGCACTTATATACTCCGGAGACTGTTCAGTGCTAGCAAACCAAAATTCTTCAAAAATGATCATAAATGTTGTATATATGGACTTAAAGGACCTGATGTACTGGCTACGGTAAGCTGAAAATTAATTAGGTTCATCGGGGAGAGGCCCTGAACAATATCTAACCATAAAATTGGTCACTTGAATTTACTACGGAGGTTGTATCTTGCTAATACACCAAAATTCCTCCATAAATGAACAAATATGTAATATATCTGGATTTATAGGACCCGTTATACTGCCTCTGGTGTACTGAAAATCAATAGGATTCATCTGCGAGACGCTCTGAACAATATACAAACATTAAATTGGTAACTTGTATACACTTCGGAGGCTGTATCGTACTAACAAACCAAAATGTCTCCAAAATGACCAAAAATGTGATACTTCAAGAACCATAGCACACGTTATACTAGCTCTCGTGAGTTTACAATAAATAGGGTTTATCTGTGAGATGTCCTGAATAATACCCAATAAAATCATTGATTTCTTGCACTCCGGAGGATGCATCGATATGTTACAAAAAGTGGCCGACGACAACGATGAGGACGATAACATACACACAGGATTTTTTTTGTAACAAAAATCCAAAACTTCAACTTTTCGGGATAATCCAATACTTTTGTCGCATATTGGATAGCGTTGGGCGGAACAGAAATAATGTTTACCATCCGTATGCATTCAAAGGAAGCGACTGTATATGTAGACTTGATTGCTGTATAAAATCTTTGGTGTTCAATCAATTAAAACAGTGAATCGTGAAGTTTGTCACAGTATATTGGACGACGGCGTATCACAAGCCCGAAGGGTAAAAATAGATAGAATAGGCAGTTATAAGGACTGTCAACTGAAATGAAAACTCAAAACAATGGAATAACTGTATTAATTTTTAAACCAATTATAGTCTGATTATTTGGAATACTTTTCCGTGAAGTTATAATGTAATTAAATTATATAAGTGTTTTAAATGAAACTCAACGTTTCTAGCTAATTCCACAATATAATGAAAGATATTAAAAATTATAAAAAATTGACAAGTGTTTCGATAAGTGAATATCATCGTCAGAATGACAGAAGTTACATTTAATTTTATGCCTACCTGATGTTTAGTAGTTATTTTTGGCTAGACCAAGAAGTGACCTACCTTGTGATTGACTTAATATATGTTAACAGAAAAAAGAAGAAGATGGCATACTACAAATATCGAATCCTAAATATTATTAGCCCTATGGTGATATCCTGGATATCATTTTTCCAATTAAGATCAGTATAACTGTTCCATGATATAGAAAACCAGGAAAACTATATCTGCTGATCTTTACAATTATCACTTAAGAAGACAGTTCAATAGTGGAGAGGTTCCTAGATTTATCTGTTCATTGACTTCATATTGTGGGTTTCTTAAGTGTCTTCTAATTTTCAACTCTTCAAGGAAATCCAGTTCTTGTTTCTTATAACAAATATGTAGTACTTCTAGTTGTGTGTTTGGTGTTAATGAATGGTTGGTGTCAAGTAGATGTTTTGCGTAATGGGATTTATCTGGATGTTTTAATCTGTATGCTCGTAAGTGTTCACTGTATCTGATTTCAAAATTTCTAAGAGTCTGACCCAAATAAACAGCATTACATTCGGGACATTTTAGTTTAAATATACCTGATTTCTTTAATGTTGGTATTTTTGTTTTAGCATTTAACAATTTTGTACTCACGTCACTTCCTATTTTTAAAACAATTATTGTATTCGTTACTAGAGATATTATCTTTGAAATATTATTAGAAATATTTGCTGCATATGTGATGTTTTTATAAGTTTTTATTTCTTCAGTTTGTTTAGGAAATATTAGTTGTAATGCCACTTCTTCCTCTTTTTTATTAATTAGCTTATTTATCATATGTTATGGATAACCGTTGGATGTTGCTATGTGTCTAATTGTACTAATCTCTCTATCAAAATTACATTTGGTCATAGGAACTGAAAATGCTCTATGTATCATTGAATTGTATGCCTCTAGTTTATGTGACAGGGGGTGGAACTATAAGGAATTGTCACATCAGTGTGTGTTGCTTTTCGGTAAATTGCAAAATCAAGTACATTATCAACTCTTTGAATTTTCAAATCAAGAAAATTGATCGAGTTATTCTCTTCAACTTCTAATGTAAATTTAATTTTTGGGTGTAAATTATTAATGTGGTTGAAAAATATATTTAATTGTCGTTCACTACCTATCAAAGAAGCTAATATGTCATCTACATATCTATACCAAAATAAAACATTTTTTGAAATGTTATTTCAAAATATTTTTCTTTCTAAACTGTCCATGAAAATGTTTGCCAAAATAGGTGATATAGGGCTTCCCATTGGTAAACCTTCATTTTGAATATATATGTTATTGTCAAAAGTGAAATAATTCTGACTGATACATACATCAAACAGATTAAGTATATCTAATATTATTCCTGGATTGATATTTTTATCTTCTAATAATTTTCATACAAGTATACAAGTATTAGACATTCCTTAGGAGGAATTTTAGTGAACACATTAGTAACGTCGAATAATTTTACACCCTTCCAATAGGGTTATTTTAATGTTTTTAATTCAATGACTTAATCATAACAATGATTCAACTTTGAACATTGTTCTCTATCAACTGGATGGTTTCGACACCTATTTTTCAAATGACGACAGCTTTGAGAATGGCTTAATAGCCGAAAGCGCTTAGCTGGTAATTAATAAGTAAATACACACTGAGTATTCGTCGTTTTCATTCACTCAATTTACATCTAGTGTGTACACCATATCAACAGACAGTTCTAATAACATATATATTCAAAATGAAGGTTTACCCATATTACCTATTTTGACAAACATTTTTATGGACAGTTTAGAAAGAAAAATCTTTTAAAATAATGCTTCAAAAAATGGTTTATTTTGGTATAGATATGTAGATGACATATTAGCTTGTTTTATAGGTAGTGAACGACAATTAGATATATTTTTCAACCACATTAATAATTTACACCCAAAAGTTAAATTGACATTAGAAGTTGAAGAGAATAACTCGATAAAATTTCTTGATTTAAAAATTCAAGGAGTTGATAATGTACTTGATTATGCAATGGTATGTAATATCATGAAACTGTAAGTACCTACATACCAACACACTTTGCACCACGATTTGAAAACCTTTCAGACACTAATTTTACAAATAGTGAAATAGAATTTTTAAATAAAGGTTTAAAATACAGCATACCACCTAAATTTACGAATAATATTAAACAAATTATAGCTACAGAGTCAGAAATAGCTTTAAAATCTAATTCAAATAATTTTCTTTATGAGAAATTAAAAATTGCCAATTTAATCAAAAATATTGAACCTTCAAAGGTTAAACGTCAAACAAAAAATGACATTTCAGTTTTAAACGCAATAAAAAAGAAGATTGAGAATAATAACCTAACAGTTACAAAATCTGATAAGGGGAACGCTACTGTCATTTTGACGACTGAAAATTACAATTCCAAAGTATATAACTTTATAGAATCCAGCGATGTAAAAGTTCTTAAAGCAGACCCAACAAAGAAGTTTTCTAATAATGTAAGGGATATTGTTAATAATTCAAATTATCTTTTACATGATTACGAAAAGAGGTCTATCATACATAAGAATCCTCATTGTCCACAATTATATGGAACAGTTAAATTACATAAAATAACGAAACCAATTTGACCTGTAGTCTCTTATGTTAATGCTCCTAATAATATATTGGCAAAGAAGCTCAACAATATACTCAAAACTTACGGATATGAATCTCAGTACTCAATTAGAAATTCAATAGAACTAATCAAAAAGTTGAAAGCAATCCACTTACAAGATAACTATAAACTCATATCGTTCGATGTAACTAACATGTGTACTGAAATTCCTCCTAAAGAATGTCTAATACTTGTAAGAAAATTACTAGAAGATAAAAATATTAATCCAGGAACAATATCAGATATACTTAATTTATTTGATGTATGCATTAATCAGAATTATTTCCCTTTTGACAATAAGATATATATTCAAAATGAAGGTTTACCAATGGGAAGCCCTATATCACCTATTTTAGCAAACATTTTTATGGACAATTTAGAAAGAAAGATCTTTGAAAGTAATATTTCGAAAAATATTTTATTTTGGTATAGATATGTAGATCACATATTAGCTTGTTTTATGGGTAGTGAACGACAATTAGATGTATTTTTCAACCACATCAATAATTTACACCCGAAAATTAAATTTACATTAGAAATTGAAGAAAATAGCTCAATCAATTTTCTTGATTTAGAAATTCAAAGAGTTAATAATGTACTTGATTATTCAATTTACCGGAAACAACACAAACTGATGTAACAATTCCATTCAATTCTAACCACCCTGTGTCAAACAGACTAGCAGCATATAATTCAATGATACATAGAGCTTTTTCAGTTCCTATGAACAAATGTAATTTTGATAGAGAGATTAATACAATTAGACCAATAGCAACATCTAACGGTTATCCATTAGATATGATAAATAAGCTAATTAGTGAAAAAAAGGAAAAAGTGGAATTTCAACTAATATATCCTAAACAAGCTGATGAAATTAAAACTTATAAAACCATCACATATGCAGGAAATATTTCTAATAATATTTCAAAGATAATATCTTCAGCAACGAATACAACAATTTCTTTTAAAACAGAAAGTAACGTTAGTACAAAATTGTTAAATGTAAAAACAAGAATACCACTATTAAAGAAGTCAGGTATATATAAACTCAAATGTCCAGAATGTAATGCTGTCTATTTGGGACACACCCTTAGAAATTCTGAAATACGATACAGTGAGCACTTACGAGCATACAGATTAAAACAACCAGATAAATCCCACTACGCAAAACATCTACTTGACACCAATCATTCATTGACACCTAACACAAAACTAGAAGTACTGCATATTTGTGAAAAGAAACAAGAACTGGATTTCCTTGAAGAACTGGAAATTAGAAGACATTTAAGGAACCCACAATATGAAGTTGTCAATGAACAGTTAAATCTAGGGAATTCTCCAATAATAAACTGTATTCTTAAGTGATAATTGTAAAGATCAGCAGATATGGTTTTCCTGGTTTTCTATATCATTGCACAGTTATACTGATCTTGATTGGAAAAATGATATCCAGGATATCACCATAGGGCTAATAATATCTAAGCTTCAATATTTGTAATATCACATCTTCTTCTTTTTTCTATAAACATATATTGAGCCAATCACAAGTTAGGTTACTTCTTGGTCTAGCCAAATATAACTACTAAACATCAGGTAGGCATAAAATGAAATGTACCTTCAGTCATTCTGACGATGATATTGATTTATCGAAACAATTGTCATTTTTTTAGAATTTTCAATAACTTGTTTTATATTGTGGAATTAACTAGAGACCTAGAGTTTCATTTACAAACACTATTATGATTTATTGCAAATTGTTGAAAATGATGAATTTTGGGTGGATATGGAAGAGGAAAAAACACGACCGGCGATTTGGACGTTGCATCATCAAGTACCGCAACTGACAGCGAAGAGAGACTTATTGCCAGCAATAAAATTTTGACCAAAAGCGACGAAAGCGATCCAGATAAGAGCGATGCTGAAGAGTTAAGCGAACATTGGAGGACGCACATGAAAATACCCAAACATTACGGGAAATTCCATCGTGGTACGCAAAAGATAAAACCAAGTAGTCGAAAACGGCACCAACAAGGGGTAAAACAAAACAGCAAAATATTATAAAAGTGCTTCCTGGTTTGAAAGGTCCAGCTTGACTAGATCTCCCAACTTCGTCTTTGGAAGCATGGAGACTCCTAATAACAGACTCTATCATTGAAAAAATGGGTATGCACACAAACTCAAAAATAAGAAACATGCAAGGTCAGTATAGTAAATTCAAAAAAAAAGAGAAATAGTAGATTATTGTTTTCATCAGTTTTTATCCAAGAAACCGATAAAGTAGAATTAGAAGCATTATTGGGTCTTTTATATTTGCAAGGGTGTTTCAAAACTTGTCATGAAGAACTCCGGTCTCTTTGGGCTACCGATGGGATTGGTAGGGATATATTTCGCTGCACTATGTCTTTAGCGCGATTTTCTTTTGTATTATGTTGACTTAGATTTGAGGATGAAGCTACACGCCGCGAAAGAGTAAAAGAAAATAGGTTGGCTGCAATTTCAGATATTTTTTATCAATTTGTTGACAACTCCAAACAATGTTATTCGCCTGGAGAATTTTAAACCGTTGACGAGATGTTGGTACCGTTTAGAGGACGGTGTGGCTTCAGAATGGACATACCAAGTAAGCCGGCAAGATACGGCTTGAAAGTGCAGATCTTAGCTGATTCAAAATCACATTACATGGTCAATTCGGAGATAAACACTCGAAAACGAAATGAGAAGTCCAAGTTTTCGGTACCAACAGAAACAGTATGTCACCTCGTTCAACCTGTCGACTTCACCAGTAGAAATATAACAGGTGATAATTGGTACTCATCGATGGAATTACCTAATGAACTTTCAAAACAAAACCTAACCTATGTCGATACGCTTAAAAAATAAGAAATTTATTCCATCAAATTTTTGACCATCCAAACAGCGTGAGCCTGGTTCTTCTGTTTTTGGGTTTACTTCAAACCATACCATTGTGTCTCATGTGCCAAAATTGAACAAGGCTGTTATTTTGATATCTACTATGCACAACGACAATTCTGTGTTGACGCATTGGACCAGAAATGCTCTAACTATTCTACGTCTCGTAGAACCCGCCGCTGGACAATGGCAATCTTTCACATGCTTTGAAATATATCGGGGATCAACAGCAGAGTATTATATCAATTTGCTACTGATGAAAAAACAATTTCAAGTCTGCACTTCCTCAAAATACTGGGTCGTAACCTATGTGAGCCTCATACGAAGAGGCGTATTTACAACAATAAAATACCACGCAAGCTAAGAGATTTAACAGCTGATATACTTGGGGTAATCATAGAAGTTCAAGAGGTCCCTCAGCAGCACAAATCAGCATCCAAACGGAAGAGATGTACTTTTTGCCCCACAAAAAAAGATCGCAACACTAACACCTTTTGCGATTCCTGCAAATTACCGGCGTGTCAGCAATGTTTTGAAAAAATTTGTCCAAATTGTATTTAAATTTGTTTTACTATTTATCACAATAAATTAATGTGTTACCATTTACTCTTTCTAAATAAAATATGTTTTCTTCCTTAAATTGTATTTTTATTAGTACTTTTAAAAATGGGTCAGTTTGACCCGTGGGTAGTAGTTATGTATCTGTTTTGAGTGGGTAGTAGTTAAGGGTTAATAATTTCAGTTTTTTTTTTCAAATATTTAGCTGATACACGTGCTAGAGATAGAAATACATGCGAACCCAGATGAAACTAAATATCTGTTTCAAAAAGTCAAGCTTCTCAAAAAATAATTCAAACCACGCAATGAATAAGGCACTGTCGTAGGGGACATCGAAGCGATATTGGATATTTGGCAGAAAGATTGCACAGAAATGTTGAGGAACATCAGATTCTTAATGAATAAGACAGAATTCTTGATATTGATGAGATAGCGCACGGACCATGCATGCATAGGTAGAGGAGGTCATAGCAGATTTAAAAAGGGGAACATCTCCAGGACATGACGATATCACTAATACAGAATATGGATCAACACGGTACCAAAATATCAACTAATCTAAGTATGGAGACACGGCCAATGGCCCAAAGACTGGTCAACCTATATATTCATTCTAATACATAAAAAAGGAGCAACCACGATGTATAGTAACTAACGTGCCATTTTGTTATTATCGCATCCGAATAAATGTCTACTTTGAGTTATTAAGCGGCGCTTACAGATTTATTTCGAACGACAGAATTACCACGAGCAAGCAGGATTCGTGAAAGCTAAAGGTGCCAGAAAACCGATTTTTAATTTACGACAACTCACTAAAAAATGCCGAAAGTTCGGTATTTTAATG
This sequence comes from Galeruca laticollis, assembly GCA_963921935.1. NCBI lineage: Eukaryota > Metazoa > Arthropoda > Insecta > Coleoptera > Chrysomelidae > Galeruca > Galeruca laticollis. Next base: position 44,512,596 of record OY998183.1, on the reverse strand, counting down.
GTCATCTGATTTCTGGACATCTAGAAGGGATTTGAGTGTGTTAATTAGAAAATGCTGTGATAGGGTCTTCGAGAGATGGGAGTGCCTAATGAACTAATAGCACTCATAAGAAATCTTTATGATAATAACATAGCCAAAGTCAGAATAGAGAACTGACACTCGCTCCCCTTTAAAACCTGCAGAGGTGTCCGTCAGGGATGCATTCTCTCTTCAACATCTATAGAGAATACATAATGAGAAATGCATTAGGCGAGTGAAATTGAGGAATTTCAGTTGCGGGTACAAGGATTACAATCCTGAGATAAGCAGAGTCTATAGGGGCATTGTGCTCAAGATGACATATTTTTTGTTGTGAGGCAAATATCTGAAAATTCAGAGGTCATGAAAAATAGGTCTCAGATTATATTTTTGAAATTTTTATTTGGGTACGGAACACAAAACAAACAATAACATTGTAACCCAGTAAGTGAAGAAGGTAAAACTTCTGTCACAAATGGACTCGCAAATGGACAATTTCAATTATACGGCAGCTGACTCTGGTGAGAATTTTTGTTATAGAATAGTTATTATATTACAATGTGGAAAGTGAAACCAGAGTGTATGAGTCACTTTCATATGAAAGACATATATCTACATTTATTCTATTTGTTTCTTCTAACTTACTTTTTGAATTACCTTCTTAAAGAAATTGACTGTCTCGACCCTTACTTCGTGGAATATGCTCATATTAGTGTTTTTAAATGAAACTCACGGTCTCTAGTTAATTCCACAATATAATACAAGTTATTGAAAATTCTGAAAAATTGACAATGGTTTCGATAAATCAATATCATCGTCAGAATGACAGAAGTTACATTTCATTTTATGCCTACCTGATGTTTAGTAGTTATTTTTGGCTAGACCAAGAAGTAACCTAACTTGTGATTGGCTTAATATATTAATACACATCCTCTATTTGAAATTTAAAGAATAAGTAAAACATAAGGAAATTTATTTAATTTAGTTGTCATACTCTCGATACACACTGTACTCTACGTAAATTCCTAAATTTTGAAAGATTCAGTAGAAATATCAAACATGACATTTCATAATTTCGATGACATTTGAGTAGAATATATCTAATGATAGATAGAACATAATAGGATTTGGAGAAAATATTTGAAATTGTAAAATATAGAGGTATCTGCTAACAAGATTGCAAATGTAATAAAAGAATTTCAAAATCTCACTTGGTTATTGAAAATTATAGATTAGAAACTTTTTCAAAAACAAGAAAAATCGGTAACCAACGGAAAGGAGAATTATTTATTTTGTAAAAATTTAGTCGGTAGCTTTTTTTCCTTTGAAGAGACAACATCAAAATAAGAGTTGTTCTCGAATGTTTTTGGTAGATTGCATAAATTGCATATGATACAATCAGATAAATAACCTATATAATAAATTCAGTGCGTACATAATTCGGAAAAGAATTGTATCGTAAAAGTGTATGTGGTTCCAGTGTTTCTAAATCGTATATATTTAGAAAGTTGCAGTCTTCTAAATACGTTAGAATAAGTACGAGATTTTCTGATCCATTGGGTGAGTCCTCTCCAGTTTTAAATTTATTTCTCGAGAAATATCAGGCCTTAAATTCAATACAGTTTAAAGATGCATCTATATATAAGAAAATTTGAAATATACCAAATTTATTGATACCTATCATTTACAACATCAAGTGAATAGACCATTTTGAGCAGAAGTTTCGGCATTTGACATTGATACACGTCAAGTGTAAATTATTATTTGAACGTTTGATAATAATTCATTAGGTTCAATTTTAGCATAGTTGTATTCTAATTTCAAGTTTTGTAGAGGTTACTACTGTTGTTCTCTTATCATAATTTCTGGGAATAACAATTTTGTTAATTTTGCGTATCTGATAGTATAATATATAATTTTGATTCTAACTACCTGTATTATTCATTCAGTATCCAATCTCATTGAACTTATCATTTTTTTACATTCATAAAATTTTCAATTTGATCAGTGACATTTGGTTGACATTTTTAGTGACAGTAAATTAGTAAATGTCATAAAATAATGAAATGGCCTTTTTTATATTGAATTAACAGTTATTTGAGAGTTTGATAATAGTGAAACATTTAATTTGGAAATAACTTAAAAAACAAATAAATTTGAAGAAATAATTTTGAACAATTTTGATCTCACCCTGATATAGGAGTAATAAGTTGATTGTAGATAAATTCATCTTTATATTAATATTTATTGGCGCTGGGCATACTTAATTTGACAATTACTGTCAAATTTGAAATTCAATACGTACTTAAGTGGTATGCACAATAATTGTCGCTGCGACAAGATAGTATAATTTATTTTCATATCGTAGGGCAATTATATTTCTGATTTACAGAACCTAGGAAGTAAAGAAGTGATGCAAATTTATGAAAAAAATATTTATTGGAAAATAAAAGACTTAGATGGTAATACCGAAAAACAAATCATGATATATGATAAAAGAAATAATAATTATGATAGGGGGAAACAATTTAACGAAGAATTGGAGGAAGTGAATAAAATATTACAAGAAAATGTAAAAGAAATAGGAGAAACTACAAAACAAAATGGCGGACGAATAATTTATACAGAAAATATCGAAATAAGAATGAAATGTGACAGAAATAATAAAAATAATTGATCCAAAAGTTTTTATTAATATAATTGGAAATGAAATAATAGGAATTGAGATTATGGTGGATAAGAAAATAATAAAAAATAATTTCAATGCTATAGAAGAATTTGAGATACAAATTGTAATGCATTTCTGGGAAGAAAATACAGAAACAAGAATATATGATGAAGATAATGAGATATGGGGCAATGAATTTAAAAAGAACATAGTGGAAAATTTAAAGAAATCTAGTAAACGAATATGGCAAAACGATTTTAAACAGAACATTATGAAAAATTTGAACAAATTTAGGAAACTCATAGAGAATCAAACAATAAGAGAAGAGAACAAGACGAAGTTTATGAAAAGAAAATAAAATTGAATTATATGACAGGATTATAGGAATGAAATCTAGAAAACGAAAAGGAATTGTACATGGTAAAGAATGGATATAAAAACAATATGTAAATAAAATATTCATGATTAACAAGTAATATTTAAAAACATATTCAAATAGAAATGATATAAACATGGATTGATAATAGAAGAAATGATAGACATGTTGATATGAATTATGGAAATGAAAATAGAAGTTACAGAAATAAAAAAAAAACGAATATATGGAAATGGAGATAAAATTTATAACAACAAGTATTGTGAGAATAGAAGAGATTTTAGAAACTTTGATAGAAGATATGATAATGAAAATAGAAATGAAATTAATCAACAAAATAGATGGACAGGATGAAATAATTACATTTATAGGAACAAACGGACGGAAGTTATATGAACTAAGTAAATATATGATACAAAAGATTCAATTAAAGGATGAAAAAGAAGTTGATATGTAAGCATAGTCGATGAAGAAGTTAGAAACAGACAAAGTTATTGATGAATTGATGAAATATAAGGAAATAATTGATTCTGAATAGATAGATAGAATTAAATGGTGAAATAATTGAATTTGAGGAGGTAAATATGGAAGTATTGGCAATTGAAGAGGATAATAGGAAGTTATGGAATATAAAGGGGAATGGAATTATGGTAGAATTGGAGTAAATGAGTGAAAATAAGGGATATGAAGAGAAAGTGAAGAGTTTGATGATGAAATATGAAGGATTGTGTGAGAAAGAAATGGGAATGGCTAATAATTATGTTCGTGAGATAGAATAAATAGAAGATGTGAAAAGTAATGGTAATTGGACAGACTGTAATGAAGAATATTATAAATTTATAAAAGAATTATTAAAGATGTATGAGACAAGAATTCCGAAGGAACTAAAGGTTGCTTAATGAAAATATGGATTATCAAAATAAAGAATACTGAGAAATGCGGAAACAAAACCATATCCTGTAACATATAAATGTTTAGACAGAGTAGAATAGAGTTGGAAACATTTGATACCATAAAAAAATTTATCAACATGTATATAGGAAATTTTAAGATAGATATAATATAGTCAATGAGTTTTATGAAATTAGTAACAATAGTTTAATTTGATTAAAAGAATTTTTTTTTATTAGTTAATAATCATTTTCAGAGCAGTACTAGTATACTGAAATAATAGGATAATATTTGGAAAAATTTAAAGATGAAATTACAATGATATACAATAATCGATTCTTTTATTAGAGGGATTTAATACACATCCTCTATTTGAAATTTAAAGAATAAGTAAAACATAAGGAAATTTATTTAATTTAGTTGTCATACTCTCGATACACACTGTACTCTACGTAAATTCCTAAATTTTGAAAGATTCAGTAGAAATATCTAACATGACATTTCATAATTTCGATGACATTTGAGTAGAATATATCTAATGATAGATAGAACATACTAGGATTTGGAGAAAATATTTGAAATTGTAAAATATAGAGGTCTCTGCTAACAAGATTGCAAATGTAATAAAAGAATTCCAAAATCTTACTTGGTTATTGAAAATTATAGATTAGAAACTTTTTCAAAAACAAGAAAAATCGGTAACCAACGGAAAGGAGAATCATTTATTTTGTAAAAATTTAGTCAGTAGCTTTTTATCCTTTGAAGAGACAACATCAAAATAAGAGTTGTTCTCGAATGTTTTTGGTAAATTGCATAAATTGCATATGAAACAATCAGATAAATAACCTATATAATAAATTCAGTGCGTACATAATTCGGAAAAGAATTGTATCGTGAAAGTGTATGTGGTTCCAGTGTTTCTAAATCGTATATATTTAGAAAGTTGCAGTATTCTAAATACGTTAGAATAAGTACGAGATTTCCTGATCCATTGGGTGAGTCCTCTCCAGTTTTAAATTTATTTCTCGAGAAATATCAGGCCTTAAATTCAATACAGTTTAAAGATGCATCTATATATAAGAAAATTTGAAATATACCAAATTTATTGATACCTATCATTTACAACATCAAGTGAATAGACCATTTTGAGCAGAAGTTTCGGTTTTTGACATTGATACACGTCAAGTGTAAATTATTATTTGAACGTTTGATAATAATTCATTAGGTTAAATTTTAGCATAGTTGTATTCTAATTTTAAGTTTTGTAGAGGTTACTACTGTTGTTCTCTTATCATAATTTCTGGGAATAACAATTTTGTTAATTTTGCGTATCTGATAGTATAATATATAATTTTGATTCTAACTACCTGTATTATTCATTCAGTATCCAATCTAATTGAACTTATAATTTTTTTACATTCATAAAATTTTCAATTTAATCAGTGACATTTGGTTGACATTTTTAGTGACAGTAAATTAGTAAATGTCATAAAATAATGAAATGGCCTTTTTTATATTGAATTAACAGTTATTTGAGAGTTTGATAATAGTGAAACATTTAATTAGGAAATATCTTAAAAAACAAATAAATTTGAAGAATTAATTTTGAACAATTTTGATCTCACCCTGAGATAGGAGTAATAAGTTGATTGTCGATGAATTCATCTTTATATTAATATTTATTGGCGCCGGGCATATTTAATTTGACAATTACTGTCAAATTTGAAATTCAATACGTACTTAAGTGGTGTGCACAATAATTGTCGCTGCGACAAGATAGTATAATTTATTTTCATATCGTAGGGCAATTATATCTAAAGAATTGAAATATTCGTGGGAAATTATATTCAAATGTTTGAAAATATAACAATTGTCACCCAACGCGGGGCAATTACAATTATAAGACTGAATATATTACAATATGTTTATAGAAAAAAGAAGAAGATGTGATATTACAAATATTGAAGCTTAGATATTATTAGCCCTATGGTGATATCCTGGATATCATTTTTCAAATTAAGATCAGTATAACTGTGCAATGATATAGAAAACCAGGAACACTATATCTGCTGATCTTTACAATTATCACTTAAGAAGACAGTTTATTAGTGGAAAATTCCCTAGATTTAACTGTTCATTGACAACTTCATATTGTGGGTTTCTTAAATGTCTTCTAATTTCCAGTTCTTCAAGGAAATCCAGTTCTTGTTTCTTTCCACAAATATGCAGCACTTCTAGTTCTGTCTTAGGTGTCAATGAATGATTGGTGTCAAGTAGATGTTTTGCGTATTGGGATTTATCTGGTTGTTTTAATCTGTATGCTCGTAAGTGTTCACTGTATCGTATTTCAAAATTCCTAAGGGTCTGACCCAAATAGACAGCATTACAATCTGGACATTTGAGTTTATATATACCTGACTTCTTTGATAGTGGTATTTTTGTTTTTACATTTAACAATTTTGTACTAACGTTACTTTCTGTTTTAAAACAAATTGTTGTATTCGTTGCTGAAGATATTATCTTTGAAATATTATTAGAAATATTTCCTGCATATGTGATGGTTTTATAAGTTTTAATTTCATCAGCTTGTTTAGGATATATTAGTTGTAATGCCACTTTTTCCTCTTTTTTACTAATTAGCTTATTTATCATATCTAATGGATAACCGTAAGATGTTGCTATTTGTCTAATTGTATTAATCTCTCTATCAAAATTACATTTGTTCATAGGAACTGAAAAAGCTCTATGTATCATTGAATTATATGCTGCTAGTCTGTGTGCTACAGGGTGATTAGAATTGAATGGAATTGTCACATCAGTCTGTGTTGGTTTTCGATAAATTGAGTAATCAAGTACGCTATTAACATTTTGAATTTTTAAATCAAGAGAATTGATTGAGCTATTTTCTTCAATTTCTAATGTAAATTTAATTTTCGGGTGTAAATTATTGATGTGGTTGAAAAATACATCTAATTGTCGATCACTACCCATAAAACAAGCTAATATGTCATCTACATATCTATACCAAAATAAAATATTTTTCGAAATATTACTTTCAAAGATCTTTCTTTCTAAATTGTCCATAAAAATGTTTGCTAAAATAGGTGATATAGGGCTTCCCATTGGTAAAACTTCATTTTGAATATATGTCTTATTGTCAAAAGTGAAATAATTCTGATTAATGCATACATCAAATAAATTAAGTATATCTGATATTATTCCTGGATTAATATTTTTATCTTCTAGTAATTTTCTTACAAGTATTAGACATTCTTTAGGAGAAATTTATATTAGTTACATCGAACGAAATGAGTTTATAGTTATCTTGCAAGTGGATTGCATTCAACTTTTTGATTAGTTCTATTGAGTTTCTAATTGAGTACTGAGATTCATATCCGTAAGTATTGAATATATTGTTGAGCTTCTTTGCCAATATATTATTAGGAGCATTAACATAAGAGACTACAGGTCTAATTGGTTTCGTTATTTTATGTAATTTAACTGTTCCATATAAATGCGGACAATGAGGATTCTTATGTATGATAGACCTCTTTTCGTAATCATTTAAAAGATAATTTGAATTATTAACAATATCCCTTACATTATTAGAAAACTTCTTTGTTGGGTCTGCTTTAAGAACTTTTACATCGCTGGATTCTATAAAGTTATATACTTTGGAATTGTAATTTTCAGTCGTCAAAATGACAGTGGCGTTCCCCTTATCAGATTTTGTAACTGTTAGGTTATTATTCTCTATCTCCTTTTTTATTGCATTTAAAACTGTAATGTCATTTTTTGTTTGACGTTTAACTTTTAAAGTGAAGTAAAATCATATTACAATATGTTGTTCTAATAGAAATATAATATTTTCAAAGTTTTTCTTTATTTTTCCCATCTTTTTGATTTTCTACCACTCCCTTAATCCCGACATTTTCAAAAATACATCACAAAGATTCAACCAAAAACGCTTGAAAGATGAACAACATAAAATGTGTCATATATCTCGCAAAACATTATTTGGAAAATCCTGAGAAATATTATGCTTTGTTATTACTACTGATCATATATTATCATCAGTTCAGTGACTACACTGGGAAAGTTTCTTGCAGCTTTGTCATTCTTTTAGTTTCAAGAAAAAGCATCGACTTAAGTGATAAATTGCATTATTACTAAAGCTCGAACTAAGTTCGTAATAAATAATTGTACTCAAGTTCTGGAAACTCCAGTGAACAATAGTCATTGATTAAATCAACTTTATCGTCTCCCGATGTAATTGAAAAGTTATTTTCGAGCTGTACTTTTTAAGCTTATAACGAGAAAATAGTATTGCCACAACTTGTTTCAGTTCGTCTATATAATGGAATCTTTCAAATTCCTTTTCACTCACTTCCGCATTTCTGAAAATTTTCAAATTATGTTCACATATCAGAACCAGATATGCAAACAATAATTTCATGAGGTTGACCTAATATTCTGACCAGAATTATAAAGATAAAAGACTAAATTTTAATTTTGCAGATTAATCGGATGAAATGACGGCAAAAAATGTTGATTGAGGAGTTGCAATGATTATTTTTTAAGCGATCCTGTCAGCCAATCGTGATGAGAAAAAAATTCAAATCGACCAATAGTATCAAAATTACACTGATAATTTGTTAGTAGCAAATTACAGCGACAACTATTTCACGTTGTTTGATTGGATCTTCGTTTGAATGAATGCGTGAAAAAGTTAGCCATTGACTTGGTACGCAGCTATTTGTCTCAATATAAACATTTCAAACTCAACACCATCGTCATTGTGGAGTATCACTCATATTTCGCTATTAAGATTTTCTTTAACGTATAAAGTGAGTGAATTAGTATAAGTTTGAAAAAACTTCACATTTAGTCATTTACAGAAACCAACATGAGTACGAGATTTAATACAATTAGCTGTCGAACAAACAACACCAAAGAAAGCAAAAATACAATATGGAAACAATTTTCAGAGTTCTGCCTTTAACGTAATTATGAGTTAACTGTATCAACCGATGTGAAACAAATCGCATCATCTATGGAGGACTGGGCATATAACATGCGCAAAAAAAATGGAGATAACTACAAAACTGTGTGGAATGGAACCGCAATATATATATATATATATATATATATATATATATATATATATATATATATATATATATATATATATATATATATTGGAACAGTATAAACTGTCCATAAGAAAGACAAACCGTATTACTCCTTAACAATATTATTCAATGACACATTCAAATAAACCTCAATTTTGTTATAGTTTAAAAACAATGTTCTTAATATTAGATCTCACATAGAGGAAGATAAATTATTGTCAATAATATTCAAGTTTGTAATGTAATGTAGTCTAAATTGTTATAAGTATTTATTTATTTATTTATATAGCGTATGGCACAGAAACACATAACATAAATTAATTCAATAAAAATATAAAATACAAAATATATACATAAGTATATAGGTATATGACACACGTATCAAATTACAGCTTCTTTGGTAGCTATCAGGAAGTCGTTGAAATTGCCGTTGTAGGCTCTTTTCTGGCACTCTGTGACGATGTGGTGAACTGTTTGATTAGCCGCACCGCAGTCACATGCTGGAGATGGTGTTTTTCCCCGCATCTACCATGGCCAGTGCGTATTCGGTTAATGGAGGTCCATATTTTCCGTGGTTGCTCATAGGCAGGTGGCTTCTCTGTTATACAAGGAAAATCTCTACAGTGGGCTGGACAGGCGTCTCTCCATTCTCGTTCCCAAAAGTGTGCAGAATTAAACTCTAAGGCATCCAGCTCTTTGGCGGTTCTCATGGGGGGTCTTCTGGAGCGCAGTCTGTTCTTGTCCAAGTCGCTTACGTCGGCGTGTATAGGCAGTAACGGATTTCCTTCAATTTTTTCATACTCACGAAGTAATCCATAGGGATGAAATGCATCGTACTAGGTAGTCATATAATAACATGTATATTATAATTAATCTATTTACTAACAAGATGGGTTAAGTTATGTATGGACTATCCTAATTACTCTTGTTAGGAAATATTAAAGCAAAAATGACTGAAACTGTCATTTAATATTGAAACAATGTCATTTATTGTAAATCGAAGAGGTTAAATAATCTAGGAAATATTTCTTTGAAATATTCTTGTTCAACACAAAGTATGTGACGCCAGAAGGAAGCAGTACTGAACAGTGTTTCACTATAAACAGTAATATAGGGTGAAAAAGTGTTTCTAATAAGAAAAACTAAAATTTGACATTCAATATCAAGAACTGTCAAACTCAAATTTATTTATAAAATTTCGGACCTAATAACAATTTTGGGTAATATAGTAGATCGTAACCTTTAATTTTAATATGTTTAAAATTAGTTTTTAGAAAAATTCATATTTTTATATGTAATAAGTGAGGTTATGTTAATCAAATTTGTCCTGGCAGTCGGTATTTGAACGTGGTAGACGGAGCTGTGTATAATTTTTGCTCCACAGTCATTTGTTTCCATGACGTAGATTAACAGAGGCAACTATAATAAAAAAATAATCGTCAAGATTGTTTACCTGTCGAGAAGTGACAGCAAAGTTTATGTTGACGTAGAAAATAGATAATTTGAACATTATACGACATAAATCATTATCAGAAATCTATATGGAAGAGTATTTTTTAATAATATAATTTCGTTTGTAACCTGTTATCCGCATATCCACTGCGAATTGCCTAACGCCATAGTGGTTTACATTGTCAATTGCTGATGGACAACTAAAATAAAAACAATAAAGATATTATCTCTTGGTAAGTTTATCCATGATTTACTTACCCTAAATTCAATCCATAATATTAATCCGAACAACAACAAAGGACAGTCAAGATAAATCTAAATACAATTGCAAGGTTGAGTTTGACGTAACGAACTCTCACTAGATAAATGTTTCATAATGGGAAAATTCCCAGTTATTAAAATTGTTTTGGATTATTTTTTCATACGCTCATCATCTCTATTTTAAATATCTATGTAAATAAATGTATTTGTTTTTCTATATTGATGTTTTAATGAACAGTTTGTTTTGTTTTTAATTGGACAGTTGTACAGTACAATTGAGGGCATAGAGTAAACTTATTTGTCTATGTTCGAAAGTTTTACTAATCTCCATAACCCGTACGCCTTGAGAGGAATCACATGCTCAAATATAATACCTACAGGGGTAGAATGGAAAGTATCAACGTCTCAGTCATCAAGGAATATAAACAATTATTTTTCTAAATTTATATAGGCGCCCAAAGGACGAAGACGTAGTAAAATTAACGCCACAATATATATATATATATATATATATATATATATATATATATATATATATATATATTAATTGTGTAATTTTAAATGTTTCAAGACAAATATACTTTCCCTAATTTGCCCTACGTTGGGCCGACATGTTAAACTGGATATAATTGGGAGAGAGAGTATGTTTAAAAAATTTAAATACTATGAATTACTATTTTTAGTTTAGTTTTGTTGATATTTAATTTTTATTTGCCCGATATATTTTAATATTTAAGTTTTATTTGTATAATGATTATTTCTTTGCATGAGAAACTCTCTAATCTCAGAGTAGGGTTCAGATGTAGAAAAACAAAAAAACAATTTCAATTTCGAATATGAGCGCCGAAATTCAAATAACATTCCTATCTTTCAATAAAAATTTTGTTTATCAAAATATACTTGCTTTATTATTGTTTCCGAAGAAATTCTAAAGACGGTCCTGTGTTTAATGCTGAACCTCTCCACGGTTCATAGATGTCAGTTTAAAGCTACCAAATGTTTAAACTAGATGGAGCAATCGCCATAGAGAAACGAAAAATCTCAAGAAAATAATTTCACAATGTTCTTCAAATAGAAAAACGTTATTTAATGCTATAGGAAAAAATACATTATTCTTTTACAGGACATAAATTAAAGAAAACCTATTATCTATTATGATCATTCATTCAAATAAAGTCATCCACTGAAATGAAGTACAATTTCTATATATAAATCAAAATAGGCAACTTTAACACAAATCTTAATAATACGAAATCCGTTATGTAAACGTCTATGATAGGAAAATGGCGGAAGATAAAACTTATAAGCGTCTGTTTAACATCAAAGTTCAATTCTTTGCACTAAATGGGTAAGTTTAGTCTAACTTCTTTTTATATAATTAAATAGTTTTATATACCTTTTTTCACTGTATAGTTCAATTAATGCACATCAATAAATGTTTCTTATTTTGTTTTGTGTTACCTCTTGGAAAATACCATACCATTTGTGCAGCTTGCATAATGTCCAGAAACAGTGCTATATCTCGTCCACATCAATACATTTTAATCAAATCACATAATCCAAAGCTTTCTAAAAGGTATGGTGGAGACACCGTTCCACCATACAATATTTTACAATCTCCTATAATGTGTACTTCTACTTGCTTAAATATATTACTCTAGCTTTTAAGTATAATGTATTTCTTTCTTTGATTTAGAATGCCAAATTATTGTTTTTTTTTTAAAGTTTCAAAATTTTTCTCCAAAAGATGTTGCTTCTTCAAAATTTCTACCCAAAAAGAAAGTACCTAGTCAATAGACTGTATAATCAACAAACTGTTCCCATTCAATTTTTTTATTCTTATTAGCAACCTACTTGTCGCTGATAAATATATCTTAAAAGCATTCCACCAATCAAAATTGGTTATCAAAATTCTTATTTGAAAAATTTCATTTCAAATAGTTGATTGTCCATCCATCATTTTAAAACATTCTGTTTTGAGCCTCTTAAACGATTATAACTCATATATTTCTCCCTTAATTTGTATTTCAATAAATTTACTAAATGACAGTTCTTGTTTTCTAAATTATTTATTCAAAATGTCAAATCGTTCAACAAATGTCATATTCCATAGAGTTAATGTTTTTCATTTTACTTCCCACATTTACATATTTTAAATACTTATACAATCTTATTTAAAACTTCCTTCAAACCCTAATATTCACTTCTTCAAAACAAATCACAATATTAATTTACTTTGACAATAAGAACAAAGGGTTATTATTATTTCATTCATATGTAACAAACGTTTTAAAATTCTCTCTTTTAAATATGGAAGTTGTTTTAATGTCACCTATATTCTCATAAAGCTTATTTTAATTCTTCTCTGTAATCATACAGTTAGATCCTTTATATGCTTTCTCTATTGAATAGTAAATAGTACAGATTGTCTCCTTTTTAGATCATTTTTTTAAAAAAAAATCAAATTCCAAAAATTTTAATTTCTTGAAATATATAGTCTATTATTAATAATTCTGTATACAGGGTGTTGCAGGTTTCACTCTATGTTAACATCCCCTAAATTTTGCGTTTATCAAATTTTTATGTAAGGAAAAATTTAATGAACGCATATTTCACTTCTAATAATTTGTTCTAAACATTGTCTTTCAATTTTACTAATAATACATTTCTTTTTATTTCAGGTCGCTGTTAGAATGATGATTCTGGAATCCTGTGTTGCAGTGTCCTCTTCAATTAGTTCTTATTTATTTATAATACTATAAATTCTTAGTTTATTTTTAGTTTCAAGTTTCATTTATAAGTTTAATCCAAAGGAATTAGTTTAAAAAATCATGTTATAAATCCATTTTTGAAAATTCTTTAGTGTTCGTTATGCGTCTTATTACTTCTACATTTCTCAGAGTCGCTTATCTCGGTACAATTTATTGATTTATATTTCTTGTGTTACATCTTTCTATAATACCGTCTTTTAACATATTTTGTATTTCTGAATCAACTTCTTTCCTATATTTATAAGGTATGGGATAAGTTCTTATTCTAAAATTTTCTATTCCTCTAACTTCTATCTTATGTACATAATTATTTGCCATTCTCATCTCCTTTTTATTCAATCCTTCATATTTCATGATTAAATTCTTCACTTTCTCTTCATATTCCTTATTTCCACACACTAATTCCAGTTCCTCCATAATTATATTCCTTTCTATATTCCATAACTGCCTATTATCCTCTTCAATTTCCAATTCTTCCATATTTCCACTCCTTTTTATATTCCATAACTTCCTATTATCCTCTTCAATTGCCAATACTTCCATATTTCCATTCCTTTCTATATTCCATAACTTCTTATTATCCTCTTCAATATCTAATTCTTCCATATTTTCTTCTTCAAATTCTATCTTATTACCATTTAATTCTATCTCCATCTTTTCAAAATCAATTCTTGCTTTATACTTCGTTAATTCATCTATTCCTATAACTATGTCTGTTTCTAAATTATCCACTAGCAATAATTGCATCTCAACTTCTTTCCCATCCTTTAATTCAATACTTTGTATTATAGATCTGCTAACCTCACACAATTTCTTTCCATTTGCTCCTATTAATGTAGTCTTTGGTATCTTGACTAGCTTATTTTCATAATTTCTAATATTTTCTTCTATTAGTTTTTATTATGGACGCTTCCGAACCTGTATCTATTAATATTTTTACTTGTTTCCCATTTAATTTTCCTTTTATTTTTATTAATCCCGTTATTTCTTTTAATTCCAAATCTTCCCCAAATTTAATGTATTCCCTTGGATGTTCATATGTAATCACTCTCTTTTCTCTCCTTTGAATACTGTTCTCTGTAATTGTTATTGTTGTTGTTTTATATTTAAAGTTTCTGTTATAGTTGTTTTAGTTGCTATCGTTCTTATTATAGTTATCGTTATTACCTGAATTGTTGTTATAATTATTGTTATTATCTCCATTGTTATTATATCTGTTAATGTAATCATTTCATCATTATATCTTTACATATCCTAATTTCTATCTATGTACAAAATTATATTTACATATGTTTTTTGTCTAACATTATTTGTTAATTATAAACTTTTTATTTACATGTGGTTTTTATATCCCTTCTTGACCTTTTACAATTCCTTAGTCGTCTTTTAGATTCCGGTCCTATAATACAGCCTTATTATTCAATTTTATTTTCTTTTCCTAAATTCCGTTTTGTCCTCTTCTCTTATTGTTTGATTCTCTTGTATCCTAAATTTCTTTCAATGTTCCACTGAGTCTTTTTTTATTTTGTTATCCCCTATCTCATCAATTTCTCCCAATAGATTCATCAAAATTTGCGTTTCCAATTTCTTCATATTATTGTTTCTTCTTTTTATTATTTCATTTTCCATAATACTCTCACTTCCTATCATTTCATTTTTAATAATCCTATTAAAATTTCTTGGATCAATTATCTTTATATTTCTGCCAAGTTTTACTCTCATTTCGAAATTTTCTGCATAAATTATTGTTTCTATATTCTGTCCTATGGTTTGTTCTATTTCTTCCTTGGTTTCTTGTAATATCTTATTCATTTTCTCTAACTTCCAATTAAGTTGTATCCCCCTATTATTATTATTTCCTTTACCATATGTTACTGTTCGTTTCAATATATCAACATCTGGGTCTGTTATTTTCCAATAAATCTCTTTTTCATAAATGTTCATGACTTCCTCACTTCCTAAATTCTGTAAACTGCAATCTATCATCTCCTCATTTATTAGTCTTTGTATTTTCACTTCGTCAATTTCCATTTTATTACTTATTTCTGTTCTATAGTATCATCATTTATATTTTCATTTTGTATCTTCACATCCATTTGAATCTCTTCTTTGAAATCCTTTTCTTTCTCCTCCATTTTGTTAATTCTGTTATTCTGTGAATTGTCTATTTCCGTTATTTCTTTAATCCCCTCTCCTCTTATTGCTTGTTTAATTTCTTCCTTATCTTGGTCCAATTTTCTAATGAATTCTTCATGATGTTGGTTCATTTTCTCATGAAATTTCTTTATTTCTCCCCTAATATTTTTCATATCTTCCCTAATTTCTTTATTCCAACTATTCATATTTGCATCTTGTTTATCCATTTTTTTTATCATCATTTGAAACATACTCATTACGTCCATTTCCTCTTTTTCTTTTGATTCTTGTTTATCCTTCTTTCCTGTTTCTTCTGATAATGGTACATCTTCTTCTTCCTGACTTTGTTCTGAAATATCTTCTTCCGAATGTTCTCTCCCCTGTTCCAAGTATTGTACCTGAAAATCTCTTCTACCATTACTCCTTTCTTCTCTTTCTTCATCAGACCTACTTTCGACTCCTACCTGCTTTCCGTCCCTTAATGTCATTTTCCGTTCCATTTTATGTATCTAATCTTTTTTCAATACAGTCAAAAAAATTATTTCAATGCTTTTTTATAATTATTTACAAAATTTCTATATTAGTCCCACGTTGCGGTGCCATGTTATTGTGATATGTTAAGTGTGTAATTTTAAATGTTTCAAGACAAATATACCCAGTCAATTAGCTGAAAATCAAGTTTGATGTAGTTTATGATGATCGATCAAAGGTCTCCATGGGCACAATTTGATCTAAAGTAATTGTTTTATTAGCTGCTGTTCAGAACACCTTCTAATGTTTCACAGATAAGGATTTTGAAGTGTACATCATGGAATGGTTGAGGCACTCGAAACAGCGACTCTTGCGTGAGAAAAAGTAATCGTAAGTAAACGATAGAATTTTCTTTAATCAGGTTGGGTTTCTGTTGATTTAACGTAATGTTTCATAAAATCTTTATGGTGTAAAATTTTTATTAGTTTCAATATTATTAAAAAACTATTTTAATAAATTTTCTGTAAACTAGCTGTAATGTATGAGTATCCGTTAAACTTAATTCAGTTTCAAAGTATGTTACATTATGGCAACTACAGATTAATATCCCCTTTTATTTCTTGCTTTTACTTAATGTGTTCAATAGTTACCACTTTCCACACTTGTTATGTAATATGTTTACACGTTTTTATTTTTTTTAGGTTGGATTCCTGGACAAGATATTTTTTTTCTTATTTTGTACCTGTTTTTTTCAAATTTACTGTACTGTTCATTAAAAGTGAATAAACGTTTTAAATCCTTTATTGATTTTTTTGCTATTTTATTTTAAATGTACATGGTGAACAACTAAGAACGACTGTAGGCCACATCTCAGAAAAGAATTATGGGACAACTTTCAAAAAAATTACCTATGAACACTCGAAAACATAATACTCATAAAAACATACTATTGGTGTCCTAAAAATACAATTATTGGAATCTTGAAGAGATTATGAAAAAATTTATTTAAGGAGATTTCAACTTATGAACAAATGTATAACTTTTTCGTTTTTCAATCGATATTAATGATTTTAGCTGCATCTAAAAGAGTTTTTCTGTTTAATAAGATGGATAACAAAATTAGATCATTTTATATTCACTCGGAAATTTCAAATGTAAATTGAGGCACTTTTTAAATTTTTATATCTGATAACGTAAATCCCTTTTCATCAGAATTTAAAAAATGTTCCATTACATTTGAAATTTCCGAGAAAATGCGAAAATTGTCTACTTTTTCACATAGCGTTGACAAAATTGTCCAATTTTATTTTTTTTGTTAAGCATATCTTATTAAAGAGGAATAACTCTTTTAAATGACGCCAAAAACATTGATATCGATTAAAAAACAAAAAAGTGTTACGACATTTGTTTTTTAGGTTGAACCTTCCCCCACCCCTTATTTGAAGAATAAGGACAAAAAGTCCCTAACTACATTTTTTCATAATCTCATCAATATATCAAAAATTGTATTTCTAGGATAACTTTAGTATGTTTTTTTGGAGATAATCACAGTATTATGTTTTTAAGTGTTCATTCCACCCCATAGCTGAAATTTTAGGAACTCAAAAATACTTTCCAGCGATTTTTCAGGGTCATTTTCCTGGAAGTATTTTTTTAAAGTTGTAGCATGATTATTTTTTGAAATATGGCCGACAGCCGGCGTTCTTAGTTGTTCACCCTGTATTTGCTGATTAGGCACAGAAACATCTATAAGATGTCATCTAGAATGTTTGAGGCATGTTGTTCAGAGGTTTAGGTAATGTCCATACAACATCTAAGAGAATACACTGTATTGTTTTTGATATGTCGCATTTAGATCATTGATAAGATGTTATTTTCTAGACATTGCATTAACTTTGACGAGAAGTTGAGAGGCATTTCAGAATGTAACAGAAATGTTGTTTTAGACCGTTATAAAGACTTCTTTTTGAGAAAGTTCTAGTAACATCTCAGTAATGTAAAAAGGCAGCGCTTTAACATCGCTGAGTTAAGTTGAAACATCGCAAAAGTTAACAGCCACAAGCTGGGCATCAGCGGTTGTATAGATGTGCATGTGATGAAAACAAGAGGAAAAAAAGGAAGAACATGATCACAATGTGATGTTGAATTAACATAACTGTAATATTTATTTCCATAGTGGTATGTAATGAAGAAGAGTAGCATGGTTACGGGAGCATGGACAACATTATTCAGAAAGTAATATATAAATGCTGACTCAAGCTTCTTCATTAATATGAAATGATAAATAATAGAAAGTTATGAATAATGTTTATAAATAATTGCTTAATCAGAGCGTTATTAGAAGATTATTCTGAAAATGTCGGGAAAAGAGATCGCTATATTGATATTTAACAGAACTCTTTTGTTATTGCTCATTTTGTCCTTCGATATCAACTTCGAAAGCCTAATGGTAAATATTTCAAGAGAAAATTGTTTATTGAGAGGACATTTTGTATATGGATGTGAAGGTACAAGGTACTACCGACAGTGATAAGACAAAGGTTAAAATACACTGATATGAGAATAGGGTATTACCAACAAGGATTCAGAGAAAGCAGACCGAAAATAGAAGCAATCCACATACACAAACAGTAAAAAAATGTGGTCAACAGTACATGGAGATACACATCATATTCATAGCTTTTCGACAGGTGTTTTACAGTTTATCGTCATCAAAGATAGTACGGGATATGAGAGAATTAGAAATACCAGCGAAGCTCATAATACTTACAAAAATGACGACGGATTGACCAGTGGCAAAGATGAGAACATCAAAGAAGAAATAAAAGTGGAAACAGGAGTAGGGCAAGGTGCGTCGATACAAATTGCTCCTTATGCTGATGATCTTGCATTACTAAGATCAGACTAATATTCTGGAAAACGCATTCTCGATACTAACTAGAACGACCGGAGAAAGAGGACTAGAAATTGAACAGGAGAAGACAGAATACTTTATTCGTTCCAGGAGAGAAACAATAAATATAAAATGATTAAAATCGAAAAATACAACTTTGAAAAGGTATCGAACTTTAGATATTTGGGTGTGAACGACCGGATTGCGGAAGTAACACGAGGAATAGTAATATGAAACAAGGCATACTGGATGAAAAACAGACTCCTAAAAGGCAAAAGCATCAGCCGCAAGACTCTATTAAGAATTAACAAAGTAGCAATAGGTGCCGTTACAGTTCACGCAGCTGAAAAAATGTGCCCCTTAGCTAAGGACAGAGAACGGCTGAGAATATATGAGAGGAAAATTATACGTAGAATCTATGGACCCAATAGGCAGGAGAATGGAGAACTACAGAGATTGAACAATAAAGAAGTAGAGAACATCCTATATGAAGAATACATTGTTAGGCTAATAAAAGCATAGAGGTTGAAGGGGTGGGTACATGTATAACGCAGAGATTCTGAGAGATTAATTAACAAGTTTTAAAATGTACACCTTGTACACAAACAGATCGAGAGGAAGCCCAAAATAAAAATGGGAAAGCCATATAATGGAAGAAATTAAAAGTTGAAATTAAGGATTGGTGAAAGACTTGCAGGGACAGAAAAAAAAGGAGAGATGTGATAAATTAAGCAAAAAGACACCTGACCTGAACTTGTAAAAGACACGTGCTACGAAACCCAGCGAAGTGATGAACATACATGTCGTACTTAGAAATGCGATTCAATAATTTTTTGATAAAGTTTAAATATCTATAGGAAGTAGTAGGAATCTTTTAGAGTTATAAATAATAATTGAAGTTTCGTTGTGTAGAACACATTTGTATGAAATTAAGTGTCTCACCTTGAAAATCTGGCTTTTCTATTCACTGATAGTTTATTCCATTAGGAGTATCCTTCCCACCTTTCAAGATCTATTCTTAGTAGTTCTAGTACCTAAGCCTTCTACTCAATAGCTGCTCCAATGGCCTGCAGGAATAACTCAGAGCAAGTGACAACATATACTACTCAGTCAGATTAGAATTTATTAGGAAGATCCATTATATGGAAAATACTTTCTAGTCCACCGTCATTTTTGGCTATTTTGACATAGAAATATATGATAATGTTCAATAATATAAGCCGTTATGATGTCGGGTAACACAATGTTTACTTTTCTCACGAATTTTAGGCTTATTTCAGAATGAAATAGGGCTATTGTGGAGAGTAGCATGACGCGACTTCTGAAAAAGTTCAATGCAGTTTTTTGTTTTGGGGTTCCCTGATGCCAAAATCACCCCCTTTCCAAAGGTTATATATATATATATATATATATATATATATATATATATATATATATATATATATATATATAAAACTAGTGAATATTGGGGATTGCAGCAAAAAATTGGAAAAGATATACTCTTAGCGGAAAATGTCCAAGCTTTCGAGGATGTTTGTCCTCATCATCAGGGAAACTCCGAAGTGAGGTTAGGTTCCATAAAGATGTAAAATCGTAAACTACAAGTCGTAAATTGTGGAATATTCAAGTAGGAATTGAACCAACGGCCTAATCAATCGTGTCATAGCAACAATTGTAATTGTCGCAGCATTTTATAAAATAAAACCATTGATTTCATCTTCATGTGTCACCATACTAAACGCCGGCGAGGAAATGATAATCATCATTTCCTCGCTTGTTGCTATGACACGATTGATTAGGCCGTTGGTTCAATTCCTACTTGAATATTCCACAATTTACGACTTGTAGTTTACGATTTTACATCTTTATGGAATCTAACCTCACTTCGGAGTTTCCCTGATGATGAGGACAAACATCCTCGAAAGCTTGGACATTTTCCGCTAAGAGTATATCTTTTCCAATTTTTTGCTGCAATCCCCAATATTCACTAGTTTTATTCCTAACTAGTCAGCAAAGACTATCTTTCTTATATATATATATATATATATATATATATATATATATATATGTGTGTGTGTTATAACGGAATTTGTAAGCACGATAGAGGGCATATTTTTTCTTGGATCGAAGCCAACCTCGCTACAAAACTCAGGCCAAAATCTTGGACAAGTTCGTTAATGAGCCAAATCGGCCCAGTAAACACAAAATGGCGCCCTGTCAAAGTTGAAAAAAAATCGTATTTCCTTTTTTTTCCATATGACAGAAAAAAGTTATTGATCTTTTTCAAAGACCTTAACACGTTCGATAACTTTTGTTGTTAACATTTTTCTCTGAATCGTATATTAAAACATTTATTTAAGAAAATTCACAAATTTACCAGAATTTTTTTTTATTGTTTTGTTTTTGATTTGATGCCAAAATGTTACTCTGGTTTTTTGTACATCTCAAAACATTCTATTACTTTTGTATCTAATTTTTTATTTTGGGTTTTATGCAAAAATGTTACTGAAATAAGCCTGTCCAATTGGTCCTGTGCCATTGGGATTTTTTATACTCTTTTCTATTCTCTGCTATAATCTTTGCATCGTTCTACTTTCTCGTCCTTCGACACAGAATTCCTGCTATGGCGTTTTTCTAGGTCTTCTTTGGTCTTCCTTTTCGTTCATTCTTTATTATTTTTGCAACTAATATTCTTTCTGTATGTCTCGTGTTTTCCATTCGTACTTAACATCCTCACTATTGTTCTATATATTCTAATACTGGTTGTATGCCTAATTAATTCCTTGTACTTACGTTCCTGATTTTGTCTATCTTCGTCACTCCATATACTATTCTTAGGTAGGGGAAGTTGGGGCAATACTATGTAACAAGCCGATCGGCTGTTACGATTTCCATCGGACTAGGGTATTTTAGTTTCGTCGGTGTAATGATCCGAAATTAAAAAACGGTATCGTACATAGGAAAAGTCTCTTCCCATCAGTAAAAATTAGAAGTTAGAAGAACATCGCAGTGGTTTCACATATTTGTTTGTGAATTAAATTCTCTAAATATTTTTTCTCCATGTGTTTTCTATTGTAATGTTTTTCTTATTAATTAAAACGTTTTTATTACGAGTGGGATAAACTTTAAACACACGGTATGGCTATTTACAAATTTACTTAAACACTAAACTACGCACTAACACTTAATTTATATACACTTAACTATTCACTTAAATTTAATTTATATACACACAAACTTAATTATTAATCTATATCAACACTTTACTGTTCGCTATTTCAGTGTATTCTTGTTTATTTGTCGAGATCACTTTATCAACTAAACTAACTCTCTATGGTCTGTCCTTTATATATATATATTAGTGCATTTTGCAAGCCCTTGCTTTATACATTAATAAATTAGCAAATGTTTTCTATGGGATAACTCGTTTATGACTGAAATCTGAGGCCTATGATTTTTTAGTAAAAAAGCAAAGAAATCGAAGATTTGATAACGAAAAGAAAATGGCTGGTTAAGATTGGGTTGAACCATTTTTAAAGCGTAATACCCAGATAAGCTTTCGAAAACCGGAAGGGACAGGTCAAAATCATATTACCGCCTTCAACAAAACTGAAGTAAATCGTTTTCACAAGAACCTAGAAGATGTTATGGAAAAGCATGCATTTACAACCAATCTTATTTACAATGTGTCCGAAACAGGAATATCGACTGTGCAAACTCCAGGAAAAATATTAGCTGCAAAGGGCCAGAAATAAGTTGGCTCGATAACACCTTGAGAAAGGGGGGAAAAGTCATTCTAGATTGTTGAGTAAGCGCGTCAGGACAATTCGTGCCACCGATGTTCATATTTCCGAGGGCGCGTATGGTGCAGACATTGAAGAGAGATGGGCCAATTGGTGCTATCTATGGTTGTTCCAAAAATTGATAGATTAACGAAAATTTATTTTTTGAGTGAATCCTACATTCCAATCAGTTTGTTAAGGTAACAACCGATGATCCGGTGTTGCTTGTGCTGGATAATCACGGGAGCCATATTTCACTGAATATATATATTATGTTTGTGAGTGTAAGAGGAATTTTTATTATTGTTGTAGTAGTATTTTGTTTTATTCAATTTTAGTGTGGCTAGCTCATTAAGTGAAAAAGAAATTTTTTATGTATTATTTATGTGGTGAGAATGAGATATTCTTTCTACTCTTTGCGTTCCGGCTGAAATTTTAACTCTTTATCTCAAATACTTTATCTATGATTCAATCAAATAACTTTTAATATTTTTTCTTTTAAATATTATTTGGTGCGCCTATGGTTAGAAATTCTCAGTAGAATGGTCGATTCCCAATCTCACAGTAAGAACAGATGTCACTCGTGTCAGTTGAAGTAATATATAAGAAATCAATGATTTCAAGAATACGTTTAATATTATAAATAGATTTCATTGGTCAGGAAATATGTATTATAAATTTAAACAAAGAAATAAAGTGATGAAATGTCTTATGCTAATATAAAAATTGAGGAGTCGAAATTAAAAACGTTAAATAGTAATGGGTAAGTACTTAAGTTTGTGTTATTACTTTTTATCAAATCTGTTTATATATTTTTAATAGTTTTAGATTTTAATTCTTCTAACTTTTATCACAGATGCACATCTTTAGCATGAATGTTGGTACCAACAAAGAAAAAAACACTAACCTTGTTCTCGAAACCCCACTAATTCTCCTTCTTGAAGTGTTGTCTTCCAAAACCATGCCATATAGATCTACCGTCCTGATGATGATGCTTCTTCACTGGAAGCCAATTCTTCATCAGGTAACAAGTATGTCTAACGTCTATTTTCTTCTTAGTTTCTAGTTGCTCTCATATATCTTGTTCAAGAGCTCTCCATTAATTTTCAGCACCAATTTTACTGATTATTTAAATTTTCAATATTATTTCAGACTGCCGTTGTCTCCAATAACTTGTTGTAAGTTTATTTGCTACTTCTACAATTAATTGAGGACTTCTGACAGTTTTTCTCTAAAATTTCTTATAATCTCTGCAACATGTCCTCCCTCATTCATCTCCAAATACCTACTACTCTTTTTTCAATTAACAAGCTTTTTGTGTTTTTTTGTTGCTGTCCAAAATCATATGTAGGCTGATTTCATATCCATCATCTAATTCTTAAGTTTTAATTAATTTAATGTATTTTATACATTTTTTTCATGAAATTTCCTATTTATTAATAACGTTCATTATTATTAACTAATATTTCAATAATTTTACCTGTATAAATAGTCCCTAATTGTTTAAATATTCGATAAAGTGTCTTTATCTGAAATCACTTATATTTATAAATCTGCAACGCGATTTCATTTTAAATTGTGATTGTGTCCTTTTTAAATGTTCTTTCTACCTAATTATTATTATTCCTGTACATAAACTATCCTTTATTCCTATTTCCTAATTCCTAAATAATACCGTTATTTACTTAACATCAACAAAATTCATATATTTCTTGACACAATAAATATAAAGAACTATGGTTTCTGCTTCTCTTTCGAGTTGATGCATTATTCTGTGCATTGACATTTTTGACATCTATGTCACAACGAGATCTAACCAAACAATTCTCTGAGTGTTGAATCATAATATTTGTTTATGATTTGTTCATTTAACATAACTATTACTAATGTTCAATTGATCTCTTAGAAATGGGTTACATGATTCTTTTAATTGACGAATTTTGACTCATAATGTAATATTTATTATATACAAAGCACTACGTAATCCATTCCTAAATATGCTGTATTTTAAGGTAAGTCTTTTCCTTTTTTATTCAAATTTCTTGTCAACAATTGCATAAATATTATATTCTACTATGAACAGATTACTTTATCGATAAATTCACTTGATATCATATTGAAAATGGACAGTAAAATGCCGTAACCTTTAGTGTACTTGTGAGAGTGAGATTTTCAATTATACCTTTATCTGGGTGATAAAAAACTATCTCTTTTATGTTTGTCTTATGCTTTATCTATCCGTTATAATGAATATATTGCAGATCTAATGAATTGTTATGGTATCAATTCCTCCGCATAAATCACATGAACTTCAACCGCTCGACTTAACTCGGACCTCCCAAAGCGGCTATCGATGGGGAATGTGATTTAAAATCTTAAAAATCGTGCTTACGAAAAAATTATGCATTATGAACTAGCCGGTCTTTTTAATAAAGCATATCTAAAAGCAGCTTCAATGGAAAAAGGAATTTCTGGATTCAGGGCTGCTGTAATATGGCCCCTGATAAATTTTCAGTTGAGCATACAGAAGTCACTAATATTCAAATCCCAATTGACTTAAGTGGATCTGTCAATAATTAAATAGATCAATCGAACCAAGAAAATATAGAACAACCTAGAACTTCAAAACAGTATACTCACTCACTCCTCCTCAAAGCGAAAGAAAACCAACTCAGATCTTAAAAGAAAGCTCATCTTTTAATGACTCACTGAATCTTATAGCACAAATAACACCTCTGCCAGTAATGAGTGAGAAAAAAACTGCAACCAAACACACAAAAAACAACATTCGGAAATTTTGACTTCCACTTCATTGAAAAAATTACTTAAAGCTAAGCAAGATAAAAAAGAAAAAAAAGAAAAAGAGAATAAGAAGGAACTTACAGAAGACAAAAAGAGAAATGGAAAGAAAAATATTGTTAATAAGGCAGCAAATGAAAAAAACAGTGCCACGAAAAACATCTTGTGTGAGAAAAATAGTAGACGATTCTGAAAATTCTGAAAGCTATGACGAAAGCCAGTTATGCGATGATATATGACCGTATGAATAAAAATGAGCACAACTTTCTATTAGCAAAAATTGAAGCAAATGCTATATAGTTTATGAAAAAAAAATTAAGTAAAGGATTTCTCTCACGTTTTAAGTATTTGCACACCTTGTTATGAATAAAAAGTATGCTTTGCTCACCTTATTCAGCATTTGCTCCAAAATTTTTGCATCTCGTTAGTAGGAGATGCACCTTGCGATAAGCTGGTCATAAAGTGGCAGAATTCGTGAATATACGGGCACAGAAGCAATACAAAGTGCGAAGGGAAGCTAATTGGCGAGATTTTAAATCTCTACAGATTTCAAGAAGAAAATGTAAATTGGGTGGCAACCAACTATTTGGGAGAAAATCTTGAAACAAGAGGAGCCGCTCTTCTTCAAATCATAAAATAAAGGTTTTCCTGCGATATATGGCCCATTCTGGATTTCAGATGGATGTAGTAGAAGAATTGGGAATCACTCAGTCGACTGTTTCAAAAACAATTTCATTTGTAATTAACAAAATAGTTGAAAAGTCCCATGTATGAATCAAATTTCCGACAACCCAACCCAAAATAAACGTGGCAAGTAAAATATCAGTTTCCAAGTGCTATTGGAGTGATTGATTGCACGCACGTTCAGATTTTGAAACCGAATCAATACGGTCATGAATACATCAACAGAAAGGGATTGGCGACTTTAAATGTGCAGGCAACATGTAACTCAGTGGAAATGTTTACTAATGCTGATGTTAGTAGTTGGCTGAGTTCTGTACCCGACGCAAGAATTTGGAGGAACTGCGATATAGGTGTAACTATGCAACAGTTTCCTGGTGCAGTACTACTGGGTGATGATGATTATGGCTTAGAACTGTGGCTAATGACTTCGTTTAGAAACCCTAATAACGCATTGGGAAGAGTTCACAACAGATTTTTCAAGAAAGGAAGGATTATAATTGAAAGGTGCCAACTTAAGTGCAGGTTTCCAGTTTTGAAATACATGTGCCGAGTTAAATTAGAAAAAGTTCCATCCGTCATTATCTGTTGTATTGTGCTTCACAATATTGCCAAATACCTGGGAGATGCTGATTTTCAATATAATGCAGAGCCAGACGAAAATTATCATAACGGTGGTGACTACGAAGTAGAAGATGGGCTCCTACAGCGTGCACGAGAGAGACGGTTTGAAATAAGAACTGATACTCTTGGTCAAGATCTTAGATAAAAATGGTGGGTTCATGTAAATTGAATCAGGAGTGAACAAAATAAACATTTATCTATAAGAAAGGCGTTTCTTTTTGTAAATCGTACCTACTTTAATATTTAGCTCTCATATTTTCGTCACATGATTCTTTTGTTGCATTTAGTGGGTGGCCGGTGGCCACAATTAATATATTTTTGAAAGCCGCAATGAAATTTTTGATTTACCATCTTATTCATACTTTGTACTTCCGGATAAAGGAAATATTTATACTTTATTTCGAATAAAGTACAACTGAACAATATACAACAAATATTTAAAAAAATATATGTATATATTTAGTTCAATTGTGTTATTATATAAAGATTATCATCAATGCTGGATTTGGTTGCGCTTCTTTCCATATTGCCTGTTCATAAAACTGCCTCTGGATACGAGTAGTCTTTAATTGTTCGATAAGAACAAGGCGTTGTACTTCCTGTGTTGTCAGTTTGGAAGTTTCTTCTGTTTGACTGCAAGTTCGTGTTTGTTTGCTACTTTAACGCTTTTTGTGGCCGTGGTATAGGCCAGTGTTCCTTTTCTCTCTTGGACTGGAAAGATAAGGAAGAGTGAGATAATTCTTCGTCGTCTACATTCCTCGCAGCTACAGTAATACTTTTGGCTCCTTTAATGGAGTAATCTATGAAGATTGTAATTAAATGTTTTTCGAAAAATTCTTTATGTATGTATGCGAAAAAGGGCTACTTTATTGACGCAAAACTATTCTAAAAACAATATTTTCAACCAATAGTACTAAAAAAGCTCTGTTTAAAAATATAAAAAAGCATATTTTTTTCATATATCCCATTTTCTAGATGAGTGTTGTGCAATAAAGGAAAATGGAGTTTTTTTGACATGGTCGCGGCACTTTTGTATTACATATATCCATATCAAATTTATTTATGTGATGCAAACTTTTCTTCAATCAGTCAGGAATTAAAATCTTACCTTGTATTTTACCTATGATCGGATTCTCCTCTCCATCCATTAATCCGTGTAAAAATTTTTTCCACTGCTTTAAAACAGTTGTTTTATTGCCAGTTTTGTTCTTGTCAACCTTATTTCTTAGTCTCGTTTTCATGTTGTTTACTTTCTTCATTAGTTGCGACACTGTAAATGGCTTTCCTATTTTTCGTTCTATTTCTGTGGCTGCATGTTTTAAGGCCTCGTTTTTACATTTTTTATATGTGAAATTTGTGATTTGGTGAGGATTTCAGGTCTTTCTTGCAATTGCATTGCTACTATCAGATTGATACCTTTTTCTTCGTCGTTCCCCTCGTCTGAAGACATTTCAATTACACTTACAATCAAAACACGGTCAAATTAATGCAGACGCAACTCGACTGTTCGCGAGTTTTGACAGGAATGACCAGGCATTCAAGGCACAATTGCTCATTTTATTGAAGCAAAAGCTCTTGAGTATAAGCAAATCATTATTCATATCCACTCGAGTAGATGGTTATACTCCGACCTGTTACTCTAAGCTCTTGTTCGGAACGTTTGCCTATACTCATGAGCATTTTCTTTCTTTTTATTCATACGGCCCAATGAATTAGATGGTGTGAACCTTCAAAATAATGACGTTTGCTTGATTTGTGGAGAATTTTGACAAAATAATGAATTATAGTACCATTGTACTTTTGTTCGGGTTGGTCACATTCTGAGTGTAGTGGATGGAGTACAGCTGATTGATACACTTGCTATATCTGTATTGCAGCAGCAGCAAAAAAAAAGATATTAAATATATAACTAGCCATATTTTACTCTTTTTTGGAACCTCGAAAATTTGTTAAGAACTTTTTTAATGTTTTACTTTTGTTAAGAAATTTAGATTGATTCCTTGTTTATGTAGTATATCGAACAATAAAACAAATACAAATTTAATAAGTTTGGCTTTTTATAGTTCTTTCTATTCGTTAGGCATATTAGACACACGTGCGCGGTATTACCCAGAGCATGCGCGGCATTACCCTTTATACGGGGGAATACAGCGAATTAAGGGTTGCCGCCCGAAAAGTCACTTTTTAAGAAGATACTTTATTGATAATACAACTACACAACTTTAACACAAAATACACTATGTTTAATACATTCAAATAATCGAACTTATATACTAAAATAAATGCAACTATAGACTAGAAATATGCAATTCTGCAGAATCATCATTTGTTGTACAAACATGGATCAGCGGTCGTGAGTTATACCGGAAGCTCGAAGGTTAATAACATGCATGAGCCATGGGTAAGCGAACTGTAACTTCTCCATCCCCTGAAGAAGTTTTGTAAGGGACGAACTAAACTGATGGTGATGATGGCACATTCTGATGAACCTCAGGTTCTTCTGGAGTTTTACGTTGACGTCCTAGAAGTTTATATAATCCCAGTATTATACAAATGGTTATGATGATGTAGATTGGAGTCATACAGAAGTGTGTGAGGTCTGTCTTTTGCTGACTGGTAGATATTGATTGTAGTCGTTATTCTTCCCTGGTAAGGAGGTGGAGTTGGTCCAACGGGATTTTCTTGATTGTCAACGGTTTGGTCTTGGCTATCTGAGTCTGTGGGGCGGTTTTGATTCTTGGCAGGGTTAAAGCTTCTTCTCGTATGATCGATTTGGTGTTATCAAATGCTTCCGTATTTGTTCTGAAGCGACATCCTGGAGGAAGTTCGATGAGGTATGTTCCTTCAAGCACCATAATTTTTGAAGTGGAACACTGTGTAGAAATCTTTGTAGCCTGAGGAAAAACTTCTATATAATTGGCTTCTGACATCTCTTGAATGAATGTGGAGTTAATTGAGATAGGTAGATGTTCGCATCGGGCTTCTTCGTTGGTGAGCTTCAGGATTTCGTTAACACAATCATAGCTTTCTTGAAGTAGCTGTTCTACACATAGGTATTCTATGCCCATTGGTTCACAGGGTGTTTCCATATATTGGTAAATGTTTTCATTAGAGGCTAGGTAAGGACCAGGTGGAATGATAATTCTTTGGTTATGTGTGGGAGTTGAAAATAGATGAAAATATGAGAACGGATCGGGATAGAAGACTGGAAAGTGGATGACAAATACCAATGTGTGATTGGTATAATAACCGTCAACTCTTAGAATGTTGAAGTATTTCGTGAAATCTTCTTGAACGTATGCCAATTGTTCGGACGAGCGATGTTCATGCATTTTCTCTACTGCCCATTTCAATTCTTCTGGGTTGATTAGGCTGCTATGAATGATATTTATTCTTGCAAATGTAATGCTTGTTTCTAAGTCCGTGAGAAGCTGTAAGATAGTCTGAAGAGTTAGGTTGAGCTGGTGGATGACAAATACCAATGTGTGATTGGTATAATAACCGTCAACTCTTAGAATGTTGAAGTATTTCGTGAAATCTTCTTGAACGTATGCCAATTGTTCGGACGAGCGATGTTCATGCATTTTCTCTACTGCCCATTTCAATTCTTCTGGGTTGATTAGGCTGCTATGAATGATATTTATTCTTGCAAATGTGATGCTTGTTTCTAAGTCCGTGCGAAGCTGTAAGATAGTTTGAAGAGTTAGGTTGAGCTGGTCTAATATGTTTCGTACTTCCATGTAGTTATTTAAGTCAAATACAAATTTGTTCATATCAGTGCTGATTTTGTTTATCTCAAAAGCAATGTTTTCTTGGTTGTGTGTAATGAGTGTCACTGTAGTATTATAGTTTGCCATGATTAGTTTGTTTAGACTCGTATGCCTGTCAATTTCTGATATAATGTTGTTTTGGTTTTTCTCAAGTGAGGCGATGGCCTTGTTGTATCTTTCGGCATCATCTTGATGTAAATTACCTGATATTACTTTGTTTATGCTTCTCAAACCATTAATTAATCCTCTCTTCAGTTTGTATTCTGGATAGATGCTGTGGAGTTTCTGCTTAGCAGCGATTAGTAGGTATTGCAGACTCTGGTCGAAATTTTGAAGCTGATTGAAGTGCATTCAAGTGCATTCATTTCTTCAGCTAATGGTCTCAGGTGAAAATAGTGGATGAAGTCGTGTTTACTAGTTCGAATTCTTGCTAATCCAAGCTTGAGGGGTAGAATTCCGGAGCTGTCCTTGAGATCCTGGATCAGGACTTCTTGGGCCATTACGTATGTACATCTGTAATATAGGGCTCACATTAGATTTGTTTGGCTGGTGTTTGACATTTTTCTTGTGTATAGTTGTATTTTGAGTATCAACAGTGACCTCGTTGTCTTTTGTAACGATTTTAGGCGAAAATCTTGGAAGTAATTTATTCCTTTTGACCATCTTTTTGGTATAAATTTTGGTAGAAGGTTTGTAGGATATAGGAGTTTGTCGTTTCTCATTCCTTTTTTCTATGGCTTTTTCTTTGATGTCTTGGATACTCTTGTTGATTTCTTTATATATTTCTTTGGGTTTTTCCCGATGGCCTTGTGTATAGTTGTTTAACAAAGCTCTATCTATGTCTATGTCAAAAGGGTCTTGAGCGCCGAAATGGTCATTCAGAACATCTATTGTTTTTGTTTGGTTTCAGAGTGAACAGAACTGTTGTAACCCAAGATAGCATATAGCATTTGTTCCTTAATACTTAAAGTTTTCTTCTTTGTTCTGAGGATTCTGAGATGTTCGAGTATTGTGGAGTGGAAGCGTTCAACTATTCCATTGGACTGTGGGCTATCCGCAGTTGTGTGATGAATTATAATCACATGAGTGTCTACAAACTTTTGTATAAGTCCATTCTTGAACTCGGTACAGCTGTCAGCTACCATCATGTATGGCATTCCATGATGTGTTACATAGATGAGGAGAGCATTTAGAACGTTGATAGAATCAGATCCTTCTATCGGATAGGCTTGTCCATACTTGGAAAATGCATCGACGATAGTCAGAAACTTTTGACCATTTGATGGAAGGTATCGAGATGAATTATTTCCAAAGGTTTTGTTGGCGTTGGTGTTATCATGAATTTTGGTTTTGGAGGTTTTCTGTCGTATTTGCTGGCTAGACAAGTATCACACAAATTGACAATTTCTTTAACATCTTTCTATAAGGCAGGCCAATAGTATAGTTTCCGAATTTGTTTTTCGGTTTCATTTATACCTCTGTGGTTAGTCTTTCCTTCATGGTATTGATTTATAATGTCTTTTTGTCTTTGGGTGCTATTAACATCTTCTGAAACTTGATTGGATTTTACTAAATCATAGGCCGTGCTCTTGAATGTTTCTCGTACTATGTTACAGAGAAGTGGATAAAGAACATCATTTTTGAAGTACAAAGCATATTTTATATTGGGATCGAGATAGTCTTTGAAGAATTTGAAAAAATCTATTTTTACTCGTAGATTGTCTTTGCCAACTTGAACATAAATCCTTTTCTTATTAACAAAAGTTACTTCGGTGAATGGTGGAGCTGGAATATGGTTAACTAGTTTGAATATCACTTGATTATTGTAATGATTTGGTGGTCTCTCGCTTATGGGAATTCCTGAGATAGGGTTTCCTTGGGCTGTATGTCTTGTTGCATTTGAATCGAAATCGTCTTCTCTTCCTTGGAGTCAGTCTTCTATCGTTGGAAGTTCTTCCATGTTTAGATTGTTTGACGGAGAGTGTTGCTTCTCTCCTTCTTCTAGTAATTCCTTAATTATTTGGAGTTCTGTGGGATTTAGATGGACTGTCGTGCGAAAAATTTCTGTTTCGATATCTTCTAAAGGATCGAGGATAGATCCTGGGTGATTGTACATTGATGCCGTGTATTCGTTATCTAATTTACCTATTTCTTCTTGAAGATTTTTGTCAAGTTCATGTGCGTTGATCTCAACTCTAGAGAGAGCGTCGGCATTAGTATTAGATTTGACTTTTTTATATGCAACTTCATAGTCGAATTCTTCCAATTTCAGTCGCCATGTTACTAATTTAGAATTTGGGTCCTTCAGCGAGAGATAGAATCTTGAATTCCCTTCCAAAAAGATACGGGCGGAAGTATTTAGTAGCCCATATTATTGGTAGCATTTCTTTTTCTATAGTTGAGTATTTAATTTCTGTTTCGTTCAGAGTTCTTGACGCGTATGCAATTGGCTTGTCGTTACCAATGGGACCTTGAGAAAGTACGGCTCCAATGGCGAAGTTGCTAGCATCTGTGGTGAGGTTGAAAGGCTTCGTGCAGTCTCGATATTGAAGCAGTGGTTCATTGGTTAAGAGGTTCTTACAGGTCTTGATACATTCTAGGAATACTGGTGTGTGTTCTATTTAGCATCTTTCTTCAAGCATGAAGTTAAAGGTTTCGTTATTCGAGTAAAGTCTTTGATGAATTTTCTATAGTAGCCCATTAATCCCAGAAATCCTCTGATTTCTTTGGCTGTTTTCGGAATTGGGTAGTCGACAATAGCTTTGATTTTGTCTGGATTCGGCTTAGTTACTTGTGGAGTCACAATGTGACCTAAGAAGCTAACTTCATTTTTCAGAAATTCACATTTGTCTACCTGTATCTTAAATCCCGTTTCTCTAAGTCTTTTGAAGATTCTCGCGAGATTGACAAGATGTTTATGTAGGGACGTAGAAAAAAAGATTATGTCATCCATATATACAAGACATATTTCTCCTTGCAATCCTTTGAGAACATTGTCCATTACCCTTTGAAATGTCGCAGGGGCGTTCTTGAGTCCAAATGGCATTCGGAGGTATTCATAGTGACCGTTCTGGACGTTAAATGCAGTTTTAGGGATGTCTTCTTCTGCCATTTCAATCTGGTGGAATCCACTAGCTAGGTCGAGGGTAGAGAAATACTGACATATTCCTAGTTTGTCAAAGATATCTGTGATGTTTGGGATTGGTTAACTATCATTTATTGTCTTCTCGTTAACTTTACGGTAGTCTACCACTATTCGCCATTTAATCTATCCCGAGGCGTCGGGTTTCTTGGGGACGAACCATATGGGCATCGAACATGGTGATTGGCTTGGTCTAATGATTCCTTGGTCTAACATTGATGCTATTTGTTTTTGGACCTCTTCTTCATGAATGTGAAGATAGCGGTATGATTTGGTGTAAGTGGGAACTTCATCTGTTGTTCTGATGTTATGCTTGATTTGGTTGGTGAAGGCGAGGGGTAACTCTGAATGATGGAAGACATCTGAAAACTTTTTGCACAATCGTTTAATGTGCTCTTCTTCTTCTGGATTGAGATGATCGGTTCTAAGTAGATGTTCAACATCTGTCTTCTGGTATTCCTGAGGTATAATGTCGGCTGTGTAAAGATGGTAATCGGATAAGTGGATCCCCGAACTTCTTACTGGATCTGTTAGTGCTATCTGTATTGGTTCGTCTGTGGCGTTGATGAGTTCTGTCCATGCTAGACCATTGGCTGCTGTAGTTAGACTTTCGTTAAGGAAAGCTCCTTGTATCTCTTGTTTCGGAAGTATGATAGTTCCTTGTGTTTCTTTAACGGGTACCCGGACTTGAGTAATTGTCTGTGGTTCGAGTTGGATGGAGAATCGGGTTTTGTTACTTTCGTAATATTGAATAGGTAGATCAGAATTTTCTGTGACGAGTTCAGAATCAGGAAAATTGAGTTTGGCTTTTAGAAGCTTGAGATTATCAAGGCCTATTAGGCCATCAAAGGTTTTGTGGAATTTGAAGAAGTAGAATTTGAAATTTCCGTTCTTTTGGAATTCGGAAAATATGGGTATGTCTGCACAATAATCTTGGGAATGATTTTGGAAAATGGAGGTTACTATAAAAGGTTCATGTTTGATATTATCATGAAAATATTTCGAGGCGATGTCAGGATTGAGGAAAGATTTGGTAGCACCAGTGTCGATAAGTAGTTCAAGAGAAGGGTTGGAGATGGTTATATAGGGTAGTTCCCTCTTATCTTGGTAAGAATTTAGCTCTATCACGTCGCGTTGTTGTTTTCGGCATTTTCCCGAAAATTTGTCGATTGTTCTTCGTAGTCATTTTGAAAATTTTCTTCATACGGTTCTGTTGTCTCGCAAAACTGATTTCCTTGGTGATAATAATCGTAAGCTGTTTCATCATCAAATTCGTTGGTATCATAACCATATGCTTAGTTAGCATGTTCAATGTTAAATAATTCTTCAGATGTGAATCTTGGCGGATTTTGCTGTTGTTGAGATCTCCAGTTTCGGTTCTGAGTCGTAGCTCTAGTGCTAATGCTCATTGGTGTTGGTTTATGTGGCTGAGATATTCCAGGTTTATTACCCCAGGTGTTTTGTTGCTGAGGCCTACTGAACTGTTGAAACCTTGACGCTCCAGGGAATACTTTCTGGCCTTGTGGAATGAAATTATTTGGTTGCGCCGGTGATCTAAATCCAGAATAGTGAGGTTGTGGCTGCCATTGCGGTCGGGGATGTGGTGGTTGCCATTGTGGTCTGAAAGTTGATGGTTGCCATTGTGGTCTAAACGTTGATGGTTGCCATTGTGAATACATAAGAGGAGCTGATGATTTATGTTGTTGGTTTGCGCTGATATGCCTGCTGGTTGTTGGTTGAGGGTTTACCGCTTTCTGGAGATACCTTATATTGTTTTCTTCCGGGATGTACTGCATTGCCGTAGATAGATTGCTTGGTCTCATTGCTCTTATAGTGGAACCTAAGGGTTCCGGAAGTCCTGCTAGGAAAGTTGTTAGGGCTTGTTTCTGGAAAAAGCTCTTCTTACTTGCCTTTATGTTAATATCGCCGTTGTGAAGTTCTATGTAGTTAGATATTGTATTTAGCAGACCCCTTACTTTCTCGTAATACTGCTGTGGAGATTCATTGGATCCTTGACGTAAATTTACTAAGTCTCTTGTGAACGAACTTCAACGTTTTCCAAAGGTTCTTGAAGTGGATAAACGTTAAAAAACGAAGAGGATCACTAAGGGCTCTTCCACTATACTACTGACTGCGCCAATTAAGGGTTGCTGCCCGAAAAGTCACTTTTTAGAAAGATACTTTATTGACAATACAACTACACAACTTAAACACAAAATACACTATGTTTAATACATTCAATTAATCGAACTTATATACTTAAATAAATGCAGCTATAGACTAAAAATATGCAATTCTGCAGAATTATCATTGGATCAGCGGTAGTGAGTTATACCGGAAGCTCGAAGGTTAATACCATGCATGAACCATGAGTCAGCGAACTGTAACTAGCGCTTTACTTTTTATTTGTCAAATCAAAAACATCAATAATAATAATGTTTTGAATAATTGCTTAAGTTACTAACATAAATCAGTCCAAGTGAGGGAAAAATTTATCGAAACAATTGTCAATTTTTTAGAATTTTCAATAATTTTTATTATATTGTGGAATTAACTAGGAACCGTGAGTTTCATTTAAAACACTAATAGGAAGAATGAAATTTATTTATTAAGTATTAATGAATTTGTGGCCATTTCTTCTTAGGTGCGTGGTATTCCCCAAACTTACCCTACTCCGTCTCTATTGCTTGTATCTTACTTTGTGGTCATTTGTCTAGTGTCCAAGATACGTTCCTTATTTTATTAATCTTAGTGACTCCAAATACTCCTCTTAGGTACTCCATCTCCATTGCATCTATCTTACTTTGTTATCTTTTGTTCAACATCCAAGATTCAGGAGCAAAGTCAAGATTGGCCCATATATTTCTTTAAAATGTTTAAG
Organism: Galeruca laticollis; assembly: GCA_963921935.1. Classification (NCBI taxonomy): domain Eukaryota; kingdom Metazoa; phylum Arthropoda; class Insecta; order Coleoptera; family Chrysomelidae; genus Galeruca; species Galeruca laticollis. The sequence goes on along the minus strand of OY998183.1, from coordinate 44,475,848 downwards.
TGGGTCTTGCGGGTATATTCTTCTTTTTTAATAAAGGCATCAAGTTTTGGTTTATTTCAGCTTCTTGCGTTCCTATCTCGTCTATTATAGTTGTATAATGTTTCCACTTGTTCTATTTATGTACGACCTACTTCTATGTTCATAGCTACCGATTTGTCTTCTACTGTCATTACTTTTGTTTTATTTGTATTTATTGTAATTTCGTATTCTTTTGATACTCCGTTCCATTTGGGTACGTTTTGTTGCAGGTGCTCTTCCTTTCCAACTCTAAGCACCACATCATCTGCTCGTCCCAATATTCCTACTTGGTTTAAGTTCATGTGTCTTACTGGTAATTTCCTGCTCCTTCTTATACCTCCATTTCTTGAAAACCCCATCCACGGGATGAATAATGTCAGGCTTAAACTTCCTTCTTGCTCCTCCCAAAAATATTCTCAATTTAGGGCCCTCGCACTAGTATAACCATACCAGAACAGATATATTGAATAATATTCAAACTCAACTTGAAAATAGGAAAATCGATTTTCTAGGAAAAACATTTCTCCATAATTATAAATAGTAATACAATATTGAAACCGCACAAAAAAGTAATCAATTAAGAAATAACATGGCAAAAATACGATTCACAAAAGCCCTTTCAAATTCTCAAATATATGAACAATTGTTCCTGCTAATTAATATGTATGTCGAACTTGAATTGAGAAGATATATTGGGATACAAATCAACCTTTCTGGCCTATTATAATAAGCTTAAATGTAATTTTGTGTATTCATAATTTTTATATTTTTAATAATGGTGAGAGCGCTTGGGATATTGTTACTCTACATTTTTGTAGTTTTCGCAATTTTATTTTGGCTTCAGATTGATCGAGTATCCAAACATTGATTCCAATATTGTGTGGGTCCCAAATTGTATCACAATTCTTCCTGATATTAAAAAAAAAACATAATTGCACCGAACGATTATCATATTTCAAGTTATGACGAGAGCGCACTGGGTGATACTTCACTTAAGCTGACGGAATTACATATTTTTCCGATCTCCACCATCGTGTGCAATAGATATACTGACGACTAACTTCTCCTCCTCCTTATGGTCACCCCTCACATTTTTCAAATGGGACACCCTGTACATTAATATTTTTGTATTCTCCCATAGGAGATTTAAAAAATGTATTATACCTAGAGTGAAAAGTAAATCATTTGAGAGTTACGGATAATTTCCATTTACTTATAGAAACACTTTCATTAGCCGAATAGTACTATATTATTTTATAAATTGTCTAAATTACTTCCATTTGTTCCCATACCACCGATCTTCAAAAGCTTGTCGCACATTATGTAACATTTCCGGATTAATTTGTCGACATTCCTGAAAAAAATGCTAACGTGAATAATCTATATATTCCGGCGCAGTAGCATTAATTTTTGATTCGGATATCCCTATAAATAAAGTCTTGGCGGTTAAATAGGGTAGTATAGGTGGCTATTCCAACATTGGCCCTCATCCGTCTATCCAACTACCGGGGAACGTTTGGTTTAAAAACTGTCGATAGCGTAATGTGGTAGTGTCCCATCTTGTTGAAGCGTCAGCGAAGCTTGGGACGTATTATCATCAATTCTTGTTATTTTCGGATCGCCAATATCCCTGAGTAATTGTAGATAAGACTCACGATTCAAATTACCCCTAATTGTCTACTCATTATCAATAATTATTGTCTGTTCACTACAACACTCGACGGTGAAGTGGATATTGTACAATATATCTGAATTCCCCTTCAGTCGGTTCACTCATCAATAATTCACAAAACTGTACGCCGCGGCGGTCCAAATCTTCTTCATGTAGCTCTTGGACAAATTTCATTTTGAAAGTATAGAATTTGAATTTTAAAACACTGCTGCGAGAAACGCCCACTGCACTAGAAATTTGTGATATTGACTGTTGTTTGTGTAACGTGAGTTGTCCTAGAGCGGCAACTTCTATAGCCTCGTTGTAAACTTCTTGTTGTGGTTGATGTTTGTTATGGGAAACTAATCCTGTTTCTAAAAACTTTGTCAATAAATCAGTTACGTACTTATGTGTAGCAGCTCTTCCGGGATGAGCAACATTTAGAAGTCTAGCTGTGGCATTTATGGATTTATTATTCGTCGAATAGTTTCAATTCTCTTGATACTTGTGAATGTTGATATTCTATGGTAAATTATACCTATGTTACGAAATAGCACACTAGTGTATTCCCTGAATCCTATTCTAAGCCATGTATGAAAGTTGAAATTTTGGCGGATGCGCAGGGATTTCTTAGAACTGTTTACGATTTTTTTTGTGACTATCTTAACTAGACATTGTTTTTGTGACCAGTCTTATTTAGAAAATTCCAGGGAGCCGATTTGTTTTTGAGTAAGCCGCAATCTAGAATTATCTATTAAAAAAGACACTAATATATAAAGGAACGACCAGTGGGAGGGTCAGTTTATAAACTGATCTCGTGATATAAACAGCGAACAAGTGAATAGTATGTGTAGTAAAGTGTTTATATAGATTAATGTAAGTGAATTAACTGTGTACATAATATAAATTAGTCCAGTGTAGTGAATAAATAAACTAAGTTAGTAGACATAATGTGTATGTATAAATTTAACCCACCCGTGATAAAAACGTTCAAATAAATAAGAAAAACATTACATTGGTGTCAGAAGTGGGATAATATAAATAAGTAGCTACGCAAAAATGGCCAAGAAACTATATGACCCGAAAGTGACAGAGCTAAAGGCAGAATTGGAAAATCGCGATTTGGAAAGGCCCCGTAAGAAGAGTGAATTAGTAGAAAGACTCAAAATGTCACTGGAAAGTGACCGCTTGGAACCAGAAACATTTCTATTCAGAGACTAGGCTGCCACCTTAATCTCATCAATTTCTGCTATGAACGAGAAAATGTCAACTATGAACGATATTTCTACTAGTATGGACGAGAAGATATCATATATTAAGAACGATATTTCTGCTAACATGGACAAGGTTTCTACTAATATGGACGAGAAGATTTCAACCATGGAGAATGATATTTCTGCTAACATGGACAAGATTTTTGCCGATATCTCAATAATGAAAAAAACCATTGTTGCTGACGTCGAGATTAAAATATCATCTCTAAAATCGGACATAGAAAATAAGATGACAACGATGGACGAGAAAATCGAGAATAAAATGACAATGATGGACGAAAAAATCAAGGAATTAGATTAGCCTATTCAAGAACACGAGGCACGCCAGAGGAGGAAAAGAACACCGAGCAAACAAAACCTTGTAAGCCAGAAACACACAATGAGTTAGAAGATATTGGCAGTTTAATCCGAGTCAAGGCGTTCCAAAAAATATCGTGGACCAATTATGTAAAACAGTTTGAAGCAGCCGCTAGAGTGAATAATTGGTCCGATAAGGAGAAAGCAGTGAACTTAACTATCGCGCACCTGGACGATGCCTTAGACGTACTTCAAACAATACCTCTGGAAGAAACGGATCACATCGAGCAGCTGAAGGAGAGGTTGGACATGCGATACTGTCATTTCGCTTTATCGGGACATTCGTTGGACAAACGACCTTGCATCAACAGTTAAAACAACATCGCAGGTTACTTTTCTTATTCCTTTTCTCATCTTTATCTTTCTTGGCTTCAGTTTTCCATTCCTTTATGTGATACCCCTCTCGGTTTCTCTCTTGGAACTGTGTAGTTTTCGAAGTTTTAATTTCTCATATAGCTTAACCTTTTCTTTGAATTCACCAAACGTTTTTGCACAGGACAAAATAAGTTTGTTTCATCTATCATTCTGTATACCATCAATTATATATTGAATCAAAACTTCAGACTCTATATTTGCTCTCTTGTACTGACTCTTCCCTCCGCTTTTTCCTTGTCATCAGTAATTTATGTATTTGGATACTACTAACATTCACTTCAAACTCCGCTATTAATTTTTTTTTAAATCATCCATTTTGTAATTCCTCTTTCTGACTGAATAAATAGCCTCCTTTCAATGATTTTTTCGCAAATATCAACTTCTGCAATTCATTCCATCCTGTCAGCTTAGAAATTTCTTCGAAATCTTCAATCCAGTTTCGAACTGGATAATTGTGTCTTCCATCAAAAGTTCTAATACTATCCTCAATGTCTTTGAATGTCAATAAAAACGAACCCCTTTAGCTTCGTAACTTCAAAAGATTTGCCATTCTTGTTGACTCCATTATTTTTATTCTCATCTTCATAGAAACTAACCTCACCTTCCAATTCATCTTCCACTTCATCTTCTGTTATTTCATTTTCATCACTTGACTGTAGGTCATTCATGAAGGAACAAATGCGTGCAACTACTTCTTCATCACTACCAGAATAATCAAGATCAAGTATATTACAAATAACAATAAGATCAGGCAATAGCACTTTTTGTTTTATCTCATTTATTTTTTGTGCAAATGCTGAAGACTTTTTGTCGAAATGAAAACCAGAAAATTCAAGTACCTCCTTCCGCGTTTTCCTATCTTCCCCCTCGTATCCAAAGGCGACTACATATAAATCCTGTACTGCTTTGAGTGAACTACTGGAAATATTTTTTCCGATTATTCCTGGAATATCTCCAAATTAGTCATTGTACGCAATTAAAATAAATATTGTAATGTTTTTCTTATTTATTAAAATGTTTTTATTACGGGTGGGATGAACTTTGAACACACAGTATGGCTACTTACGAATTTATTTAAATACGAAACTACTCACTAACACTCAATTTATATACACACAAACTTAATTATTAATTTATATCAACACTTTACTGTTCGCTATTTCGGTGTATTCTTGTTTATTTGTCGAGATCACTTTATCAACTAAACTAACTCTCCCTGGTCGGTCCTTTATATATATTAGTGACTTTTAAACTGGTTCATTCTAGATTGCGGCTTACACAAAAGCAATTGGCTTTCTGCCATTTTCTGGATAAGACAAGAACAATATCTGGATAAGATAGTCACAATCGTAAACAGTTCTAAGAAATCCCTGCGCATCCGCCATAATTCCAACTTTCATAACATGGCTTAGACAGAGTCGGGTTCACGGACTATATCAGTCTGCTGTTTCGTAACAATATGATATCAATAAATATGTTCAAATAACTAATCAAATAATACTACAAACAGAATTCACCTTATGCCTCAAAATTCAAATGAATTTATAACAAGTCAAGTTGCAACTTATTTCTTATTTGGCAATTATCAAAATGAACCTGAATATCGTGACGTTTACAAAATATGGAACGAAAATGAATAAATAACTCAAAATAATTGATTACGTAACCCAATCAAAATAATTCAAGCAATTATATCTTCCATTAACAGCTGGTGTAATATGACTGTTTAGCTCGTCTATTGTGAAAATTTACCGTGCCTTGTTTATTCCTCAATATGTTTATTCCACAATAATATTATACAATTACGTCTGAATTTCCTTGAAGTCTTTTTACTCCCTTCCACGAGTGTTACTTCTTTGTCTGCTTGTACTCGAGATCGTCTGACTCCCGTTTTTACACGTCTTTTAGTGCTTTCTTCGAAGTATTCTTACTTCCTTCCTCTTCAGTTAAAACAAATGTGTCGTCTACAAGTTATACTCCTGCATCTGGTTGTATTTGAAGTCGTCTGACTTCCGTCTTCTTCAAAATTAGGTTCAACTTCGTGAGTTTCATTTAAAACACTCTTTAAAATATTTTTGTTCAATAATATTTCCGTTATCCCAAACGTCAGGAAAATGTCAACTCGTTCTCGCTTCGACTATAATTTTATCTGCATCCCGGACGAGCCCCCAAAACAGTAGGTTTATTTTCATCTGTCTGGAATCAATATTTCCAGTGCTGAATATAACAGTTTTATTCCAAAAATACCTCAATTTACAGTAAAAGTCGATTCTTTTAAGTTGTCCGTCACAATATTCCTCGCCTCTCTATTGAATCCCCGGAAACCAAAAACCCAAAGGTCATAAGATGATTCTCATCATATGTTCTAAATGTGAATAAGTAAAACTTTGATAAAACGTTAAAGGAAAATCACAACAATAACACTAACTAAATACATTAAAAATTCAGTTATCTACATGAATGAAATGCTAGGTATATTCTTTTTCTATGTCATTGATTATTATCATATTTATGTTTGAATTGAAAATCTATATATATATATATATATATATATATATATATATATATATTATATTATATATATATATATATATATATATATATATATATATATATATATATATATATATATTATATATTATATATATATATATATATATATATATATATATATATATATATTAATGTATAAAATTAATATAATTTCATGAAATAATAGGTGTCTATATGAAACATAAATTTCGATTTTCTACTACACCTGCCTTCAGCCGAAATTTCAATAATTTCGACGTATTGGCCTGACCGTTTTTTGAAGGAAAAAACAACTACATTCCTGGCAAATACCACGCAGAATATTGAATTACATCCCCTTCTAAAACCGTGACGTCGATCAGCCATTTTGCCGATACGGACATCTGTGGTGATTCCCAACTGATAGCGGAATGGCATAAAACACTGACGCGTTTCGACCTTCTTGGGTCTTTTCAAGAGTGCCGTAATGCCTTCTCGTTCAGAATCTCTAATCCGAACTGAAGATACCGCCCTCCGACAACCTCACTTGGCTCGTGTAGCTACACACAAGCGAGAAGCAGTCAGCTGGCGTCATTTTCACTTCCAGCTGCGAACCAACACCTCAGATAAATGCGACCGTATTAGTCGTATAAAATAAAATGAATATAATTTCATAAAATACTAGATGTCTATATGAAAGATAAATTTCGATTTTCTACTACACCTGCCTTCGACGTCACGGTTTTCGAAGGGGATGTAATTAAATATTCTGCGTGGTATTTGCCAGGAATGTATTTGTTTTTTTCTTCGAAGAACGGTCAGGCCAATACGTCGAAACTATTGAAATTTCGACTGAAGGCAGGTGTAGTAGAAAATCGAAATTTATGTTTCATATAGGCACCCAGTATTTTATGAAATTATAATCATTTTATTTCATACAACTAATACGGTCGCATTTATCTGAGGTGTTGGTTCGCAACTGAAAGTGAAGATGAGGCCAGCTGACTGCTTCTCGCTTGTGTGTAACTACACGAGCAAAGTGAATTTGTCGGAGGGCGGTATCTTCAGTTCGGATTAGAGATTCTGAACTGGAAGGCATTACGGCACTCTTGAAGAGACCCAAGAAGGTCAAAACGCGTCAGTGTACTATGCCATTCCGCTATCAGTTGCAAATTACTTCAGATGTCCGTATCGGCAAAATGGCTGATCGACGTCACGGTTTTCGAAGTGGATGTGATTCAATATTCTGCGTGGTATTTGCCAGGAATGTTGTTGTTTTTTCCTTCGAAGAACGGTCAGGCCAATACGTCGAGTATATGTATATGTATATATATATATATATATATATATATATATATATATATATATATATATAGATATATGTATATGTATATATATATATATATATATATATATATATATAAAAATGAATATAATTTCATAAAATACGAGGTGCTATATGAAATATAAATTTCGATTTTCTACTACACCTGTTTTAGTCGAAATTTCAATAATTTCGACTTGTTGGCCTGACCGTTCTTCGAAGGGCAACACAACTACATTCCTGGCTAATACCACGCAAAATATTGAATTACATCCCCTTCGAAAACCGTGACGTCGATCGGCCATTTTGCCGATACGGACATCTGTGGTGATTCGCAACTGATAGCGGAAGAGCATAGTACACTTACGCGTTTCGACCTTCTTGGGTCTCTTCAAGAGTGTCGTAATGCCTTCCAGTTCAGAATCTCTAATCCGAACTGAAGATTACACCCTCCGACAACCTCTCTTGGTTAGTGTAGTTACACAAGCGAGAAGTAGTCAGTTGGCGCCATCTTCACTTTCAGTTGCGAACCAACATCTCAGATAAATGCGACCGTATTAGTCGTATCAAATAAAAATGAATATAATTTCATAAAATACGAGGTGCTATATGAAATATAAATTTCGATTTTCTACTACACCTGTTTTAGTCGAAATTTCAATAATTTCGACTTGTTGGCCTGACCGTTCTTCGAAGGGCAAAACAACTACATTCCTGGCTAATACCACGCAAAATATTGAATTACATCCCCTTCGAAAACCGTGACGTCGATCGGCCATTTTGCCCTTCGAAGAACGGTCAGGCCAACAAGTCGAAATTATTGAAATTTCGACTAAAACAGGTGTAGTAGAAAATCGAAATTTATATTTCATATAGCACCTCGTATTTTATGAAATTATATTCATTTTTATATATATATATATATATATATATATATATATATACATATACATATACTCGACGTATTGGCCTGACCGTTCTTCGAAGGAAAAAACAACTACATTCCTGGCAAATACCACGCAGAATATTGAATTACATCCCCTTCTAAAACCGTGACGTCGATCAGCCATTTTGCCGATACGGACATCTGTGGTGATTCCCAACTGATAGCGGAATGGCATAAAACACTGACGCGTTTCGACCTTCTTGGGTCTTTTCAAGAGTGCCGTAATGCCTTCTCGTTCAGAATCTCTAATCCGAACTGAAGATACCGCCCTCCGACAACCTCACTTGGCTCGTGTAGCTACACACAAGCGAGAAGCAGTCAGCTGGCGTCATTTTCACTTCCAGCTGCGAACCAACACCTCAGATAAATGCGACCGTATTAGTCGTATAAAATAAAATGAATATAATTTCATAAAATACTAGATGTCTATATGAAAGATAAATTTCGATTTTCTACTACACCTGCCTTCGACGTCACGGTTTTCGAAGGGGATGTAATTAAATATTCTGCGTGGTATTTGCCAGGAATGTATTTGTTTTTTTCTTCGAAGAACGGTCAGGCCAATACGTCGAAACTATTGAAATTTCGACTGAAGGCAGGTGTAGTAGAAAATCGAAATTTATGTTTCATATAGGCACCCAGTATTTTATGAAATTATAATCATTTTATTTCATACAACTAATACGGTCGCATTTATCTGAGGTGTTGGTTCGCAACTGAAAGTGAAGATGAGGCCAGCTGACTGCTTCTCGCTTGTGTGTAACTACACGAGCAAAGTGAATTTGTCGGAGGGCGGTATCTTCAGTTCGGATTAGAGATTCTGAACTGGAAGGCATTACGGCACTCTTGAAGAGACCCAAGAAGGTCAAAACGCGTCAGTGTACTATGCCATTCCGCTATCAGTTGCAAATTACTTCAGATGTCCGTATCGGCAAAATGGCTGATCGACGTCACGGTTTTCGAAGTGGATGTGATTCAATATTCTGCGTGGTATTTGCCAGGAATGTTGTTGTTTTTTCCTTCGAAGAACGGTCAGGCCAATACGTCGAGTATATGTATATGTATATATATATATATATATATATATATATATATATATATATATAGATATATGTATATGTATATATATATATATATATATATATATATATATATAAAAATGAATATAATTTCATAAAATACGAGGTGCTATATGAAATATAAATTTCGATTTTCTACTACACCTGTTTTAGTCGAAATTTCAATAATTTCGACTTGTTGGCCTGACCGTTCTTCGAAGGGCAACACAACTACATTCCTGGCTAATACCACGCAAAATATTGAATTACATCCCCTTCGAAAACCGTGACGTCGATCGGCCATTTTGCCGATACGGACATCTGTGGTGATTCGCAACTGATAGCGGAAGAGCATAGTACACTTACGCGTTTCGACCTTCTTGGGTCTCTTCAAGAGTGTCGTAATGCCTTCCAGTTCAGAATCTCTAATCCGAACTGAAGATTACACCCTCCGACAACCTCTCTTGGTTAGTGTAGTTACACAAGCGAGAAGTAGTCAGTTGGCGCCATCTTCACTTTCAGTTGCGAACCAACATCTCAGATAAATGCGACCGTATTAGTCGTATCAAATAAAAATGAATATAATTTCATAAAATACGAGGTGCTATATGAAATATAAATTTCGATTTTCTACTACACCTGTTTTAGTCGAAATTTCAATAATTTCGACTTGTTGGCCTGACCGTTCTTCGAAGGGCAAAACAACTACATTCCTGGCTAATACCACGCAAAATATTGAATTACATCCCCTTCGAAAACCGTGACGTCGATCGGCCATTTTGCCCTTCGAAGAACGGTCAGGCCAACAAGTCGAAATTATTGAAATTTCGACTAAAACAGGTGTAGTAGAAAATCGAAATTTATATATATATATATATATATATATATATATATTGAAATCACCAATGTTCCCCTCTACTCGGTTAGAATCTTCTTCCACCACCATGTCCGATTTCCTATCTTCCCATGTCAATATTTTACTCATTTTTTCTCCAAATTTTTCAAATCTCTGTTCCATCCTTTTACAGAATTGTCGCATTAGTTCCATCATTTGCTCCTGTTTTTCCTCTTCTGTTAATTCTTGCGTTTCCTGTCTCCTATACTCCCGTTTTCCATTTCTCAATACCATTTTCTTGTCCATGTTAATTGAATTTTATTTTTAATACTGTGTTAATATTGTATCAAGCCCCACGTTGGGCGCCAATTTATAATGATATCAATATGCCGAATATCTATTTTAATTTTATATATTATTATTTGTGTTTATTTATAAAAGTTATAAATGTCTTACAAGTCGTGTTTAAATTAAAGACTTGACTTTCCTTCGGCTAGCTCCTAATAAATATAATTTATTGTTAATTTAAAATTTTTCATAAAGTCGGAAGCATGAAGACTCCTCCCTTTGAGTTCCGGACGTACAATTATAAGTATAAATTAATTTTGAATATCTATTTTTCAAAAAGACATATATTACTTAATCTAGAAACAAAGTCTCTCCTGAATACATACCTTTAATTTTAATGATTTCAAAATTCTTGCATAGATTGAATGAAGTAAGTAAATTTTTTTATAAATTTATCATGGACATGAATAAAATAAAATACCAACACTTTCTATAAAATGATTTACTAAAATGTTACTATCAAAATTTGCATTATTTTTAATATCAAATCTTCCTTATACCACTCCTCCATTTCATCCAGTCATGCGCACTTAATGCCTTGGATAATTGCGTCGGCGCATATAAGAGAAATGTGTGCTCTTATAGAGATACACACAACACTGAACGTGGATTTACAGTCAACGTTATAGGTATCAACTGTTTATACACTTATATCGTTCATAAGTTTGGTGAAGTTATTAATATGCTATTCAAATTTTAACTATACAATTACACATAATATATATATATATATATATATATATATATATATATATATATATCTATATATATATATATATAAAAGCAATATGAATGAATTATTGTGAGGATAGTAACGAATAGAGAAAGTTAAACATGCATCAGAAGAAAGAAGAAGACATGGAAGTTATATGAACATATGTACAACGTGAACCATTGATGATGTGATTTTATTTAACAAGTAAGCAATTGTATGGATATCCATAGATATCATTTGATATTCATCATATTATAAAGTTTTGGCCTTTTTATGATATCATTTAAACGTTCAAAAAATTATGTTTTATTGTTCACTAAGTTCTCTTGGAATTCCAAAATTAATAATCGAATACACAGACCTTTTTTCTCGAAGCTTCGGTATCTTGAACTGCAGCTAGCGTCTCACAAATTCTTGACGATTTCTCATCGGAAAAATGCACCTTTCTGTTCACTCCCGTTTATACATAGATTTTAATAAACAATAATATTACTCCTTTTTTTCATCCCTTCATTGGCTTGAAACTTAACTTTTTTATATTATTTTACAAAAATTTTGTAGAATAGATTTACATAGCAGCCATAATTTTCTCCACCCAAGCACCATTCTTTTGTTTTTCAAATCAACAAATGGCTCATCAAGTCCATAGCCTGGTTTTCCGTATTTTTGTCACTATAATTGTTGACTTGAATGTTTTTTTTAATAAAAAAGGAAAATTATTTATTTCAAAAAATCTGGAGGATATGAACACTTATTGATATAAGTTTATATTGTATTTGGGATTATATAAAATGTCTTTTTCATATATTATAACAAATTCTGTTATAATTCCCTTTTTAATGTCTAACTATTTACATTTAATTATACAAATTCTACAACCTAGATTAATTATTCATACATATGTAATTGTAAAGTTTTGAATTTTTGAATTTTCACTAATTTTGTCTCACATAAACTCTTAGTTATTTCCAAATTTATCTTTATTATCCTACATTCAATTAGTAACCAACAAATTTAGGTTGGCAAGAAAATTACTAAAGTTGATTACTTCCTGTTTAAAAAGATTATTGAATTATTATATTTCCTTGACAGATACCTTGGCTCTGTTCCGTATGTCACCAATTATAAAGTTTTCTTTCAATTCTCTTTTTTCAATTTTAAACATTTACTAATATCATCAGTAGATATATAACTAATTAGTGAGTTGAATATTAATTTTTGTTATTTCAGGTTACAAGTAACATTGCATTCAGTTTATCCAGATAATCACGTGGCTGCGTTCAGAGTATTTGGAAACATGTTGACATTAACTTGACCTTGGATAAATTGTTAAAGTCAAATTTTTATACTTATTCATACAATGTTGTTGTTATAATTTTTATTCATTATCCTTTAAATCCTTTAGGTAACTATTTTTCTCAATATCTTATATATTTGCTTACTTCATTCTAATTTTTTGTCATATGAAATCTGAATTTTTAACTTGGTTGTGTCTAATGATACACCCTACGTATTAATATGACATTTTAATGTCTGTTCTAATTTGAGAATAGTTTTTATATAATAGAGGACTAGTTCAATATATATATATATATATATATATATATATATATATATATATATATATATATATATATTAATACATATCCTCTAAATTCTATAGAAAACATTTAAATAAAGAAAATATGCATATTTAGATGTAATACTAGTAATACACACTGTATTATCAATAATTTGAAAGGTTCAATATACTAATAAAATTTGACATTTCAATTTCATATGACATTACTGCAGAATAGACTTAATGACAGATAGATTTTGAAACGATTTGAAAAGCAGAATACAGATGTCTCTATTAGCAAATGGCACTTATAAATAAAATAATGAAAATCTCGCTTGGTATATAAAAACGTAAATTTGTAATTTTTAAAAAAGAGAATTCTAGGTGACCAAAGGAGAAGAGAATTATTTATTGAAATATTTTAGTTAGTTGAATTTGAAATCCCATGAGACAACATCATAATAAGAGTTGTCTCAAATTTAAATTTGAATATAAGGGAATTTATATAATTGTTATCAGTTCAACATATCTTGCCTTTTGTAAAGCCAGTGCGTGTACTATTCACAAAGAATTATTGCTAAAGTGCAAGTGTTTTTCGCGTTTTCTAAATTATTGATTTGGAAACGTTTGTTCCGGAAATTCTAAAAATACGTTTTAGAATACGTACGAGATCTTCTAGTATCCAGTTTGGTGAGTCCAGTCCATATTATATATTATTCTAGAGAATTAATAGGCCTTTGATCAAAATTATTTCGGAAATAGATGCATCTCATGATTAAATTATAGTAACATTACTTATATAAAATTCTACGTCAAGTGCAGACAATTTTGGGAACAGACAATTTACAACAAAATTTACGTATTTTACATTGACAGATATCAAGTATAAATTTAGACATTTTGAACTTTCGGTTGAATTATTTAGATCGGAAATTTCTAATATAGATTGTTTTTTTAATATTAAGGTTTGATAGAAAATTCTATCTTTGTTTATGCGTTTATGATATTTTTTGAAGAGTTTTAATTTTTGTAAGTGTTATTTTGATATTATATTATATAAATTTGAATTCCAAATCTCTGTGGCTCTCTTTTCATATTCATTTTCATTATATTTGATAATTTTTATACTATAGAAAATTTAGTATAATAAGTGACATTTAATTAATCTCCTGACAGTAAATTCATATATGTCATAAGATAATTTAAATTGTCTTATAGTGTATTGGATAAACAGTTACTGTAGATTTGAATAGTGTGATACGTAATTTAGAAAATTATTTGAAAATTCACAAATTTGAATTATTAGTTGAAATCTTTGATCCCTCCCTGAGAAAAGAGTGAGTTGATTGGTGTTGTATTGATTTATCTTTCATAATATAGAATTTAATATTTATTTAGCCGGGCATAATAATTTGACAACTGCTGTCATTAAAATTTTTATAGGTTATATTAAGAGGTAAAGGTAATTTCACAATAGTGTAGTTATTATCACAAATTGTGATGACAGCTACAAATTAAATTCAGCATCATATAAATTCATATTCATATATAAAATATAATAAAATTAGTAAAACACAATAGAAATATTATAATATGTATATATATATATATATATATATATATATATATATATATATATATATATTAATATGAATTGGCTATGGTGTAATAAGAATGTTATACTTATTTTATTTTAGTTCAAATTTACTTTAAGTTTATTGTTTGCCCGGTATATTGATGATTTTATATATATGATAAACAGTTTATATTACTAACATGAGAACTTCTCATCTCAGGGTAGAGTTCAAGTATTTAGGATAAAATGATTTTAGAATTCTATATATATTAGCGCCAAAGTTAATAAATGCTTTATATTTCAAAAATAAATTTGTTAATCAGAATATGTTACTTGTTCAATGATTCCAAACTAAATACGGTCCTGTCCTGCTTAAAACAAATCTGCATAATTCAATAGATGTCGTTCAGAGCTTCTGCCTATGGTAAGTAGATGGTGCGCAAGTCACCAGATGAAATGAATAACTGAATAACTCAAAAATAGTTTAAAAACGTTCTTCAAAGGAAAAAACGATATTTAATTTAATGAAAATAAATACATTACTCTTTTACAAGTGTTCTTGAAAAAATTCAACTATCTAAAAGGATGACTCTTTCATACAACATACACGCACTCTGGTGAGATATTATTATAAGAGTGAAATACAATTATACAACTTCATAAACATATGATTTTTAGAAAATGGCGAAATACACTCCTAAAAGCGTCTATGCGTCACAAAATTTTAGTTCTTTGCATAAATTGGTAAGTACGCTTGACTTTTTAATATATTAATAAATTAACTTGTACTACCTTATTCACTTCACTGTTTTGTTTGTTCACCTCAATGATCCGTTTCTTTTATTTGTTTCAGATTCTCCTCCTGGAAAAACTCCATGCTGGCATTCCGTTTCTACCAGAACAGGAATCGAGGCTGTATTTCATTCAAAGTCCAAGCAGTTTATATAAATTCCATTATTCAGTGTTTTCCAAAAGCTATTGTGGCTATTTTACTTCCACAAGACACAAGACACCATATTATAAAATAAAAATCATGGTTAGTACTGTACAACATTCGACAATTCCTTTTTTAATTATTAATATAAACTTAACTACTTACACTGATGTATATCTTGTAAGTATAATGTATTTGTTCTTGAATTCTATAGTCAAATTTTTATCTTCCAAATAATTTCAAATGATTTTCTTTACCAAAGAGTTTTGCTGCTTACAAATTTTTCTTCCCAAAAAAAAACCTCTAGTCAATAGCCCCCATAATCAACAACTTTTTACATTCCGATTTTTTTTTCGTTAGCAACATAATTGTCGCCGATATGATCTTTTTTTAAATGTTTATTTACCAATCGAATTTGACTATTTATTTTTTCACTCAAATTCTTCATTTCAACCAGTGAAATGTTCATCCATTATATCAGGATATTGTATTCTAAGGTTTTTAATTGCTTAGACTTCCTATATTATTTTCATTCAATAATATTTCCTAGTATTGTTAAAATGACATTTCCTAACCTCTAAGTATATATGTCAAATGAATATTCTTAATGTTTTAATAGATGACAGCTGTTACCTTTAAATATATATGCAAAATGAAAATTCGTTTTTTTTATGAGTCATGTTCTCTGAAATTCACATTATTATATACTTTCCTGCTCTGTTATGTCTAAACAGCTACACTAACTTACTTTAATGTTTTAATCAACAAATATTATGAGATTAGCTTGACTTTACAGAATAAAGCATTATTAGTTTCTTATCATGAACAAATTCTGATACTTGATCTTTTTAATAAAAGTTTGGTTAATTTATTTCACATAAATTGTTTATCACACCTATTCGCAATTATCCCCACATTATACAGTCTGTCTTTTCTGTATGCCTTCTCTATCGAATAGTGGATCGTACAGATTGTCTCCATTCAAATGTTAAAAAAAATTTTTGACTTAAAAAAAAATTCTTCTAGATTACAATGCACAATCTTAATTCTTTATTGTTTGATATACAGGGTGTTTCACTCTATAATATATATATATATATATGTATATATATATATATATATATATATATATATATATATATATATATATTTATATATATATATAGTGTGTTTTGTTAAATACTGGAAAAAGTACATGTTTTCAAAAAATTATTCATTTGTTATTGATACTTCCTTAGTGTTTTTTGATTACCCACATTAATTATAAAAAATTTGCCAATAATATTTTTATGTTAATTTGTGTAAGCGGTTACATACTGAAAAAGAAAACAAAAACAGAAAAATGTAACCCACAAAACACGATAAGATATCATCCTTCTGTGCTTTGCTCATTGAATAAATGTACACATATATTCTTCCTAAATGTATCTGTATTTAATGATTTCATGTCGTTGTTTAAAACATTGTAATTATTTGCCAGATGAAATCTAATAGGTCTCTCAAACATAACTGGTCTGTGTTGTGTTAAAGTTATAATGTATTTCTGCCAAATATTGATGTTGTGAACGTCAAATCTATATCTAATTTTATTTCAAAGGTACCAGGGTACGTCTGTGCATATAAATTTATGTTAAGGGCATAATGAATGTAAGGAAGGTTGCCTAAAATGAGATACTGGAATAAAACGGGATACCTTGATTAATTATTGGTAACATGCTGCGCGATCTGATGTACATTTGACCTAATACTTCTTGTCAGTGTATGAATAAACTACAGCAGTTTCACCAGTAATTTGTGCAACGACGCTAGGTGCGTTTTTAAGTGTTTAACGTAATTTTTGTGAACATTTATATCTACTATCACAAGCTTTTTGTCTTTATGGTCAATGGAATGACGGCTATATTATTTTTACGAGTTGCTAGGATAAATACGACCACTTAACGTATGAAATTTTGTGGTTATATTCTTATGTGGAATACGTGCAGGCATTATTGTTTGCTTACATGTTGAGTTGTTGATAAAATGGAACGCAGCATGTGCTTTTTAGACATTGTTGTTATGTTTTTTAGTTTCAGAATCAAGTTACTATTATTAGCAAATATATATATATATATATATATAGATATATATATATATATATATATATATATATATATATATATATATATATATATATTAAACTAATTGAGAAATACTTACTTACTTTTATTATGAAATTCAAATGTAGATGTTTATTATTTAGAATTTTTGTTTAGTTTGCCTAGCTCAGTTATTGTTTTTTTATATAGTTGTTATATTTATTATATATTTATTAATTCGGGAGCATGAAACCCTTTTTTCTCTTTGATTCCTGGCTTTTTATAATGTTGTATTTGTTTAAATAAAAAGAAAACACTTTATATTTAAATAGATTTAATTTTTTTTAAAGAAATAATTTTATTTGATAATAATAATTTGAGACGCCTATTGATATATTATACCTACTTATTTATTTTGATAATTTCTTCAGTGCGCTTGCGTGAAAAAAACTAGTCATGCGCTTTAGCATAAAACGAACAATTCTTACACGAAAGAAGCATCTATACATGTACAAACATAGTTTGTTGACGATGCATACAAGTGAATGGTTCAAACACATAAAAGAATTTATATATAAATCATACATATATATGATACAAATTGCTGTGGAAAGAAAATAGTTATCTACATAGATAGAAATATAGGAATAATATACAGATGGACATAGTTATTACATTAATAAAATTTCAAGCACCATATTTATGCGATTACAACATGGCGTAAATACATATTTTAATTTATTCAAATTCGGCCTTTTTATTAATATTAACGATTTATGCAATTAATTAACTAACTAAAGTCTGTTCTCTTTCTTTTTTAGATCGATCATATTCGCAAATGTTTATCAATTTATGGAATCAAGCACTTATTTGAGTATTTTGAGTTTTTACTCTGATTATTGACCAATAATATTTTAAACACACTGACCTGTTGTTCTTGAATTGGGATGAATGTCTCTGGACCCCAGGAATACTCCTCTGAAGCTCCAAAAAAACAAAAATGATGAGAAATTTCGAAGATTCTTGTCGAAAAACTTGATATAATTAACTGTGAGTATTAATAAGATTGTTTTTTATAGTACTTTATAGTTTTTATTATGTTAAACTGGGAACTTCTTGAAATTTCTGGAACATTATCACACACACTCCTCGCTTCTTGACACCAGCTTCCCCATTCTTAAGCATCCCCTCGATTCTCCACTTTTTTCAACAAAACAGTCTTTTGTTTTTCTTTAGGTCACTATTTCAAAGTTTACTTGTTGATTCACAATTTGTTCTGTCATATTTTATAACCAATCAAATATTGTCCTTTGCAATCAAATTAATTGAAACTTCTTTCACTTATTAAAAAAGTTTCATACATACACTCTTTTACATTATTAGTTCATTTATAGAGTTCCTATGAGTTTTTTTTTATCATACAAATAAATTAAAGTTGGTTATACATAGATACATTTAAATGGTACAACATCCAATATTGTTATTGACAGTCTATCACTGTTACACTCATATTATTTATAAATATAAATTCTTTTATGTTATTTGTCTATACTCTTTGCATTATATTATTTATAATAAACTTTAACAAATTACTATTTATTGATTCAACGTTTATTTTATTTACCATATATCATTTGTCTATATGTCATTATTTGTTTATCTATGAAAATCTATTGAATAATATTCTATTCAATATTTGTATTTGTTTTTATTCTTAAATTAATGATTATAATGAATTAACTATAATAATATTTGTTTTCATTCCAGATGAACAGCTGATTATGTTATGGAAAATAATCTTCGTCTTAGGCAACTTTATTTACATCATTACATTGGTTAGGCAATCTCTATATTTTATGTTATTATTGAGGTAATTTATTTATCTATTATATTGTTATAGACAATTATTTAATATATCTTTACTTGATATGTTGTTTAAATTAAGAAAAGTGTTTCCTTTTTACTTGTTTTCTTAAATTATATTATTTTCATATATTTTCATACTGGCAACATATTTTTATAGAACTAATTCTCTTACTATCTATGATATCTGGTTAAATTCCCCTCAAATTCAAATTTAAATGATATCCATACCCTGGATATTTATTTAAATTTCAATTTTCCTATTATCAATGATTGATTTCATTTTATTAAAAAAAAATTTACCAATTTTATGGCATAATATTAATTTCTTTAACTTTGTTTCTCAAATATTTGTTCACATATTTCCTACTACAAAACCTATTTCTTTCAATAGCTGTCTCCTAATTCTTTCCTTAAAATACACTTGATTAAGATCAATGTCAATTTATATTTTTAATATTACTTCATATAATACTTCTCTATTATCATTCCTTACTAACATCCACTTATATATCAACTTATTTCTTTGTAATTACATTATACTTCTATATACTCCTCATATCATATTTCTTTTCAATATTCATAATTCAATATAATTAATTATTTCTTAAATTCATATATATCAATATCAATTTCCTCATTCCTTCCTGTATTTTTAAGTAATCTATAAGATTCTAATTGACATTAAACATTACCTCCTATATTTTTAATCCATATCATTCATTATTATCCTTTCCTATCCTTTATTACTTGCATCTTATTTCCTTATTTAAAGAATGTGAACTTCTATTTGATACTTGAGTCATTCTTATTTTATCCCCTCTATCCTTTATTTTCATATTTTCCTTCTATTTAAAGCCAGTATTTCTTATAAATTGTTTTCTTTATTTGTTATATATTGATTTGCCATATTCACAAATTTTTAAAATGTTTTAATTATAAGTTTTATCTAATACATTTTTCTTTATATTACGTTATATGATATTTATTCATTCATTTGTGTTTTTTAGGTTCTGAAGAAACAAACATGATGAATTTAATTGGATCATCAGCTGCCAAATGGAAAACAAAACTCTATCTACTATCTAATTATCTTTGTACATTACCTAATATTAAATTTTAAATCTATCCTTATGACTATTATTTCCTTTTTTCAAGTATTATTCGTAACATAACATCATCTATTCATAATATCTATTAGGTTTTTCTACTTTTTTACTATTATTTTCATAATCTATAATAAATTCTCGAGGATGTTCATATCGCGATGAATAGATGATATTATGCACGTAAGGACGGTTTAAGCAAAATTCTCTATGTTATCCTGTCCAGGAATACACTCTTCTACCTGTATCTTCTGTCTAACCATGTTTACCTGTCTCCTATTATCATCCTCCCCATTTCTGTTTTGTTCTGGATTGTTTTGGTTTTCTCTGCCATTTTGCCAATTTCTTCCTCTATTGTTATTATTATTACTATATTGATTTCTTCTCTCGAAATTGTTATGGTTCCTATAGTTTTCCGGATATCTGTTTCCATTATTCCTCTCTCGGTTTCTATTTTGTTCCCCATTTCCTTGGTTTCGTCTATCATCAAAGTTCCTGTTTCCATAACTTCTATTTCCATTATTTTCATTATAATCTCTTCTTATATTTCCATTATCCCTTCGGGTATCATTTCTGATATTTCCATTTCCATTCTTTCTTCGTGCATCATTTCTATTATTTCCATTTCCATTTGGATATCTAAGAAAACCATTTCCATTTTGGACACTTTTTTCAACTCTCTGCAAATACCTAGATAAATTGTCCATTGTTTTTATGTTATGTAAGGCTACGTTTCTGAGACTTCGGAATTGAAATGTCTTCCGACATATAAAACTAATTCCTCCTCCTTCATAACAGGTTCCAAATATTGTGCCATGTTATAGAGTTGCATAGCATATGCATTTAAATTTTTATTCCGATTGTAATCGAATTTCCCGAAGTACAATCTTTCCCTAAAATTAGCTTGATGAATTTCACCCCAAAAATAATTCATGAATTGGTTCTCAAATTGTTCCAGATTATTTATGCTTTCTTCCTTATTACAGAACCATAATAGGGCATGTCCAGATAACATCCCTCTAATACAAATCTTCTTCTCCATCATATCTCTCATTCCTTTGAGTTTGCTTTTAATTATTTTAATAAACACCTTCGGATGAATGGTATTTATATTCCCATCAAACTTTACTCCGATATCCATGTTTCTCGTATAGATTACTCCACCTCCATTTCTCCTAACGTTAAATTCAATTTCTTCCATGCTTTCCTGTAATTTTCTGTTCATTTCTTCCAGTTCTTCATGAAATATTTGTCCAATGTGCTCGTTCCTCTCCTCACATGTTCCTGTTTGTTTTTGAAACTTTACATCTAATTCCTTAAATTTATGTTCCGCGTTTTGCTGATAATTTTGCATAATTTCTTCGATTGTTTGTTCCTGAATTTAATATACTCCATTTCTTTCGTTATATCTTCTGTTTGTTTTATAACTTCCGCTTGGATCGTTCCCGCTAATTTTTCTTCTATTCCTTTCTCTATTTCTTGAATTTGTTCTACTACTTGATTTCCTATCTGCTCTCTAATTTTCATACCGTTTTCTTGAATTTCAATCCGTATATGTTTGTTTTGCTCCACCATATCTTTTTTCACCTTATTTATCTGCTGTCTACATTCTTCATTTTCTTCCCTTGGTTTCCTGAATTCCTGGATGCTTTCAGTTTTCACCTCTTCTATCTTCTTTTCCAATTTATTCATATTTCCATTAATTTTATCCATCTTCCCGTTTAAGCTCCCCTCTATTCTATTTATATTCCCATTAAAATTGTCCTCCATTTTGTTCATATTAGCAAATAATTGTTGCATCATGTTTTCATTTATGCTCTTCAACATTTGCTGCATCCGTTGTTCGCTGATATTCATTCCTCCTTGTGGTTCCCTTCTCTCTTGTTGTTCTACAGTTTCCCCATCTCCTGTCATACCTCCTTCCTGTACATCACCTTCCGCTTGTTGTCCCTGTTCCAGATATACCGCTTGGTAATCTCCCATACCATGACTTCTTTCTTCCCTTTCCTCTTCCGATCCACTGTCTGCTCCTACCTGCCTTCCATCTCTCAACATCATTCATTTTGCCATTTTAATTAAGTATTGAATTTTACAAATATAACCAAAATTTTTACAACGCCCCATGTTTTGGGTGACAATTAAACTAATTGGGAAATACTTACTTACTTTTATTATGAAATTTAAATGTAGATGTTTATTATTTAGAATTTTTGTTTAGTTTGGCTAGCTCAGTTATTGTTTTTTTATATAGTTGTTATATTTATTATATATTTATTAATTCGGGAGAATGAAACCCTTTTTTCTCTTTGAGTCCTGGCTTTTTATAATGTTGTATTTGTTTAAATAAAAAGAAAACACTTTATATTTAAATAGATTTAATTTTTTTTTAAAGAAATAATTTTATTTGATAATAATAATTTGAGACGCCTATTGATATATTATACCTACTTATTTATTTTGATAATTTCTTCAGTGCGCGTGCGTGAAAAAAACTAGTCATGCGCTTTAGCATAAAACGAACAATTCTTACACGAAAGAAGCATCTATACATGTACAAACATAGTTTGTTGACGATGCATACAAGTGAATGGTTCAAACACATAATATAATTTATATATAAATCATACATATATATGATACAAATTGCTGTGGAAAGAAAATAGTTATCTACATAGATAGAAATATAGGAATTATATACAGATGGACATAGTTATTACAATAATAAAATTACAAGCACCATATTTATGCGCTTACAAAATGGCGTAAGAACATATTTTAATTTATTTAAATTCGGCCTTTTTATTAATATTAACGATTTATGCAATTAATTAACTATATCAAGTCTGTTCTCTTTCTTTTTCATATTCGCAAATGTTTATCAATTTATGAAATCAAGCACTCATTTGAGTATTCTGAGTTTTTACTATGATTATTGGCCAATAATATTTTAAACACACTGACCTGTTGTTCTTAAATTGGGATGAATGTCTCTGGACCCCAGGAATACTCCTCTGAAGCTCCAAAAAACCAAAAATGATGAGAAATTTCGAAGATTCTTGTCGAAAAACTTGATATAATTAACTGCGAGTATTAATAATATTGTTTTTTATAGTACTTTATAGTTTTTATTATGTTAAACTGGGAATTTCTTGAAATTTCTGGAACATTATCACACACACTTCTCGCTTCTTGACACCAGCTTCCCCATTCTTAAGCATCCCCTCGATTCACCACTTTTTTCAACAAAACAGTCTTTTGTTTTTCTTTAGGTCACTATTTCAAAGTTTACTTGTTGATTCACAATTTGTTCTGTCATATTTTATAACCAATCAAATATTGTCCTTTGCAATCAAATTAATTGAAACTTCTTTCACTTATTAAAAAAGTTTCATACATACACTCTTTTACATTATTAGTTCATTTATAGAGTTCCTATGAGTTTTTTTATCATACAAATAAATAAAAGTTGGTTATACATAGATACATTTAAATGGTACAACATCCAATATTGTTATTAACAGTCTATCACTGTTACACTCATATTATTTATAAATATAAATTCTTTTATGTTATTTGTCTATACTCTTTGCATTATATTATTTATAATAAACTTTAACAAATTATTATTTATTGATTCAACGTTTATTTTATTTACCATATATCATTTGTCTATATGTCATTATTTGTTTATCTATGAAAATCTATTGAATTATATTCTATTCAATATTTGTATTCGTTTTTATTCTTAAATTAATGATTATAATGAATTAACTATAATAATATTTGTTTTCATTTCAGATGAACAGCTGATTATGTTATGGAAAGTAATCTTCGTCTTAGGCAACTTTATTTACATCATTACATTGGTTAGGCAATCTCTATTTTTTATGTTATTATTGAGGTAATTTCTCTATCTATTATATTGTTATAGACAATTATTTAATATATCTTTACTTGATATGTTGTTTAAATTAAGAAAAGTGTTTCCTTTTTACTTGTTTTCTTAAATTATATTATTTTCATATATTTTCATACTAGCAACATATTTTTATAGAACTAATTCTCTTACTATCTATGATATCTGGTTCAATATAAATATATATATATATATATATATATATATATATATATATATATATATATATATATAGTAACTTGGGAAGCAACTCGTCAATCTTGGTTAGGAAGGAAGGAATAGTGGAAGCGATTAGATGGGTTTCAAGTGGCAAATACGGTTTCTTAAAACCAGCAAAAGCTTTCTCGATATTCAAAAGCACCCTTGAATGGAGAGTGACAAACTTGAACAAAAAAATGACTGGGCATGAAAAGGCTATCGAAGCAGACAACGAATTTTTTCGCGCCAAATGGAAGGACAACTGGTTTAACTATGGAATACCTATGGGGAGCATGCTTTTTGGGTAAACCTCCACAGATGTGCTTAGGTTGGCATTTCAGTTAGCGATAAGCGATCATTTTGAAACACTATTTTAATAATACGAAGAAAATGGCTGCTTGGGTTTGGCTCCTATCATTTATGAAAAGAAATTACTTTTTCCTGAGTATACTTGAAGCATCGTCGGCAGCGTGTCCTTGCGGTTTCATTACAACTACAATGGACTGCAATCTAGAATATTTAACGTCGCTGAGACCGGCCTAACAATTGTTCAAGGGTGTCAATCTAAGGTAATTGCTATGAAAGGAAGAACGTAAGTAGGAACGCTAACCTTGGCAGAACGGGGAATACTATTTACTGCAGTGATATGCATGAGTGCTGTAGAAACATAGGATCCAAGAATGGTCATTTACATGCGAGTTCTCGTCAAGGAAGAATTTTTGGATTTGACTACCTCCAGAATCCATAATTGTCTGTCATTCTTCTGATTGGATGCAATTGAATCACTTCGAAAATATCTTCAACCATTTTTTACAATACACTAATACGTCAGAAGAAAATTCTTCGTTTCTTATAATGGACGGGCATAGAATTCATACTCAAAACTGACGATAAAGCATGCCCGAGATCACTGTGTTACAATATTGTGCTTACCAACACATTGTAGTAATCGTATGCAAACCCTTGATATTTCTTTTATGGCACCTCGATCGACATTATAATCAAGAAGTTGAAACATTTCTAAGGAACAATTCTGGTAGAGTCGTCACAATTTACCAAATAGGCAAATTATTTGGAAAGGCCTACATAAGGGCAGTAATAACCAATAATGTAATTTATAGTTTTGAGAACACTGGCTAATTTGCCGTTGGTCGCTACGTTTTTACTAGCGATATGTTTATATCTGCTGATCCCACTGATGAGCCAGGAAATGAACCAACTTCAATGGAAAAGGGCTCACCAGAAAGAGAACCACCAGTTCCAATCAGAGACCAAACAACAACTCCATGAACTTCATATTCGACGCAAACACTGACACAATCAAAATCAACTCGTCCCCATGAGTCAGCTGACAGCTTTTCCAGTGATCATGATAAACCTCTCCCAATTCTATTCAAGCTTTTATTTTACCAGAAAGTATCCATCCATACCCAAGAGAAGCATTAAGAAAGCCTGCAAACAGAGGTAAACTGCCATCTTAACAAGCACACCTTATAAGGATGAATTGAATGTCAGTATAGATACGAAACGATGTAAAGTGCCAATCAGTAAATTGCCATCTTTGAAAGGAAAGGAGCTGTCGAAGGAAAAATCAGTAAATATCAAAACCAAGAAACAAGACTGGAAACCAAAAAGATGTAAATGGGAAAAACAAAACCGAAGACAGAGATGGGTTCACGAAGCTTGCATTGTATCAGGCAATGAATACAGTTGTTTCATATGTGATCTGTGCTTGGAATAATAATCCCATTTTAAAAAAACTATTGATCCTGTATTTAGTGTTCAGAAAATGGAAAATTTGACTCAATACTTGCATATGTAATTTTGATTAATTGAATGAAGTTATGTTTGTTACATCCATCAAGGGGGTGGAGTGATATTGTACTTAAACTTTTTTTAAACTAGGTCCAACCCTTAAGTACCCCATTTTAGGTAAGCTTGCCATAGTTTTCCCCTGTTAACCATAGACAACCAAGGATAACATATTCCAATCTCAAATATAAATCGTAGACACGAATTTTCTTGCTTTTGGTACATATTTTTATCGACAAGTGTTAAACAAGGATTTTAGAAATAATCACACACAAAAACACTGTCAATCCATTGGAAAATGATTTGGTTTAAATGAGAAGTAACTATATCTTTTTACTAATTGATAATCCATCACTAGCATCATAATAACTCAAATTTTCATCATATATGAGCATTACTTCATTACTTTAATTGTTCAGTTTCTAACAGGGCTAATCACTGTACTGTTAATCCCATACCTACAAATTTATTCATAATTATAATTACAGATAACACATGTCCTAAGCGCGCCACTGTCCATAAAAAGCGTATATTAATCAAACCCGTTAGATAGGGACATTTAACAGGAGTTTCATAATTCCCTAACAACCCGCAAATTAATCATGGTTATCTGTAACCTCTCTGATATAGTAATCCTAGAAAATGAAAATGCTGAAAATTATGCTGATTCAGTCATCAGATTCAATTAAAGGTGCAGATATTCTAGTAATTGATGAGAAAAACTTTATTAGATCCAAAATACATACAAGACATTTTTTATATATTTAGCGAATGAATGGAATGTTTGGGAAATGATGACTTCCTAAATTTTATAATGCACATTCGATTTTATTGCTGATAATCCAAATTTTCTCAATCTTATCAGGTTAATAAATTGTTAACTCAGGAAAATATTTACAATTACAATCATGATTGAGACAATTCTCTGAAAGGCATCCTTTTGGTAGCTCCTCCTTACATATACATATTTATGAAATGAAAATGACTTTCTGAATAATGTATAGTTTGCCAAACAAAGATTTATTCGTGTCATGGTTGTCTGAATTTTCTACCAAATGGAAGTTTTGTCTAAAAGATATTCCATCTTAGTAACAAGAACTACATGACTGTAGAGACGTGATCAGAAACTGAACTTTGACAGAATGTATATCGTTGAAACGGAATATACAAATAAACATGTATCTGTGAGATTAATTACAAGTATTTGTATTTCTGCTTGACATTTCAAATAAGTACTTTGCTAAAGTTCAAATGAGTGCCTCCGGTTATAAATAATTAAATTATAGTTTGATGAAACAAACTAAAGAACACAGGTTCATCTCAGTAATAATTTTCAAAAAAAAAACAAATATGTATATGTATAAAGAACGAAAATAGAATTTCATCAACAGGATGTTCTCCATATTCTTGAGAAGAAGAATACTAATTTAGAATAATACAAACATTAGATTAATCGTATTGACAGATATTTGGAACTGTGCAGTTTTTACTTTTTTAAACGAAACTAACTGCTTCTAAATAATTCTACAATATATTGACAAACTGTGGAATTATTAAATTATTTCATTTAAAAAAATTCCAATGGCACAGGTCCAGTTGGACAGGCTTACTTCAAGTAACATTTTTGAATCAAATCAAAAACAATAAAAAAAAATTGTTTTATAAAATTTGTGAATTTTCTTGAATAAATGTTTTCATGTAGGTTTTAGAAAAACGTTTTATATACAAAGGTTGTAGAACGTGTTAAGGTCTATGAAAAATCTCTGTAAATCTTTTGCGTCAGATCAAAATCAAAGGAAATAGTTTCCTCTTTGACAGACCGCCATTTTGTTTCTACTTAGCCGATTAGGCCCTCTTGCAAGATGTTGAACCAACGGATTTTTGTAGCGAGTTTAGTTTCAATCCCCCAAAAATGCGCCTTCTATCGTGCTTACAAATTGCATCATAACACACACACATATATAGTATATATACATAAACATATAAAAAACGCCTAGTCCTTGCTGAACAGTTAGGCATAAAACTCAGAAATATTATGTAATGCGCCAATAGGAAAATAGAGAACTCTTTATTGATATGTATCCAAGCTTTCGAAAACGTTCGTTTTTATCATCAGGGCTACTACAAATACAGGAAAAAGCAACTATTCTCAACCCTATAAATAAAGAGATAATATTCTACTTACATCCAATGCGATATTGATTTCCTTCATATAGAAGATGAGATTGACGAACTTATCACACGTAACCAGTCATGGGAAGCAACATTCAAAAATAATAATATTGATAATAATAATAACCATAACCAACAGTTAAAGTTGTTATGAGGTAATACTAATAAAAAAATACGACATCTTCATGAGTACATGAGACCAATGACGTAAAAACCAATAAAATAATCAATTCACACAACCACAAGTTGAAACGACGCTATTAGGTTAGAGGTAGATATATTCCTCCCAAAACGGAAACGATTGATGGACAATTATTGACGTCCTCTAATACCAACTGTTGAAGTTAGCTATTAACTTGAATTTGCGAACGTGAGAGCAGTACCCTAGTTCCATTTACCAACCCTAATAGAACTAGAAAGGTGAAGGGTTCAGGCCTTATTTGTTACTGCTATAAGAAGATTCCCTTTGAAACTCAACTCACTATGAAATTGAATATTTAATTAATTATGTTCTACAGACGGATTTTGAATTAACAATATTAAAAGAATAATAATAATAGTGATAAAAATATTAAGAAACAGTGGTGTTGACCCACACAAATACTACTAGAGAATAAGTTGATTGTTAGCAGCGTGGTGTTGATATTATGTGCAACTTGAAGTGAGTTTAAGTTTTGTAATTTGTGATTATTATCTAATGACAGTAAAAAGGAGTGAATCTCACTTAAATGATTGATATCTGTATTCGTATTCACGCAATTATTAGATTGAGAGATAAAGAACATATCTAAGAAGATTCTCTTGAATTTGTGTGACTCTCCCTGATTCAAAGTCCTGTCGATGACCTAATGAGTTCCGCGAGGGCGCATCTTTCTAGATGCAACCTGCAACCGCTATTATGTGGAACTATATGGTTAGAAACTGATCTCATAGTCTGACCAATACAATGTTTATCAGAATCACGACAATGAATACTATAGATGATATCAATACAGGATATTAGATGATGTTTATCTTTGACTTTTGAATAAATTGATCTAATTATCATTATAGATTTGTATGCAATCTTGAAATTGTTGAGATCTGTGAATAATCTGCAAAGCCTAGGTGTTATGTCTCTTATATAAGGTAGGGTAGTGGAAATTGGTTGAATTGGATCCTCACCAGGAGCACCTTCCACTGGAGCAGCGTTAGGAGGGCTATCCATAGCTCGTACATATATGGTAGCCGAAGTGCTAAATAATAACTTATTAAGTAATGATCTGCGATAAGAGTTATCCAAGAATAAATATTTAAATTTTTGTTATGAAAAATGGGGTGTGAAATTCTAAGTACTCTATTTTTCATCTGTTTCACATCTATGAAGTGTTTGTGATAGGAGTGATAATTCGAATATCTTCCTGAAATGCAAGATTTCCTATACCAATATATGACTATCGTATTATCCGCCGTACGAATATACTTTGTATCGAGAAATGGTACGGAATTATCGTTGTCCTCCATTACATTTGTGAACTGAATATACGGATCGTAACTATTGACTGTATTCAGAACTTCATTTAACCCTTCTCTAGGCAAAGCTAGTATGATATCATCAACATATTTTTGATAGAACAAGGTGTAAAAGATAACACCGGAATGTCTTTATCCAGCACATCGTCCATGACGTAGGTCGCTTGGATAGTTGAAATAGATGAACCGATAGGTGTACCAAATGTTTGTTCATAAATCTAAAAAAACAGGTTTATGAACTTTAGGAAGCGCGTAGAAATTTGGTGAAATACAATTACAGCTTATGAGCTTCTTTTTCATAGAAAAATCGATTTGCTTGAAGTCGAAAAAAGACTTGATTAGAGAATTTCCTTTCCTCTGTATTGCAGAGATGGGATCTCTCAGTAATTCAACATAAGAGGAGTTATTGAGATTGATATCATTGGAAAGTTTGAAGTACTGTTCTTCATCCATGATAATAGTTATATTACCCTTATCAGACAGGGTAAGAATTAGATTGGGGTTGTCAGTAAGAATTTTCTTCGATTTTTACATAAAACTGGAAAATAACAAATTGTGATGTGGTTTTTGTATATAGTTAGTGACGATGTTTGTAGCTCTAGCTATGGTGACATTTTTTGTGAAGAATTTGTTTGAACGTCAATGATAAAAACTCCCTAACATCTTGTATTAATTACATCCATAGTTTTCCTTGTCGTGATTGTGATAAAAATTATATTGGTCAGACAATGAGATCACTTTCTAGCCGTATATTCTCGCATAAGAACGATTGCAGGTTGCATCCAGAAAGATGCGCCCTCGCGGAATATTTAAACACTTCAGGCCATCGAATGAACATTAAATCAGTGAGAGTGATGGCGGCTAAGTAACACAAAACTAAGAGAACCTTCTTAGAGATGGCCTTTATCTCGCAATCTGATAATTGCTTATATAAGAAGCCATATATCAATAATTTGAGTAAGATTTACTCCTTTTCATTTTCATTAGATAATAGTCACAACTTAAACTCTCTTCACGTTGCACATAATAACCATACCACACTGCTAACAATCAACTAATTCTTTAGTAGTATTTGTGTTGGGCAACACAACTGTTTGTTAATATTTTCATTATTTTTTTTCCTTTCTGGCCCGGGGGCCATTTGGGTTTGGGACTACACCCCATTTAGCCACGATAGTTTATTGGTTTAATATATTTTAATTATGATACTGTCACTCTATCTTTCATGCAAATATTCCTAAACTTCCAAAATTCTGGAGAGGATGAAAGAAGAAAAACAAATTGGATGAACAGGGACACCCTCTTCACGCTAAGGTGCCCGTCATAGCGACTTCGATTAGACATACAAGAAAGACAACGGTTAAAGGGGATTTGCTTCAAAAGGACAAACAGAGAGAAGCAAATCTGAGTCGTTCATACTATGTTCATATATGCATTCACACAAAACAAAATAAAAATTGCAACATTATATTTTTCGTTTGCTGCGTTTAAGGAATTCCCATAAAATATCTCTTATGATAGATTTCTGAGAGCTTATGTACAAGAGAGAGACTGTGTTTTGAGGAAAATATATCTTCTTTGCTGATAGGGAATTAAGTAAATATTCCGTTGCTTCTCCATTATACCTACAGTTAAACATCCAGTGGTTGAGATCGCCGAAACTTCCGTCACAGTCACATGTATCTGCGGTAGACAATTTAATTTTGTTACGGTATGAATTAACTGTAGCATGTTCAAAAAGGCATCTGATATACATAGAGTATATTTTCCTGGAAGGAAGACTTCGTTCAGCTAGAGGAGTACTGGGAAGAGCAGGATACATCTTGCAGTAGGTATTGTTACTATGGTTTGTGCAACCTGCCCATTCAATTTCCCAATTTTGTTTGAGGGTTTCTTTTCTAAGTGCTATTATATCTCCCTTTGATAATTTGTTGATTACACGACCACAGGAAGCAGCAGTTTTAGCAAGCTCATCTACTTTTTTATTACCTGGAATTTGAGAATGTCCTTTAACCCATATAAATCCAACGTTTTTGTTTAAATTCTTCAGACGTGTTACTTTTTCTAGGATGCTGATTGTACTCCTATTAAGGTATATAAGTTTCCGGTAGTTTCTCAATGTCATTAAAGCTAATTGAGAATCAGATAAAATCATATACTGTTCTAATTCTAAGTTACTGTTTATGATCCATTCCAAGGCTTTGTTGATGGCCACTAATTCAGCTGTGAAGATTGAACAGTTTGGATTTAATTTGTACTGTAGGGATACTTGTAGATTTTGGACATAAAAAGCACTACCAACTCCCGCACTAGATTTGGAACCATCGGTGTATATTTTGCATATTGGACCTCGGGTACGTAGTTCTTCATTTAGTACAACATAGGGGGGGATTAGAGAGTCGTAAGAGGGAAATACTACATTGGGTTCGGAGAACAGAATGTTGAGGTTAGAATTGAAGAATGGGATTCCTTCACCTTGAAATTGATATTGAGATAAATTAGGGAAGGCAATAGCTAAGATTGGAGAATATTCATTTTGCCACTATTTAGAGGTTAAATTTTGGATAGAGGGAGCAGCTATCTTATCTAATAGAGAATTTTGCTTATAATCTTGACACTTCAGTACAAATTTTTCAGCCAAAAATAGGCGTCTCAGGTGGAGGGGGGTTCATTACATTCTGCCAAGAGAGCCGGGGTAAGAGTAGACTTCAATGCTCTTAGGACCAATCTTAAGGATTTTTATTGTATTCTGTCAATTTTATTTAAACGTGATTTGGTAGCAGATCCATACAGAAAGCAACCATAATCCAAGATTGATCTAGTATAGGTCCAGGATATCACCATAGGGCCAATAATATCTAAGCTTCAATATTTGTAATATCACATCTTCTTCTTTTTTCTATAAACATATATAAAGCCAATCACAAGTTAGGTTACTTCTTGGTCTAGTCAAATATAACTACTAAACATTAGGTAGGCATAAAATGAAATGTAACTTCTGTCATTCTGACGATGATATTGATTTATCGAAACAATTGTCAATTTTTTTAGAATTTTCAATAACTTTTATTATATTGTGGAATTAACTAGAGACCGTGAGTTTCATTTAAAAACACTAATATGAGCATATTCCACGAAGTAAGGGTCGAGACAGTTAATTTCACTTTTAATATATTGAGACTTTTTTCACATTTACCTACACATTTGTTAATTGGTGCCTCCCAAGTTAGCTTGGAGTCTAGCGTGATGTCCATGGTCATCAAAATATTTTTTACAGCTGTTCATATTTTCCTTAAGAGAGTTTATACACTCATCACTTGTTTTCTCAACCAAGTATAGGCAGAAATCATCGGCACATTGCGGCATATTGTAAGATGGACGATCTAATGCCCATAGTGTGAGAGTTTAGAGTATACAAATTAAACAATAAGGGACTTAGCACTGATCCTTGAGGTAAACCTTTGCTCACTATCCTTGATTTAACCATTCTGTTGTTACACCTAATGAAAACTTGCCTGTTAACAAACAAATTTACTAAGGCGTATGCGCATCTACTAGGCACGCCTAGATTAGAAAGTTTACTATAAAGTAAGTTTAAAATAACGTTATCATATGCACCTGATATATCCATGAACAGGGCTGCAAGGTAGTTATTTTGAGAGAAAGTTATCTGTATATCCGTGGTTAAGTGTGAAATGCATTCAATGGTGCCTTTGCCTCTACAAAGTCCATATTGCAGCTCTGGGAGAATGCTCGAATTTTCCAACCACCATTCTAGACGATTCTTCATAATCCTTTCGAAGGTTTTTAAAACACATGACGTTAGGGATATGGGTCTCAAGGCACTCGGATCATTAGTTTTAGGGATAGATATTATCAAACATTGTTTTAGGGGAACACAGTTATCTCCTTTTATTAAAATGTTGTTAACGATCCTCCAAAGAAAATCCAGAGCAACTCCAGCAAGTGGGCCAACATAAGATAATTGATTCCACTTATGCCAGGAGCATATTTTTTAGAAGTGTTAATATTGGCTACGATTTCCATGACAGTGATGGGGGACGGCAAGAAGTGAGGTTCATTATCTATAGCAGGTTGACTAATTCCAGGAGTTACATAATAAAGAGCTATTTTATCGAACAAATCTAACACCGTTTCATCATAGACATACGTATTTTCATTTTGTTGAGTTTTATGGATTATTTTCCAATTATTTGTAGGACTTGTCTGTCTGTTTAAGTTTGAACAAAATTCTGCCCAGTTTTTCTTTGCTTTTTTTTAAATGTTTGTTTACAGATGGCATTTGTTCTTTGATATTCAATAAAGTTGGAGAGGGTCATATTGGTTCTATAATTTTTACAAGCATCTCTTCTAGAATTAGATAATAGAAGGCATTCGTCATCCCACCAAGAGGGGGTTTGAGGGTTTTTGATATAAAACGATTGTAAGATTTTAAGGCTTTGTTGGCTGCAAGGGTGATTTGATCATTAAAAAAATTGCACATTGAGTTAGTGTCGCTAAAATTTGGTGAAATGGAGAATGACTTTTCAATTTCCAATTTGAATAGGGGCCAATTGGCCTGTTCCATAGACCATTTACAGAGTGGTGTAATGAGAGTGTCACCTATTTGAAAATCAGTCAATTTAATCCTTATTAAATAGTGGTCCGAGCCATATGTATCTGGGGAAACTGCCCAGCTAAATGCAGAACATAGGGGCGGGTAACTCTGGTAGGGAGAAGATTTCTGCCATGGAAGAGAACATGGACGAGAAGATTTCGGCTATAAAGAACGATATTTCTATTTTGAAGAACGATATATGTGCCGATATCTTATTAATGAAAAACGACATTGCCGCTGACGTTGAAAATGAAATTTCGTCTCTAAAATCTGAAATTGAGGATAAGATGTCAACAATGGACGAGAAAATTGAGAATAAGATTACAACGATAGACGAGAAAATCAAGGAGTTAGAGGAAAATATTGCCGATTCAAGAACGCGAGGCACGCCAGTGGAAGAAAAGAAGACCGAGCAAACGAAACCTTGCAAGCCAGAAACGCTACCTAAGTTTGAAAACATTGGCAGTTTTATCCGAGTCAAGGCCTCAACGTTCGATGGAAAAATGTCGTGGACCAATTATGTGAAACAATTTGAAGCAGCTGCTAGAGTGAATAATTGGTCCGATAGAGAGAAGGCAGTGAATTTAACCATCGCGCTTCGCGGAGATGCCTTAGATGTACTTCAGACGACACCTTTTGAAGAAATGGATGACTTCGAGCTGCTGAAGAAGAGGTTGGACATGCGATATGGTCACGAACATTTGGAACAGTTGTACAGATTCCAGCTGAAGAACCGAAGGCGGAAACGAGACGAACCCCTTCAAGAGTATGAAATGGATATTGCCCGACTAGTTCGATTTGCTTATCCATCAGCACCAGAGAACATGATGGAATGTTTAGACATCCAGGCCTTTATTGACGGCTTGTGTGACTACGATATGGAGAAGACGCTTCGATTAGCCCATTCTAAAACATTGGCCGATGTATTGACTGCTGCTCTTGAATATGAAGCAGCCAGGATGGCTTCGGGATACAACAAAGATAGGACCATACAGGAAGAAGGTGACGATGACAGACTTGACCAGATCGTCAACTTGTTGAAAGGTATGGTAGACAAGAAGCCGAAGAAAATCAGGTGCTGTAATTGTGGCGAGCTAGAGCATGCACGCAGTTCGTGTAAGCGTCCTACGACTCCTGTAAACCAAGAACCTCTTAAATGCAAAGTAGCCACGAAAAGCTTGCGGTACAACAAAGGTAGAACCATGCAGGAAGAATATAACGATGACAAACTTGATCAGATCGTCAACTTGTTGAAAGGTATGGCAGACAAGAGGCCGAAGAAGATCAAATGCCGGAAGTGTGGCGAGCTAGAGCACG
Organism: Galeruca laticollis; assembly: GCA_963921935.1. Lineage (NCBI taxonomy): Eukaryota > Metazoa > Arthropoda > Insecta > Coleoptera > Chrysomelidae > Galeruca > Galeruca laticollis. Next base: position 44,439,773 of record OY998183.1, on the reverse strand, counting down.
TACGCTGTCCGTCTAAGCTCCCCAAGACTCATGTAACCCAAAAACTCCAGACACAGGAGAAATCAGACAGGGGTGAATGTCCAGCTAATGTGAATCACAAAAAGCCAACTATTTGCCTAGACGGTCATGCCCTGTAGACTATTCACAATGCAACAAGTCGAAATCTAAGGAAGCTGCAGTTTCAAGAACTACTGTAGTCAATGAAGAATGGTCACCCACCAGGATCAGAGAAGATCAGGAGAATGATCCTCACCTGAAGATGATCCGGCAATGGAAGGAGGAAAATCGGCGACATACCTGGCAAGAAGTGTCAAAATTTTCACCGAAACTCAAGGCATATTGGGTTCAGTGGGACTTCCTTGTCCTGGAAGAAGGCATATTGAAAAGAATCCTTGAGAACGATGATGGTTCCGAGAAGAGAAGACAGATAGTTATCCCGAGAGTGAGAGTAGCTGAGGTACTGAAGAAGTTACACGACAGTCCATCGGGAGGTCATCTGGGAGTGAAGAAAACCCTTCAGCGAGTCCGTGAAAGGTTTTATTGGATGAACAGCTCCGACGATGTGAAGGACTGGTGTAAGTAATGTACGACTTGTGCTACGAGTAATGGACCACATCGCAAGAGAAAGGCACCCATGAAACAGTACAATATTGGAAGCCCTTTCGAAAGGATTGCTTTAGACATCGCTGGCCCATTTCCGACGACAGAAAATGATAGCAAGTACATACTGGTTGTGATGGATTATTTCATAAAATGGGTAGAAATTAACGCTATTCCCAACCAAGAGGCCACAACTGTCGCGGATGTATTGGTGAAGGAATTTATCAGCCGATATGGAGTACCCTTGGAAGTGCACAGTGACCAGGGCAGAAATTTTGAAAGCCATCTATTCCAGGAGATTTGCGACAAGCTGGGAATGAAGAAGACCAGGACAACAGCATTACATCCACAGTCAGATGAAATGGTCGAGAGAATGAACAGGACTATTGGGAAATACCTCTCCAAAGTAGTATCCAGCCATCAGAGAGATCGGGACCAGTATCTCTCCCTATTCGCATTGGCTTATCGATCTGCGGTCAATGAGTCCACGGGTGAAACACCGGCAAAAATCCTGTTTGGACGTGAAATGAGGCTTCCTTGTGACCTGGAATTTGAATGCCGGCTTGGAGAAGATCTAGCAGGCGAAGACTACGCAATCCAATTGAGAAGAAGGTTGGACGATATTCATGAATTAGTTCGAACAAATCTTCAAGTTGCCAGCGACAGACTGAAAAGTCGGTATGACACGCAGGCCACAGAAGGCGATTTTAAAGAAGGGGACAAAGTATGGCTACACAACCCGGCGAGAAGAAAAGAATTTTCTCCAAAATTACAAAAATCCTGGGAAGGTCCATACTCAATCAAGAAAAGGATCAATGATGTTATATATCGCATAAGCAAGATCCCCAACGGAAAACCAAAAGTAGTTCACCAAAACTGACTAGCGCCATTCGAAGGAGACCATGACCTGGAGGAAGGAGTAAACCTTATTCGAGATGTGTCTGACCCTACCTTCGAGGAATTTATAGGCACGTATGGAGGTACCGGGAAAGCTAGATATGAAGTCACTTCGGAACAACAACAAGATCTGTTCACACTCCCGGAAGATTATTCACTGGCATACCACATCCCCGCCCATATCAAGAACGCACGAGGGTTGGCAACCGTCTTTCGAAAGAAGTTCGGGCAATTAGAAAAACTTGAAGACCAGATTCCAGCCCCTGGCAAGACACTGAAACTGAAACATAATTCGCGGTACGTCTTCTACGTGGTAACTAAAAATGAATTCCAAGATCGATCTACCTACCGCGATGTGTGGGAAGCACTTCGAAACCTCCGAGACCATGTGTTGGAATCCAACGTGAAGAAACTGGCTATGCCTAAATGATTTTTTCAGCTTCCTTAAAGGAAATATTAAGAACAGCCATGGCTTCTTTAGTCCTAGCCAGTTTTCTGTACTCGGGATATTCTTTAAAGGGGGGATTGTGGTTGTTGTTTTTACAATAAATACAAAACATATCACAAGAAGGGCAATCAGATTCTTTCTCAGACCCACATTTTCTACACTTCGTTTTCCCTTTGCACTGTGATGCAGAATGACCATATCTCAAACAACGGAAGCATTGCATGACCAAATTGACGTCTACTGGACATCTAACTTTATTAATAACAATATATTGAGGGACAACTTTCCCTACAAATGTAATAATGATCATTTGACGCGGAACACGTACCGAGGTATCATCTTTTTGAATTAATCTGGTCATACGTTGAACCTTTTTAATGGGAACAAGCGAGTTAATGATTTTCATGACAGTGTCTTCACCCAGAGATGTATCAACATAACGGACTATACCACGTTTCACCGTTAAAAGACTTGAGATATAAGCAATTAGATTATTTTTCTTAAAAAAAGCATCTTCTACCAATTTATTAGCGATACTACCTGACGTTAATTATATTTTTATGCGATTCCTCCCGACAGTACTAATTTCTCTCCCGGCCTCCGGACATCGGCCCGGGGCTGGCTCCCACACAGGTAAAAAAATAAAGAGTACTTACAGTTAGGTAACACTATAACAGAATTTAGGTAAATAACTTTATTTATACTGATTGATCACCAGTGGATTCAAGAGCACAGTCACAACACGTCCGAACAGCTCAATAGTCTACACCGGAAATGATTTTTTTTCTTATTATTACTTTAAAACTGTTAACTTGAAATCCAACTGTAGAACAGAAATGATTAACAATTCAATTGCTTACATTCCAATTTGTCATTTATATCACTCTTCTGTTTTGAATTTTATAGTGAGTTAAGTTTTAAAGGGAATCTTTTTATAGGCCTAACAAATAAGGACTAAACTCTTAACTTTTTTAGTTCTATTGGCGTTGGTAAATAAAACTAGTGCACTGCTCTCACGTTCGCAAATTCAAGTTGATAGCTAACTTCAACAGTTGGTATCAGTGGACGTCAATTGTCAATCAATTATTTCTGTTTTGGAAGGAATATGTTTACCTCTAACCTGGTAGCGTAGTTGATAATTTGTGGTTGTGTAAATTGATTATTTTATTGATTTTTACGTCATTCACCTTATGTAGATGTTGTGTTTTTATTATTATTACTTTATAACAACTTTAATGTTGTTATTGTTATTACTAGTTCTGAATGTTGCTTTCCCCTGACTGGTTCCATCTGATGAAATCTTCAATCTTATGTTCTACATGAACGAAAACAGTCTCGCATCGGACGTAAGTGGAATATTATCTCTCCAATGATAGAAATGGGAATAATTGCTTTTTCCTGTATTTGTAGTGTCCCTGATAATGAAAACAAGCGTTTCCGAAAGCTTGGATAAAATCTCTTTTCCTATTGCTGCATTCCCTAATATTTCTGAGTTTTATATACATACATATAATTAGGGTCACCCAGTAATTTGTAGATATTCTAGAAATTTTTATTAAGTTTTTATGTTTCTCGGTTGTATTATAGTTTACTAACGGCGCTTGAATAAAAACAGTTTTTGCTGTTCTACGTTTATTGAAAGTAATAAAATATACTATTTTAATTTGATGAGCTGAGTGAAAAAAATTATTAATTTTACTTTGATATGCTTTTCGTTACAACAAAAAAAATTTTAAGGACTTCTGTAGCTAGTATTGCCTCCTCTGGCAGTGATAACAGCCTGTAAATAACGAGGCATGCTTTGGTTCAGGTTTTGGATCACATTATGTAGAAGATTGTCCCATACCTGTATTAGTATATCGCGAAGCGTAGACACATTTCTACGTAAATGTCTCTCTATTTCATCCCAAACATATTCTATTGGATTTAAATCTGGACTGAGGGCAGGCCAAACAAATCGCGTGATTTGAACCTCGTCAAGATACGCAAAAAGGTTGCGTCGTCTCCAAGAATAACCATGAACGGTAAAACATGATCTTCTAGAACCTCTGTCAAGTACCTATACGCAGTCAATGTTCTATTCTCGATGAAGACTAACTCCGTACGAGCGTCAGAAAATATGTCTTCCCGTGACATAACTGATACTCCACCAAATGGAGGTCGCTCAGCAATACACGCTAGAGCATATCTCTCGCCTTGTCGTCGCCACACTCTTACACGTCTATCTGAGCCTGTGACATAGAATAGCGATTCACAAGAAAACAATACGCGACTCCAATCCGCTATTGTCCAAGCCAAGCATTCTCGTGGAAAATTCAACCTAGCAATCCTGTCTGCACGAGAAAGCGACGGTCCAGTAGCTCTAGTTCGAGAAGATAATCAAACAGCGTGAAATCGCCACTCACTTATGTTCACATTTCTCACTTCTTGCAGATGATCTCGATGGGCAACTGCCGTAACCATTCGGTTTCAAAAAGCACTAGAACCCAAAAAGCGGTCATATCTAGCTATCGTAGTCCTACCTCGCCCTAAACCAGGTCTTCGAGTGAGCATACCAGTCTCTTCGTACCGTTGGCATCAAAACATTATGCCACCCGTTCTAGCCATAGTCCGAAAATCTGACCAATCAAATTTGATGTGGCTATTTTGAGTGGCATAATGACTATTCTTGAAAGGAAAGACAGTGATAGCAAGTATGAGACAAGGATGGAAATAGATTCGAGTATTTTCTACGTATTTCGGGAGCTTTTATAATATTTGTATATATAAGTGGGATCGTGAGGCGGAGCAAGGCAATGCAGTTCGAATACAATTCAATTCAATTCGGTGTTTAATACGAACGAATATTTCATGCGCCATAGTGTCTTATAGTTTAGTTGCGGCGACACGAGATTTACGTTTACTGCGCAACAACTGGAAATATTTCTCCGTCAAATGGATATCAGGAAATTCTTTGAAAGAGGTGAGTCAAAACAAAACACATATGTACCTAATATGATTATTTGATTTGTTTAAGGGGGGCTCTCTTATAGAAAGTAAATGATATTTGAATGTGATGTTTTTATAGGTATCTTAATCTTTATTTTCGTCCTATGCCAAAACACCGTAAAATTAATTTTGTGTATCCATTTTTTAGGGACAACACGCGAAAAAAGAAAAAAAGGTCGGGAAAGTAGCAGTGGAAGCGATGAAAATGATAACCATGATAAAACTACTCATGTAATGCCAAGATCATTGCATGCTAACATTAGACAAGCGTCACATTCTTCAGCAGAACCTGTAAATATATCTGTTGCCGACTATTCTTCTCCATCGACATCTCAACAAACTTATGACGTCAACGTCGATCCTGAAATTATAGTGGACGATGGCTATCATGAAAATGATCTGGGTCGTTATGTTGGGTTGGCTACCCAGCTATCGACGGAAAAGAAGAGGGAGCTGTTACAAAATCCTTGGATCCCGCCCAGAAATTACGATTTTGGAAGTGATGTATTGAAAAGAAAATTTAATCATGCTTGGTTGGATCAATATGCACCATAAATAATATATTCCAAGCAACTAAAAGGCGCTCTTTCTAAACATTGTGTTTTGTTCCCTCCGCCCATCAGCACTGTGAGAGGAATTTTGGGATCATGTATGGTCAGGCCATATATAAAGTTCAAAAATATGCATGAAGACTGCCGAAAGCATGCAACGACCAACCTTCACCCAACAGCGACAAATGCTGCAATAAATTTTCTCGAAAATGTTCTTGTAGACATCCAACTGCAAAGTGGACACCAAAAAGCAATCGATGAAAACATACAAATATTGTCATCAAATATTTCATGTACGGTACACATGATAAGCCTCTTAGGGGAAAACAAGCAGATGAGGGCGTTTTATTAGATTTATTGAAGTTGAGAATCAATTCAGGGGACGACAAATGAAAGAGTCACCTGGAAAAGTGCAGTCGCAATGCAGTTTACACATTGCTAAAAATACAAAACGAATTGATAAATTTATGTGGCCAAGTTATTAGGGAGAATATAATAAGTGAGGTTCCGAAGACCATGACTTACGCAGTCTTAGCTGATGAAACAGCAGACGTAGCTGGGAAAGAACAGCTGTCAATAGGCGTGCGATTCTACGACGAAAGCAAAAGGAAAATCAGAGAAGAAATTGTAGGGTTCGTTGAACTAAAAGCACAAAATCCTTCAGCAATTGCCGAAGCAATTGACAATTTCCTGTTTAGTTCTAACCTCCCAACCGAAGATTGCGTAGGGTTTGGATTCGATGGCTATTCTACAATGGCAGGGAAAGAGGTGGCGTACAAGCCATTTTGAGAAAAAAATATCCTTTATATTTATATTCATATTTTTATTGCTCAAGTCACAAACTCAACCTTGTTGTGAATGATGCGAACGCAGTGTCAGAAATTAGAAATACTGTCGCCACTGTAAAGGATGTTATAACGTTTTTCAGAGAATCGACTACACGTCGATACTACGCTCCAAACCTATCACGATTGTGTGAGATGAGATGGTCCGAAAAATATAAATCAATCAGAAAGTTTTCTCAACATTTCCCAGAGCTTGTGAAATCTCTAGAAACGTTATCCGTAGAGGAGAATTATTCCACCAGAAAATCTGCATATCAGTTGCATTCAGTCGTTACAAAACCAGTGTTTATTGTTGCTTTACAAACAATAGCCAAATATTCAGCAGTTTTAGAACCAGTAGTTAACGCACTGCAAGCTAAATTGATCGACATGATCTCGGTGGGGTAACACATCAAACATATCAAAGGCATTCTCAGAAATGACCGCGAGTTTTCTGATAGAATAAGTAATGAAAAGCTTCAAAAAGGGCGAGCTGTTGCAATGTATTTGAACATAGAAATTACGGTTCCACGTCTTGCTCACAAGCAAACACATAGAAGTAATCCGCCATCAGACAATGATAACGAATATTGTCCATCTCCTACGTCGCCACAATTCGTGCCACAACAACAGGATATAAGCTCATTGCAATACACTGATAATGACAACACTAAACAGACAATTTGCAATAGACAGATAAAACCATAGGAACAAAAAATATGCCGATAATGGTATTTAGGAATTTGGGCGAGGGGCCGTTTTTTGTTCCGCTCTTCAAAATAACAACAACTTTTCTTGTTCAAGCGATACTTTCATCATGCATCCCTTGTTGTTGCTAATGCTCCCTACAAGATGTCTTGAATTTAACGTAAAAACGGTTCTTAATTTTGCACCCTGTATATACCTAAAACTTAAATCTAAATAAAAATTCTATGAGAGTACCATTACCAAAAAGAAAGAAAGAAGCTACAGTTGAAAAAATCGGTTCGCGAGAAAATCAACTTTGAAATTGAGCATAATTTTTGATTGTGCGTTATTTTTGCTCGACACTTTATTTATTCATCCATCAAAATATCAGACTAATTGATTTTGCCAGATGACATAACTTCAAGCAGAAGGAACCAAAAATTGGATATGCAAATCAAAATAGCAGATGATATTGATTAATAATGAACGAGAAGACTTCTGTTAAAGCAACTATACCAGTGATTCATTAAGAATAATGAATTTCTGAACTGTGGATCTCCGAGAAACGGGATGTTTGAGCATTGAATTTTTTTTCTTCATTTTTGTAATAGTTCCTAGTTCAAAATTTCAGCATAATCAGTATGCCGTGATCTTTCAATTGATTCTTCTGATTTCTGAAACGATTTAAATGAGCTTGTTTATTCATACTTCTCTCAAGAATTGAAGCAAAAGAGGTAGTTGTTGTAATACAGGACACCATCACTTTATTTTTACAACTTAAATTAACAATTTGTTTGTCGGTGGTAGTGAGTTTGGTGGCTTGGCCACTGGAGAATCTTGACTCCATTTTTTGAATTTTCCAATTCCGTCGCTAATGAAGAAAATAGTTAACGAAAAAATTCATCCTGAATTGCGTCTTGGAAAGAATTTAAATTTGAAGTAATGCGGAGATTTTCTCCTGGTCAATAATAGATAAATAAATTTCATATCTATTTACCCATCGTCAAGTCATTATCTTAAAATTTATTGTAATAAAAAACACAGTCTAACTTGGAATAATATATTAACATAAGAAAAGAAGAAGATGAGTGAATTGATCATAATTTTACGAAACAGCACACTGGTATAGTCCCTAAATCCGACTCTGTCTAAGCCAGGTATGAAAGTTAAGAAAATGGCGGACGCGTAGGGTTTCATAGAATTGTTTACGAATAGTGACTATCTTATCTAGAGATGTTTTTGTGACCAGTCTTATCTAGAAAATGCCAGAAAGCCAATGGTTTTTGTAATCTAGAATTATCTAGTGAAAGGGGCATTATTATATAAGGAACCGATCAAGAAAAGTTTAGTTAAGTTGATAAAGTGATCTCGTGAAATCAATACACCGAAATAGCAAACAGTAAATAAGTGAATATAAATTAGTTAAGTGTTTATATAAATTAGTTTAAGTGAATATACTGTGTATATAATTAGTGAATAGTGTAGTGTTTAAATAGACAAGTAAGTAGCAATAGCGTGTGTTTAATGTTTATCCTGTTTGCTGTTTAGGTGAATAAGAAAAACATTACATTGGTGTCAGGTGTGGGGTAATATAAATAAATTGCTACGTGAAAATGGCCAAGAGACAATGTGACCTCGAAGTGGCGGAACTAAGAGAAGAATTGGAAGACCGTGAGTTGGAAACGTCCGGTAAGAAAAGTGAATTAGTAGAACGACTTAAATTGGTACTAGAAAATGACGGCTTCCATCCAGAAACAGTTTTATTTAATGACGACGCTTCCACCTTAATCTCGTCAATTTCTGCTAACATGGCCGAGAAGATTTCTGCCATGGAAGAGAACATGGACGAGAAGATTACTGCTATGAAGAATGACATTTCTGCTAAGATTTCTGATATAAAAAACGATATTTCGACTATGAAGAATAGTATTTCGGCTAACATGGACGAGTAAATTTCTGCCATGGAAGAGAAGATTTCAACGAATGTGAGAAGCGATATTTCGGCTATAGAGAACGATATTTCTAATTTGAAGGCAGTGAACTTAACTATCGCGCTTCGGGAAGATGCCTTAGATGTATTTCAGACGATACCTCTGGAAGTAACGGATGATTTGGAGCAGCTAAAGAGGAGGTTAGACATGCGATATGGTCACGAACATCTAGAACATTTGTACTAATCCCAGCTGAAGGACCGAAGGCAGAAACGTGACGAAGCACCTGAAGAATATGAAGTGGATATTGCCCGACTCGTTCGATTTGCTTATCCATCAGCAGCAGAGAACATGATGGAATTTCTGGGCATACAGGCGTTTATTGATGGCTTACGAGACCCCGATATGTAGAGGACGCTTCGTTTAGCCCATCCCAAGACATTAGTTGACGCATTGACAGCTGCTCTTGACTATGAAGCAGCAACGAATGCTTCGGGTTACAAGAAGTTAGGACCATCCAAGGAGAAGGCGACGAGGACAATTTTGACCAGATCGTCAGCTTGATCAAATGAATGATGGATAAGAAGCCAAGAAAGATCAGATGCTAGAATTATGGTGAGCTAGGGCATGAACGTAGTTCGTGTAAGCGCCCCAAGGCTCCTGCAAACCAAGAACCCCAGTCACAGGAAAACTAGAACGGGTTGACTTCGAGGGGGAAGCACCGACCCATGATCGTTCCAAAGACCCTCTCAAACTGATAGCTTCGCTCTGATGTCGCAACGACAGTGTATATGTGGATGGCGAAGTAAATGGCAAGAAATATGCATTGCTGGTTGACACTGGAGCAGTTAGAACCATTATACGACCAGAGATAATAAACCCCAAGAAGAAGCTTCTACCAACGAGACTGCGACTGCGGACCGCCACAGACGACAGTGCCAATGTTTACGGGGAAACACAAATCCAATTGGGAATTGGCGCAGAAAAGTTCACGCATACGGTAATCGTAGCTGACATTGAAGAATACGTGATTCTGGGAATGGACGTTATGAATGTACATGGTTTCCAATTATACTTCAGAAACAGAACCATTAAATTGGGCTCCAAGGAGGTTTCCCTCCATCCACATGAAGGCAGCGCGGTGTTGGCAGCTGTACAGGAAGATACCGTTCTACCTGCACGAGGCGAAACCATGATAGTAGCACGTCTATAGTTCGTCAAATAACGACCACTGACAATTCTAATGCCAGATACGAACACGTGTTATCAGTAGCTCGTCAATCTCTGGATCGAGCTGAAAAGAAGAGAATGAGAGAATTTCTCTTGCATTATCGAGACATTCGTACCGTAAGGAGGAAAAACTAGTAGAACATCAGCCGTAAAACACAAAATCGATACTGGTAATGCGGCAATAAGGCAATCAGCTCGAAGACTTCCACAAGCGAAGAGAGAGGAAGCTGAAAGTATAACTCGAGAGATGGCAGAAAAAGAAGTAGTAGCACCAACTACTAGTCCATGGATGTCTCCAGTACTGCTCGTCAAGATAGAGGATGGAACTACGAGATTCTGCGTGGATTATTGCGAGCTTAACAACGTGATGAAAAAAGATAGCTATCCTCTTTTTCGAGTTGACGATATGCTAGATACTTTCGCCGGCAGCAAACTGTTTTCCACCTTGGACCTGAAGTCTGTTCATTAGCAACTGGAAATGGCCCCAGAATACAAAGAGAAGACTGCTTTTACCACCGGATCCGGATTATGGCAATTCAACGTCATGCCATTCGGGCTCTGTAATGCGTCTGTGACATTTGGAAGACTCATGGAAAATGTCTTGAGAGGGTTGGCTTGGAAGACATGCCTGGTCAATTTGGACGACATCGTAGTACTGGAGAAGACATTTGACGAACACTTGAAGAATTTGGAAGACGTATTCAAACGACTCCAAGCTGCCCAGCTCATATTAAACCCGAAGAAATGTCAGCTGTTCCAAAACCGAGTCAACTATCTAGGCCATATAGTGAGCAATGAAGGAGTGTCGGTGTATCCAGAGAAAATTGCTTCTATCCAGCAATGGCCGCAACCAACCGACAAACATCAAATTAGAAGTTTCCTTGGACTTTGTACGTATTATAGAAGATTTATCAGGAAGTTTGGAGGTATCACAAAGCCTCTTACTTGACTTACAGAAGAATCAAGAGCTTTCCAATGGGACGAAGACTGTCAAACGGCTTTTGAAACCTTGAAAAGGCATTTAACCTTGGCGCCGATATTAGGATATCCATTACCAGAGGGAGACTTTATTCTTGACACTGACGCAAGGAGCGTATGAATTGGTGAAGTGCTTTCACAGATCCAAGAAGGGCAAGAAAGAGTGCTGGGATATTCCAATAAAGTCCTCTCCAATCCGAAACGAAACTACTACGTCACAAGATAAGAACTTTTGGCGTTAGTGAAGTCCGTGGAACGCTTATAACAGTATCTCTATGGTAGGAAGTTTTTAATCCGGACTGATCATGCAGCACTCAAGTGGTTGTTGCAGTTCGAGAATCCCAAGGGCCAGATCGCTAGATGGATTGAACTACTTCAAGAGTACGATTTCAACATCGACCATCGAGCTGGTGTGAGTCACCGAAATACCGACTCCCTGTCCAGACGACCGTGCCCAACAGACTGCTCCCACTGCAACAAGGCGGAATCTAGAGAAGCTGCAGTTTCAAGGACTACAGTAGTCAATGAAAAATGGTCACCCACCAGGATCAGAGAGGATCAGGAGAATAATCCTTGCCTAAAGAGGATTCGGCAGTGGAACGAAGAAAATCGGCGACCTACCTGGCCAGATTTTCACCGAAAATCAAGGCGTATTGGGCTCAGTGGGACTCCCTTGTCCTGGAAGAAGGGCTGTTGAAAAGAGTCCTTGAAAACGATGATGGTTCCGAGATGAGGAGACAGCTAGTTATCCCTGGAACGAGAGTAGCTGAGGTTGTGAAGAACTTACAGGACAGTCCATCGGGAGGTCATCTGGAAGTGGAGAAAACCCTTCCGCGAATCCGTGAGAGGTTTTATTGAATGAACAGCTCTGATGATGTGAAGGACTGGTGTAAGAAATGTACGGCTTGTGCCACGAGTAATGGACCACATCGCAATAGAAAGGCACCCATGAAACAGTACAATGTTGGAAGCCCTTTCGAAAGGATTGCTTTAGACATCGCTGGACCATTTCCGACGACTGAAAATGGTGGTAAATACATACTGGTTGTAATGGATTATTTCACAAAGTGGGTGGAAATTCACGCTATCCGGAACCAAGAGGCCACACCTGTCGCAGATGTATTGGTGAAAGAATTTGTCAGCCGATATGGAGTGCCATTGGAAGTTCACCAGGGAAGAAATTTCGAAAGCCATATATTCCAGGAGATTTGCGACAAGCTGGGAATGAAGATGACCAGGACAACAGCATTACATCCACAGTCGAATGGAATGGTCGAGAGAATGAACATGACTATTGGAAAATACCTGTCCAAAGTGGTTTCCAGCCATCAGAGAGATTGGGACCAGTATCTTTCCCTATTCGCATTGGCTTATCGATCTGCCGTCAATGAGTCCACGGGTGAAACACCTGCGAAAATCCTGTTTGGACGTGAAATGAGGCTTCCTTGTGACCTGGAATTTGGCTGTCGGCCTGGAGAAGATATAGCAGGCGAAGACTACGTGATCCAATTGAGAAGAAGGCTGGACGATATTCATGAATTAGTTCGAACAAATCTTCAAGTTGCCAGCGACTAAATGAAAAGTCAGTACGACACGCAGGCCACAGAAGGCGGTTTTAAAGAAGGGGACAAAGTATGGTTACACAACCCAAGGAGGAGGAAAAGATTTTCTCCAAAATTACAAAAATCCTGGAAAGGTCCATACTTAATCAAGAAAAGGATCAATGATGTTATATATCGCATAAGCAAGATCTTCAACGGAAAACCAGAAGTAGTTCACCAAAACCGACTAGCGCCATTCGAAGGAGACCATGACCTAAAGAAAGGAGTAAACCATATTCGAGGTGTATCTGACCCTACCTTCGATGAATTTATGGGTGCGTATGGAGGTACCAGGAAAGCTAGTTATGGAGTCACTTCGGAGCAACTACAACATTTGTTCACTCTCCGGGAAGATTATTCACTGGCATACAACATCCCCGCCCGTATCAAGAACGCACCAGGGTTGGCAACCGTCTTTCGAAAGAAGTTCGGAAAATTAGAAAAACTTGAAGACCAGATTCCAGCCCCTGGCAAGACACTGAAACTGTAACATAATTCGCGGTACGTCTTCTACGTGGTAACTAAAAATGAATTTCAAGATCGATCTACCTACCGCGATCTGTGGGAAGCACTTCGAAATCTCCGTGACCATGTGTTGGAATCCAACGTGAAGAAACTGACTATGCCTAAGATAGCGAGTTACCAGTTGGATTGGCGAATCATCAGGAACATGGTAGAGATTATCTTTAAATATACCGGTTCCAGATATTAATTTGCAGCTACAACCCCCATTATCAGTATCCGATGAAGACGGTGCCCTGCTATTTCCATAAGATCGGAAAGTGTAGAAAGGGGGCCAGTTGCTGATTCAAACATCCAGTCTCAGCTACACAAAAGTTTCAGGAAGAACTTCCATTTAAGGAGGGGGTAATGTTACGAAACAGCACACTGGTATAGTCCCTAAATCCGACTTTGTCTAAGCCAGGTATGAAAGTTAAAATTATGGCGGACGCGCAGGGTTTCCTAAAATTGTTTACGAATAATTACTATCTCATCTACATTGTTTTTGTGACCAGTTTTATCTAGAAAATGCCAGAAATTTTGTGATCTAGAATTATCTAGTAAAAAAGGCATTAATATATAAGGAACCGATCAAAAAAAGTTTAGTTAAGTTGATAAAGTGATCTCGTGAAATAAATACACCGAGTTAGCAAACAGTAAATAAATGAATATAAATTAGTTAAGTGTTTATATAAATTAGTTTAAGTGAATATACTGTGTATATAATTAGTGAATAGTGTAGTGTTTAAATAAATTAGTGAGCAGCCATACCGTGTGTTTAAAGTTTATCCCACCCGTTTGCTCTTTAAATAAATTAGAAAAACATTACAATAATTACAAAATTGGGTACTATATTATTCTAAAGTGTATAAAATGCAAATGACTGGACTATTTCATCTTCTCCAATATTTAAATTATATTTTCTCTCATAGTAAACATTTATTGAACTCATGACAAAATGCAACACTATAATAACTTAATTACGAAATAAAACTTCATCATTATTTTGAATTAATATTTTGTTTTTCATAAAACCATTATTATAATGTAGCTGCGGGACTTCTTGATGTGTATATCATCGTTGGGTCTGAATTGATGAATCCTCTGTGACTTCTGTGAAAAAATTGCTACGTCACATCGTCGAAAATAGTTTAATTCCTATGCAGTTTTTTAATGATTCATACAATTAAGAACTGATGAATAAATACAATTATTGAAGTTTCGGGAATTGATCTTTTATTATACTTTTTCAAATAGCCTGTCAAAATAATTTTACTATTAAATTGTCACAATGGTAATCTATACTCACGATACTTAAATTTTAGTATTTTGTATATGGATGCTTTTTACGTAAGGTTTGCGGTGAATCAAGATCCTTCACATAGTTACTGTTGAGAAAATTGACATAAAATAGCCGCTGAAATTCGGGTGTCTCATTAATCAGTGTTTATTGTACTGTTTTTCTCATTTACTTAAATTATTTTTAATACGACAGGTGAAATGAATTTATGCACACACGGTATATTTACTTATTTAATTCATTTAAACACTCAACTATTCACTTACTGGATATCCTGAAATTTCTAGATTGCGGCTCCCAACAAACAATCGACCTTCTTAGAAATGACTCTAAAAGCAGTCACAAAAAATAGACCTTCCCAGAAATCGGTGCGCTACCGCCAAAATGTTAACTTATAGATATCGTATTGGACAGAGTCGGATTCAGGGGCGATTTCGTAACATTACCACCCCCTTAATACGAAGTTCCTCCTGGTACTTCTGGTTAGCCAGTACTGGATGTTCAAATCGGTAACTGGACTCATTTCTACGCTTCCCGGTCGTATAGATATAACATAGCACCATCTTTATCGGGTGTCGATAATGGGAGGTATAGATGCAAATTAATATGTGGACACCGGTGTCTTGGAAGATCACCTATACCATATTCCTGATTAATCGCCAATCCAACTGGTTGGTTTCTATCCTAGGCATAGCCAGTTTCTTCAAGCTGGACTCCAGCACATGGTCTCGAAGGCTTCGAAGCGTTGCCCACACATCGCGGTAGGTGGATCGATCTTTAAATTCGTTTATGGTTACCAACTTGAAGACGTTCCGCGAATTATGTTTCAGTCTTAGTGTATTGCCAGGAGGTGAAATCTGGTCTTCAAATTTTTCTAATTGTCCAAACTTCGTTCGAAACACGGGTGTCAACCCTCGTGCATATTTGTTACTGACAGAGATGTTGTGTGCAACTAAATACTCTTCCGGGATTCTCCGAAGGCTGGGTCAGACACTTGTTGTATATTGTTCACACCTACCTCTTTGTCATGGTTTCCTTCGAATGGCGCTAGTCGGTTTTGGTGGACTACTCTCGGTTTTCCATTGGGGATCTTGCTTATACGATAGATGTCGTTGTTGATTTTCTTGATTAAGTATGGACCCCATGAGCTATGTTATTTTGGAGAAAATCCTTTTCTTTTCGTCGGGTTGTGTAACCGTATTTTGTCCCCTTCTTTGAAACTGCCTTCTGTGGTCTGCGTGTCGTATTGTTTTCTTCATTCTGTCGCTGGCAACTTAAAGATTCGTTCGAACTAATTTATGCACGTTATCCATCCTCCCTCTCAATTGGATCTCGCAATCCTCTCCTGAAACATAATCACCAGGCCGACACTCAAATTCCACGTCACAAGGAAGCCTCATTACACGTCAAAACATGATTTTTGCAGGTGTTTCACCTGTACACTCATTTATGGTAGATCGCTAAGCCAACGCAAATAGGAAAATATACTGGCCCAGTCTTTCTGATGACCGGAAACTACTTTGGACAGGTATTTTCCAATGGTCCTGTGAATTCTCTCGAGCATTACATCTGACTGTGGATGCATGTCTTCTATATTCCCAGATTGTCACACATTTCATGGGAAACCTGGCTCTCGGAATTTCTTCCTTTATCGCTTTGGACTTTAAAGGGCACTACATATCCGCTGATAAACTCTTTCATCAATACATCCGCGACAGTAGTGGCCTCTTGATTCGCCATCGCGTAAGTTTCCACCCACTTTGTGAAATAATCCATTACAACCAGAATGTATTCACCACCAGTTTCTGTCATTGGATATGATCCACCGATATCTGAGGTAATCCTTTCGAAACGGCTTCGAACATTGGTGTCAGGTGTTGTGTAATATAAATGAATTCATACGTATAATGACTAAGAGACCTGAAAGTTACAGAAATATAGGCAGAATTGGAAAATCGCGAGTTGGAAACGTCCGTGAATTAGTCGAAAGAATCAAAGTGCCACTGGAAAGTTACGGCTTGGATCCAGAATCATTTTTATTCATAACAGAGGCTTCCACCCTAATTTCATCAATTTCTGCTTATATGGACGAGAAGATTTCCACTATAAAGATCGATATTTCTGTTATGACTTAGTTTATTAGCCATGTTTACGTACCTATTTATTCATATTTACACCACATCTGACACTAATGTTGTGTTCACTACGAGATTTGATTGTAAACTAAACTGCGGTGGGTAAGTAGTCGCTTATATAATAAAACGATTTTCTGGAACACTTGGATTCCTGAAGTTCCTAGATTGCGGCTTCCAACAAACAATCGACTTTCTAAGAAATTACTAGTTAGACAATCACAAATGAACGTTTTCAAAGATTAAAAATAACTTTTTCGCATCTGTGAGGTGCCCTGAATAATATTCTATCACAAAATTGTCACTTGTATACATTTCAGGGGCTGTATCTTGCTAACAAACCGAAATTTCTCCAAAAGTAACCAAAAATGTAGTATATCTGGATTTATGGGACCCGCTGTACTCGCTATAATCAGCTGAAAATTAATAAGGTACATCTGTGAGACATCTTGAATGAGACACCTTGAAAAATATCCAATTTCAAAATTGGCCACCTGTATACACGTCGGAAGCTTTATCGTGCTAATAACCCGAAATTTCTCCAAAAAGGACCAAAAATGTGGCAATTCAGGTACCATATCACCCGTTGTACTAGCTTTGAAGAGCTAAAAATCAATAAGATTCATTTATTAGTTGCCCTGAACAATATTCAATCATAAAATTGGTCACTTGTATACACTCTGGAGGCTGTATCGTGCTAACAAACTAAAAATTCTCCAAATATGACAAAAATTTGGTACCTCATGTACCATAGCACCCGTTGTCCTTGCTTTAGTGAGCTGAATATCCATAGGATTCATCTTTGAGACGCTCTGAATAATATTCAATCATAAAATTGGTCACTTGTGTACACTCTGGAGGCTGTATCGTGCTAACAAACTAAAAATTCTCCAAATATGACAAAAATTTGGTACATCGTGTACCATAGCACCCGCTGTACTTGCTTTAGTGAGCTGAATATCAATAGGATTCATCTTTGAGACGCTCTGAATAATATTTAATCATAAAATTGGTCACATGTATATACTCCGGCGGCTATATCGTGCTTACAAACTGAAATTTCTCAAAAAATTACAAAAATGTCGTACTTAATGTACTATAACACCTGTTGTACTGGCAGTGGTGAGCTAAAAATCAATACGGTGCATCTGTGAGATGTTTTGAATTATATTAAATCATAAAATTGGTGATTTGTTGCACTCCGAATACTGTATCGTGCTAACAAACTGAAATTTCTCAGAAAATGACAAAAATGTCGTACTTCAAATACCATAGCACTCGCTGTACTGACTATGGTGAGCTGAAAATCTATAGGTTTCATCTGTGTGATGTCCTGAACAATATTCAATCATAAAATTGATGACTTGTTGCATTCCGGAGACTGTATCGTGCTAACAAGACGACGACGACATATACACAGGATTTTTTTCTAATAACCGTTTTTTCGCGTTGTTCTTGATGAAAACGTGAAAATAACTCAAAAAATGTTTTTAAAATTTCAACTTTTTTAGGGGTAAACCAATACTTTTCTCGCATATTAGATAGATTGGGCGGAAAAGTAAAATAGTCCTTCCTAGAAATCGGTGGGCTCCTGCCAAAATTTTAGATATCGTATTATATAGAGACGGATTCAGGGGCTACACCAGTGTGCGATTTCGTAACAGCATCGTTTGTCGATTGTTTGTGCACCACGAGAATGTACGATCTTACGAGGCTATCGTTGGGAGTGAATTTCCTACCAAAATCTCAACGAATTATTAGTGTTTTAAATGAAACTCACGGTTTCTAGTTAATACCAGAATATAATAAAAATTGTTGAAAATTCTAAAAAATTGACAATTGTTTCGATAAATCAATATCATCGTCAGAATGACAGAAGTTACATTTCATTTGATGCCTACCTGATGTTTCGTAGTTATTTTTGGCTAGACCAAGAAGTGATCTAACTGGTGATTGACTTAATATATGTTAATAGAAAGAAGAAGAAGATGTGATACTACAAATATTGAAGCTTAGATATTATTAGCCCTATGGTGATATCCTGGATATCATTTTTCCAATTAAGATCAGTATAACTGTGCAATGATATAGAAAACCAGGAAAACTATATCTGCTGATCTTTACAATTATCACTTGAGAAGACAGTTTATTAGTGGAGAACTCCCTAGATTTAACTGTTCATTGACAACTTCATATTGTGGGTTTCTTAAGTGTCTTCTAATTTCCAGCTCTTCAAGGAAATCCAGTTCTTGTTCCTTTTCACAATTATGCAGCACTTCTAGTTTTGTGTTAGGTGTCAATGAATGAATGATTGGTGTCATGTTTTGCGTAGTGGGATTTATCTGTTTGTTTTAATCTGTATGCTCGTAAGTGTTCACTGTATCGGATTTCAAAATTCCTAAGGGTCTGACCCAAATAGGCAGCATTACATTCTGGATATTTGAGTTTATATATACCTGACTTCTTCAATAGTGGTATTTTTGTTTTTACATTTAACAATTTTGTACTAACGTTACTTTCTGTTTTAAAACAAATTGTTGTATTCGTTGCTGGAGATATTATCTTTGAAATATTATTAGAAATATGTCCTGCATATGTGATGGTTTTATAAGTTTTCATTTCATCAGTTTGTTTAGGAAATATTAGTTGCAATGCCACTTTTTACTATCTTTTATTAATTAGGTCATTTATCATATCTAATGGATAACCGTTGGATGTTGCTATTTGTCTAATTGTAATAATTTCTCTATCAAAATTACGTTTGTTCATAAGAACTGAAACACTCCATGTATCATTGAATTATATGCCGCTAGTTTATGGGACATGGGGTGATTGTGTTAGTTTTCAGTAAATTGAATAATCAAGTACATTATTAACATTATTAACTGAATTTTTAAATCAAGAAAATTGACTGAGCTATTTTCTTCAATTTCTAATGTAAATTTAATTTTTGGTTGTAAATTATTGATGTGGTTGAAAAATACATCTAATTGTCGTTCAATACCCATAAAACAAGCTAATATGTCATCTACATATCTATACCAAAATAAAACATTTTTCGAAATGTTACTTTCAAAGGTCTTTCTTTCTAAATTGTCCATAAAAATGTTTGCCAAAATAGGTGATATAGGGCTTCCCATTGGTAAACCTTCATTTTGATTATATATCTTATTGTCAAAAGTGATATAATTTTGATTAATGCATACATCAAATAAGTTAAGTATATCTGATATTATTCCTGGATTAATATTTTTATTTTCTAGTAATTTTTTTACAAGTATTAGACATTCTTTAGGAGGAATTTTAGTAAACATATTAGTCACATCGAACGAAATAAGTTTATAGTTATCTTGCAAGTTGATTGTTTTCAACTTTTTGATTAGTTCTATTGAATTTCTAATTGATTACTGAGATTTATATCCGAAACTATTAAGTATATTGTTGAGCCTCTTTGCCAATATATTATTAGGAGCATTAACATAAGAAACTACAGGTCTAATTGGTGTCGTTATTTTATGTAATTTAACGGTTCCATATAATTGTGGACAATGAGGATTCTTATGTATGATAGACCTTTTTCAGTAATCACTTAAAAAATAATTTGAATTATTAACAATACCCCTTACATTATTAGAAAACTTCCTTGTTGGGTCTGTTTTAAGAACTTTTACATCGCTAAATTCTATAAAGTTATATATTCTGGAATTGTAATTTTCAGCTGCCAAAAATAACTACGAAACATCAGGTGGGCATCAAATGAAATGTAACTTCTGTCATTCTGACGATGATATTGATTTATCGAAACAATTGTCAATTTTTTAGAATTTTCAACAATTTTTATTATATTGTGGTATTAACTAGAAACCGTGAGTTTCATTTAAAACACTAATATGAGTAGATTCCACGAAGTAAGGGTCGATACAGTCAATTTCAACGAATTATGTTGAACATCTACCATATTCCTATGGTATGGCTCCAGGCGACTACTTTCGTGTAAGGAATGTTTGGATGAATGGATTTATGATAATTTTTGATATAGCAGAATATCGATGTGATAATATTGTGGATAAATGCGATTTTAAAAGTGATTTAACCATCTATACAATTATGGATTTCAATTTCCTCTGATAACTCATGAAAATAAACAATTTTTTGTCATAAGCATAGCATATCTGGTGTGCCTCCATTCTATGTCCTTCTCGGTTTGTCACTCCCTGTATCATTTCATTAATTATCATATTGAACAGTGTCGGGCTAAGATAATCTCCTTGACGTATTTCCCAATTCAAGGGTATATATTTCGTTTCTCCTATTGGCTTTTGTTTTTTTATTCATATTGATCTAATTGCTATTTAATGATACAATTAAATCGATAAAAATATTTGAACTCGATCCTTTTTTTAGTCATTCGTAAATTACTTCTTCTGTCTCAGAACGATAATGGCACTCCATAGTGTTTTTCTGCGTTATGTGCCGTGATTATACTTCCCATAAAAAGCCTAAAATAGCGTTCCTTTCTTTTCTACGTTATTTCTTTGCTTTTTTCCGGAAACATTCAATGCCTCCAACCGGTTGAAATAAAAGGCAAACTTCCTGTTTCAGATATAAAATATTTTTTTCATTAGAATTTGGTTGCATACGTTTATACAGATAGTATTGTGGACTTGAAGGAATCAGAGGTATAATTACTATAACAGTTTATTATATAAACCGCAGCGTTTATTATGCTGATAGTGCTATTGTAATCATGGAAATTATGTTGATGTTAGTAAGCAATTCCATAATATTCATGATCTATGATCATCTAATTAATATGAGAATTTGAGAATCAAATTTTCCGTGTCTGATAACTGAAAGTAATACAAAAAATCATGGGCCTTTGAATAAATTTTGATTGGAGACATAAAGTGGGTGAAAGCAATATTCAAATGTAATACTAAATAAGATAAAACTACACTACCAATTACAAATTTATTTTCAGTTGTAGCGTAGTTAAAAATTTTTCTTGAGAAATTCGGTAACCAGTATCACTTCCCTTGGTTGTAAAAACAGCTAACGGATGACAAGTTTGTCTCCCAGTATCATCCCAGACATGTCTGATCGGATTTGAATCACAGCTGCTACAAATGTTATACCGGGTAACCATTCGATAATCATTCATAAAAAGTATTTCTTTAATAATCATGAGTATAACATGGTAGAACTGTAGTCAATGTCACTTTCTCCATGAAGATTTGTTCCAAAGAAGCTCCAAAATATATGTGTCTTATGCCATAACTGATATCAACCAAATGGAAGTCGCTCGGCAATATACACTTGAGAATATCGATCGCCTTGACATCGCTACACTCTCACATATCTATATGAGCCTTTGAGGTATTATTCGTGAAATATTGGAAAACTATACGCAACTCCAACCCGCTGTTATCCAAGCCAATTACTCGTGAGCATAATTCAACCTAGCAGTAGCTCTAATTCGAGGAGATAATCCAGCAGCATGAAATCGTCATCCAACTGTCCCCTCACTTAAATTGTATTTCTCACTTCTTGCAGATGATTTTGAAAGTGCCGTTACCGTTTCGATTTCTAGAAGATAGAAAGCTATCATTTCTAGCTGTTGTTGGTCTGCTTCGTTATGAACAAGGTTTTCGAGTAAGGAGACCTGTTTCTATCGTTTGCTACTCACTCTTCGCGACTACTAGTGACGGTATGTGACAATATTTCACAACATTTTGTCTAAAATCCTATCCAAAGCATACTGCACCATTTGGAATATGTTATCTCTGTTAAAGGAGGGAATACGTCTTTACTGAGGTTATTAAAATTATTTGTTAGGTCAATGTAAAATTGTTCAGTTTTATTACTGTCACTAAACTATGAACAACAATATTTTTGTTCGAAATTTAGTCAATTACTGAGTAAACTACGTCAAAATCGGAAAAATCACTTCAAATTACAGGATTACCGAATTTAATGCTTGGTGGTGTGATAAATAAGGAATTGTGATGTTTTTCTTATTTATTTAAAACAGTTTCTCCTGACGGGTAGAATAAATTGTTACACACGGTAGGTTCACTTACTTAATATATCTATTCACTACACTATTTACTAATTAATATGATATACACAGTAAATTCACTTACACCAAATTATATAAATACTTCACTACTTCGACTATTTACGTGTTCGCTGTTTATATCAGGAGATGACTTTATCAACTGACTTCTCCCGCTGATCGGCCCTTTATATATTAGTGCCTTTTTTACTGAATAATTCTAGATTGCGGCTTACACAAAAACAATCGGCTTTCTGGAATTTTCTAGATAAGACTGGTCACAAAAACAATGTCTAGATAAGATAGTCACAAAAAATCGTAAACAGTTCTAAGAAATCCCTGCGCATCCGCCATAATTTTAACTTTCATGAATGGCTTAGACAGAGTCGGATTCGGGACTACACCAGTGTAATGTTTCGTAACATTACCCCCTCCTTAAATGAATGTTCCTCCTGGAACTTTTGTGTAGCCGAGAAAGGATGTTTGAATCGGCAACTGGCCCCATTTTTACACTTTCCGATCCTATGGAAATAACAGGGCACCGTCTTCATCGGATACTGATAGCGGGGGTTGTAGCTGCAAATTAATATCTGGACACCGTTATCTTGGAAGATCACCTCTACCATGTTCCTGATGACCCGCCAATCCAACTGGTTACTCGCTATCTTAGGCATAGCCAGTTTCTACACGCTGGATTCCAAGATATGGTCTCGGAGGCTTTAAAGTGCTTCCCACACATCGCGATAGATAGATCGATCTTGAAATTCATTTTTAGTTACCACGTAGAAGACCTACCGCTAATTGTGTGTCAGTCTCAGTGTTTTGCCAGGGGCTGAAATCTGGTCTTCAAGTTTTTCTAATTGCCCGAACTTCTTTGGAAAGACGGTTGCCAACCCTCGTGCGTTCTTGATACGGGCGGGGATGTTGTAGGCCGGTGAATAATCTTCCGGGAGAGTGAACAAATCTTGTCGTTGTTGTGAAGTGAACCATATCTAGCTTTCCCGGTACCTCATAAATTCATGGTCAGAGACATCTCGAATATGATTTACTACTTTCTCTAGATCATGGTCTCCTTCGAATGGCTCTAGTCGGTTTTGGTGAACTACTTTTGGTTTTCCGTTGGGGATCTTGCTTATTCGATATATAACCTCATTGATCCTTTTTTTGATTGAGTATGGACCTTCCCAGGATTTTTGTAATTTTGGAGTGAATCCTTTTCTCCTCGTCGGGTTTTGTAACCATACTTTGTCCCCTTGTTCAAAACCGCCTACTGTGGCCTGCGTGTCGTACCGACTTCTCATTCTGTCGCTGGCAACTAGATTTGTTCGATCTAATTCATGAATATAGTCCAGCATTCTTCTCAATTCTTCAGGTCGACAGCCAAATTCCAGGTCACAAGGAAGCCTCATTTCACGTCCAAATAGGATTTTCGCAGGTGTTTCACACGTGGACTCATTGACGGAATATCGATAAGCCAATGCGAATAGGGAAATATACTGGTCCCAATCTCTCTGATGGTTGGAAACTATTTTGGATAGGTATTTTCCAATAGTCCTGTTCATTATCTCGACCATTCCATCTTACTGTGGAGGTAATGCTGTTGTTCTGGTCTTCTTCATTCCCAAATTTCCGCAAATTTCCTGGAATAGATGGCTTGGGAAATTTCTTCCCTGGTCACTGTGGTCGTTCAAGGGCACTCCAAATCGGCTGATGAATTCTTTCACCAATACATCCGCGACAGTTGTGGCCTCTTGATTCGGGATCGCGTAAATTTCCACCCACTTTGTGAAATTATCCATTGTAACCAGGATGTATTTACCACCATTTTCTGTTGTTGGAAATGGTCCAACGATGTCCTTTACAAAGGGCTTCCAACACTATAATGTTTAGCAAAAGTCGTATATTCCTTACACTAGACCTTCACATCTTCGGAGCTGTTCATCCAATAAAACCTTTCACGGACTCGCTGGAGGGTTTTCTTCACTCCCAGATGGCCTCCCGATGGACTGTCGTGTAACTTCTTCAGTACCCCAGCTACTCTTGTTCTAGGGATAACTAGCTGTCGCCTTATCTGAGAATCATCATCGTTTTCAAGGACTTTTTTCAAATGCCATTCTCCTAGGACAAGGAAGTCCGACTGAACACAATATGCCTTGAGTTTCGGTGAAAATCTTGACACTTCTTGCCATGTAGGTCGCCGTTTCTCTTCCTTCCATTGTCGAATCTTCTTCAGGCGAGGATCATCCTCCTAATCTTCTTTGATCCTGCTGGGTGACCATTTGTCGTTGACTACAGTAGTTCTTGAAACTGCAGCTTCTTAAGATTCCGTCTTGTTGCAGTTGCTACTATCTGTTGGGCACGACCGTCTGAACAGGGAGTCGGCGTACTCTCGGAGTCGTTCGATCCTTCCAGCGATTTGGCCCTCGGAATTCTTGAACTGCATCAACCACTTGAGTGCTGCATGATCAGTCCGGATTAAAAACTTCCTACCATAGAGATACTGGTATAAGTGTTCCACGGACTTCACTAACGCCAAAAGTTCTCTTCTTTTAACGCAATAGTTTCGTTATGGTTTGGAGAGTACTTCACTAAAATATCCCAGCTCTCTTTTTTGCCCTCCTTGGATCGCTGAGAGCACTCCTCTAATTCCTACGTTGCTTGCGTCAGTGTCAAGAATAAACTCTCCCTCTTGTAATTGGTATCCTAATATCGGCGCCGTGGTTAAATGCTTCTTCAAGGTTTCAAAAGCCGTTTGACAGTCTTCGTCTCATTGGAAAGCTCTTGCATATTCTGTAAGTCGAGTTAGTGGCTTGGCAATATCTCCAAACTTCCCAATAAATCTTCTATAATATGTTCAAAGTTCAAGGAAACTCCTAATTTGATGTTTGTCGGTTGCTTGCGGCCATTGCTGAATGGAAGCAATTTTCTCTGGACTCGGATTTGGAACATTTCTTCGGGTTTAACATGAGCTGGGCAACTTGGAGTCGTTTGAATACGTCTTCCAAATTCTCCAGGTGATCGCCAAATGTCTTCCCCAGTACTACGATGTCGTCCAAATGGACCAGGCATGTCTTCCAAGATAACTCTCTCAAGACATTTTCCATGAGTCTTTCAAATGTCGCAGGCGCATTACAGAGCCCGAAAAGCATGACGTTAAATTGCCATAATCCAGATCTGGTGGTGAAAGCAGTCTTCTCTTTGTCTTCTGGCTCCATTTCCCCTTACCAATAACCAGACTTCACGTCCAAGGTGGAAAGTTTTCTGCCGAACAAAATATCTAGCATATCGTCAATTCGAGGCAGAGGATAGCTGTCTTCCTTCGTCACGTTGTTTAGCTGGCGATAGTCCACGCAAAATCTCGTAGTTCCATCCGTTATCTTGTCGAGCACGACTGGAGACACCCATGGGCTATTAGATCGTTCTATTACCTTTTCGTCTACCATCTTTCGAATTATTCTTTCAGCTTCCTCTTTCTTCGTGCTGATTGCCCAATTGGCTTAGCATTACCAGTATCGATTTTGTGTTTGACGGGTTATGTTCTACCAGTCTTTCCTCCTTTTGATACTGCAAGAGAAATACTCTCATTCTCTTTTTTCAGCTCGATTCAAGGATTGACCAGCTACTGATAACATATGTTCGAATCTAGCATTAGAATTGTCAGTGGTCGTTGTTTGACGAACTATAGACGTCACTGACACGTAGGATCCAATCCTGGTTTCCTTCTTGATGGTAACTGGGTAATAATTCACGTTTATCACACGTACTGGGATCTCTTTTACCGACGTAACCAATACTTTACCAATTAGTACTTCTTTGCCAACCTCTTCGTCGTGGTTCGTTGGCTCCATAATAACCGGTGTACCTTCCTCCATGATTCCCTGTAGCGGTGCTACTATCATGGTTTCGCTTCGAGCAGGTAGAACGGTATCTTCCTGTACAGCTACCAATACCGCACTGCCTTCATATAGATGAAGGAATACTTCTTCGGAACCCACTTTAATGGTTCTGTTTCTAAAATCTAATTGGAAACCATATAAATTCATTACGTCCATTCCCCGAATCACGTCTTCTTCAATGTCATCTACGATTACCGTATGCGTGAACTTTTCTGTGCCAATTCCCACTTGGATTTGTGTCTCACTGTGAACGTTGGCACTCTCACTTGTGGTGGTCCGCAGTCGCAGACTCGTTGGTAAAAGCTTATTCTTGGAGTTTATTATTTCTGGTCGTATAATGGTTCTAGTTTCTCCAGTGTCTACCAGCAGAGTATATCTCTTGCCATTCACTTCGCAATCTGTCGTTGCGACATCTGAGCGAACCTATCAGTATGAGAGGGTCTTTGGAACTATTATGGGTCGGTGCTGCCCCCTCGTATCCGATCCGTTCTAGTTTTCCTGTGACTGGGGTTCTTGGGGCGTTTACACGAACTGCGTAGATGTCCTAGCTCGCCACAATTCCAGCATCTGATCTTTCTCGGCTTCTTGTCCATCATACTTTTTATCATATTGACGATCTGGTCTTCTGTCTTTGTCGCCTTTTTCTTAGATGGTCCTGACTTTGTTGTATCCCGAAGCTTTCGTGGCTTCTTCATATGCAAGGGCAGCAGTCAATGCATCGACCAATGTTTTGGGATGGGCTAATCGAAGCGCCCTCTCCATATTGGGGTCACGTAAGCCATATTCAAAGGCCTGGATGCCCAGACATTCCATCATGTTCTCTGATGCTGATGGATAAGCGAATCGAACTAGTCGGGCAATATCCACTTCATACTCTTGAAGGGTTTCGTCACGTTTCTACCTTCGGTTCTTCAGCTGGGATTGGTACAAGTGCTCTAGATGCTCATAACCATATCGCATATCCAACCTCTTCTTCAGGTATCGTCTGGAGTACGTCTAAATGCATCTCATCCAAGCGCAATAGTTAAGTTCAATGCCTTCTCCCTGTCGGACCAATTATTAATTCTAGCAGCTGCTTTAAACAGTTTAACATGATTGGTCCACGATGTCTTTCCGTCGAATGTTGGGGTTTTGACTCGTGCACAACTGCCAATATCTTCTATGCTGGAGTTTATTTCTGGCTTGCAGGGTTTTATAAGTTCAATTTTCTTTTCTTCTGCTGGCGTGTCTTGTGTTCTTAAATCTACCATATTTCTCCCTAATTCCTTGATTTTCTCGTCTATCGTTGTTATATTGGTTTCAATGTCTGTTTTTAGAGACGAAATTTTATTCTCAACGTCAGCAGCAATGTCATTATTCAACGATAAGTTATCGGTAAAAATGTCATTCTTCATAGTTGAAATCTTCTGGTACATATTAGTAGAAATATCATTTTTCATAGTAGGAATATTGCTCTTTATAGTTGAAATCTTCTCGTCCATATTAGTAGAAATATCATTCTTCATAGTAGAAATATCGCTCTTTATAGTTGAAATCCTCTCTTCCAAGTTAGTAGAAATTGACGAGATTAAGGTGGAAGCCTCGCCATTGAATAGAAATGTCTTTGGATCCAAGCCGTCACTTACCAGTGCCACTTCAAGTCTTTCTACTAGCTCACTCTTCTAACAGGACGTTTCCAACTCGCGATTTTCCAATTCTGTCTTGAGCTCAGTCACTTTCGAATCACTTAGTCTCTTGGCCATTTTTTTGTAGATCTTTATTTATATTATCTCACTTTTGACACCAATGTAATGGTTTTCTTATTTATTTAAAACCGTTTATTTTGACGGGTGGGATAAATTCATACATACGGTAGGTTCACTTACTGAATTTATGTATTCACTACACTATCACTAATTTATATTATATACACGTTATATTTACTTACGTTAATTCATATAAACACCTCACTACCTAGACTATTCACTAGTTCGCTGTTTATATCACGAGATCACTCTATCAACTGACTTCTCCCGCTGGTCGGTCCTTTATATATTAGTGCCTTTTTACTAGATAATTCTAGATTGCAGCTTACACAAAAACCATCGGCTCTCTAGAATTTTCTAGATAAGACTGGTCACAAAAACAATGTCTAGATAAGATAGTTACAAAAAACAATAAACAGTTCTAATAAATTCCTGCGCATCCGCCATCATTGTAACTTTCATAAATGGCTTAGACAGAGCCGGATTTAGGGACTACACCAGTGTGTTGTTTCGTAACAGAATGGAAGGAATTTGAAATGAAAGTGGAAGTGAGTGTTCAGTCCATCGCTGAAGAAATAAAATGAGTACTTCACAGTTAGAATATTGGTAGATTCAAGAGATGGATATATGACTGGATCAGTACTTGCAGAATATAAGGTTTTCGTTACTAGATCGCAAAATAACTAATAGAATTAAATATGAAGCACAATTTGGATAATAAAACATAAACGACAGTAATTTGATGAATAACTAAATTTATAACAAGATTACAGAGAAGACAAATAATAGTATATTTTGTAACAAGCATAAAATGAACAGAATAGTTACGAGTATCGATTTTTCTCAATTATAACCGAGTAACAGACTATATTCCATCCTGCTGCTTGAGAAGACCTCCAGCATCCATGCCTTTTTCAATGTTGTAATATCCTCGAATTACCTACGTAGTCGCTGAGGCGGAAACAGTATATACTCTTGTGGGTTGTCTATATTAAGTATCTCTTTACAATATTATAAAAATCTTCTGTTATTGTGAACTCTTATGGTTTATTAGTTTCTATATAAGGAATTGTAATCATTATTGCGGGTCGGAAATGTAACGCTCATTTTTGCCGACGAGACTCCAAAATACCAATGACAACGGTGACAAAAATAAAAATTAACTTTTTTTTAAATTGCTATTTAAACTACGATTTTCAGTACTTTCGTGGCAATATATGTATATGTCTTATCCGGAGCATTTTCTAAGAATTGCTCATCATTTTCTCCGGTAAAAATCTTCGATTTCCTAGCGGCATACTTTTTAGAAGAGCGCTTCAACCATCTTTTTGAATTTTTTTATCTTGAAATATTGAGTCCGAAATTTAGCGTTGACTTTAGGTTTGAGTTCATTTTCCATAAATTCCAAGATTTCAATTTGTGTATCAAATCACCGAAAAATGCAATTAAAATAATTCATTTATAGGAGTCCGGATTCTTTATTGTTTTTTGATCCCTTAACAGTGCATTATACTTTTCAGTTTTACGTCTTAATTTCTGCGGCAGCAGCTTTTCGTTTATGGTATTCTCATTTCATTCGATTTTTCACTCATTTTGTTCAAATTTACATCCATGGCAATCCATGCTATTTATTTCGATGACGGAATATCCATTCTAACGCTTCTTGAATAATGAAAATAAACGCAAAACACATTAGAAGCAAGTGTGCCAGAATCAATATTCTTATTCTAGAGCAGAAATATACATTCTGTTGTTGAAATTGATGTCGGAATTATTACAAAAATGGAGGAATATGTCTGGATAAACAAGGCAGGAAGGATATTCAATAGAATGAAAAAAGTATAGAAGTTGTAAATAATAGTATGACTCATGGTCATGTGCAATAGACATGTCTATGACAAAGAAGAAATAATGTATTTCGACAGAAACTAATTATGAAATCGGTAAATATAAATGAAAATTCGTCTGGTTATTTTCCTTTAAGAACTGAATACCGCACTGACTGTTATTTAAAACAGGAGGGTGAACTTCGAACATTGATTGGAAATATTCAAATATTTAACACTGAATAACTTTACTTAAGAGATTATTATTTGAATATTTAAGATGTACCTACACTTCAATATGTTGAGGTGTGTTTTTTATGACTGAACAGTTACAGCGTACATTAGAAGATAAAAACTTGATAATGCATCCCAAATATTATACGATGTTTTGAAAATACTATACGGAAGTAAGTTTGAAGTAAAGTATAATTAATTGTGGGTTTCTCTTTCTATCTTCTCAAAATCTGACAAATTTTTTTATATACTGTCAGTAAAGTGACGTAATTGATAAACGAAAATATTGGAATTATTTTTGTCTCTTAGTCCTCTATATTCACGCGAAGCTAAAACGGCAACTTCGACTCAAGTGAATTATACAATTTTTACTTTAGAAGCTAAGGCAATAATTGTCTAATTGAGCCCTATCGAGGCATATTTCTAAATTTTTGTCCCAGAACACCTACTTTCAATATCCCGTTCTCAGTCGATAGAAGATATTAACCGGAGTTCGCAGTAAAGTACTAAGTCAATTTGAAAGCATTCAGATTCCTGGAATTTTTTTGATGTAGCAATATTTTCAGTATACATACAAACCTCTGGAGAAATATGCAAAGTAATTTCATTCACTCAAAATATATATATCGCACATACCTCTCAAAAATTCATTATCTAAATCACCCATTCGTTCAACGAACGTTAGAAGAAGCTTATGACTCTATTTTTAATTTATAATTCAGAGATGCTCTGATGTTATATTCAAACCCCTGAAAATTTGAATTTCAAATTAACTTTCATCAGATACTCGCATTGTGTCTCTATTATTCTGCTCACTCTTCAGAGATTTCTGAAAATAAGTCAACCTATTTGAATCACGTATACGGGAAAAACGACACTGCATAAAATTCATCGACGTACAGGGTAATCCATTATGAATCACAAAACGCTTAACAGCGTTATTTTTAGTTAGTTACGAAAGCATTCAATCAAAGATAGACGAACCAAGTTATTCATAAACTCATAGTGAACGCGATAAAGCGTTAGGTTTGGGGGGGAGAAAGTCATTTATGCAGCTTTGGCAATGCTGCACTAGACTCCGTCTCAATATTTTCTCGCTTGCTCGGCCTTGAATATTTGGCTCCCATTGATCTTTTCATTGATTAAGTACGGACCTTCCGAAAATTTCTGTAATTTTAGAGAAAACCGTTTTCTCCTCGTTTGGTTGTGCAGCCATACTTTGTTCCCTTCTTTGAAACTGCATTCTGTGGCCTGCGTGTCGTACCGATTTTTCATTCTGTCGCTGGCAACTTGAAAATTAGTTCGAACCAATTCGTGTACACCGTTCATCTTTCTTCTCGATCCAATCACGTAATTTTTTCATGTTAGATCTTCGCCAAGCCGACAGCCAAAATGCAGGTCACAAGGAAGCTTCATTTCACATCCAAACAGGATGTTCGCAATGGAAATAGGAAAATATACTGGTCCTTATCCCTCTGGTGGCTGGAAAATAATTTGGATATGTATTCTTGAATGGTCCTGTTCATTCTCTCGACCATTCCACCTGACTGTGGATCGAACGCTGCTGTCATGGTTTTCTTTATTCCCAGCTTGTCACAAATCTCCTGGAATATCTAGCTCTCGAAATGTCTTCCTTGATCGATATGGACTTCCAAGCGCACTCCATATCAGCTGATAAAATCTTTCACCAATACATCCGCGACAGTTCTGGCCTCTTGATTCGAGATCGCGTAAATTTCCACCCACTTTGTGAAATAATCCATTATAACCAGGATGTATTTACCACCAAATTATGTCGTCGGAAATGGTCCAGCGATATCTAAAGCAATACTTTAATTAAGAACTTCCAACAATATACTGTTCCATAGGGGCATTTCTCTTGCGATTTGGTCCATTAGTCATAGCACAAGTAGTACATGCCTTACACCCGTCCTTCATATCGTCGGAGTTGTTCATCCAATAAAACCTTTCACGGACTCGCTGAAGGGTTTTCTTCACTCCTAGATGAACACCTGTTGAAATGTCGTGTAACTTCCTCAGTACCTCAGCTACACTCGTTCTCGAGATAACTAGCTGTCTTCTCATTTTGGAACTATCATCGTTCTCAAGAAATCTTTTCAACAGCCCTTCTCCCATATCAAGGGAGTTCCACTGATCCCAATATGCTCTGAGTGTCGCTGAAAATCTGGACACTCCTCGCTAGGAAGAAGCCGATTTTTTTCCTTCCTTTGACGGATCATTCTCCGGATCTTCTGTGATCCTGGTAGGTGACAACTCATCGTTGACTACCGTAATTCTTGAAACTGCAACTTCCTCATATCCGCCTTGTTGCAGTAAAAATAGTCTGCTACTGCAAACTGCGTACATGCTCTAACTCGCCACACTTATTTTCTACCATATTCTTTATTAAGTTGATGATCTGGTTAAGTCTGCCTTTGTCACCTTCTTCTTGCGTGGTCCTAACTTTGTGGTATTCCGAAGCCTTCTTGGCAGCTTCGTATTTAAGAGTAGCGGTCAATATATCGACCAGTGATTTGAATGGGCTAATCGAAGCGCCCTCTCCATATCGTGGTTTATAAAAGCCCTCAATAAAGGCCTGGATCCCCAAACATTCCATTACGTTCTCTGGTGCTGATGGATATGCAATTTGAACTAGTTGGGCAATATCCATTTCATACTCTTGAAGGGTGTCGTCTTGTCTCCGCCCTCAGTTCTTCAGCTAGAATCGGTACGAGTGTTCTAAATATTCGAGTCCATGTCGCATGTTCAATCTCTTCATCGGCTGCTTGGATTTATCCATTTCTTACAGTGGTATCGTCTGAAGTATATCTGACATCTTCCTGAATCGCCATGGTTAAGTTCACAGCGTTCTCCCTATCGGACCAAATATTCACTCTAGCGGCTGCTTCAAGCTGTGTCACGTAATTGGTCCACGACGTCTTTCTGTCAAACGTTGGGGCCTTGACTGTGACAAACCTGCCAATATCTTATATCTTGGAATATAATTCTGGCTTGCAAGGTTTAATTTGTTCGATCTTCTTTTCTTCTACTGGCGTGTCTTGTGTTCTTAAATCAACAATATTTGTGTCCAACTCCTTGATTTTCTCGTCCATCGTTGTCATCTTATTCTCGATATCCGATTTTAGAGACGAAAATTTATTTTCAACGTCAGCAGGAATGTCAATTTCTATTGACAAGATATATCGGCAGAACCATTGTTCTTCATATTAGCAAAAATATCGTTCTTGATAGTAGAAATATCGTTATTCACAGTTAAAATCTTCTCGTCTATATTAGCAGAAATCGATAAGATTAAGGTGGAAGTATCCTGTTTCAATAAAAATGTTTCTGGATCCAAGCCGTCACTTACTAGTGCAATTTTAAGTCTATCAACTAATTCATTCTTCTTTCCGGACATTTTCAACTCGCCATTTTCCAATTATGCTTTCAATTTCGTCACTTTCAAACACTTAGTTTCTTGGCCATGTTTACGTAACTATTTTTTCATACTACCCCACAACTAACACCAATGTAATGTTTTTCTTATTTATTTAAATAGTTTTTTTAAAAAAACAGGTAGGATATATTTATTTACATGATTTATCAACTTACGCAATTTATTTAAACACCTAACTATTTACTTATACTTAATTTGTGTACACACTTAATTTCTAATTTATCCTAAATACACTATTCACTTTTTAAGTAAGAAATCAAACTGTAGACTGACTGCGGTTCGTAGGTAGCCGCTTATATATTAAAATGTTTTTCTAGAACCTTTGGATTCCTGAAATTTCTCGATTGCGGCTCCCAGCAAACAATCGGCTTTATTAGAATATCCCTATAAAAACAATCACACAAAAAACTTCATTCCCAGAAATCTGGAATGTAGAAATAGAACAGGGAACAGGGTCGGCTTCTTGTGCAGTAGCATACAT
Source organism: Galeruca laticollis (assembly GCA_963921935.1). NCBI lineage: Eukaryota > Metazoa > Arthropoda > Insecta > Coleoptera > Chrysomelidae > Galeruca > Galeruca laticollis. Next base: position 44,405,411 of record OY998183.1, on the reverse strand, counting down.
ATAACTTAAGTAAGGGAATGATGAAATTTCTGAACAGTATAAAAGCACCACTCCTGTAGCAGAATACGTTTTTTAAATCTCTTATATTCATTGTTTGTGGCTGGAGGCTGGAGGTGCCATACCGTTTGTCAAATAAATTAAACAATCGCAGATCCAATTCAATACATTGGGTTGCATGTAACCTAGATTTTGGAAGAATAAGATTATCCGCATTCCCCCGACTATGCCAGCAATTGCATTAGCAACTGCCTGCACTGTATATTTTTGCTTCCTGAATCCGAATTGGAATTCGGATAATGGCTTATTTTTTTGGAAGTAAGAAACCAACCCCTCCTTGAGAATAATTACGAATATTTTGCCGAATAACGGTATAATGCTATTGGCATATAACTATCAGAACAATTTTGATAAATTTAAACAGTGAAATTTGGAGAACAAATCTGAATCAAAAACTACTCCCAGAAATTTCACATTTTCATGTTTATGTTATGTTTGAGTTGCTAATCAATATATCAAAGTTAGGGAAAAAAGGTTTTTTGCGAGGACGAACTGAAATTTGTTCTAGTTGTATTAAATATCAAGGTTTAATCACTAAACCAGGCAAAAATATTCAATAAAACATACAGGAAAAAACTAAATAAATATAATTTTTCAGTTGTTTCAATTTACTGAAGATTGTTTTAATATCTTATTATTTTCCTTTATTGGAAAGTTTTTTTTTATTTCTACAGTATGTGTACTCCCATCGGCAAAAACAAAATGGCGTCAAAAATATATTATCACCTTAAAGTAATAATAAACATACATAGGGCTATTCATTCATAAACACGTTTATTTTTGCGGCCAACAATTCTAAACGCCAGTAGTGAAATATGAATGAATTACAAAAAGTGGGGATGGTATTGTAGCTACATGGCCATGGTAATTTCGACTGTTTTTTGACAAACTTGGCACCGACGAACCATGTTAATCCAAAAACATTAAATTAATTAGAACTGTCTGTGGGTATGGTGTACACTCTAGATGTAAATTGAGTGAATACAAACGACGAGTACTCAGTGTGTATATGTTCATTAATATGCAGCTAAGCGATGTCGGCCATTAGACCATTAATTAAATGATATCCGATGACAAGTTTGACGTTAAAAATACGGTGGCTAATAAGCCAGCGTGTCGTAAAATAAAACGTGTATGACAATACAACATATTTGTGTGATGAACATTGAATCAAATGTATGATTGAAAAGATGAAAAAACTGTAAATTGAAGGGAACCTTATATATTACATTTATTTTAAATTCAAAAATGAATCTAACCATGTGATAAAACAAAACAATTGCAAAATCTACATTCAAATTCCAATTCCCAACATTCATCTAATTTGGATGAATAGGAAAATCCCTTTCCACCCTTGATTTTATACTAAAAATTGACTTAGGGGTTGGGTCTATTCCCCAGCCAGTCAGGAACAAGCGTAGTAAACCTAAACGTGTAAAATGCTAGATAACATAAATTAAAACACTTAGTTGTAAATACATCCATGGAGGAGTTCACATAATCTAGTGACGAAGGTGGAAAAGTACGCTGGCAAGGTGAAGGTGATGGCCTCCCATTTGAATTAGATGAAAATGATAAAGTGATTGTGACCTGATGACCCAAACTCTGTCCCATACATAACCCGGCGTCAAGAACACAATGTGATTTTTGAATTTAGGTTAGTTGTTACACACCTAGACCCATACTAGGCATGTACAAGAAGAGAAGAATCCATAGGAGTATGTTAAGAGTGAAAGGGTAGGACAGAATTTGATAAGAGCTGCAAGATAAAGAACTTGTTGATGAACCCAAGTATGACCCATACATATCTAGGTTATACGGAAACAATGTGGATAAGAAGTGATAGATATGACAAACCTCTATCCATACTAGGCATGTACAGGAAGAAACGGGGTGGGAGTGTAAAGAAAAAAAAGAGATGGCGTGTAGTTATGACAAACCTAGATCCATTTCAGGCATGTATAGAAGAGAAGAAACCGAGTGAAAGGATGGCAGCTAGGCCAAGGTTGTGACAAACCTAGATCCATACTAGACCTATCACGAACTAGGCATTCGCAGTAGAAGAAGAAAAATAAGGAGACGTGAGAAGGAGGGTATGATTTGCTCAAATGTATAAGATAGCTTATATGCTTAACCAAACTATGACCCATACATAGCCTGGTGTCCGAAGTACACTGTGGTAATCTAGAACCAGTTCCAAAAACCAACCCAGATCCATACTAGGCATGTCAGATAAGTTCCATGAGGGGGGGTTTGTATTCCTATTATTTGAAAAAAAATTGAAAATTTATCAAATTTTTTGAGAGATGATTGTAGAACTAACCTGAAGAATAAACCTAGACGCACACTAGGCGTTTCCATAAATAGTTCTAGGGATGGAAAGAAAAATTATTGTTAAGAAGATACTATGAATTGGATATTGAATGGAGTATGAAAGTTTCTAGGTGCCTGAGACACAGTGTGTAATGCAGTGATAGATGTGGTGCAAATGTGAGAGGTGAATAAGGTTGAGCAAACTTAAAGTAGAAGAAAGAAGAAATAGAGGTAAAGAATGGATAGAAGATAGGAAAGACTCATTCATTCGCCTTTCACGAATCAGCTGAGTTCTGGGCGAAATATTCTTGGACCGGATCGCCACGGTGAGAAAAGATTCTGAAATTAAATTTTCCATATACAGAAAACCCACACAGACTGATCATCTTATTCCAATCCATTCTAACCACCCCATTCAATACAAAATGTCTGCTATATCTTGTTATGCATATAGATTACTCAGGGTCCCTCTTTCTCAATATAATTTCAACGCAGAGCTTAATATTTTGAAGCATTTGGAATTGAACAATGGTTATTCTCCTCAACTTGTTGATAGTATGGTCTCGAAGAGAACAAGGAGGTTGAGAAGAAATTTGGCCTACCATGAGGTTCACAACAACGATCAGACTCAGTATCGTGCGTTGACTTATTGTGGTGAAGTTTCAGATGAAATTTAAAAGATTATCACTAACAATCTTGAAGATGTTAAAATCTCCTATATATCTAAATGTTCCATTTCCACAATTTTCTCTAAGAACAAAGATTCTATCAATAAACTTAATAGAAGTGGTATCTACAAATTAACTTGTGATTCTTGTCCATCTACTTATGTGGGTAGGACTACTCGTGCTTTAGGTACTAGAATTAAGGAACATCTTAACAAACCCACTTCGTCGAATTTCGGCTTCCACATTAAGTTCAATAACCATAACTTTTCTCCATCACGTAACTCTAAAATCCTGCATAACATTCCCAGGAACAACTTTAGAAAGATGGACTTGCTTGAGGATCTAGAAATACTCAGGGAAATGAATGTTAACTCAGAACACTGCCTCAACACACAAGTACATCTTAATTGTAAACTTCAGCCTCCGTTCAAAACCTTGTGGTCCACTCGGCAGATTCGTAAAAGGCGAATAAATGAGTATTTCCTATCTTCTATCCATTCTTTACCTCTATTTCTTCATTCTTCTACTTTAAGTTTGCTCAACCTTATTCACTTCTCACATTTGCACCGCATCTATTACTGCATTCCACATTGTGTCTCAGACACCTAGAAACTTTCATACTCAATCCAATAACCAATCAATAGTATCTTCTTAACAATAATTTTTCTTTCCATCCCTAGAACTATGCATGGATACGCCTAGTATGGGTCTAGGTTTATTCTTTAGGTTAGTTCTACAATCATCTCTCAAAAAATTTCAGAAATTTTTTATTTTTTTTTAAATAATAGGAAAACAACCCCCCCCTTATGGAACTTATCTGACGCATGCCTAGTATGGATCTGGGTTTGTTTTTGGAACTGGTTCTAGATTACCACAGTGTACTTCGGACACCAGGCTATGTATCGGTCATAGTTTGGTTAAGCATATAAGCTATCTAATAAATTTGAGCAAATCATACCCTCCTTTCTACTTCTCCTTATTTTTCTTCTTCTCCTGCGCATGCCTGGTTCGTGATAGGTCTAGTATGGATTTAGGTTTGTCATAACCTTGGCATAGCTGCCATACTTTCACTTGGTTCCTTCTCTTCTATACATACCTAGTATGGATCTAGGTTTGTCATAACTACACGCCATCTCTTTTTTCTCTTTACACTCCCACCCCGTTTCTTCCTGTGCAAGCCTAGTATGGATCTAGGTTTGTCATACCTATCACTTCTTAACCACATTGTTCCCGTGTAACCTAGCTATGTATGGGTCATAGTTGGGTTCATTAACAAGTTCTTTATCTTGCAGCTCTTATCAAATTCTGTCCTACCCTTTCACTCTTAACATACTCCTATGAATTCTTCTCTTCTTGTACATGCCTAGTATGGGTATAGGTGTGTAACAACTAACCTAAATTCAACAATCACATTGTGTTATTGACGCCGGGCTATGTATGGGACATAGTTTGGGTCATCAGGTCACAACCACTTTATCATTTACATCTAATTCATATGGGAGGCCATCAACTGTTTGGTTCACCTTGCCAGCGTACTTTTCCACCTTCGTCACCAGAATATGTAAACTCCTCCATGGATCTATTCACAACTAAGTGTTTTAATTTATGTTATCTAGCATTTCACACGTTTAGGTTTATTACGCTTGTTCCTTACTGGCTGGGGTAATGGATCCAACCCCTAAGTCAATTTTTAGTATACAATCAAGGGTGGAAGGGGATTTTCCTATTCATCCAAATTAAATTGAATGTTGGAAAATGGGATTTGAATGGAGATTTTTGAATTTTTCTGTTTTATCACATCGTTAGCTTCATTTTTAAATTTAAAATAAATGTAATATATAAGGTTCCCTTCCATTTACAGTTCGCTATATGAATTTTTCCATCTTTTCAGTCATACATTTGATTCAATGTTCAACATACAATTATGTTGTATTGTCATACACGTTTTGTTTTACGGCACGCTGGCTTATTAGCCACCGTATTTTAACCTCAAATTTGTCATTGGATAACATTTAGTTTCCACACTTCTGAATGGTAATTTTCAGGATGTAAATATAATTGTACACCCTCTTAAAGAGTTATTTTAATGATATCATAGTAACGATGACTTAACTTCAGACATTGTTCCGATTTATTCAACTGTTTGTTTTTTGACACCTGTTTTTGGATCTTTTTTATGACTTAAGTTCAATTTTTTAATTTGTTTTTTCAAAATGTTTACAAACATTGTAATTTATAGGACAGATTTGATAATGGCCTAATGGCCGAAATCGCTTAGCTGCATATTAATAAACATATACACAAGGAGTACTCGTCGGTTGAATCCACTCAATTTAAATTTATTAACTTGAAAGTTTATCTTGTCACTAAAAATTTTGAAAAGCACATCCAAACGAAAGAACTACATGTTTACTCTCTAGTCGTAATGGCGCTCGTATAAACAAACCACGTTTGACATTATTTACTACAATACTACAACCTATTCGAAATGATCGTCGATCACAGTCTGACGATATTTGCATCTCTCTTTATATGGTAATTAAACAAGTACAAAACTACGAAATAGATTACTATTGACTCATTAAACAGGTACTGAAATTTTGAGCAATGTTGCCACTTTTATTTATAACCATAAAGGTATCTAAGGATACAACGAATACTTGTTCAAAATGTATATAATATGTTTTAATTAAAATTCAAGTATCATTAATTTATTTTAAAAGCAGCGACCCAAATGCATTAATTAGTATGGCTTCTTTTTATTTGCACTATTTTTAACACATTCTCAATTAAACTTCTAATTCCATTTTTCCTGCAACTAAAGAGACTTTGTAAATATGACAAAGCAGTGGAAGTTTCCGCAAGTGAGCTTAGAATGTGACTCAATGTTTGGGACAAGAAAAGATCAAAACAAACATCTATTTTATTTGTTAATCTGAGATTATCACTAACCTGTGAAGTGTTTGATTGGCACCGGTAATTAGCATAAATTCAATTAATTTTTCAATTGAAGGCGACTTCAGAATTAATATGTCTTCTGGCGTTGTGGACAATTTTACTATTAAATAAGCCCTATTTAGAGACTCTTGTGATTGTTTTGTCCTTGTAAATAAACTCAAATGGATTTTACACTTCAAAATATTGTTATTTGGGATATTGTGGCATTGTCGATTAGTTGTTTACTTTATATTTGATAGCTGTTATTTGGATCTTAGGTAGTCTATCTTTAGTTGAATGTGTTTGGTTAGTTCAATTGTTACCAATGTTATTAAAAGTCTAACAATAGAAATCTATAGTTATGTTAGTACTCGTGCTTCTAAAAATAATTCTCTGCATTTCAACAGGTATAAAAATTTCTTATTTATTATAAATTTACTACTATTATCGCAGTAAACACAAAACCTGGTATTCTGATATTGTTGAACTCACCGTTAATAGTACATGAGTTTAAGTTAGCTAGCAAGAGAATTAAATGCTTTAAAGTCCACTCTAGAAGATAAAGTGCAGATTTTAAGTAAAGCTCATGAGGAGTTTAAAGAAGATAATGAAAGGCTTGAAGAAAGATTAATAATAAATGAAAGGAGAAATAAAAAGTACAATTTAGTAATCTACAACTTAGGAGGTGGTGATGTGTTTGCTGCTGTTCATTCATCTAATCAAAAACTACAAGTTACCTGCAATTATTGTGACTTTCGAGACATATTTAGATTTAGCTCTGGCAGTCAGATCAGTAAACATGAACCTATTCTATTCGAATGCGTTAACAACAGGCTCAAGACTGAAATTTCAAAGCAGACTAAGCGACTAAAGGGCACCGGTATATACTCGGCTCGGCGAACGGGCCAAAGGGCATTCATAGAAGGAAATTCTCTTATTGTTGATGATACTGCATACAGTATAGAAGAGGTGCATACAATCTCAATTGGTAACAAAACTGAAAATCCCCTCGCTTTAATACGCAGTAATAGTACTTCATCAACTGGCAGCAATTCTTTCAAAAGAAATCGCGAAAACTAAGATAACGGGAAGCCACTTAAAAAACTATGATTAATCCAGACTTACGAACAAAAACAATTAATGTAGTATTTTTTTAATTTTGTAGTATTTACAGTTTAAGTTTTCACTTTTGAAAATCTAGCTCCTAGACTAATAGTAATATTGTATGAAAAGGTACCTATGTAAACTACTTGAGCTGGACTTAGTTTATACTTATTGTTTTGAATTCTCTCTTTTTCTTCTGTAGCTACTCCCAATTAACATCATCAAACAGGTTTTTTATCAATCAATTTGTGCTGAAACTATGATTGTTTCTGTGGGACACATTAATATTGGGTCCTTGCTACCTAAACTTGCTGATGTTGAGCAACTTATGAATCTTAAGGACTTTGCTATATTTGCAGTTTCTGTAACTTGGCTTAATCCTAGAATTGGTGATGGAATACTAGATATTGACGGTTATAACATTATTCTAAATGATAGATTAAGTAAGAGAGAATGAGGGGTAGCAATTTATCTTAAAAATACTTTCATATGAAGTTATAATCTCCGAACAAGAGACATTTTGTGAACATCTTTGGGTTGAAATTGAAATGGGTAATAAAAAATATATTGTTGGTGTTTTGGTTAGGCCACAAAACTCTAATAATGACAGTTTTTGAGATAAGTTCGAAAACACTTTAATTACACTAAATGCAGAATATATTGACATTATGTGTCTTGGAGATTTCAACATAGATCTTTATAACTTACAATCAACTTTGGCTCGCAATTTAATTGCTATCTGAGGATCATTTAATCTGATTCAAAATATATCAGTTCCCACACATATAACGGGAACTTCAATGACCTTAATTGATCATCTTTATACCAACTTCGAAGTTAAGCATTCTGAAGTGTTTTATACTCAATTGGTCAGACATTTTTCAATTATATGCACATTTGAACTTTCTGGGACTATGCCTTGCTCAAAAACAGTTACATTTCGTGATTTTGATAGAGTTAATTTAATAGAGTTTCAGTCTGACGTTGAATCAGTGAACTGGTCGTCTCTATTTCAATTAGAATCTATTGACGATAAAATTCTTTTCTTAAATCATAATCACTAGTTAACAAACATGCGCCAATAAAAACAAAGAGTCTTAAACTCAACAAATCGAAGCAACCGTGGATAACAGTAAACATTCAGTTAATGCAAAAGTTACGGGACAAAGCTTTGACCAGATTCAGAAAATCAAAAAATCCTTCCCATTGGGGCTATTACAAACAGTTGCGCAACTTTACCTCAGCTAGCATTAAAAGAGAGGAGAAAGCATATTTGTAATTCAAACTTTCGAATTGTACTGTCAAAGAAAAGTGGAACGAGATGAATACAATAAAGTTTACTCAAAAGAAAAATATGGTTCTTTCTGCTTCCTTGAAAAAAGCTGATGAATATTACAATTTTTTAATAAATGAAACAAAAGACATCCGTATTCCTGACAAACAGTTACTACAATAATAATGTCACTGATATTGTGGATAAACAATTCAGATTTAATCACACCAGTGAAAATGAGATTCTCAACATTATTAAAATCATTAAATCCAAGGCTTACGGTGTAGATGACTTGAACATTCAAATTATATTACTTTATTGCCCATCGATGTGTTCCTTTCTTGTTCATATTTTTAATAAATGTATAGATAACTGCTACTTTCCTAATACCTGGAAAAGAGCGTTTGTGATACCATTACCTGAGAAATCTAATCCCACCGAATTTTGTCATTTAAGAAGCATTAGTATTCTTCCTACATTTTCCAAAATATTGGAAAAACCAATCTGAACTCATCTTAAAACTTCAAATTTACTACCATTAAATCAATCTGGCTTTAGAAGTGGCTACAGCTGCGCCACGGCACTGTTACTGATGATATTGTTGGCTCTCTGGACAGTAATATGCTTTGCGTTTTAATACTGCTCGATTACTCACGTGCATTTAACAATCTGAACCATCACATTTTGATTGCAATGTTAACCTGGGATTTAACGTTTCAGCTATTAAATTAATGAAGTCCTTTCTTTCAGACAGAGAACAATTCGTAAAAATTGATCAAGATGTATCAACTTGTCTCTCGGTAACACAGGGCGTACCTCAGGAAAGTATCCTAGGCCCTCTACTGTACACTTTATACACTTCTAATTTTCACAAGTATTTAACTCATTGCAATTACCATTTCTACGCCGATGATTCCCAATATTATTATTCTTTTACCTTATCTGAAATTACTTTGGCAATGGGAAGAATCAATGAAGATTTATCAAAAATTGTTTCTTTATCCGAAAAACATATGTTGAAAATTAAAACCAAAAAATCATGTGCAATATTGTTTGGCCATGTAACACACAGACTACAGGCGGTGCAACAACTGCATATCTTTATTGGTAACGAAATGCTGTGTTTTAGCGATCAGTGTAAAAATTTAGGTGTTATTCTTAACCAAAAACTCCATTTCGACAAACATGTTTCTGAAAAAATTGAAAAAGCGTATACTTCACTTAATCTAATTTATCCTCATCGCTCAGAAATCAATATCAAAACTAAAAAAAATGTTAACAGATTCACTGGTCTTATCCCACTTTACTCATTGCGATTCTGTATATGGACCTTTTCTCAGTAAATCTGACTGCCATCGCATTCAGAAAGTTCAAAATTCATGATTGCGCTTAATATATAGCATCAGACGAAGAAAGACACTGAATAAGCTACAAGCTGAAAGAAATTGGCTGGCTTACTATGTTTAATCGACGGAAGTTGCATGCCTACTGCCTCTTTTACAAAATTTTGAAATCCGAAAGCCCGTCATATTTATGTAAGAAAGTAAAATTTAGGACAGATGTTCACAATTTAAATCTAAGATTAAAGAATAAAATTACTATCCCTCGTCATAAAAATAGTACATTGTTTACCGGGTAGGAAAAGCTTAACTTTCCTGGACGACTGTGAAGATTGCTAAGTCGAGGCGCAAGCCGAGACTTAGCAACACAGAGTCCAGGAATGTGGCTTTTCCTACGAGGTAAACATACTATTTTTCCGCAAATCGTTTAAAATTCGACAGATATTGATTGATTTTAAAAAAAACGCGATAATTTTATTCCCAAATAAATGGTGCTTTGAAATTCCTAATAAAATTACTTGGGTTACTATGGAAACGTATTGAGGTTGAATTGTCAAACTTGACGCTTATAAATTTAATTGCTGGTGTTCTTGAAAGTTAAAAGATGAGTGATGATGAAATTTCCATTCCTGGGACTCCTCCAGAGCTGGTTGAGGCAGTGAATACTGCTTCATTAGAATTATTGCCAAAGAAATCAAAAGAAAAGTACGAAAATGCATACAGACGTTTTATGGGTTATCGCATGAGTAAAAATACGAGTTCTTTCTCAGAAAATGTTGTAATGGCATACTTCCTAGACCTTTGTTTAAAGATGAAATCTTCAACATTATGGGACAATTATTCAATGCTGAAGTCAACCCTTGCACTTAAACACAATGTAGATATATCTACATACTCAAAACTTCGTTCTTTATTGAAACGGCAAGCTCAAGGTTATAGGGCAAAGAAATCTAAGATTTTAACGAAGAAAGAAATTGAAAAATTTATCCAGGAAGCTCCAGATAAAGAAAATTTAATGATTAAGGTAATTTACAAGGTTTTAATTTCTATTTAGATTATACCTTTATTTATTTTTTAGGTGGCTGTAATATTTGGTATTTCTGGGGCCTGTAGAATGGATGAGTTAGTCCGAATGACTGTACACGATATGGAAGACTTAGAATCTAAGCTTTTAATCAGCATACCTGATTCGAAAACCAACAAACCAAGATCATTTGTAATTATTCAGATCTACTTGAATGTTTATCGAAAGTATGTTTCGTTAAGACCAGAAAATATGAACAGTGACCGATTTTTCTTCAAATATCAAAGCGGAAAGGGTTGTGGACAAGTGGTAGGAATTCATCAATTTAGAAAAATGCCCAAAATAGTTGCTACTTATTTGAACTTGGTAAATCCGACAGAATATACTGGTCACTGCTTTCGTCGGTCTCCTGCAACAATATTGGTTGACTCTGGTGCCGACATAACTGGTTTAAAGAGGCATGGCGGATGGAAGTCATCAAACGTTGCTGAAGGATATATCGAAGAATCGCTTAACAATAGGGTTGAGGTGGCAAATTAAATTTTCACAGTACAAAATATTCAACAAAATGACCCTACCACCCTGCATGTTGTCCAAAATGTTCCTCATAGTTCTAAGAGTGTTCCTCCAATGTTCAATAATTGTACTAACTGTCAAATTACTGTAAATATAACAAATTGATCTTAAAAATGTATTCATCAATGACTTGATGTTTTCAAAATATAAATTAATTCCTTATAAGCAATGTGTTTCCAATCATTTATGTGGGACACTAACAACTGTACGGAAATATCATTTCCTTACAGTAAGGAAATGACATTTCCTTGCAGTAAGGAAGTCCTGACTTTTTCTTCAAGAAATTTTGACAGGAATGTCAAAATTTCCTAGCGATTCGCGGAAAAAACTATTTAAGTTTTCCTTCTCTTATCAAATTGCCTCAGCTGGTGCTCTTCTGGATGCGCCTAGGTTCTCGCTGTCACTGGCAGCATTTAGGAATAAACTGCGTAAGGAATTGTTTCAACATCAGTAAGTTAAATTTAATTTTGGTCAAGGACCTTGTTTCAGCACACCAATTGATTTTGATATAACAATGTTATGTTAATGTCAGGTTATTGAATTTTTACATTGTTCAATTATTAATCTTAGGTAACTTTTGGTTTGGTTGTTTTTTTAGTTTTCTTTCTTGACGTTGGTGAGGAAGAACCTTTTGTTTACCATCTTTTTTTTCTCATTAATTGTTTAACTGAGTTGTATTTTGTTATATGGTGAACAATAAAGAATTTATTATCATTATTAAATACAAAGCTACGACAATGAAGAAAAATATGTTTATGCTTTTAATTACAATGGCTGTTATCAAAGTTATAAAATAATGAGTCCACTAGCTTCCCAACCTTAGCTCCTACTCAAACAAACTATTGAAACTTTATTATTAATGTCGATATTTAGAGAAATTAAGATATTCGTGTGAAGATAATGCATGGATGGAGCAGAAATTAGACCGCATACCAAGATATGATAGAATAAGAAATGCTGCTATAGAGAGAGGAGTACGTCTGCTTCATTGGAATAAATCTCAAAATTTCATTAAAACCTTCAGTAGTATTTTTACCATCAAATCAAATATCAGTTTCTCAAAATTTAGTTCAACCACTAGAGAATATTACAAAGTTTCATCTCATAAAATCTTACAAACAAAAATAGAGTGTTGGAAGTAATACCATAATTAGCAAAGATGCTGCAAAGAGGCTATTGAAAGCTAATACTTATTGATTTACAATTCTATTGCTCATTTTAAGCCACAAATTCTACATTATCGAAGAGATGTTCTTCATATAAGTTGTCCATAGAATGAATCTGGACGATTGATTGAGATCCATAGATTCGATCGATGTTGTTTTGATATGTACTAAAAGTGATTGAGCGAAAGCATGCAAGACATCCTGGAGACAGTTACTTGATTCCGTTCCCTCCATGAATCTACGGAGGATAACAGAATATTTGGGTAATAGTCAAAATAGTTCCGAAACGTGAAAAATTATTTTTTATAAGGAAAACAGGTTTTCTTATCAAATTACTTACATAATAAAAGTGAATTCACTGGAACAACTAGAAATACGAAAAAAATTGGCAGGGCTGGTGAAGAGAACTGATACAAAAAGTAATGTTGCATGGAATGGAGAGAAATCTGCAGGGAAAGCCTTTATTCTTGACATTTTTAGTGACACGAAAATAACCAAGTAGCGGAAGACAGTAAAATATATGGAAGTTTGGAGAAGTTGTAGTAAAAAAAGTGACAAAAACAGTAGTAATACCAACTATAATCATATAGACTAGCTAAACTTTCGTATTGAACCGAAAGGATAGAGAACGAACAGAAAACTGCTATTAGTGTTTTAAATGAAACTCACGGTTTCTAGTTATTACCACAATATAATAAAAATTGTTGAAAATTCTAAAAAATTGACAATTGTTTCGATAGTCAGAATGACAGAAGTTACATTTCATTGGATGCCTACCTGATGTTTCGTAGTTATTTTTGGCTAGACCAAGAAGTGACCTAACTGGTGGTTGACTTAACTATATTATAATAGAAAAAAGAAGAAGATGTGATATCACAAATATTGAAGCTTAGATATTATTAGCCCTATGGTGATATACTGGATATCATTTTTCCAATTAAGAACAGTATAACTGTGCAATGATATACAAAACTAGGAAAACTATATCTGCTGATCTTTACAATTATCACTTAAGAAGACAGTTTATTAGTGGAGAAACTCCCTGGATTCAACTGTTCATTGACAACTTCATATTGTGGGTTTCTTAAATGTCTTCTTATTTCTAATTCTTCAAGGAAATCCAGTTCTTGTTTCTTTTCACAAATATGCAGCACTTCTAGTTTTGTGTTAGGTGTCAATGAATGATTGGTGTCAAGTAGATGTTTTGCGTAGTGGGATTTATCTGGTTGTTTTAATATGTATGCTCGTAAGTGTTCACTGTATCGGATTTCAAAATTCCTAAGGGTCTGACCCAAGTAGACAGCATTACATTCTGGACATTTGAGTTTATATATACCTGACTTCTTTAATTGGTGGTATTTTTGATTTTGCATTTAACAATTTTGTACTAACGTTACTTTCTGTTTTAAAAGGAATTGTTGTATTCGTTGCTGAAGATATTATCTTTGAAATATTATTAGAAATATTTCCTGCATATGTGATGGTTTTATAAGTTTTTATTTCATCAGTTTGTTTAGGAAATATTAGTTGTAATGCCACTTTTTCCTCTTTTTTATTAATTAGCTTAATTATATCTAATGGATAACCGTTGGATGTTGCTATTTGTCTAATTGTATTAATATCTCTATCAAAATTACATTTGTTCATAGGAACTGAAAAGCTCAATGTATCATTGAATTATATGCCGCTAGTTTATGGGATATGGGGTGATTGGAATTAAATGGAATTGGCACATCAGTCTGTGTTGGTTTTCGGTGAATTGAAAAATCCAGTACATTATTAACTCTTTGAATTTTCAAATCAAGAAAATTGATTGAGCTATTTTCCTCAATTTCTAATGTAAATTTGCTTTTTGGGTGTAAATTATTGATGTGGTTGAAAAATTCATCTAATTGTCGTTCACTACCCATAAAACAAGCTAATATGTCATCTACATATCTATACCAAAATAAAACATTTTTCGAAATATTACTTTCAAAGATCTTTCTTTCTAAATTGTCCATATAAATGTTTGCCAAAATAGGTGATATGTGGCTTCCCATTGGTAAACCTTCATTTTGAATATATATCTTATTGTCAAAAGTGAAATAATTTTGATTATTGCATACATCAAATAAGTTAAGTATATCTGATATTATTCCTGGATTAATATTTTTATCTTCTAGTAATTTTCTTACAAGTATTAGACATTCTTTACGAGGAATTTTAGTTAACATATTAGTCACATCGAAATAAATAAGTTTATAGTTATCTTGCAAGTTGATTGCTTTCAGTTTTTTGATTAGTTCTAATGAATTTCTAATTAAGTACTGAGATTCATATCCGTAACTATTAAGTAAATTGTTGAGCCTCTCTGCCAATGTATTATTAGGAGCATTAACATAAGAAACTACAGGTCTAATTGGTTTCGTTATTTTATGTAATTTAACGGTTCCATATAATTGTGGACAATGAGGATTCTTATGTATGATAGACCTTTTTCCGTAATCACTGAAAAGATAATTTGAATTATTAACAATATCCCTTATATTATTAGAAAACTTTTTTGTTGGAACCGTTTTAAGAACCTTTACATCGCTAGATTCTATAAAGTTATATATTTTGGAATTGTAATTTTCAGTTCTCAAAATGACAGTTGTGTTCCCTTAGCAGATTTTGAAACTGTTATTATCTTCTACTTTCTTTTTGATTGCATTTAACACTGTAATGTCATTTTCCGTTTGACGTTTAACTTTTGAAGGTTCAATATGTTTGATTAAATTGGCATTTTTTAATTTCTCATGAAGAAAAATATTTGAATTAGATTTTAAAGCTATTTCTGACTCTGTAGTTATAATTTGTTTAATATTATTTGTAAATTTTGGTGGTATGCTGTACTTTAAGCCTTTATTTAAAAATTCTATTTCACTCTCTGTGAAATTAGTTTCTGAAATGTTTTCAAATCGTGATGCAAAGTGTGTTGGTATGTAGGTACTTACAGTTTCATGATGTTTTGAGTATTGAATTTTATGTTGTGTGTGTTCAAGATTCTGTAGCTTTTTTTCTTGTTTCTTAAATTTCTTATGCTTCATCGTGCTGACACTTTCTCTAATTTTGTCATCCAAACAGTCAAATTCTACTGGATGTAATTGGAATGTGAGTTCTGAATGTACAACTTTTATGTAGTTGTCTAAGGAGTTTCTAACTTTGAACCATTTCTTACATTCTCCTTTCATCCAAACTCGTTGAGCACATTTTATAGCTTTTTGTGCTTGTGGTGTTTTAGTGTGACATTTTATATTCACATAATTTGGTGTTACCTTTTTCCTAAGGCATTCTTGGTTAAACCAAATGTTTTGTGATGTTTTGTAACGTTATTGTAGTAGCTTCTGGTACAGTCGGGTCAAATCTTCTTTCCGAGATTTTTCAATGAAATTAACTGTTTCTACCCTTACTTCGTGGAATCCACTCATATTAGTATTTTAAATGGAACTCACGGTTTCTAGTTAATATCACAATATAATAAAAATTGTTGAAAATTCTGAAAAAATTACAATTGTTTCGATAAATCAATAACATCGTCAGAATTACAGAAGTTACACTTCATTTGATGCCTAACTGCTATACCGTTAGTACAAAATTGTTAAATGTAAAAACAAAAATACCACCATCAAAGAAGTCAGGTATATATAAACTCAAAAGTCCAGAATGTAATGCTGTCTATTTGGGTCAGACCCTTAGGAATTTTGAAATCCGATACAGTGAACACTTACGGGCATGCAGATTAAAACAACAAGATAAATCCCACTACGCGAAACATCTACTTCTCACCAATCATTCATTGACACCTAACACAAAACTAGGAGTACTGCATATTTGTGAAAAGAAACAAGAGCTGGATTTCCTTGAAGAATTGGAAATAAGAAGGCATTTAAGAAACGCACAATATGATGTTGTCAATGAACAGTTGAATCTAGGGAGCTATCCACTAATAAACTGTCTTCTTAAGTGATAATTGTAAAGATCAGCAGATATAGTTTCCCTAGTTTTGTATATCATTGCACATTTATACTGTTCTTAATTGGAAAAATGATATCCAGTATATCACCATAGGGCTAATAATATCTAAGCTTCAATATTTGTAATATCACATCTTCTTCTTTTTTCTATTAACATATATTAAGTCAACCACCAATTAGGTCACTTCTTGGTCTAGCCAAAAATAACTACGAAACATCAGGTAGGCATCAAATGAAATGTAACTTCTGTCATTCTGACGATGATATTGATTTATCGAAACAATTGTAAATTTTTTTGGAATTTTCAACAATTTTTATCATATTGTGGTAATAACTAGAAACCGTGAGTTCCATTTAAAACACTAATATGAGTAGATTCCACGAAGTAAGGGTCGAGACAGTTAATTTCAAAAAAGCTGCTAAATGCGGTAATGTACAAACTCCTGAATTCTGAGGAGCAATCAAAAGAATTGGAATATTTATACCGAAGTCTAGACTAAGTAAGTTTTGTGAATTAGCTGAGTTCAACACGTCGAGTGACTAATTAGAGGAAAAGTTATATATCTGGCAGAAAATTTGGAAACTAGTAAATATAGACACAAAAATGGAAATGAGCATTGATTTTATAACTATAAATGTTACGAACTGTAGAGAAAAAAAACATATAAAAACTAAGGAAAATACTTGAAAACATTTCAAGAAGAAATATCAAGTGAGGAAAAATCCCTATAGGATCTACCTGCTCCGATATTGTTATTCACTTTATCTATCTTTGAAATAGGATTATTATAGACAGTGCTTAGAATATAGATAAAGCTATACCAAATAAAGAAATTTTTTCGATCATATTCCAAATATTGTTTGTAGTGTAAATTCATTATATTCAATACAGTCCCCTAACCTCCTTTGTCCTTGTTTCACGCAGAATTTTTATGCGGGGAACGCTGTTAGATAACAATTTTTAGATTATTTACCCGATGTGCAGTAATGAAAATATTCTCTCACATAAACTGCTATGTTTATTCATGTTTCGTTTATATTGAAAATTCCTTCACATTTCTGATGAAAATGTTAAGGGGGATTTGTTTCATGATCCAGAGAATATTGAGACTGATTCAAAATATTGATGAAATCAGCTAGAAGAACATTATTTCTGAGTTTATAAAAATGAGTATCAGGTTGAGGTATCATCACACTTTCAGACAAGATTATTTCGCTCACATAATTTGTTTTTCGAGGAGGATCGCTTGTAAACATGTGTTATGGATAAAACGATTGTTGAAATTACATCCACTTTATTGAAAGCTTTTTTACGCGCTTCCATTACAAAGCAAATGTTTGAAAAACTGCTCTACTCAGTTCGTAGTCCTCGCGCAAGATATCTTGTTCACAGATCGATTAGTTTTATTTAGTGGAAGCGCATACATTTGCACAACCACTGTAAAAGTTTGAAAATAACCAATGGCGTATTATCCCAGAAAAACGACACACAGAAGCGCCATTTCCTCCGAAAAGGATTGGATAAATGGGTTTCGAAATCGTGACGCCATTTGACGTAAAGTACAACAAAATACACTGAGAAAAATTATTATTTCTATATTTCGTGTATAAAATAACATTGTATACAGTGTCACAATGAAGTCTGTTTGAACACTTTTTTAGTTATTTTTAGTGTCATACAGTTGGTTATTGTATGTAATATATATTTTCATTGGACATTTGACTTTAACCTTGAAACTAATTATAAAATGGTCTAGCGTTGTACTAGCTAGCAAATTATTACATTAAATGGTCTATTGGTAAATTTGAATAAATCAATAATAAATAAAGTACGCTTGAATAATTGAGAAATAGTAAGATAGTACTAAACTGATAGCTTAATGTAATGAACAATAAAAAAATCTACATTACTTTCGTTTATCCCTTCATGATTAATGTAGAAAGAATTAATTCATTAGTAATAATCCAATTCACTATATTAGTTCGGTTAGTATACGCTAATATTATTTGAACAATAAATTGAAACCTACCTATCAAGTATTTGAAATAAGTGCCACTAAAAAATCACTGGGGGATAGCGTTGATTGATAACTTATATCAATCAACGGCGAAAAGCTAAAAAAAATACTTTCGACGATATTGAGGGTACAATTAATGAATATAAGCATGATAATTGTCATTAACATCAGTAGATAGAGCTATACGGGTTCTGGGCCACTACTTCAAAAATCTCCGCTTGGTGGCGCTGAGAGTGGCGGCGCGCGCGTTTTTAATTTTAGGCCGCCATTTTTAGTCCTGTTGTTGTATATTTAAAAATCTGAAAAAAAACTTCAGTGAGATTCGATCGCACAACCTTCGGGTCTATAGCAAGGCATTCAACACATGCCGCCATAAGCTCTCATATATATTATTAGCGAAGAAATGTATTGCTGCCGCGCGCACGCTTCTTGCTGTAAAATGTGACGTAGTCGAGAAAGATCCGTTAGGATGATAAGGCGGGGCTGGTGCACGCTTCTTGCTGTAAAATGTGACGTAGTCGAGAAAGATCCGTTAGGATGATAAGGCGGCGCGCTACCGGGGGGCTTAAAGTAACTTATGTTGAAATATTACTAAGAATTTCGTACCGGGTGGCTTGAAAGTAACATATAATATTTTATGCGTGACACGCAGTAATTGAATCTTTGGGGGGAGGGGTTTTTTAAAAAATATATATGTTGTTAATAATGTGTTGGGAGATTAGTTTCTTGAGGATAACAGAAGGGTGAAGATCATGTTAATAATTATATTAGCTGCAGCGCTATGTCCAGCACTTTGTGTTGTCGACCAGCAGTATGCTATGGATTATTTACAACGCTTCGGATACGCAAATGAAAATGATTTGACTAAACTTGAGGATTATTTGTTGAGTTTTCAAGAAAAATATAATATTCCTGCAACGGGAGAATTAGATGAAGATACAATACAACTTATGAATAGGCCAAGATGTTCTGTAAGTGAAACAGCTTCCGACGATGATCATTCTTTTAGAGTTAGATCAAAATGGACTAAATTTGATTTGAAATGGTTCTTCCCTCAGGCAAATCAAGCATATCTTGATGTAATCGAAAAGGCTTTTGAAGTGTGGAGTAACAGTTCAAAGTTCAAATTTGAATTAATACACAAAACAAGACCTTATGCTCCTGATATATCTATCACTGTTGTACATGGAAAACACTATTTTCGTGCAGATTGCCAAGGTAGAGATGAATGCCCCAGCGCATTTGATGGTCCTGGAAAGGTGTTGGCACATGGTTATTTCCCAAATGGCAACAGCTGTATAGAACTTCATATTGATGCTGATGAAAAGTGGGATTTAAGTTTAGATGGATCAAGTTCAGATGATGGGACTAGTCTACTCATGGTATTAATTCATGAAATTGGACATATCCTAGGTATATCCCATAGTGATAATAAACAAGCAATAATGTATCCATGGTATCAACGAAACGCGACCCCAAAATTGGATGAAGATGATAAAATGGCTCTTGAAGCTCTTTATGGGCCCACCAATAAATATGCAAATAATCCTTTCAAACCTACGCCACCGACTACAGGTCATCATAGGCCCCATCCACCAAATAAAAATTTATGCGACATAACGCCGGAGTATATGTTTACTGCGATGGCTGGTACATTTGAAAATTATCACTTATATATTATTTATAAAGATTTTCTATGGAAAATGGATTTGAATTCGAAACTTATTCCCTCAGAACCAGAAATGCTCGATGATTATCTACCCGAAGAAGTGGGCTCCATAATTCAGATTTTTCAAAGTTCTACCGGTAATTTAATAGCAGTCAATAAAGATGTTCGTAAATACTATATAGCAGATTTCCCAGGTTTGCGAATACTTGAGCAAGGTAATTTACTTATACCAAAAAATTCTCAAATAAACACAATGTTTCAAAGCAACCACGGAAAAATGTATGTATTTTACAATAACAATAATTATATTGAATATGATAAGAACTTAAAAAATGTCTTAAATAGAGGACAAATTAAAGATATTTTCCCTGGACTACCCACAGATGTTACAGGGGCATTCCAGTACATTGACGGACACATGTACTTTTTCAAAAACACCACATACTACAAATATAATGAGTTTACCAAAAAACTTGTTGCAGCCGGACCCTTCAATTGGAACCTATTTGATATCCCATGTCCTAATGGAGACCTTTTAAATCATCTCAAGACTTTATTAACAAAAATAATTTCTTTTTATCAATAATATTTTTAAAATAAACTTTTGCAATTAACTAAATTGTTTTTCTGATATTCCGTAATCACAACAGGAAATGATAAATATGAAAATAAAATCAACCGGAAATTTTGTAAAATTGATAAGACTCAAACAAACCACAATTAGAATAATCAACATCACAACAGGAAATGTGAAATATCACACGCTTACAAAAATAATAGTTTATCACAATCCCACGATAGTGATATGAAATCCTTGAAAAAAAGGTATAAATACATTTTTTGGTATTACGACAACTACAGTTCCATATTGACAAGCAGTGAGTTGAGTTCGAGTTTTTTTAAAAACAAAAGTAAGTTTTATCTTTATATTTTTTATTTGCTCTTTACATTTAGTTTCTAAAAATATTTTGAAAAAGTTTTATTTGCTATAAATTTATTGTGGGGGGAAACTCTTTGCAGACTGGTACATCAATTATCATGTTTATTTCAGATGAGTTTTATAAATGAACTAAACACCTTCTCTACTTCCACAGAGGTAGAGAACAAACCCATAAGAAAGCTTAAAGAAATTCCGGAAAACGTTCCTCAAAAAATTGTGAAAATTAAAGCAGTTCGATCAAAATTTGGAGAAGCTATATTGGTGGAATTGGAAGATAGTGTAACTTTTCTCCCCCAAAGGGTAGTGGAAAAATATAAGAAATATATCGCAGATATAAACAAGGGCAGCTATAGTTTGGTGTTTTTGGGACTACAGAATATTTCTAGTGGATGCCATCCCAGGACACTATTTAAAATAGAAGAAAACAATTAAACGGTAAGATTTTTTATTTTTAAAATCTTGTTAATTATTTAGCGAGGGCCTGAGGTCCACTCACATTTAACCTAACCTAGCATGTGTGATTCTGTTTTAAAAATTATTTTTTGTTTCAGCAACACATCACACAAAATTGAAAAGCAACCGGCTGAGGTCAACTTAAATATTAAGGAAATTCAGAAGTACACATCCGCAGTCACAATATAACCAATTGCACAAAATTTGGAAGCGACCTGCTGAGGACAACTTTAAAATTAAGGAAATTCGCATCCGTAGTCAAAGACAACTTTGGAAAGCTGGTGAGTACATTTTTTATTCATATACTCAAGAATGTCGAACTTCAGTGTTACTCTACAGCAAATTGATGAAATTTTAAATTCTGTAAACAAAATTCAAACCTTTTCAAATAGAAACAAATGGATTTTACTGATTAATAAACACCTCAGAAAATGTAATCTTGCTTTAAAATCTTTCAAGTTTTCGACCGGAGTAAAACATAAAATTCATACAAAAATAGCACATTTGAAGCGCATGCGATGTTTACTAAAAGTGACGCATGTGGGTGGAGGACTTGAGAAATCTAGTAAAAGGGTTAAGTGGGAAAACATTAATGCTGCATTTGAAAGTAGATTAAAAACAGGAGTTATCATAAACTTGTCACATAAAGATATGAATGCATTCTTTACAGATGCTTTCAAAATTTTCAAAAACCAGATTTTATTAGTTCTCAAGAAAGCACAAATTTCAAAAGTTAACACCACCTTTTGTGGGGATTTTATTAAGCAATCAAAAGACGTGGAGTTAGTAGACCGCAAATATTTCAGTACTCCCAATGTTGTATTAGACATTGGAGATGATTTACATGATTGGTTTAGAATAAATATTATTGATCCTATTTTGAACAGTTTATCAGAATTTGCTGAAAAAGAAAGCGGATGGGCATTATCACGAATAATTTTTTTGGAAGTTGCAATAAACAAATATGAAATGGGGGTCGGCTCGTCTTTCGTTCCACTACCAGAACAAATTTCTCGAAGGAAAGCAATTGTAAACGTTTGTAATATGGACCGAGCTTGTTTTTACTGGGCAGTAAACAGTTTTTTAAATCCTGCTACTCATTCTAATCGTACTTCATCGTATCCACATTACTCTGAAGTTCTAAATACAAAGGGCTTAGATATTGAAATGCCACTGCCCCAAATTACAAAATTTGAAAAATTAAATAATATATCAGTAAACGTATACTCTTTAGAACTAAATCAATCGAATAAATCTACATTTTATACAGTAGTTCCTACAAGATTAACTAAAAATAAACTTGAAAGACATGTTAATCTATTGCTGGTCCAATCCAAGTATTATCCCAAGTTAAATGATTATGATGCACCTCCAGTAGACGATACAAATGAAAACATTGAGTATCACTATTGTTGGATAAAAAATTTATCTAGATTAATTTCATCTCAACTTAATAGCTCTAAGGGAAAAAAATTCATTTGCGATAGGTGTTTGAACTATTTTCATAGTAAACAAATTTTGGATAAGCATGAAAGTGTTTGTAAAAATATGAATGAGTCAAAAATTTCTTTTCCCCATCATACTCATATTGAATTTAAAAATTTTATTTATAAACAGAAATGTCCCTTTGTTATTTATAGTGATTTAGAATCCATACTAAAGGCTTATACAGATCAACAAAAAACAGATAAAACTAAAAAATATCAACAACACGTAGCTTTTTCTGCAGGATATTATTTAAAATGCGCTTACGATGATCGGCTTTCATATTATAAATATCATCAGGGTGAAGACTGTATAGATTGGTTTACCAATCAGTTAACTGATGTAGCAAAGTTTGTAGAGTCCAAAATTTTAGATATAATACCCCTTGGTGTTACACCCAACTTGGTAAATGCACTAAATTGTCACATTTGTGAACATAAATTTACTGATAAAGATATAGTCGTTAGGGATCATGATCATTTCACTGGAAAATTTCGTGGATATGCTCATCAAGCATGCAATTTGAATTTTAAAAAAGTTTTTGTTGTTCCAGTGATTTTTCATAACTTAAGCGGCTATGACTCACATTTTGTTATTAAGGAAATTGTAAAACGTGGTGAGGTTTCCATACTACCAATAAATAAGGAAAAATATATTAGTTTTACCCTACATGACTCTGAAACTAGCATCAAGTTTAGGTTCATAGACTCCTTTAGATTTATGGGGGCAAGTCTAGACGAACTGGTATCTACACTGAAGGAGGATGATTTTAAAAATTTAAAACATGAGTTTCATGATTTAGATAACCAAAAACTGAAACTTTTGATGAAAAAAGGGGTTTTTCCATACGATTACATCGATTGTATAGAAAAGCTCAACGATGTAGAATTACCGTCCATTGAAAATTTTTACAATAAACTTTATGATTCGAATATTTCCATGGAACAATATAACCATGCAAAAAATGTTTGGGAGTATTTTGATACTGCTAACCTGGGAGAGTATAGTCAGCTATATATGAAAACAGACATACTGTTATTAGCAGACGTTTTTGAGCAGTTACGAAGTAATTGTTTGCAAACGTATCAGCTAGATCCTGCGTGGTACTATACTCTTCCTGGGTATACGTGGGATTCAATGTTAAAGTATACCCAAATAAAATTAGAATTACTTAAAGATATTGATATGATTATGTTTATTGAGAGGGGTATTCGGGGGGGTATATCTGTTTGCTCAAATAGATATTCCGAAGCCAACAATAAATACATGGAGGAGGAGTATGACCCTCAAAAACCCTCTAAGTACCTTTTGTACCTAGATGTGAACAACCTTTATGGGTGGGCAATGTCAGAATTCCTCCCTTATGCAGACTTCAAATGGGAAGATAACTTGAACATTGATATCAATCAAATTGCAGACGACTCTTCAGAGGGGTATATTCTTGAGGTAGACCTGGAGTACCCTAAGGAGCTACACGATCTACACCAAGATTTTCCTTTTTGTCCTGAACACAAAACGCCTCCCAATTCCAAATTAAAAAAACTCATGGCCACCCTACACAATAAACATAATTATATCTTACACTATCGAAATTTAAAACAAGCTTTAGCAAATGGTTTAATTCTAACAAAAATACATAGAATTTTAAAATTTAAGCAAGCTGCATGGCTAAAACCCTACATCGCTTTAAATACTAAACTAAGAACGGAAGCTACTACAGCTTTTGCCAAAAATTTGTATAAATTGATGAATAACGCGGTGTTTGGTAAAACCATGGAAAATATACGGAATCATAGGATTGTGAAATTATCAAGATCATATTTGGGACGTTATGGAGCTAAAAACTTGATTGCTAGTCCTTGGTTTCATTCTAGAACAATTTTTGAAGAAAATTTAGTTGCAATAGAATTAAAAAAGAGTAATCTTGTTTTCAATAAGCCCCTGTACATTGGGATGGCAATTTTAGACATTTCAAAAACTTGTATGTATGACTTTCATTATTCATATATCATCCCTAAATTGGGAAAAAAAAATTGTAAATTAATGTATACAGATACAGATAGTTTCACGTATGAACTTCATTGTAATGACGTATACGAAGAAGTGATAAAGGATGATATTCACATGTTTGATACCAGTGATTATGCAGAGGGTAATTACTTTAACATTCCGTTAGCAAACAAAAAGGTGTTAGGTTTGATGAAAGACGAATGTAATGGTTCTATTATGACACATTTCATAGGACTACGTTCAAAAATGTATGCTTTTAAAGTAAGAGGTGGAAAAACAGTGAAAAAATCTAAGGGGATAAAGAAAAATATTGTAA
The DNA here is from genome assembly GCA_963921935.1 of Galeruca laticollis. Taxonomy (NCBI): domain Eukaryota; kingdom Metazoa; phylum Arthropoda; class Insecta; order Coleoptera; family Chrysomelidae; genus Galeruca; species Galeruca laticollis. The sequence goes on along the minus strand of OY998183.1, from coordinate 44,380,064 downwards.
GAAATAAAATTACTTTCGAAGATTACTTGAACTGTTTAAAAAACTGGGAGTCGAAGTACATTTTCCAAAACACAATTCAGTCCTATGCACATAACGTTTTCAGCATTGAACAAAAGAAAGTGTGTCTTTCTCCTGAAGATGATAAGCGGTCACTAATTCCAGAGTCGTTTGATACACTTCCCTGGGGTCATTACAAACTAAGTAACACTGAGTAATATTTTAATTTTCCGTTGAGTATATGTATATAAAAATGTACTCTCATTGTTTTAGATATGAATACATTAAGCGAAAACTGTATAAAAATAATTTGCGAAAATATAGAATGTCTAGCAGATTTTTTCGAATCGTCAAAATTACCATGGACTCTTACCAAACAAATCGCAAAAAAATTTGCAGAATACAAATGGAGATTTTTAAATAAGACTGCTCAAAATGATCAGTCGCGGTTTTGTAGAAATCTCGATTTTGTTCATTGTTCACGATACATTCTGTACAAAGACCGAAATGCTATACTTGCTAGATCTGACTGGGGCTACATATTTGAAGACGAGTCTGAATATTGCATATGGGTTAACTATTATAGGATTGATACATATAACATATATGTTTGTAAAGAATGTTTTGATAGCATTAAAGGATGTCATAAAAGATTGAGGAAACATTTGATTGTAATCAATGATCATCACCATGATCTTTGCGCGTCAGAAGATATAATTCGTGACTTGTATCACAATAAAGATTGGTGGTGCCAAAGTTGCTATAGAACAGTACTTTTTGAAACAAATGATAAAGATTCTTGTATTGCGAAACTACATAATTCTCCTAGAACTCTCAGATTTAGGGGAACATATGATAGTGATAGCGATATTGACCATTTTGACGGATTCTAGTATTTTTAATTTATTCTTTTGGTTTTTATTTCATTTTTATAATTTAATCTTTGTCAGTTGAATCAAATTTTGTGATTTAGACTTTTAAGATTAGGGGAACATATGATAGTGATAGCGATATTGACCATTTTGACGGATTCTAGTATTTTTAACTTATTCTTTTGTTTTTTATTTCATTTTTATAATTTAATCTTTGTCAGTTGAATCAAATTTTGTGATTTAGACTTTTAAGATGTATAAGTTTTATAGTTATTGTTTATCATAAATATATATATATATATATATATATATATAATTCATTTTTTATAATTTAATCTTTGTTGGTTGAATCAAAATTTGTGATTTAGACTTTTAAGATGTATAAGTTTTATAGCTATTGTTTATCCGAACTCGAACTAGACTCGTTGATTGTCAATATGGAACTGTCGTTGTCGTAATACCAAATTATCATAAATATATATATTATATAATTCATTTTTATAATTTAATCTTTGCCGGTTGAAATCAAAATTTTGTGATTTTAGACTTTTTAAGATGTATAAGTTTTATAGTTATTGTTTATCATAAATATATATATTATATAATTCAGTTTTTATTTCTTTTCCCTACACTAGGATGGTTCTTATGATGTGTGGGAGTAGTGGTTGTGGTTGTTGATATCAAAAAGGTTTGGTAGATGACTTAAACACAAACACATCTATATAACTATTTATTCAAATCATTGATGGCTTTGAGTTTATAAAAGTATACAAATTCTCTAAGAGCATTGTTTAACATATCGTTTGGTGTTATGGAACAAAATGCATATAAAATTTGTAGAGAACTTAAATTTTCGGAGGTGATATTTTTACAGAAATCCAAAACATTATAATAATATTGACAAAAATACAAATTTTCCAACACCGATATACGTTGTATAATCAAATTATTTACTTCTAAAATTGAGGATACTTCTTCTTCATCCATGTAATACTCGACACCATGTTTCTTGACTAAAATTACCTTACAATCATCGTAATTTAATGGGGTAATGGTGCAGTAGTCTCCACATGGAATCGAATCAGGTTTGAACTCGTCTCCGGTATGAAAGAAATTCATCTGTTGCGTCATTATTGAAATAAAGTTCTGCCATTCGTAAGTGCTGAAAGATATTTTGCTGAACTTGAACTGCTGAGATAGAATAACAGCAGGCGTAAATGACCTTGCTGGACTAATACCACATTTTACTTCATAACCGGAAATTGAATATTGTGTTGAAAGCAGGTACACACTTTCAGACTTTGCAGCAAACTCATAGTTTTCCAAAATGTTATCCACCTCTGCAGTATAGTTATTATCACTACTACTACTGCCATAACCACTACTGACACTTCCTTGAGAACTCATGTTGCTAACTGTGTTTTAGATTTGAAGTTACTCCAATTTATAGCATGTGTGTGTGTGGCCTTCTACATCATAAAACATCAACTCCATTAATCCAGGTGTTATGTTCTTTGTCTAAGCCCAACCATTTCACAAACAGTTTCTTGCCTTTACGCCTAAGAACTTTTTCCACCAAGTAAACGTTCGGATTCGATGTTTTCTGTAGTTCTTCGTCATAGAAGCAGCCGCTGATTGGTGTCCCTTGCATGTCTTCAAGTAAATACGTAGCAGGATTGGTAATTTTAACTTTGATGATTTTGAATAGTTCTGTAGTCCAATTGGGTGTATATCCTTTTTCAAAGACATGTTTTGCCTTCGATATGCGCACAATGTCGCCAACTTTAAATTTTCGTGGACCGGCTATCTTTAAATGACTATAGGTGTTATTCAAAATAGATTTTTCGTTGGATTTGTTGACTTGAGAAGGCTTATATTTTGTCGTGGAATGTTTTGTATTGTTATAGTTTTGAGTAATTTCAGGTAGAATGTCTATCCATTTGTGGGTACCATTTAAACTGAAATACTTGTAGAGTTTCGATTTCAAAGTTCTTATAACACGCTCTGCCATAGAAGCTTTCATCGTACTAAATACGCTATAATGATTTATACCATGTTTTTTCATTAAGTTTTTAAATTTGCTGTTGTAAAATTCCTTTCCCTGATCAGATTGCAGATTTTTTGGTACTCGTTTAGTGTGAGCGAGAATGTCCGAGAATGCTCGAGTGATTTCCTCTCCGGTCTTCGTCTTTAGTGGGCGTGTCCACACAAACTTTGAAAAACAATCAATAACGACTAGTATCATTTTATGATTCCTATTTTGTGGGGCAAAATTTCTCAACTCCGCAAGATCCATATGCCAGAGATCGTCAAGACCCTTAATGATAGTACGTCTCCGAGGAAATTTTTTCCGTATCGGTTTGTGGAGCTCGTTTACAAGCTGAATTTTTTCTTTAGAATGCATATTATTGCTCAGCTAGCTTCAGCTTCAGACTGTTAATGCGGCTGTCGGTATTCATATTCATAACATTGATATTGTCTACAATGCCTAAAACGTTAGTTTTCATATCAGAGACGGACCCGCAATTCTGCAATTTCTTTTTGTAAGTCAATTAGGTTTTCAACACACATGTCAATAGCAGCAGTTAACTCTTTTCGATTTAATACATTGGCTGTGTTAATTGAATCATCAACATATTTCTTCGTAGCCATATCCCTACCTGCTACAGGGGGATTTCGCGAAATAAATTCATCCATTTCGTTAGTTTTATTTTGTAAGTTGGCAATATGTGTCTGTAATATGGGGATTTTCGTCTTATGTTCGTTCATTCCTATTGCTAAATCCTTTATATTGCTATCATGTTGCTGCAACATCACACCATGTGTTTGAATTAATGGCGAGTTTATAGTAAGTAGGTCATTCAAATGCACATCAACATATTTTTTTGTTGCAGCATCACTATTTGTTGTCGGGTCTTTAACATTACAAATTTTCACATTTTCAATATCAATATCACCGTCCGGTGTATGAGGGAACGTGATTTTCGCCGGTAAACGCGCATAAGGCGTTTGATGTCTATGTCCGAATTTATCGATAGACATAATTGAAATGAGCAAGATCCATCCTGTATTATTCTATTATATCAGCCTCCTTGAGCTCATTGATAATTGCTACTATTTCGTTGTCGTGTGACGTATTGCCTGCCTCTTTCGACGCAATCAACAACTTCAAACGATCCACTAATTCATTAACATCATCCCAATAAATATACTCCATAGGCTTATCATTATATGTTAAACGATCGATACCTTTTCCTTTTGCTAAAGGAGTCGATTGTAGACGAGATTTTGTTTTGAATAAAGGTTTTATGATGTAGTGATATTTTTCAGTACTTGAACCCTTAAGACGATCTAACGTGTCTAAATGAACTTCAGTTGTTGTCAAAAGATTTTTATAGTTCTGTAAATCTTGATCGTTGTAACTGGGGTCTCGGTAAAATAGAAGCTCATACAGACCTGGTGTTCCAATTACATATCTTCCTTCTTTGTTTTTCTCAGGTAGTATGTTTATATTACCGGTTTTTCCATCAAACGCAATTCGACGTTTGCCTAATGACCAACCGATTTCATCATTGTATATCGGTCCATAATTTTTATCAATTTTATCATCTTTTTGGAAGTAATCTTCAATGAACTGATGACTGATGGCAGGATATTGGTCCAAATAGTCTGCAAAAGCTTCCTGAGAAATTTCGGGACGCATCTGTTCTGGAGATTCAAAACGTGTAATATTGCCGGATTCATCGGTCTCGGCCACCGGTTCCGTTTCGAGAAAAGGTGTAAACACATCATCTGTCAAAGGTTCTTCTTCCTTCTTTATTTCCTCTTTTTTAATTGGATTTAAATTTGTAATCGTTTTTTGTAATGTCTTTGAGGATTGCACAATTTCTTCGAGTGGTTTGGATATCGGCTTGAATAGTTTATTGATAGACTCATCTTGCTCTGATTTACCCAATTTCAACGCCAAGTATTTTTTGCGAATCGATCTGGCAAGTTCAGTCACTTTTTTCTTGCGCAATGCAGTAGCAACCTTATCATCAGACATATTGGTATAGACTAAAGGCGCAGCTTACATCTTTATATATTTATCGAATCCTTTGCGATACCTGCCATCATTGAAGGGGAAATCCTTCACAATTACCAAAGTACCATAACGGTCACACCAGCACGTTGAACACACATTTTTAAATGTGTCGAATGTCATGTCTGGCGATACGTGTTCGTCGAATATATGTTTCAAGTTCACCTCATCTTGCTTGAATAACACAATTACATTACAATTATCGCGTATAAGCTGTTTCGGTATTTTTGAGTATGTTTGACAAAGATATGCAGCATCTATATCTTTATGCCGGCACATGGAGTAGTATTCACGAATTTTCTGTTGACCATCACATGCAACGTCATCGAATAAAAAGACAGAATTAGACTGAGCTTTATCTGGACTTATTATTGCCTCATTGTCTTTAAATGGAAAATATCCAACGCCCTTGACTTTTGCTATAACTTCTTGCAGCAATTGGTACTTTGGTTGGAATAATGATTTTGAATAAACATAAACGTTTTTGAATTTCGCGCCATTTGGATTAAATAGGAGCGCCAGCATGACATTCGTCTTTCCACACCCGCTGGGACCGCATATAATGGCACGGAAAGAGTTTGGCAACAATTTACCATGTTTGCCGATCAATGGCGTTGAGGTGAAATCTAGATTTTCAATGGGTATCGTCTGCTCTTGTTGAATTATCTTCATAGTGTGTGTCGATTTTCTTAGTGCTACTCTATAAAAATAGGTGTCGCTCCACTTACGTGTATCAGTCTTAATGTTGGTGTTTGAAGGAGAAGGTCTCTTAAATTCTCTCATCAATAAACTACCTATTGAACTGCACTTACCTAGCTATCAGTACTGTGGACGTAAGTACTCCCCCCACCCTTTTCATAAAAATTAATTGTTTTTTTTTTTTGGTAGCCGGTACAAAATTGGAAAAACGTCTTGATCGTGGAGATCCTGGCATTAACCCCTTGGACGCTGCTTGTAAACAACACGATATTTCTTACTGGAAGAATAAGTCTCTCGAAGAACGACACAAAGCCGATCAGATACTTGAAGATAAAGCTTGGGCTCGCGTTAAATCAAAAGACGCTTCTTTGGCAGAGAAAACTGCTGCATTACTTGTGACGGGCGGAATGAAGGTGAAAAGAAAGCTGGGGATGGGATGTCGCCGCCGCAAACGCCGTTCCTTGCATCGAGATGTTATTCTAAAGGTGGGAAAGTCCATGAAAAAAGGGGCATCTTTGAAAGACACTGCAACGTTTGCCCTACGAGCAGCCAAAGCACTTATTAAAGAATTTGGGGGGAAAAAAGAAGTCGAGGTTCCTCGAGTAATACCTGTAGCGAAATCCGGAGGTTTCCTACCACTTATCCCTTTGTTTGCCGGCCTTTCAGCACTTGGAGCTTTGTCAGGTGGTGCTGCTGGGATTGCTAAAACTGTCATTGACGCAAAGCATGCGCAAAAGAAATTGGAAGAAGATGTACGTCATAATAAGGCTATGGAACGTGTAGGATCTGGCATGTATCTGAAAAAGTATCCAAAAGGTGGTTTTGGATTGTATTTAAAAAAAAAAAAAAACTAATAAAGCTACCCAATCACGCACTATCCGACTTTGACATAACGCATTACGCAAAATCGCTTAAAATACCACATTTTCGAGGAGTGTTCATGCGAGACACTCTGCCCAAAGCCGGCCCCCGAAAACAAGAATGCGCAGTTGTTAATTTGGATACCTCTAAGAATAGCGGAAGTCATTGGGTAGCTTACAGAAAGATGAACAACAATGTAGAGTATTTCGATTCATTTGGTAACTTGAAGCCCCCGAAAGAAGTTGTTACATATCTGGGAAAGAGTGCGAGAATTTTCTACAACAATACCCAATATCAAAACTACGATCAAATCAATTGCGGTCATTTGTGTTTGAAATTTCTACAACAATGACGGAACTATTACTACAACATATCTACCATGGAAAAACATTGAGTAGTTTCACTGCCGAAGAACTAAAGCACTTTCCCATTGAACATCTAATAGAGTGTGTAAGACCTTCTGAATTGCTTGATATGTGGCATAAACTTCCCAATGAATATCGAGCAAATTCTGAACTACAAATACGACTGCCTTGTTTCATCCATTACAACCGACCTGATTGGACGACGCATTGTGACGGCCCTCCGAGTTCTCAAGCCACATGTTTTCTTTGTAAAAATAAATAATTGAACATGTCATGTGTGTGTGTGTGTTATTTAAATTCATACATCCCCCGAATTTCATTAGTCATCATGTCGCAGTTGCTGAGAGTTAACAGCACCAATCACGTGTTCACCTTTCAACCTCCTACCCCTATTGTCCTCGATCCAAAGAATGATTACGAAATAGCTCTACGATCTTTTCATTCTTATCACAGTATACCAAACATTGAAAATTGTACGTTTTACTACTACGATACCAAAGACAAGCTTCAAAGTTTTGATTTTCCCACAGGATGTTATGAAATTGCTGACCTTGAGCAATTTATCTGTGATAAGTTGGGTGCGAGCAATTCAACTAGACCGGTATTTTCACTAAAACCCAATCACAATACGTTGAAATGTGAAATTTCAAGTAAATACAAAATTTCCTTTATGGAAACTGATAGTCTTGGGAGAATATTAGGATTTTCACCGAAAATACTTGACGCTAACAAAACGCACTCTTCAGATCTCCCCGTCAAAATCATTAAAGTATCCAGTATCCGCTTCGATTGTAACATTACCACTGGAGCCTTCGATGCAAACAGACCTGCTCATACTATCTACGAATTCGTCATACAAGTAGATCCAGGATATTCCATCGACGAAATTCCTCATAATTTGCTCTACTTACCCGTTATACCACAACGTGAAATAACCAATATCACCGTCATCGCCTTAGACCAAGACGGTCAGCCCGTAAACTTCCGTGGAGAACTTAGTACTTTGGTGTTGGAGCTTAGAGTGCGAAGCAGATGGGACTAATAATCAATCATAAAATACAGTCTACAGATCTTTCAACTTCATTAGCTAAGCAGACGCCAAAGCTAAAACAGCTCACGTTCGCAAACAAATTGGTTCTGCAATCGCTGGGGTTTAAATTGAAAAATGACAACTATGTATGGAAAACGTCTTCGTCAAAACGACAACATGCCTTCGATGTTTGATATCTATCGTAAGCCGATGTTTGACGATTCAATTAGAAAGGCTGAATATAGAACCTATGCTCCATTTATAAAATCATTCAATTGTAGTGACATTGTGGAGTTTAGCATTAATCAAGTTGATTCGTTTTTTGCAATGAGCGATACTTTGTTGTGCATTAAAGGGTCGCTTGAAACACATGGAGCTGGTGACGTAAAATTAGCAAACAATGTTGGAGCCTTCCTATTCGATTCATGTACGTACAGTGAAAGTGCCAGGGAAATGGAAACAGTTCGAGATCCTGGAATAATAAGTGCCGTACGTGCCATGACTTGTTATAACCAAGAAGATTCCAATCATATGGCTATAGCAGGCTGGAATTACCCGAAAGATCCCATTCTCAATGCCAGCGACAAGTCCTTCAACCTTCAAATACCTCTCAAACATATTTTTAACATTTTCAACGATTATCCCATGATTACATGTGGACGTCAAACAATACGATTAGTTCGAGCACGAAACGATAATGATTGCATATATATCACGGAAAAGAATGTCTCTGGTACGCTCACTAGTACAACTGCTAAAATTAACATTACAAGTGTTGAACTAAAAGTTAAACATATCTTTCCTAATGACGATATCAAATTGAATCTCATGAAATCCATTCAAAAAGATCAACCTATAGTTATTCCATTTAGGAAGTGGGAGTTACACGAATTGCCCGCAATTACTAATGGCGCAAGACGTGAAGTTTGGGCTGTTAAAACATCCACTTCAGTTGAAAGGCCTCGTTTTGTTATTGTTTTCTTTCAAACCAATAAACGTAACGTGGGTACAGCTGACCCGACTTTATTTGACAATGCTGACGTGCAAAGTATAAGACTATCACTTAACGGTGAATATTGGCCTAATGAAAGAATGCAATTGGACTTTGGTAAAACTGACTACAATGAGGCATATTTTAACTATACTGAATTCTATCCCAACTACGCAAACTCTACACAGAAGCGTCCCCTGCTGGATTATTCTTCTTTCAAACGACATGCATTGTTTGTTATCGATTGTTCAAAGCAGGAGGAAAGCATGAAGGCGTCCACAGTTGATGTGAAACTCGACATTGAAGCAAACATAGGCTTCCCCGAAAATACCAAAGTCTATTGCATCATAATTCACGATTGCGTCATGGAATACTTCCCCCTCACCGAAATTGTTAAAAGCCTAAACTAGATGTTGATTAGAGTTAGTATTCGAGTAGACGTCAACATGAGAGTAGCATTTGTAGACATTCAAGGCTTTGTCGTAGATGGGATTTTCGTTGCCAAAGAACTCACCATAGAAATTGGCTTCAAAAGTTCACATTACATATTTTTGCCACCGCAACCATTCTCCACATTAAGTAACGATGATAAAAAGACTACATCATACTTGGAAAGGAAGGTACATGGCATTCGATACTCTTCTGGAGATGTAGAATATTCCAAAGTAAACGAAATATTGGAAAGCAAGCTATTGTATGCTGCAGACTATATTTACATTCGAGGACAGCAAAAAGCGGAATTTCTGCTGAAGAAATGTCACGTATTTGGTGTTTTTCCGCACATTATTGACGTTTGCAAATTTGATGGTACGCCGTGTGCAACAGGAAACTTTGTTCGTGATCCAAATCCCTGTCACGCCTCTGGACCATATTCGTGTACCGAAAGAAATGTCCAACGCCTCCGCCACTGGTTTTCTAATGTTGTATTACCATTATAAATAAAGTTTTTTTAAAAAACATGGGTTTTATTGAAACACTCTGTATATTCATCAACTTTTATATTACATGAAGATTGGAATTTTCGTTTTACAATTTTTAAAATAATTTTTAAAATTAAAACAAATACAGCCACTAATATTACACATGACATGGTGAAAACATTATTAATTTCATTTTTTATATCCTTTTCTGTGCTGTTGAACATGGCTGAATACGTCTTAACGGATAAGTAATTTGCGGTAATTGTCTGCGTGCTAGCTCTTTAGGTAACCAGTTTATACTAAGACTGCTCCACGTCTGTCGTACTTCTTCTTCTTCCCCACCAGATAAACTGAGATTCTCTATTTGCCTCATAACCTCACTTTTATCCTCATGAAAAGTAATTTCTTCATTTAATTTACCAATTTTCTTAATAAACTCTTCAATTCGATGACCGTACTTTTCCGAAGCCATATTACAAATGAGCCGTTTGACGTAGCTTGTGACACGTGACGTTTGGCGTAGTACGATTAGCTGTTACACGTGACGTGACACGTGACGTTTGGCGATGTACGTAACGTTCACCACGTGACATTTGACGTGACATGTTGCGTTTGACGTAGCACGCGACGCTACACGTGACGTTTGACGTGACGTTTGACGTTGTACGTAACGTTCACCACGTGACATTTGACGTGACACGTTGCGTTTGACGTAGCACGCGACGTGTCACGCATAAAATATTATATGTTACTTTCAAGCCACCCGGTACGAAATTCCCAGGTAGCACATGACGTCTAAATTACGTCCAAAAGACGTCAAACATTCGTCCAACAGACGTCAATTGTACGTCCATAATGACGTCCAATAGACGCAGTTATGTCACATCCATGAGACGTCACTTCAATGACGTCTTTTGGATGTCGCTTATATGACTTCTTTTGGACGTCACTTCTTTGACGTCTTTTGGGCGTCACTTCTATGACGTTTTTTGGACGTCATTTGAAGGTCACTTCTATGACGTCTTTTGAACGTAAATTTTTATGCGTCTTTTGGACGTACATCTATAAGTCTTTTGGACGTCACTTCTATGATGTCTTTTGGACTCCTTACTTTTCAACAGTAAGATGTTAGTTGCACCAAAATAGGGGCAGCAACATGACGTTGAATAGAGACGTGATAAAGACGCTACTATTTTCCCTGATACCATCTACATATACAAGTTGCATGTTCATTCGTCCTATATAATAGATAGATCGACCTATATAATTTAGGTTTATTTGTTCATAGGTTAAACTATACGGCAGAAACCAAAGTTTGTAATAAAAAATAATAAATTATTAGAAAAATATTTATTATAACAAAAAACGATGATGCATGTTTGTCCAAGGCACAATAATTGTCATGTTTATCTAAATATATAAACACAAAAATAATTTAAAAATATTGATGTTTCCATTATATATTATAATAAATTTAATATAAATGTATTATACATAATCGACTGAATAATGTTAGCAGATATGGGGTGCTAAAATTTATTAACATAACTTAAAACATAATATATATGGCATTTCTGTGTTAATTTGATATTGGCAAATACAATGTTTTTTGCATTTCCTACCACCTTTGCAATTGCCATGATGATGGTACCGTAGGTAGGGAAACTACTTCTATAGGCGGCGTTGCATTAGAAACTGATGTTGCGGGAATTTCTGATGGGGATGAGATACCAGAAAATACCCTTGGCTATATTTGTTTCTTTGCTATAGCATCTAAAATTTTGTCATTTAAGTTGCATAGTGCTAAGTAACAGTTTAAAAAAATTAGATATAAAACAGCATTTAGTTATAATTGCTACCTCGCTTCAGCTTGTGAAAATTGGTATTAAATACATATTTTAGTTCACATTACAGTTTATATTGCTATTAGATTTACCCGACAACTTTTTAATTTTGATGTGTGGTGGTCTAGAATATTTACTTTCCTCTTCACTATTACTATCTCCAATAATTCTCCTAATTCTTTTTCTGGGTCCACTTAGTGTAGTTTCATTATCATCAGTATCATTAATATCACTGTTGACTTGAGCTTCTTTTTCTTTTCGAATTGCTTTTTCTAAATCATCTACATAATACATTGTGTTACGAAGGAGTTGAAATATTTTATCGAGCAATTAGTTGTAAGTAAATACAAGAAAATATCTCAGTAGCCAAAAGGGTCTAGACAAGTTCCACATGGCATTTAAAGAAAAACATGTAATTATGCCATCATGTATCATGTGGTTATTTCTGATATTTACTAAACTAAAACTGCATGTATGTAGTTGTAGTATGAAACTTACCGGTCTGAAAAAATATTTTTTTGATTCTATATAAAATTTTCATTTCTCGCAGTCAACAGCGTGATCGTTTTCTAAATAGCGCCGAAAGATTCTTCTATCTTTTAATGGCGGCCAGTATACCTCCTTTTTCAAAGGTGTGAGCCAATTCTGACTGACCACTGCGACACTTTCATCGCCTGTTTCATCAAACAGAATAACACAATACATTTTCTTTTCCAAAAAAAGGTCTGTCAAATACAAATTAATATTTCTCCGCCTGGACTTCCACTTTCACTCACTTATTAACGTAATACCGTAATCACAAATACATAATCCACTGATTTTTGTGTGGGTTATCTGTGACAGGGACCGTCAAAACTAAGTGGACCAGTCGAGTTAACGACAATTTACTGCATCTAAAGTTCTAAACTCAATTGGGCTACTGATTTGAAACGGTCAATGGAACTGTTTCGGTTTTTAAAATGGCTTCTAATTGTATTTGTATGCGCGGTTTCGAAAAGCGCCGTTGCCAAGCCCCCATTGCCCACACGACATGAATATCTTTTATAATTTTAATATAGGTTTACTGAAACATAATTAAATTTATTTCTGTAATTCTTTAAGTACGAATATACTTAAATTAAATTCCAAGGATTATTAACAATGATTCAATGAAACTTAACTAATTAGTATATTTTATTTTGCCTATTTGATGATGGTTATAGAAAGAAATATAGAAATTTATTTGCATGTGACAACATTGTAGTGTTGAACAGACTCGGACCAATGATACAAAGCGAACGCACGTGGGAAAATTTAAAAACAAGAGAAGTATTAGAATGATTCTAATCTCTATTTATCGTAGCAATTTTACGTTTTCTTTTTGTATAAACTGTTTAATTAAGTACACATTCGAAAGTTGAATAAACAATGGTAAATCAAGTTCAATTTTTTGCTGTCGTAACTGCTAATATTCTAAAATACATAAGCTTAATAGAGATACAATAATAATATGTAGGCAATAAGTATATTTTTGTATTCTCCCATTATTTCAAGAAGTAATAAAATGAACACACCTGTTTTAATATTTTTTCAAATTTTACGTCCTTAGATAGACGTCGGAAAGGCGTCATTATCATAGCCGTCCAGTTGACGTCAATTAAAATGACGTCATATAGACGTAGTTATCATAGACGTCCAGTCGACGTCCATTAAAATGACGTCTTATAGACGTCACTTTTTAGTCGTATGACGTATGGGACCAGAAATGACCAATAATTGACGTCCTCATGACGTCAGTTACGTCACCTTGGCTACCTGGGTTCTTAGTAATATTTCAACATATGGACACGTGACGTTACACGTGACGTTTGACGTGACACGTGACGTTTGGCGTTGTACGTATAAAATATTATAAAATATTATATGTTACTTTCAAGCCACCCGGTACGAAATTCTTAGTAATATTTCAACATAAGTTACTTTTAAGCTCCCCGGTAGCGCGCCGCCTTATCATCCTAACGGATCTTTCTCGACTACGTCACATTTTACAGCAAGAAGCGTGCACCAGCCCCGCCTTATCATCCTAACGGATCTTTCTCGACTACGTCACATTTTACAGCAAGAAGCGTGCGCGCGGCAGCAATACATTTCTTCGCTAATAATATATATGAGAGCTTATGGCGGCATGTGTTGAATGCCTTGCTATAGACCCGAAGGTTGTGCGATCGAATCTCACTGAAGTTTTTTTTCAGATTTTTAAATATACAACAACAGGACTAAAAATGGCGGCCTAAAATTAAAAACGCGCGCGCCGCCACTCTCAGCGCCACCAAGCGGAGATTTTTGAAGTAGTGGCCCAGAACCCGTATAGCTCTATCTACTAACATCATAAGGAATAATCTATGGAAACAAATACAGAGTCCAAAAGCGACAATATATTGTTAGAAAACAAATGTATTCAGTGTATCACCGTTTTCTTTAACAGGATATCATAACATGAGAAATAAGTCGTATGGTAATATTTGTTTATAACTGTCTTCTAGTTACAAAAATATCTCAATATAAACTGCCTGATTCCTACGCTCCTGATAAAACGATTTCGATAACAGCTGTTATTATCCTATTTTTATCTATGCCCTCTCTTCATTTCCAATCCACGCGTTAGAATTGTAAGTGTCCTCAAAATTTTCCTTTTTATTTGTGAGAGAAATCAGTCACATTTAATTTAAACGTAAAACGATAATTCCCTCACGACCAACGGGAAATTAAAACGGTCACATGACGTTACCTGTGTATCAGAGAAAGACAATCGTGAGACAGAGAATGAAAAGCCAGCGTAGATTATTATACCAAACGAATACGAATCGTGCGTGCGCCTCTTGAAGATGTTTAACTGTACAATCTGGGTACTTCACTAAACGTTTATTTGCGAATGAGTAACGATCTTTTGCAAATCTTATAAAATGAGTGTGCAAGTACACCAGAAAGTGCATATTGTAAAATGGTACTACCAGGGTCATTCATATCGAGAAATAGCAGAAAATTTGTTTATTGTGGCATTCGAAAATGCCCAACCAATTAGCAAAAATCAAGTGAGAACGGTAAACATGGACCGCGTACACAAAATCGTCAAACCCAACCCGAAAAATAAGAAAGAGATATTATAATTTGTGCCAGTGTGGAAAATTATCCCCTACAATCGTCCCCATATTTAGCAAAGGATTTTGATGTTGATCCGAAAAAATGGTGATATAGACTCTCCAGAAAATTTTCGACCCATAGCAATTTTACCGACGATTAACAAAATATTTGAATTGATAGTCAAAGAAAAATTAATCAATTACTTGGAAGATAAGTCACTTCTAACGGAATTTCAATTCGGCTATCGCAAAAATAAATCATGCATACGTGCTCTTCTTCGACTCTTAGATGAAGTTGTACAGAAACTAGAGGAAGGCGTCAACTCTGTTGCCACGGTATGCGACTTGACGAAGGCTTTTGATTGTGTTCCAGCGGATTTACTCCTAAATAAACTGGAATTTTATGGTATTAGAGGAAATGCACACAAATTACTGACATCTTATTTAAGTAATAGGAAACAGTATGTAGTTTGTGGAAACAACCAGTCTGATTTACGTAATATAGACAACGGCATTCCTCAGGGCTCGATTTTGGGTCCAATTCTTTTTATAATATTTGTTAACGATTTACCAGAGGCTATTGACACATTTTGTATTTTATTCGCTGACGATACTACAACTTTATCTGATGGCACACAAGCTGGTGATAATATTTTGTTGAATCAGTGGTTCCTGGCAAATAAGTTGAAACTCAACGACACTAAAACTAAACACATTCTTTTTAGTTTAGATAAATGGGCTATAAAATCAGAGCCAGTTAAATTACTGGGCATTCATTTGGACACAAATTTAAGTTGGTCACCTCATGTTGACTACCTTTGTTCAAAATTAGCGAGGCAAGTTTTTGTAATTCGTCAATTAAAATCATGTATACCAACTCATTTGTTAAAATCCGTATATTATTCACTGTTTCATAGCAATTTAACTTATGGTATTATGCTATGGGGTAGCAGCACATCAGTGCACAAAGTATTTGTGCTACAGAAATCTGTAGTTAGAATAATTTACAATGCACCAAGAAACACTAATTGTAAAACAATATTCAAAAAACTTGAAATATTGCCGCTTCCGTGCTTGTATATTTTGGAAGTGTTGATTGAAACACATAAAAATCGATATGTTCTGACTAAACATGCAGATATTCATAATTATGACACTAGAAATAGTAAAGACATTGTCATTCTCAAGTCTAGACTGAAAACAACAAAAAATAATAAGTTGGATGGTACATTGTACAATTCATTTGTAAAATATTTTGAACATATAAATATAAGTGATATGACGAGAGTTCAATTTAAGCATTTTGCTAAGTCATTTCTGTTGAATTATTGTTTTTATACAGTTGATGAGTTTTTGGAGGAGTTGAATACCCGGGCTTAATGCTTATATATTTGTTCGTTTTGTTTAATTTAATTTTTACGTTCAATTATTTCTTACCTTATTTTATATTTTAAAATTGTTATATTTCGTCAATATTTTAACTTTATGAAATGTATGTCTGTATTTATGTCAACTTTTCACTTTCTATTATTTTGATTATATTTTAAATTTGTCACTGTACAATTTTTAATATTTTTACTTTGTAAAATGTGTTCATATGTACTACTCACTGACTTCTAATGTACTATGTATGTGAATGGGGTCAATAAACCATCTATCTATCTATCTATCTATCATTCGGACTGTGTTAAAAAAAATGGTTATCGTAGTGTCAAACTGAAAAAGAGCCATGAAATTTTTCCAGACGATCAATTTCGTAGAATGGAATTTTGTGAAATAGTTATGGAAAAAATACGATTGGACGTAAACTTTTCGAAAAATATTTTGTTCACAGATGAATCGACTTTCACCATACACGGTGCACATAATTCATCCGTTATTCGAAATTGACCAAGGACAAATCTACACAAACATTACAATAGTAGAACTCAATATCCCCAAAAGTTGAATGTATGGGCTGGAATATTAGGTGAACATTTAATTGGACTATTTTTTATTGACGGCAACTCAATTGGACAAAAATATTTGGACATGCTGGAAAATCAAATTACTCCTGCCCTTATACAATTAGGTGTCAACTTCAATGATACCTGGTACCAACATGACGGTTGTGCATCACATAATTATAGACTAGCAATAAATTATTTGAATACACAATTTCCGAATCGGATAATCTCCACGAATGGTAACATTAGATGGTCTGCGAGATCTCCAGATCAGGCTCCCAACGATTTCTTTTTCTGGGGTTATGTAAAATCGAGAATTTATGGATTCCAAGAAAGCAGAGCCACTTCTCTACGGGCACAAATTTTACAAATTTGTATGCAAATATCACCTGAAATGCTCATACGTGTTCGTCAAGAATTTTATAACCGTCTCGTTTACTGTTTAGCTCAAAACGGGGGTTTATTAGAACATTTGATGTAAGCTCTTTGAAGAATTTAGAAGTTTTATCTTCTAATTTATTACATATCAAAATATTACTTTTCATTTAAAAATTGTAGGCATTTTCATTAGAATTCGATACTATGTTTATTTTCAAAAAACGTTTTTTAATTTGTACTGTGTGTTTACACAGAGATTTCGTTCTCATTTGAATACAAACGATAAAAATACGAAATTTTTTTTACTAACATATTCGAACCACAGCAGATGTTCAGAGACCAAATTCACGTTGCCAAATCTGAAAAAAAGTTTAGGTTTTGACTGCTTTCCAACTGGAAACTAGAACAATTTCCAGAATTACAATAAAATGTTCATCGAAAAGATGGAATTAATTATATCTTGATCTGTTACAATCTCTTGAATTACCATAATTAAAAGCTTCTTATAACTTGTTTTCATGTTAGAACAATGCATTTTACAAAAATAGAAATATACAATGAAAATTAGCGTTGTGGGTTTGGGCATGTATTTTCCACTTTATGAGATCCTGTCAGCGAAAAATTAGAATTGAGATATTTGGAAACACATATTATTATTAGAAGAAATTAAAATACGACTTATTTCGCATGTTATGTTTTGTTATCCTGTTAGCGAAGAAGAGTAATACACTGAGTTTATGTATGTATTTTGTCTGTTTCTAACACATTGACGGTAATACGCATGGTCCCTCGTAATGTTCCCAACACTGTATAGGTATACATAACGTTCGATTTTTGGGATACCTTACCACATATACCTGTGTAAAGATGTATTTTAAAAGTAATTCTGTTCATGATATAAATAGATCGCAAGCATATACGAAGAAGCTCTTTCTTAAACAAATAATCATCCTGTTTTCTTAAATGAAAGTTTGTTTACAATTTACACAATTATTCGGTCATAATATGTCAAAAGTGCTGAATAAAACCATCTGTGATCTGTCCAATCAGGAATTTACAGAATTGCCAACATATACTGAAAGAAATTTCCATTAACCGTCAGCAAAAATTGAATAACTGTTATTAGAAACTTGCATGGAATAGGCATCAAGTAAGTTCATTATGATGGTTATTAAAGTCATTTTATTGGACACCACTGAATAACTGTTGATAGATATAGTTTTTAAGAATTCCGTATAACCGTTATCGAGAGCACTTAATGAGTATTATGAGATTTTCAAATAGCAATCATACTGTGATATACTAAACGTTACTAGAGGTTCAAGTAAAAACAGAATTTCGTACAACTGTTATCTAGTGCACAATACATATTAGAGGATTTTCTAATAGCAACCATATTGTCATATAGTAAACGTTACTAGACTTCCAAATATAATACATAATTTCGCGTAATTGTTATTGGGTGCAAATGAATATTATCGGCTTTTCTAGTAGCAATTCTACTGTCATATAGTAAAGGTTATTAGATTTTCAAATAGCAAACAGATTTTTGTACAATTGGAATCGAGTGCCCCCAATTTAGATTATAGGATATTCTAGTAACAATTATACTGGTAAAAACAAAACGTTATTAGATTTTCTTTAAATATAATATAATGTCATATAACCGATATCGAATTTACTATTAGCGGTTAAAATTACTTTGCCTGTAGGTTATCCGGAAAACTATCTAGATATTTCTTCTTCTTACAGTGTCATATCCAAGATTGGATGATGGCGAACTCTCACTTCTACCTTCGTTGTGCTTTCAAATTACCACAGATAGAAGGGACCTACAGTTTAACGACGGATCCGAACGTCTATGTTGAGAGGATGTACTAGGCAGAATACTGATATTCCTAGATATTTTAAATGAAACTAAATTTGCTACAAAACATTTATATTACCAAAATAAAACAAAATATTTGAATCAATGGAACTAACTATACAAAACAACAAAAATACAACATAATATGTATAAAATCAAATAAACACTTTTCCAGTCCAGTAGATATCAAAGCTCCAAAAAATAAAAAAATTCTTAGATTGGAGGAGCTTATAACAAAAATACGACAATTCAAATTAAATTATTTTCCACAGAATAAACTGAAAGAAAGATGAGAGACGTAGTGTTTAAATACTTATAATTGTTATATTATTTCTATTGATTTGTGTATAAGAATCGTGAACATAAATATCTTCAAGTTATAAAATACATTTTTTGTGTGAGTCTGATTTATCTCAAAGTCAAAAAAATTACTGCTAAAATTAGCAGTTGTTAAATATAAATAAACAAAACCAACTTGTTCAAGTTCATTCACTATAATCGACTCTATTTGTCCAAAAATGGGTTCATCCAAAAAATTTATTAATGTGCCATCCTCTTTTTTGAAAAATTGATTTATTGAAGCTAATTCTATTAACTACAGAAACATTTTCTTCAAACAATTCTAAAATGGTTAAATGGTTTCTACTGTATAAGGATTAGTTTCTAAAAGAATTTCTTTGAAATGGGTATAATATCTAATATTTTAGTTTTCCTCAAATTTTGTCTAACAACGAAATTTTATCAACAAATCTATTGCTGTTTAACAGTCTCTTAATTAGCTGTATCTGATGTTTGATGGCAAGAGTGCGAGTAATATTTATTCTTGATGACACTACGTTAGCTGCAAGTTTTGATTGACGATGTTTTGATTCATATCTTAAAGCATTATTTTGGTTAACGGTCCAACATGTTCAATAATAAAAGGATAATGAGTAAGAAAATGGTACTTAGGAGTAAGATACGAAAGAAATAATTTTAAAAATAACATATGATGTTTTTCCACTAATTTGATTAACTCCTAACAGTTTCCTTAGTTGCATAATTACTACTATTATTTTTAATGAAATTGACTGTCTCGACCCTTACTTCGTGGAATATGCTCATATTAGTGTTTTTAAATGAAACTCATTAAAAACACTACTATTATTTTTTTTGAATTTTCGCTGTAACATATATAAATACCAATATATGTTTTTTTCTGGAATTAAACTACCAAATATCAAGCCAGCATTCAAAATTAAACATTTCATCTAAGATGGAGACATTTTTAATTTCCCTGTTTTTAAATTATCAATAGTAATTAGTAGAGGTTGATTGTGGTTCCTACTAAAAGTGAAATATTTTAGTTCATGATTTATCGTTTCAATCGAAAAAAAAAACGATTCACCATAACAAATTAGTTCAAAATTAAAGACATAACGGAATTACCTACCTCTTCAAAAATATCATGAGTTATATCTACACTAAAGTTTTCTGTGACGTGAAACAGTTCAATATTATTAGAAATTGGATAGAATTTGATGCCCGTTTTATAAACATTTCACAATTTCAAAACATTGGAATAATTCTTTCTAGTTCTTGTAAGAGATTCAACGTGTGTCATTAGTGAATGAGCTTGAATTTTCGTACATCGGCATATTCTACAAACATAATTAGCCCTAAAACTTTCTTGAAACCCTAATAAAGTGTTGAGTGCAAGGTTATCCCCTAATATTAAGGCTGTGCAAAAGTAAATTTCAACATCTCCAGTTGGCAACTTAACATTTATACCATCAGTGTTTTTAAATGAAACTCAAGGTCTCTAGTTAATTTCACAATATAATACAAGTTATTGAAAATTCTAAAAAATTGACAATTGTTTCGATAAATCAATATCATCGAAACAATTGTCGATTTTTTAGAATTTTCAATAACTTGTATTATATTGTGGATTTAACTAGAGACCTTGAGTTTCATTTAAAAACACTAATATGAGCATATTCCACGAAGTAAGGGTCGAGACAGTCAATTTCATTTATACCATCGTTTTTCAATTTATTTAACTCCTCAACTAATTTTGTAAAAATTACCTTTTCTCCAAACTCTTTTAAATCAGATGAGTGCAACAAATTAACTAAAAATATATTTCCTAAATGAAACTGAACGACAGGTGGTACACAAAACACAGAAGCATATACAGCTCCAAGTTTATGAATTCCTAAATGAGAACCTAAAGGGTTGCCTACTTCATATTCATCATAATATGTATAGAGAGGTAAAACTATATCGTAATGAGCAAAATGATACATTTTTTTGTTTCCAGAAGTCTGTGTGTATAATATTATGAATAACTGTTTCACTGCTTAATACTTTCATATATTTTAGAACATCTGGTAATAAAAAAACATTTCCATTCCATTCCAACCCATTGGTATTAACTGAGCAGTATAATTTTTTGGCACAGTAGAAAAATGTCCTTGTTGCAGGTGTAGTCCTACTATATATTGTATTAGTTTTATAATAAACTAGATGTTTCCAAATATTTAAACCTCAAGTGCTCTGTTTCAAAATTACTAATCGAGTGTCGAAATTCCTCAAAGTACATTTTAATTGGAACGGTATCACATTTCGATGTGAAATCTTTATTGGTATTAAGCATATATTTTTCAAAAATAGTTATGGGTTCAAGTAGAGATTTTTTGAAATGTCCAATAATTTTACGGTATCACATTTCGATGTGAAATCTTTATTAGTATTAAGCATATGTTTTTCAAAAATAGTTATCGGTTCAAGTAGAGATTTTTTGAAATATCCAATAATTTTATGCACATCACTTCGACAAAAAGTATTTTCTAAGTATAAGTTGCCGATTAATGAGACAGCCCTTTGAAATTCTTAAAAATGTAGACTCTCACTAACAGAACTTAATTCATTACTTTTATTGATACTGGTTCCTATAATACTTCCAGTATTTGACGAATCAACAGATATTGGTGTTGCTACACCATCAGAGAATTTTGACAAATCACAGGTTGTATGTGTTTTGCAATGTTGATAAACTACTGTTTTCAGTATTTTCAGATTCATGTTTCGTTTCATGAGGTCTAAATGTTTCTATTACAGTCATCTTCACCACATTCAAATAATGAATTTTCATTATATCCATGTATTATTTTAAGGTGAGTTATTAACGCCTTTGCTGTAATGAAAAATGAACCACATCTTATATATATATATATATATATATATATATATATATATATATATATGTGTGTGTGTGTGTGTGTATATGTATTCTGATATCAGTTACATGAAGTGGAATAGTTTCAGCAAAATATCTATAAACTTTAAATTCATTAATATATTTTGAAAATATCTTTACGTTTGCTGTATTGAAAAATGAACCACATCTTATATATTTCGGCATTCTGATATCAGTTATTTGAAGTGGAATAATTTCAGCAAAATATCTATCAATTTTAAATTCAATAATATATTTTTAAAATGTTTTAACGTAGGAAGTCAAAATTACATATTGTAACGTGAATTTCACACTTTAAAATATTTCTAAATAATTTCCTGGATTAACAACAAATTAAATACTCTCACGGTATCGGCTCACGAGGCACGATGAAAAATTTAAACAATTATTGTTGAAAGAATGAATAATTTTATAATTAGCATGCGCTGTCGGTGGTACCAGCATGTGAAAGGTGATTATTAACGTTTCGTTGAACATAATTTTCTCCATGTAGATGAAGAAATAATATCAAATAAATTATTAACCCAATAGTTCTGCAGATCATGGTTGAATCCTATTGGACATCTGCAAAACCGGGTATACTTACACAAATTTGAGTCAATGAAACCGGGTATATTTACACAAATTTGAGTCAACGAAACCGGGTATGAAAAAGGGGTTTAGTCTAATATAGCTATAAACTTTGCTGATCCATGAAAGCTGGGATATGGTAGTAAATTAATAATAGGAAACTTAGCATCCCATCCATTGAGACTGGCTTCCTGTCCGAGGGATCTCAGCTTTGTGCAGCCAAAGAAAGGACGTATGAAATTACATTCTTTGAGAATTTCACATTACTGTGTAAATTTTGAACTACTGCGTCACATTCAGCTTCGTTCATATTTTTTGTCTGATTATAATCTATAACTCATTCAACTTCTTTCAATTTTTTTCTCAATTATAAACTGTAATTCATTCAACTTCTTCCATATTTTTATGTTATTAATAATATTATAAAGTATTTTAATTTTATATAACTGAAAAGAAAAAAATTCTATCACCTCTTAACTATTGTAAATTTTGTAAATTTTTGTGAATTTTGTACAATCATTAAACTGTAAATAGTAATTATTCTCACTTCACTTTCACGACACCAAACCAAAAATTTCAGGTTCACAAAAAAAAGGGGAACATTTGTATGTGTTATTTGGGTTTTTGTTACTTTTGAGAAAGTAACTGGCTTCCAACAATTTATTATACTTTTATTATCTTTTAGTTATTACATCCAAACTAGTTAAGTAATTAGATCCTTGATCAGGTCAAAATTGCTTCTCCAAATATCACATACAACCCGGCAAGACTTCAGGTGCTTAGGTTTTTTTTCCGGGTAATGCCCACACTTTTCTGGGTAACACAAAAATTGGCGACTAACGTGGTGCCAGGTCACATCTGATGATCTGAAAATTGGTTTGGTGTATTGTGTTTAGAGGCAAATCATCGCGATATCTTCCTTTTAGCAGTAAGTTCACAATTTTACACCTTCTATATATCTCTATTGGACTATTATTATTACTTTTTTTTCCTGCCTTTAGGCTTCGACATCTAGGTCATTAGCCTTATAATTTCAGTTCTTATCTGTATTCTCTATCTCCTTTGTGCTATGTGCTCCTATTCTTTATTATATTTTGTGATACATTCCTATTGCCTTTAGAAAGTTTAGTACATTTTGCTGGTGGGAATATTCTGCTAAGCATCTTCTGATATCAATTGGGAGGAGGTTGTTTTTCCTTTGGTTATCATATTTTGGGCAATCAATAATAACATGATTTACAGTGAGGTGAGTTTGACATGTATCGCATTGTGTTGGGTGGGTCCCTAATAGAAGATGAGAAGAGGTCAAGTGTGTGTGTCCTATTCGTAATCTTGTCAGAATGACCTGTTCCTTCCTTGTTTTCACCTGGTATATTGTTGGTATCGTATGCACCCTGGGTTTTATTTTTCTTAATCCGGTAATAGTGTGGTTCCATTCATTTTGCCACTGTTCTATGATTTTGTTTCTTATGTAGTGCTCAATGTCTCCAAGGCTGTACTTTATTACGTCTATATTGCCAGATGTAGCAGCTTCTTTGGCCGCTTTATCAGCTATTTCGTTACCTTTTATACCACAATGACTTGGTATCCAAATAAAAATTATTTCCGTTCCTTTGTCTGTTAAGCGCTGTAGCATACTTAAGATGGTTTTGGTAACTGGTTCTTGATTATATTGCTTTTTAATTGACTGCAATGAGCTTATTGAGTCTGTACAAATTGCTACATTTTTCAAAGCGTTGTTATCTGTATACTTCAGAGCCTGAAAAATTGCGTACATCTCGGCATAATAGATATTGGTAAAATTCTTGAATCCCCATTGATAAGTATCTTGTTTAGTGACGATCGCACATCCAACACCCTGTTCGGTTTTAGAGCCATCTGTGTAAATTTCTAATGGATTGTTATGCTTGTGTAGTATGTTGTGTATTTCGTTTTGTAGGATTTCCTTGGGAGTGTCAATTTTGTTGTATTTAAGACAGTCTGTGTATATTTGCGGGATTTGTATTTTCCAGGGCTGGTATTCATCGTTTCTAAAGGTGTAAATTTCTATGGTTATTATAATTATTATTATTATTATTATTATTATTATTATTATTATTATTATTATTATTATTATTATTATTATTTTCCTTTTTGTGTCACCGGAATACACCCGGCATGTTTCAACGACAGTCGGCCTCAACAGCAAGACTTTCGTTGCGTCTCACTATTCTAGAAATGACCTAACAATGTTTGTCGCATCCAGGATTACAGATTTTTGCATTAATCTGTAGGTTGACTCAGGAATATCAATGTCTTTGAGGGAAGTACTTAGTTTCTTGGGAATTAGCCCCATACAGGATAAAACAACTGGAATGATCTTGACTTCTTTAAGATTCCACAATTCTTTTATTTCGGTCCTTAGCTCGGCGTATTTGCTTAGTTTTTCATTGTATTTGCTTTCTGTGTTAGAATTATTTGGGATCGATATGTCAATAAGCAGAGCTTGCTTGGATTGTTTATTAATAACTGTGATGTCCGGCCTGTTGTGTCGTACTGTTACGTCCGTCATGATAGTTTTATCCCAGTAGATCTTAACATACTGATTTTCGATAACTGGAGGGGGCTTATATTTGTAATATGGCTCGTTGTTTTGTGGATCAAGGTTAAGTTTTTTCAGTACTTCTAGGTATACTACTGTGGCAACTTTGTTGTGTCGTTCTAGATATTTAGTTTCAGCTATGCTTTGGCAACTAGAAAGAATGTGTTCAATCGTTTCTTGACTTCTGTTGCACTTTCTGCACCTATCTGTTGGTATTATTATTATTATTATTTTCCTTTTTGTGTCACCGGATTTACTCCCGGTGTGTTCCAACGACAGTCGGCCTCAACAGCAAGACTTTCGTTGGGTGTCACTATACTAGAAATGACCTAACAATGTTTGTCGCATCCAGGATTACAGATTTTTGCATTAATCGGTAGGTTGACTCAGGAATATCAATGTCTTTGAGGGAAGTACTTAGTTTCTTGGGAATTAGCCCCATGCAGGATAAAACAACTGGAATGATCTTGACTTCTTTAAGATTCCACAATTCTTTTATTTCAGTCCTTAGCTCGACGTATTTGCTTAGTTTTTCATTGTATTTGTTTTCTGTGTTAGAATTATTTGGGATCGATATGTCAATAAGAAGAGCTTGCTTGGATTGTTTATTAATGACTGTGATGTCCGGCCTGTTGTGTCGTACTGTTACGTCCGTCATGATAGTTTTATCCCAGTAGATCTTAACATACTGATTTTCGATAACTGGAGGGGGCTTTTATTTGTAATATGGCTCGTTGTTTTGTGGATCAAGGTTAAGTTTTTTCAGTACTTCTAGGTATACTATTGTGGCAACTTTGTTGTGTCGTTCCAGATATTTAGTTTCAGCTATGCTTTGGCAACTAGAAAGAATGTGTTCAATCGTTTCTTGACTTCTGTTGCACTTTCTGCACCTATCTGTTGGTATTTCTCCCTTCAAGATATACTTTTGGTAATTCCTCGTTTTTATAACCTGATCTTGTATACCAACCATGAAACCTTCAGTTTCTGGGAACAGCGTTCCAGTTTTAAGCCATTCAACCGATTTAGCTTGATCTATCGTGTCTTTCTGAAAATCATTAATGAATCTTCCGTGCAATTCTTTTGAATGCCAATTTTTAATTTTATCTTCCTCATTTCGTGTATTAAAAGGCGTAAAGTTTTCCATGCTTAGGTTTAAAGGTGTATAACCCGTATCTGTTTTCACTATGACTTTATGAAGTTGACTATTTTGGTGGCGAAAAAAACTCCTCAAGCCTGCAATTTGCTGAGTGCAAGCTTCCACAACATCTTTCATTCCTCTACCTCCTTTTTCTCTAGGTAAATTTACCCTTTCGACGGACGCTTCTGGATGGTGTTTTCTATGTTTTGTTAGCTCGGTTCTAATCTTTCTGTTTACTGCTTCCAGGTCCGTTTGAGTCCATATTATTATTATTATTATTATTAAAAACTTGAAATATTGCCGCTTCCGTGCTTGTATATTTTGGAAGTGTTAATTGAAACACATAAAAATCGATATGTTCTGACTAAACATGCAGATATTCATAATTATGATACTAGAAATAGTAAAGACATTGTCATTCTCAAGTCTAGACTGAAAACAACAAAAAATAATAAGTTGGATGTTACATTGTACAATTCATTTGTAAAATATTTTGAACATATAAATATAAGTGATATGACGAGAGTTCTTATGTCTGTTACTAACTCTATCCTACTCTACGGAGCGGAGATATGGGGAGAAACATCGCAAAAAGAATTTTACAGGAAAAGAATATCAGGAGTTCAGTGCAGAGCTGCTCTCAGGATAAGCAGCGCATACCGCTCGACGTCAGAGCCCGCGGTACTAACTATTGCCAGTGTGATCCCCATAGATCTGCTGGCGCTCGAAAGGAAGGTCGTATACGAAAGGAGAAAAGCAGCAAAGATTTTGAAGCAAGCCATTAGCAAAACAAAAATTGCTGAAGAAGAGCGAAGCGTAACACTACAGAAATGGCAACAGAGGTACGACGCTGACAGCAGAGGAAGATGGACTGCTCGCCTTCTGCCGAGTGTCAAAACGTGGATCGAGAGAGAACACGGTGAAGTAAATTATTACCTCACACAGCTATTGTCTGGACATGGATACTTCCGTCCCTACTTGTGTAAACAAGGTAGGACTAGAGACTCGAATTGCCTGGCATGCGGTCACACCCGGGATGATGCAAAACATACGTTTTTCACCTGCCAAAGGTGGGAACCAAAACGACGAGTACTGACAGGAAAGATTGGAGAGGTTACTCCTGATAACATTGTGGAACTGATGCTAAAAACAGAAGAAAATTGGAATCTCATAGCTGTTTTTGTCGAAACGGTACTACGAACAAAGAAAAGAGAAAACTTGGTGGACGACATTCAGGACACCTGACACGAAGAAAATGAAAACTCCAGAAAATGATATAATGTCAAGCTCACAGAAAAGATAAAATGCCGAATTAGCTCAGAAAGGTCACCCTTTGTAATGCGGAAGCGGGTCCAGGGTGGCAACTTCATTTACCGGTGAGGTTCGTTAAAAGAGGTAGGGTTTTAGTGGGTCGTACAGATAAGGTACACCCCCACACACCGGTGTGTCTCGCATGGCCACTGACGGTGCGGGTGCGCATTTCCCCCCTCTTCGGAAAAAAAAACAAATTATTATTATTATTATTATTATTTTCCGTTCTCTCCCTTGCGGGGTTGCTCCACAACGTGGGATTCATGATCATTCACGTTGCTTGAAACTTGCGATTCTTCTAGCAGGATTTCGCAGTCACATATTTTCAGGCAAGTTAAGAGTTTTCCTGACAATTCTACACGTTTCCAGTACGACAGTTTATTATTATTATTATTATTATTATTACTGGGCATTCATTTGGACACAAATTTAAGTTGGTCACCTCATGTTGACTATCTTTGTTCAAAATTAGCGAGCCAAGTTTTTGTAATTCGTCAATTAAAATCATGTATACCAACTCATTTGTTAAAGTCTGTATATTATTCACTTTTTCATAGCAATTTAACATATGGTATTATGCTATGGGGCAGCAGCACATCAGTGCACAAAGTATTTGTGCTACAGAAAACTGTAGTTAGAATAATTTACAATGCACCAAGAAACACTAATTGTAAAAGAATATCCAAAAAACTTGAAATATTGCCGCTTCCGTGCTTGTATATTTTCGAAGTGTTAATTGAAACACATAAAAATCGATATGTTCTGACTAAACATGCAGATGTTCATAATTATGATACTAGAAATAGTAAAGACATTGTCATTCTCAAATCTAGACTGAAAACAACAAAAAATAATAAGTTGGATGTTACATTGTACAATTCATTTGTAAAATATTTTGAACATATAAATATAAGTGATATGACGAGAGTTCAATTTAAGCATTTTGCTAAGTCATTTCTGTTGAATTATTGTTTTTATACAGTTGATGAGTTTTTGGAGGAGTTGAATACCTGGGCTTAATGCTTATATATTTGTTAGTTTTGTTCAATTTAATTTTTACGTTCAATTATTTCTTACCTTATTTTATATTTTAAAATTGTTATATTTCGTCAATATTTTAACTTTATGAAATGTATGTCTGTATTTATGTCAACTTTTCACTTTCTATTATTTTTATTATATTTTAAATTTGTCACTGTACAATTTTTAATATTTTTACTTTGTAAAATGTGTTCATATGTACTACTCACTGACTTCTAATGTACTATGTATGTGAATGGGGTCTATAAACCATCTATCTATCTATCTATTATTATTATTATATTCTGTTTTTATCACTTTATTGAAATATTTTTTTTCTGTACTTATTGAGTAATTTAATTTCATACATATATCTTGAATACTCTCGAGTTTGCTTGGATAATTGACTTTATAATTTCAAGAAAAGATGTAAACCTTCAGTTGAAACATCTATTGAAATGTTTCAGACAAAGATACTTGGTTTTATTCAGTTTAATAGAATTCATGCAATTGAAATGTGACTTTCAAAAATTTTCATATAGTTTCTAATTTGAAAGGAAAATTATATGTGGAATAGATTATAAAATTTCATATAGCGTATGTAGAATAGACAAGCATGTAAATAATATTGCATTTATTAGATTCTATGGAAAAATAATTATTTTGTCAATTATATTTTCTCCAAATTTCATCAATTCTATGTATTTACAAAGATATAAAATTAATTTCATAGAAATATGATCATGAAGATAAATGAAAAAGTCAAAATAAGTCATAATAATAATAATTGCAAATCATAAATAAAATAGTTCAACGCCATATGTAACCTGTGACAGAACTTTAACAAGAAACAAAGCTCAACTAATTAAGTTGACGCAAGCCGTAATATTAGACACAGAAATATTCATTTGTTTGGGAAATAGAATGGGAAATAAAATGTAAATTAGGATACCAAAATACAGTGATATTATTTACAAACATTCAAAATAGAATTGTATAAAATTATTCAAATCGTAATAAAACAATACTCAATGATTTTAACTCTGAAATAAATTTATAGAAATCTGTAATTTGTGTGCAATGTCAATGAAAAGAAATTGAGATATGTCGACAGGGATACCAACTAACAATGCAATGATTAATAACGAATGATACGAATAAAATCTATAAAAAAACCTATTGAAATGTTATGTTTAAAAATGTGGTGAATGGAAAATCAAAATAAAATGAATTGTATACGTATGCTTTGTACTATTATTTGTGGTGTAAGAATTGAGATTTATCTAAATTAGTGCTGACCAATCAAAAGATTTTGATAATATTAAATAATGAAAAAGACAATTATAAACAGTGATAATAAATAATTTAGGAACATTCATTAATATAACACGTGCAATACAATAAACTACCATAACTTTATGTCAGAAATATAGCGAATTTTAAGAAATAATATAGTGACAAATAAGTCGCTATGAACAGAAATTCTAGAAAAGCGGGAACTTCCGGTCAACAACAAAGGGTTGTTGATAAAAAAGGAAACTGTAGAAGAGAGGAGAGAAACGAAGTGGAACGGTAACATCTTTGTGAAAGTTTTTGTGAGAAATTTTAATAAAGAAAGTTGAATATCATTAAATAAGTAAGTTATAAAGTAAAGGTGATAAAGTGCATACTCCGCAATCTGTATAAATAGTTTTCCTGAGGAAGACGAAGAATTTATTGAGTTATCTGGAAGAAATCAGTTGCTGCCAATAGATGAGTGAAGTGTCTAACAGCGGACATGTTGCGAGAAGCAATTTCACATCATGTTGGTGATATTTAAATATTTTGCACACGAAATAATAAAACAAAACTTTAATAATAATAAGAGAAATGATCATTATAAATTTATCAAACCATTCAAATAAATTCAAGGTCAAAACAATTTTTTTAAAAGGAATCAAGCGTGAAGAATAAACTATACAAGTGAAATTTTAAAATGATAGTAATAAGAATTATAAACTCACCTGATATCTTATCGTATAAATGTAACTTGCATGTCTCTAGTTGATAAGAATTTGAACCTTCTAATAATTCATAAAATTTACTATTTCACACACGCATATCATCAACACTATTGTAGAATGTTTGTACAAATTTCAAAACCGATTCTCCACAAAGCATTTCTTTAAAAGACATATTTCAATAAGTTATCTAGATACAATATTTCTTTTCCACACAAAGAAAAAGTCTGCAGCTGTTTAAGATTATTTAAAAGTTGAAACACTATGGAGATTTATGCAAATTAGTTTTCATAAGCGTCGCATAGTTTTACATTTTGTAAACTTTTGTAAATATAAATTGTAATCTAATAAATATTTAGTAAACATAATTTGTTTCATTGTACAATTATTTAATTTCCGTTTTGAAACTATTCGCCCTGGGATAAGTTTATCTTCACAAATATTCTACAGAAAGGAAATTTGAGATAGAGGTAAGAAATTAAATTAATTATTTATATGAGCAAACATCTAATGTATGAAATATTAATAATAAATAACGAATTAAATTTGGCTTTCATCAATTATGAAAATTACAAATAAATAAAGGTTTTAGTAGCAAATAAATAAGAACACTCAATTACGTAGAAAATAGAAAGATAAAACTAAATCAAATAAAATTAAATTATAATAAAATAGGTAGCATCCCAACGTGGTGCACCATAATAAAAGTAGACTGCCCAACGTGGCTATAATAAAAGTTGCATCCCAACGTGGATATTATAATATATGTATATATATATATATATATATATATATATATATATATATATATATATATATATATATTGAACCAGATATCTTAGATAATAAGAGAAGTAGTATTATAAAATTAAGTTTGCTAGTATGAAATATATATGAAAATAACATAATTTAAAAAAACAAGTAAAAAGGAAACACTTTTCTTAATTTAAACAACATATCAAATAAAGATATATTAAACAACAGCCAATAACAATATAATAAAAAAGGAATTACCTAAATGATAACATAAAATATAGATATTGCCTAACCAATGTAATGGTGTAAATAAAGTTGCCTAAGATGAAGAATAATTTCCATATCATAACAGCTGTTCATCTGAAATGAAAACAAATATTACTATAGTTAATTCATTATAATCATTAATTTAAGAATAAGAACAAATATAAATATTGAATAGAATATAATCCAATAGATTTCATAGATAAACAAATAATGACATATAGACAAATAACATAAGAGAATTTATATTTATAATTGATATGAATGTAACAAGAATATACTATCAATAATAATATTGAATGTTGTACTATGTAAGTGTATCTAAGTATAACCAATTTTAATGTATTTGTATGTATGAAATTGTTTTGATAAGTGATTGAAGTTTCAATTATCTGATTACAAAAGACAATATCTTATTGGTTGTAAAAGATGACATAACAAACTGTGAATCAATAAATAAACTTTTGAATAGTGATCTGGAAAAGAACAAAAGACTGTGTTGTTTAAAAAAGTTGAAAATCGAGGGGACGCTTAAGGAGAACGGTAGCTGGTGTTAAGAAGCGAGGAGTGTGTGGGATAGTGTTCCTAAAAATTTAAAGATATTCCCGGTATAAGACATTTAAACTCCTAAAGTACTGTTAAATATAATATTAGAAATACTTACAGTTAATTGTAACAAGTTTTCCGACAAGAATTTGCGAAATTTTCAACAATTTTGGTTGTTTTGGAGATTCAGTGGCTGTTCCTGGGATCCAGAGACTTTCTTCCAAATTCAAGATCAACAGGTCAGTGTATTTAAATCATTTATTGGCCAATAAATAGTGTAAAAACTCAAAATCCCAATTAAGTACTTAATTTCATAAATTGATAAACTTTTTCAAACATGATCGATCTAAAAAAAAAAGAAACAGACTTCATATAGTGTATTCATTACATAAATCATTAAATTTAATAAAAGGCCGAACTTTATATAAATTAAAATATGTACTTACGCTAATCACGCCATCTTGTAATTGCATAAATATGGTGATTGAAATTTCATAATGTAATAACTATGTCCTTTTGTATATAATTTCTATTTCTCTATCCATGTATATAACTAATTTCTTCCCACAGCTACTTTTATCATATATAACTATGATTTATAGATAAATTCTCTTATGTGTTTTAACCATTCAATTGTTTTTCATCGTCAACAAATTGTGTTGTATAATATAGATGCTTCTTACGTATCATAATTATTTGTTTCATGCTAAAGCGCATGACTAATTTTTTTCACGCATGAGCATTTATGATATTATTAAAATCAATAAATAGGTACATATAACCATTGGCGTCGCATATTATTTTATCAAATAAATATTGCATTGATAATTAAATTGATTTCAAATAATGTGTTTTCTTTTTATTTCAACTATTACATCAGTATAAATTGCCAGGACTCAAAGGGAAAAAGGATTTCATGCTCCCGAATAATCTAATTAAAATAAATTATTAAACAAATATTAAAAACAAACTGAGCTAGCCAAACTAAAAACAAAAATTCTAAATAAATAAAAATATACATTTAAATAAATCATCTACTATAAAAGTAAGTAATATTCAATAATTAGTTTAATTGTCACCCAAAACGTGGGGCGTTGTAAAAATTTTGGTTATATTTGTAAAATTTAATACTTAATCAAAATGGCAAAACGAATGACGTTGAGAGATGGAAGGCAGGTAGGAGCAGACAGTGGATCAGAAGAGGAAAGGGAAGAACGAAGTCATGGTATGGGAGATTACCAAGCAGTATAATTGGAGCAAGGACAACAAGTGGAAGGTGATGCACAGGAAGAAGATTTGACAGATGGGGAAGCTGTAGAACAAGAAGATAGGACACAGGAGATGCAAAATAGAAGAAGTAGAGATGATAACAATGATACAATGATGCAAATTTTGATTAGCATGAAGGAAGATATGGTGAAGATGAATGGAAAAATGGACAATATGGAGAAAAATATGAGGGGAGATATGAACAAAATGGAGGACAATTTGAATGGAAATATAAATAGAATAGAGGGGAGCTTAAACGGGAAGATGGATAAAATTAATGGAAATATGAATAAATTGGAAAAGAAAATTGAAGATATGAAACCAGAAAGTATTCAGCAAATTAAGGGAATTAAGAATTGTATGGAAAAGAATGAACAATCTAGAAGGCAAATAGATAAAGTTAACTTAGATATGGAGGATCAAAATAAAAACTTGAAGATAGAGCCAAAAGAAAGCGGAATCAAAATGGAAGAAAATTCACAAAAAACTATCCAAACGGAAGTTTCAAAACAAGCAAATAAGTTAACAAAGAACATAGATGAAGTAAAAATGGAAAGTTTCATGGAAATTAAGAATATTGAGAAGAATAATCAGGAATTAACAAATATCACAGATGGGACAGAAGAAATTAAGAAGGAAACTGGAGAAGTAGGATACAGTAAATTACAAGGACAAGTAAGTAAACAGGTAAATCAACATTCTTACGAAAAAGTGAATAAAGAAATTATAAATTTAGATGGCAGAGTAACAAAACCGACAGGAATATATGAAAAAAGGAGTCAAATCTTAGGTAGACAAATTAACAAGGAAATACAAGAGATGAATCGAAGATTAACAGACACAGTGGAAGAAATAGAAGATAGTATAAGAAGAAATGAAGGAGGTATAGGATGTTCAGGAAATTTTTATAATAATATAGTAACAGGAATAAAATGGGACAACATGATGACTATGATTCAT
Source organism: Galeruca laticollis (assembly GCA_963921935.1). Classification (NCBI taxonomy): domain Eukaryota; kingdom Metazoa; phylum Arthropoda; class Insecta; order Coleoptera; family Chrysomelidae; genus Galeruca; species Galeruca laticollis. The sequence continues at coordinate 44,345,438 of OY998183.1, read as the reverse complement.
ACAAAAGCTTTCTCTAAAATAATAATAAGTGAAATGAATAATATGGAAGAATTGGAAACGCAAATTTTAATGGATTCATGGGAAGAAATTTATGAGATATGGGACAACAGAGTTAAAAAGGATACAGTAGAGAATAGACAGACGCTTCAGAAATTTATCGAGCATCAAACAATAAGAGAAGAAAGCAAGAAAATGGTTAGAAAAAGAAAAGCAAATTGAATAGTATGACTTGAGAACAGGAATAAAATTTGGAAACGAAAATGCAATTCTATGGAAAAGGGAAAGGATACAGAAATGAAGTTGAAATTAAAATTTAGTATTAATGAGTAACACAAGTATAAATAATGTACATAGAATTTATTATTAATGAGTAACCCAATTCTAAAGAATGTATATATGTTATGTTACGAATAATATTTGAAAAGAGGAAATGATAGTCATAAGGATAGATTTAAAATTTAATATTAAGTAGTGTACAAAGTTAAAGTAAATATTAGACAGAGTTTTGTTTTCCATTTGGCAGCTGATGATCCAATTAAAGTCATCTCGTTTGTTTCTTCAGAACCTAAAAAAAATAAATATAATATAATATAAAGAAAAATTTATTAGGTAAAACTTATAATTAAAACATTTTAAAAAAATTTGAGTATGGCAAATCAATATATATAGCAAATAAAGGAAACAATTTATAAGAGATACTGGTTTAACATTGAATGAAACTATTAAAGAATATATGATAGAGGGGATAAAATAAGAATAACTCAAGTATCAAATAGAAGTTCACATTTTTAAATAAGGAAATAAGATGTAAGTAATAGAGGATAGGAAAGGATAATAATGAATGATATTGATTAAAAATATAGGAGGTAATGTTTAATGTCAATTAGAATCTTATAGATTACTTGAAAATACAGGAAGGAATCAGTAAATTGATATTGATGTATATATGAATTTAAGAAATAATTAATTATATTGAATAATGAATATTGAAAAGAAATATGATATGAGGAGTATATAGAAGTATAATGTAATTACAAAGAAATAAGTTGATATATAAGTGGATGTTAGGAAGAAATGATAATAATGAAGTATTATATGAAGTAATATTAAAAATATAAATTGACATTGATCTTAATCAAGTGTATTTTAAGGAAAGAATTAGGAGACAGTTATTGAAAGACATAGATTTTATAGTAGGAAAAATGTGAACAAATATTTGAGAAACAAAGTTAAAGAAAGTAAGATTATGTCATAAAATTGTTAAATTTTTTTTGAATAAAATAAAATCAATCATTTATAATAAGAAAATTGAAATTTAAATAAATATCCAGGGTATGGATATCATTTAAATTTAAATTTGAGGGGAATTGAACCAGATATCTTAGATAATAAGAGAAGTAGTATTATAAAATTAAGTTTGCTAGTATGAAATATATATGAAAATAACATAATTTAAAAAAACAAGTAAAAAGGAAACACTTTTCTTAATTTAAACAACATATCAAATAAAGATATATTAATCAACAGCCAATAACAATATAATAAAAAAGGAATTACCTAAATGATAACATAAAATATAGATATTGCCTAACCAATGTAATGGTGTAAATAAAGTTGCCTAAGATGAAGAATAATTTCAATATCATAACAGCTGTTCATCTGAAATGAAAACAAATATTACTATAGTTAATTCATTATAATCATTAATTTAAGAATAAGAACAAATATAAATATTGAATAGAATATAATCCAAAAGATTTCATAGATAAACAAATAATGACATATAGACAAATAACATAAGAGAATTTATATTTATAATTGATATGAATGTAACAAGAATATACTATCAATAATAATATTGAATGTTGTACTATGTAAGTGTATCTAAGTATAACCAATTTTAATGTATTTGTATGTATGAAATTGTTTTGATAAGTGATTGAAGTTTCAATTATCTGATTACAAAAGACAATATCTTATTGGTTGTAAAAGATGACATAACAAACTGTGAATCAATAAATAAACTTTTGAATAGTGATCTGGAAAAGAACAAAAGACTGTGTTGTTTAAAAAAGTTGAAAATCGAGGGGACGCTTAAGGAGAACGGTAGCTGGTGTTAAGAAGCGAGGAGTGTGTGGGATAGTGTTCCTAAAAATTTAAAGATATTCCCGGTATAAGACATTTAAACTCCTAAAGTACTGTTAAATATAATATTAGAAATACTTACAGTTAATTGTAACAAGTTTTCCGACAAGAATTTGCGAAATTTTCAACAATTTTGGTTGTTTTGGAGATTCAGTGGGTGTTCCTGGGATCCAGAGACTTTCTTCCAAATTCAAGATCAACAGGTCAGTGTATTTAAATCATTTATTGGCCAATAAATAGTGTAAAAACTCAAAATCCCAATTAAGTATTTAATTTCATAAATTGATAAACTTTTTCAAACATGATCGATCTAAAAAAGAAAGGAACAGACTTCATATAGTGTATTCATTACATGAATCATTAAATTTAATAAAAGGCCGAACTTTATATAAATTAAAATATGTACTTACGCTAATCACGCCATCTTGTAATTGCATAAATATGGTGATTGAAATTTCATAATGTAATAACTATGTCCTTTTGTATATAATTTCTATTTCTCTATCCATGTATATAACTAATTTCTTCCCACAGCTACTTGTATCATATATAACTATGATTTATAGATAAATTCTCTTATGTGTTTTAACCATTCAATTGTTTTTCATCGTCAACAAATTGTGTTGTATAATATAGATGCTTCTTACGTATCATAATTATTTGTTTCATGCTAAAGCGCATGACTAATTTTTTTCACGCATGCGCATTTATGATATTATTAAAATCAATAAATAGGTGCATATAACCATTGGCGTCGCATATTATTTTATCAAATAAATATTGCATTGATAATTAAATTGATTTCAAATAATGTGTTTTCTTTTTATTTCAACTATTACATCAGTATAAATTGCCAGGACTCAAAGGGAAAAAGGATTTCATGCTCCCGAATAATCTAATTAAAATAAATTATTAAACAAATATTAAAAACAAACTGAGCTAGCCAAACTAAAAACAAAAATTCTAAATAAATAAAAATATACATTTAAATAAATCATCTACTATAAAAGTAAGTATTATATCAAATAATTAGTTTAATATATATATATATATATATATATATATATATATATATATATATATATATGTATATATATGGTACTGGTACTTTAGCTGCCAGCTGGGTTCAGGTGTCTAGCTTAGTTGTATTATTTTCTTTCTTTCTTAAAAATTGTACTTATAAATTTTGGATCTTCAACTTTGGAAAAGACGCAGTAGGTCCAACAATAAATCGGAGACGGGGATATTTGCTGTTTTCATTTTAAAAATTTACCTTACAAAACCTTTTAAATGTGGAAAAGGGTATTAACCGTCCAAGGAGTTGGGGATTAGTGTGAAGGAGTCTTGGGTGCTTTCTTAAACTTCTCTGGCGCCCTATTTTTGAATTCGTAATAAATATAGAAGAATTCACCACTTCTTCGACTCGAAGCTAGTCGACTGACGAGCACAAATTATTCTACGGGGCAATCTGACAAACAAGCACTGAGGTAGGTATTGTGAAGAGGAGAAGTCTCCTTATATCAAATGAATTTAAAAATTTCGATAATCGACCACCCACTCTTAAAATATTTTGACTGTCTAGAAAAGCTCGTAAGTTCAAAAGATTACTTTGTTTATTTACGTTTTTAGAATTTTCAAGATCTGAAATTTCTTGTTCAAATATTTCATTGTGAGCTAATTTCATTAATTTTTTTTGATCTTCACTCAAATCTTGGGAAGTTAATAACTGAGACTTAACGTTATCATTAAGTTTTTCTTTATTTAAACAACGGTTTTTAAAACCTAAAATATAAGCTGTTACATTAAATAATTTTAATTAAGATGAATATTTTTGAAAAATGTTAAAATCAATTTTTTGTTCTTGAATAATAATGAAATTTGTTGATTTTTTAACTCGGGTGACTTTTGAATTTCATTTTATACACGATCATTTTTATAATTTGAGTTGCTGGCTTCGTTTATCCAAGACATATGTTCGAACATTTCTTTAGGAATTAATCCTCGAGAAATTATATATGCAGCGTGGTCCTTGGTGTTTACATGTTTCCAATTATTCACGTTTGAAAATTCAGTAATTCTTGTTACGCAGTTTGCAACAAGCGTTTCTAACTTACAGGATTCAATCTCTAACCATGCTAATACCATAGGTGAATCTCTAAAATTAGTTATTTTGTCAATATGAATGTCCAAGGTACTTTTTATTTCAAAAAATAACTCGGCTAATAAAAAAGCACCTAATAGCTCTAAACGTGATAAGGTTTATTTTTTAAGCAACTCGGGACTTTGATGTAAACAATGTTATTTCTTTTATTTACGACCACTATTAAACTTAAGCATTTAAAAACTCATATACATACGTCAAATTACATATTATACATAGATCTGAAACCGTCTGACAAAGAACAATGGTTTTTAAATGGAAATTTCATTATAACACCCAAAAGAGTGCGAAAAAGTACAATGCTTTTTAAATGGGATAACCATCGTAACGCTCTTTTTTATTTGTATGTTTATGAAGTTACCTTAGATAATTTTGTGTTGTGTGTTCTGTCAAAGGTTCTTTAATTTTAACAATTTTGTACTGTCATTAAGAAGTATGAAACGCCATCGTCATTTTACACAATATTTTTCAAATTTTGATTGATAAAACACTAATTGTTAAACTAAATTAACATGGAAGAATAATCTGAGTGCACTCCTCCTCAAATTGTAGATATTGCGTGCAATGTAACTCAAAACCTGCTTCCAGAAAAGTCAAGAAAAATATACATGAAATCATATGGCGATTTCTTGTATTGGTGTAACACTAAAAATATCAAAAATTACACGGAAAATGTTCTTATGGTATATTTCTCGGAAAAGTCAAACAAATGTCAACGGAAATCATCAACGTTATGGTCCTATTATTCAATGTTAAAAACTACCATAAATTCAAACATTGATATAAGTAAATTTAAACGTATTACCATCATAAACCAAGAAAATTAAGATTTTCACAAGGGAACCGATTTTGGATTTAATAAATGGAGCACCAGATAATGAATTTCTTATGATGAAGGTGTAGATAATAATTCAAACACAATTATTTAAAATAGAGGCTAGGCTAGGACATAATATAATAACTAAAATGTGTTTGTACACTGTTGTATACATCTATTATAATAATGCATTGTGTTGTGTGGGACTGAAAAAAAACGCAAATCAAAGAATAGCGGCTAGAGCTCGCACGTCAACAAATTATAGCAGAGCTCGCACAGGTCGCTAATATTCTAATACCACAAGGTGAACCGCGAGGTGGAGGTGGTATAGTATTTAGAGCATTGTTCTGCCACGGTGGTAGATGGTTTTCGACTCCCAACGTTGGCGGTCTTTTTTGTATTTTTATTTTTTCTTATTAAGCTTTTCTTATTTTATAACTTATGTTCGAGTATATCGATCCACCGGTTTTTCAAATACCAGCCATTTAGTTGGGTTAGTTTAGTAAAAAATGTTAAAAATTCGGCAATGGATGAGGCGGTTTTTTATTTATTTTCGATCATTTTAAAATTAAAATTTATTATTCCTGTATCTTCCATTTTATTTTTAGTTGATGGCCATTTTTGGCATTGCTGGCGCTTGTCGATGTTAGGAGTTATGCGATCTGCTAACAGATGACGTTAAGGAAACCGAAAATATTCTAATAATAAATATTAGAGAAAGCAAAAACAAAACTTCAAGGAGGTTCACTGTAATTGATAATAAAAATAATTCGCCAAGTTTCCTAGAAATTTACAAAAAATATGTGTTTTTGCGACCTTCAGAAGTAAATAATAAACGTTTTTTTTACATATCGCAAGAACGAATGTACCAAACAACTTGTTGGTATTAACCAGATTGGGAAGATTCCAGAATATTTAAATTTGTCCAACCCCAAGGACTACACAGGTCACTGTTTTAGGCGATCCTCTGCTTCTCTACTCGCCGATTCGGGAGTAGATATGTTAGCAGTTAAACGTCACAGCGGGTGAAAATCTTCTAAAGTCACAGAAGGTTACATCGAAAATTCTCTCAACCAAAAAAAATAGACGATAAAAAAATTTTTAATGTCGAAAGCCAATAATTTGAAGACATGTACAGAGCAGACACTTCAGCACTGGAGGAGCCAGAGCCCAAATCGACACTTGTCGATATTCTCGATACTGGGGCTCCTTCAACCTCAAAAATAGAAACCATAACGTGACAATTTTCCAGTAGTGAGGTTTTAGTGAGAGAAAATAGTTACCAAATGTAATAATTGATAATATAAACAATTGTCAACATTTCACTGTAACTATTAATTTGAGTAATTAGAATCAGCGTTTATGTTAGATTGTTAGATTATGTTTCTTAAGTTGTGAAATTTTGTCACAAAAATCTATGTTGTAGAAATGAGCGAAATATGTATCCATAGTTAACCTTGTTCGATATAAATCAACAAACTGTCATGCGCGTGACATTAGCCCGCACTGCTCGCGCACTGTTCTGTGGCGTCCCTTTTCGTGTATCGTATGTTAAATATAAATAATCTTTACCTCCTTTTTAGTAGGGTCTTTTCACTGGTAAGAAATTTGTTTATGTTTAACTATATTATTTGGATTTTAGTGTGAGCGGCGTGGGGTTAACTAGATTACAATTTGTGATTACTGACCTGTATGTGAGCATGTGCTTGAACTGGTCATCCTATTTGGATATTATACAAAAATAATGGCGTACGGCGGTGTGTGTATCCGAATTTAATAGCACCTCGATAAATGCATTCCTGGAGGAATGTGGGGCTTATCCAACAATATTTGCAAATTTCGGACATAATTAGCTATAGAGAGTGAAAATATAATTTAGCTTTGAACAATATCAGATAGTAGATATAGGTTAGGTAGGTTTAAACACGAAAAAGTCGTGAAATATAACAATCCTGATGAATACCGAAATGCACAGAACGTAAAAACTGTTTACTCGAGGTGAGACATTCTCGTACAATTTTTATTCGAATACCTTGTCCAATCTAAACGATGGACTGATATTTTCTGTAATTTCTTGAAACACTTTTACTATATTCTGTTGTTATTTCATTTAAGAATTATATTTATGTTTAGTATTATTTGTATAAGTACAAATTTAATAATTTGTAACTATTGAAATAATTGGTTTCCATTATTTTATTTATTTATGTTGATACATGGCTAGAGTAACACTGTATAATGTATACACGGTGTATTTTCCCAGACCTATTTCGAATATTAGCCAAAAATGTATTTTGATTCAGTGATTTTTTTCATAATTGTATATTATATTTTTTGTGTTGCCTGTGTGGTACCTTTATATGGTATTTTTTGTAAGAATTATAATTGAAAAAATTGAATAAATTGCTTGATTAAAACTTTTGTTGTTTCATTTCCAGCATCCAGTATGTAAGTCATTTTAAAGTAAAGCAAAACAATTTTTCATCCGTATATTCCAAAAACTGTAATGGTGTAGAAAACGAATAATAGGTATAGCAAGAAACACTAAAAAAACAAAGAAATATTCAGATATATCCTAATACTTATTTCAGCAACTGAGTTGCCATCTCCAGTAGATACTCTAAAAGTAATCAATGTATTAGCAGAAATCACCAAAGGCTGATGTGTTTTCACTATCTGCTAATATCATGATAACTTTTTGGGTCTACTGAAGATGGCAGTCTAGTTGCCGAAATAAGTATTTGGACATCAATCTATAAATATTGGTAAAAAAATGTTAAAAATATTTGTTTATTATCAATAAAGGGGCCTTTGTAATGTTGTCATTGTGAACAAATATATGAGTATAATAATTCAATCTGGAATAACAATGACAGTATATGCAATGACTTTGTAATAATAAATAACATGTGGTGCGGTGGAAAACATATATTCTTAGTTATGAATAATTTTTTCATAAAAACAAAATATACATTTATTGTTAATAAATAATTATTATGAGAAAATCTTCTCATGTAATAGTAAATAATTCTTTATTTATAGAGTATAAACCAATAATTTGTTTTTTATTAATAAACGTTTAATAAGCCATATTTCAATAACGGATTTGGTGATAGTTAATTACTCTTAGTGATTGTAACCAAATTGTTCTTTCAGTGTACGCAAGCGCCATAAGCCTTCTCAGAACTGTCACAGAAACCGTATATTTGAATTATTTTTGCATTTGTTAACAAGACGTGCTTATAAAATTTTATTTCATTCAAATAGCCAATTGGTGTTATAAATTCGAGCCATATATTTTTTAGTTCTGCAGATACATTTTCATCCCAGTCTAATTTTTGATGTCAAAACTGTTGTGAAATTAATTTCGCTTCAATATCGCTGGACTGATCAAACCCAGCGGATCAGAAACCTGGGCAATTAACGACAGAATCGTGCGTTTGGTAATCATGTTTCCATCTACATCTAGCTTTAATGAACATCTTAATACGTCCTCGTTAGCGTACCTAATTATTTCTAATGTTTTTAATCGAAATGCTACATAATTCAAGTTAAAACCGATTTGTTGTATGATTACCATTTCCTTAATTCAAAATTTGCGACTGTTAATATTTTTGCTAACTAATGGTAAATTTCTGTAGCTTCCTGCTTACAATCTACACTGGTTAATAAACCGTCCATGTAAAAGCAATTTTCGATAATTTGCGATGTTCTAATATGATAATTTTCTAGATTATTCTCTTGGATCAATATCAATGCATTTATAAATCGTTTTTATATCAGCGCTGAAAACGTAAGATCTTGAACGTAACCTGAGCAAAATTGAATATTAATCTTCCTGAATAGTCAGACCTGCTAAAATTAAATCATTGATTGAAATATTTGTACTTGACCTTGCGCTTGCATCGAAAACAATTCTCCATTCGTGGTAACTGTCGAGTCTATCAAAATCGGTATGCGGTGAGAAAAAAAAATTTCATGATTCCCGGTTTCTCATAGCTCGTATGAAACTGATATATTGCGATTTTATACCGTCATTTTTTGCAAGAGGTACTTCCAAATTTTTAAAACGCTTAAAAGTCATAATTTATGCATTTCCTAAAGAATTATTGCATTCTGGATTACAAGGGTATTTTACGACAAATTTTCCGTGTTCGTCTCGTTTTGCGGTTGCTTTGAAATATTCTTCACAGTACTTGCTCACTTTTTGACAACAAAATTTTAGCATCCTGCTCTTCATTTGACCAAAACTTGGTTAAACGTTCATTTAACTGCTTTATATTAAGGTCACAAACTTGCATTTTATTTGAATTCTTACTTAAATTCTGATTTCCGCTTATGATCCATCTGAACGATGTTTCTTGTAGTACAGGTTTATTTTCTCCTAATTTCAATTTGCCTTCTATTAATAAGTCAAAGAAAATACCTACTCCGAGTGATAAATCTATCCTATACGGTATGGCGTGTCTTTAAAATTTATCCCACCCGTTTATTGTTAAAATAAATAAGAAAAACATTACATGGGTGTCAGGTGTGGGGTAATATAAATAAATTTTTACGTAGAAATGGCCAAGAGACTATGTGATCTAAAAGTCACGGAACTAAGAGCAGAATTGGAAGATCGTGAGTTGGAAACGTCCGGTAAGAAAAGCGAATTAGTTGAACGACTTAAAGTGGCACTGGAAAATGACGGTTTTGATCCAGAAACAGTTTTATTTAATGACGAGGCTTCCAGCTTAATCTCGTCAATTTCTGCCATGGAAGAGAAGATTTCAACGAATGTGGAAAACGATATTTCTGCCATGGAAGAGAAGATCTCAACTAATGTGAAAAACGATATTTCCGCTAACATGGACAAGATTTCTACTAATATGGACGAGAAAATTTCTGCTATGAAGACTGATATTTCTGCAGATATCTCATCATTGAAAAATGACATTGCTGCTGAAGTCGAGAATAAAATCACGTCTCTAAAATCGGATATTGAGGATAAGATGACAACGATGAACGAGAAAATGAAATCAGACATGGAGAATAAGATGACAACGATGGAAAATCAGATAGATGAGAAAATCAAGGAGTTAGAGACGAAGATTGCCGATTTAAGAACAAAAGACACTTCAACAGAAGAAAAGAAGATCGAGATCTACAAGCCAGAAACACAACCCAAGACAGATGATATTGGCAGTTTTGCCCGAGTCAGGGCCCCAACGTTCGATAGAAAAATGTCGTGGACCAATTATGTGAAACAGTTTGAAGCAGCCGCTAGAGTGAATAATTAGTCCAATAAGGAGAAAGCAGTGAACCTAACCATCGCGCTTCGGGGAGTTGCCTTAGACGTACTTCAGACGATACCACTTGAAGAAACGGATGACTTCGAGCAGCTGAAGAAGAGGTTGGACATGCGATATGGTCATGAACATCTAGAACATTTGCACCAATCCCAGCTGAAGAACCGAAGGCAGAAACGTGATGAATCCCTTCAGGAATATGAAGTGGACATTGCCCGACTAGTTCGGTTTGCTTATCCGTCAGCACCAGAAAACATGATGGAATGTCTGGGCATCCAGGCCTTTATTGATGGCTTACGTGACCCCGATATGCAGAGGACGCTTCGTTTACCCCATCCCAAAACATTGGTTGATGCATTGATAGCTGCTCTTTAGTATGAAGCAGCAATGAAGGATTCAGGATATAACAAAATTAGGACCATCCAAGAAGAAGGTGGCGAAGACAGATTTGACCAGTTCGTCAGTTAAATGAAAAATATGATGGACAAGAAGCCGAGAAAGATCAGATGCTGGAATTGTGGCGAGCCAGGGCATGTACGTAGTTCATGTAAGCGCCCCAATGCGCCTGCAAACCAAGAACCCCAGTCACAAGAAAACTAGAGCGGGTCTGCTACGAGGGGGCTGCACCGACCCATGATCGTTCCAAAGACCCTCTCATACTGATAGCTTCTCTCAGATGTCGCAACGACAGTGTATATGTGGATGGCGAAGTAAATGGCAAGAAATATGCTCTGCTGGTTGACACTGGAGCAACTAGAACCATTATACGACCAGAACTAATAAACTCCAAGAAGAAGCTTTGACCAACGAGACTGCGACTGCGAACCGCCACAGGTGAGAGTGCCAATGTTTACGGTGAGACACAAATCCAATTGGAAATTGGCGCAGAAAAGTTCACGCATACGGTAATCGTAGCTGACATTGAAGAAGACGTGATTCTGGAAATGGACGTAATGAATGTACATGGTTTCCAATTAGACTTCAGAAACAGAACCATTAAAGTGGGTTCCGAGGAGGTATTCCTGCATCCATATGAAGGCAGCGCGGTGTTGGCAGCTGTACAGGAAGATACCGTTCTACCTGCACGAAGCGAAACCATGATAGTAGCACGGCTACAGGGAATCATGGAGGAAGGTACACTGGTTATGATGGAGCCAAGGAACCACGACGAAGAAGTTGGCAAAGGAGTACTAATTGGAAAAGGATTGGTTACATCGGCGAAAGAGATCCCAGTACGTGTGATAAACGTGAATAATTACCCAATTACCATTAAGAAGGAAACCAAGATTGGATCCTGCGTACCAGTAACGTCTATAGTTCATCAAACAACGACCACTGACAATTCCAATGCCAGATTCGAACAAATGTTATCAGTAGCTGGCCAATCTTTGGATCGAGCTAAAAAAAAGAGAATGAGAGAATTTCTCTTGCAGTATCGAGACTTATTCGTACCAAAAGGAGGAAAGACTGGCAGAACATCAGCCGTCAAACACAAAATCGATACTGGTGATGCTAAGCCAATTAGACAATCAGCTCGAAGACTTCCACGAGCGAAGAGAGAGGAAGCTGAAAGAATAATTCGAGAGATAGCAGGAGAAAAAGTAATAGAACCATCTACTAGTCCATGGGTGTCTCCAGTGTCAAGAAAAAGGATGGAACTACGAGTATCTGCGTGTATTATCGTCAGCTTAACAACGTGACGAAGAAAAACAGCTATCCTCTGCCTTGAAGTGACGATACGCTAGACACTTTGGCCGGCACCAAACTGTTTTCCACCTTAGGCCTGAAGTCTGGTTATTGGCAAGGGGGAATAGACCCAGAAGATAAAGAGAAGACTGCTTTTACTACCGGATCTGGATTATGGCAATTCAACGTCATGCCATTCGGGCTCTGTAATGCGCCTGCGACATTTGAAAGACTCATGGAAAATGTCTTGAGAGGGTTGTCTTCGAAGACATGCCTGATCTATTTGGACGACATGGTAGTACTGGGTAAGACATTTGACGAACATCTGAAGAATTTGGAAGACGTATTCAAACGACTCCAAGCTGCCCAGCTCATGTTAAACCCGAAGAAATGCCAGCTGTTCCAAAGCCGAGTCAACCGTCTAGGTCATATAGTGAGCAATGAAGGAATGGCGGTGGATCCAGAGAAAATTGCTTCCATTCAGCAATGGCCGCAATCAACCGACAAACATCAAATTAGGAGTTTCCTTGGACTTTGCGCGTATTATAGAAAATTTATCAGGAAGTTTGGAGATATTTCCAAGCCTCTAACGCGACTTACAAAAGAAGCAAGAACTTTCCAATGGGACGAAGACTGTCAAACGGCTTTTGAAACTTTGAAGAGGCATTTAACCTCGGCGCCGATATTAGGATATCCATTACCAGAGGGAGACTTTATTCTTGACACTGACGCAAGCAACGTAGGAATTGGTGGAGTGCTCTCACAGATCCAAGGAGGGCAAGAAAGAGTGCTGGGATATTTCAGTAAAGTCCTCTAAAAAACCAGAACGGAACTACTGCGTCACAAGAAGAGAACTTGTGGCAGTAGTGAAGTCCGTGGAACACTTTTACCAGTATCTCTATGGTAGGAAGTTTTTAATCCGGACTGATCATGCAGCACTCAAGTGGTTGATGCAGTTCAAGAATCCCGAGCGCCAAATCGCTAGATGGATTGAACGACTGCAAGAATATGATTTCAACATCGAACATCGAGCCGGTGTGAGTCAATGAAATGCCGACTCCCTGTCTAGACGGCCGTGCCCAACAGACTGCTTTCACTGCAACAAGGTGGAATCTAGGGAAGCTGCAGTTTCAAGAACTACTGTAGTCATCGAGGAATGGTCACCCACCAGGATCAGAGAAGATCAGGAGAATGATCCTCACCTGAAGATGATCCGGCAATGGAAGAAAAACAAATCGGCGACCTACCTGGCAAGAAGTGTCAAAGTTTTCACCGAAACTCAAGGCGTATTGGGCTCAGTGGGACTCTCTTGTCCTGGAAGGAGGGCTGTTGAAAAGGGTCCTTGAAAACGATGATGGTTCCGAGATGAGGAGACAGCTAGTTATTCCGAGAACAAGAGTAGCTGAGGTACTGAAGGAGTTACACGACAATCGATCGGGAGGTCATCTGGGAGTGAAGAAAACCCTTCAGCGAGTTCGTGAAAGGTTTTATTGGATGAACAGCTCCGACGATGTGGAGGACTGGTGTAAGAAATGTACGACTTGTGCTACGAGTAATGGACCACATCGCAAGAGAAAGGCACCCATAAAACAGTACAATGTTGGAAGCCCTTTCGAACGGATGGCTTTAGATATCGCTGGGCCATTTCCAATGACAGAAAATGGTGGCAAATACATACTGGTTGTAATGGATTATTTCACAAAGTGGGTGGAAATTTACGCTATCTCGAATCAAGAGGCCACAACTGTCGCAGATGTATTGGTGAAAGATCAGCCGAAATGGAATGCCCTTGGCCCTATCAGCGACCAGGGAAGAAATTTTGAAAGTCATCTATTCCAGGAGATTTGCGAGAAGCTGGGAATGAAGAAGACCAGAACAACAGCATTACATCCACAGTCAGATGGAATGGTCGACAGAATGAACAGGACTATTGGAAAATACCTGCCCAAAGTAGTATCCAGCCATCAGAGAGATTGGGACCAGTATCTTTCCCTATTTGCATTGGCTTATCGATCTGCTGTCAATGAGTCCACGGGTTAAACACCGGCGAAAATCCTGTTTGGACGTGAAATGAGGCTTCCTTGTGACCTGAAATTTGGCTGCCGGCCTGGAGAAGATCTAGCAGGCGGAGACTATGCAATCCAATTGAGAAGAAGGCTGGATGATATTCATGAATTAGTTCGAACCAATCTTCAAGTTTTCAGCGACAGAATGAAAAGTCGGTACGACACGAAGGCCAGAGAAGGCGGTTTTAAAGAAGGGAACATTGTATGGTTACACAACCCGACGAGAAGAAAAGGATTTTCTCCAAAATTACAAAAATCCTGGGAAGGTCCATACTCAATCAAGAAAAGGATCAATGATGTTATATATCGCATAAGCAAGATCCCCAACAAAAAACCAAAAGTACCTCACCAAAACCGACTAGCCCCATTCGAAGGAGACCATGACCTAGAGGAAGGAGTGAACCTTATTCAAGATGTGTCTGACCCTACCTCCGATGAATTTATGGGCGCGTATGGAGGTACCGGGAAAGCTAGATATGGAGTCACTTCGGAACAACAACAATATTTGTTCACTCTCCCGGAAGATTATTCACTGGCATACAACATGCCCGCCCGTATCAAGAACGCACGCGGGTTGGCAACCCTCTTTCGAAAGAAGTTCGGGCAATTATAAAAACTTGAAGACAAGATTCCAGCCCCTGGCAAGACACTGAAACTGAAACATAATTCGCGGTACGTCTTCTACGTGGTAACTAAAGCACTTCGTAACCTCCGAGACCATGTGTTAGAATCCAGCGTAAACAAACTGGCTATGCCTAAGATAGCGAGTAACCAGTTGGATTGGCGAGTTATAAGGAACATGGTAGAGGTTATCTTTAGAGATACCGTTGTCCAGATATTAATTCGCAGCTACAACCCTCGTTATCAGTATCCGATGAAGACGGTGCCCTGCTATTTCCATAAGATCGGAAAGTGTAGAAATGGGGCCAGTTGCCAATTCAAACATCCAGTCTCGGCTACACAAAAGTTCCAGGAGGAACTTCCATTTAAGGAGGGGGTAATGTTACGAAACAGCACACTGGTATAGTCCCTGAATCCTACTCTGTCTAAGCCAGGTATAAAAGTTAAAATTATGGCGGATACTCAGTTATAAAAAACTTTTTTGTTAAAAATTCAGTAAATTCCGACATTGTTGGCAAACTTTGATTATTTTATTTGATTCCCCATTCCTTTTTTGTACGGTAATCTAATTTTTGCAAAATTATTGGAATCAATAAAGCGTCTCACTTTTTAACAGGAAATTTAAATTTTCTCAAAGCAGTTAAATATTGACATAATAAATTTAACAATGTTCTTAACATCTATGAAGATTCTCGCTTAATGTTCGGTAATTCGAACAAAAGTTCATATCGTTTTCTTAGTAATTCAAAGGCGATTGTGTAATTGTCAGCCGGTAAATCCAAATATCAATGCGTCATCCTGATGATATTAAATACATTAATTCACAGTAAATACAATAATGTTGACACCTCACTAATATCCTGTCGATTTTCTATCAATGCTTCAAACTGATCGCGAAAAATTAACCAACTTTCATATTGTTACGAAACAGCACACTGGTATAGACCCTAAATCCGACTCTGTCTAAGCCAGGTATAAAAGTTGAAATTATGGCGGATACGCAGTTATAAAAAACTGTTCACGAGTTTACGACTACCTTATGTGAACATTGTTTTTGTGACCAGAGTTATCTAGAAAAGGCCAGAATCAATTGATTTTATTTAAGCCGCAGTCCGGAATTTACTAGTAAAAATGGCTTTAATATATAAGGGGACTGATCAGGAAGAGTTAGTTAGTTGATAAAGTGATCTCGTGAAATCAATACACCGAAATAGCAAACAGTAAATATAAATTAGTTAAGTGTTCATATAAATTAGTTTAAGTGAATATACTGAGTATATATAAATTAAGTGTTAGTGATTAGTTTAGTGTTTAAATAAATTAGTAAGTAGCCATACCGTGTGTTTAAAATTTATCCCACCCGTTTATTGTTTAGATAAATAACAAAAAACATTACAATATTTTTCGTAAAATTTGGGCAAATTTCAATCAGGAAGGTTTGTAACACTGCTTTTATTTTGTAAATTAGGACTAAAAGTAGTTTGAATTTGAGAGTGTCGTATTTTGAAATCGTGAAATTGTTAAAAGTTAGCAATAATCTTTTTTGATTTAGAAATTTCCGTATAAAATAACGATTCGGTGTCTAACTCATCTGCCTTTTCATTTGAATCTAAAAATTCTAAACGCGTGAGGACTCTGTCAAACTCTGAAAAATCGTCTTCGACGTCTTTTAATCGACTTTCGACTTAAATCGGTCAACGTTTTGCTCATTTTGCGATAAAAAACCTGAAGAGCGATCTCATATATCCCTGTCTTGCGTGCGTGCGTGCGATAATTCTTTATTAGAGTTTTTTTTTTTATTTTTCGCGGCATTTTTGTTGTCATATGACGAGAATAATTGCTAATTTGCGTTTATAAGGTATAAATATCCTGAACAAGAACGTGAATTCTTTTTTCATTAAAATCGAGAACGATACGGGATACGAGAAATACAAAAATTTACTTGAAAAAAGTATATTAGGTGCGTTTTTAATTTGCGAATTAATGTTTAACAAGAATGTCACTACAAATTATCGTACTACGGTGCAATTATCACTTCTATATAATATAAGATGTGCGATTGATTCAAATTATGGATTTACAACGAATTAATAACGAAGAAACGTATGATGCGATAAGACAGAGGCTAAGCTGCTTTTATATACTTTGAAGGAAAGTATTGACAGGAATTAAAGCGCTGAAATTATTAGAACGCGCTCACCTCACCAGCATTATTGTTTCTATATATATTCCCCCAGCTACAACAGGTCGCTGGAGTTTCAAATCTGGCTCGAAGCGTTCATGTTTAATTTGTGGATCAACTTAAATTCTTTTGGTTAAAACAGCTGCAATCAAAGGACCAGCTCAAAGAGAACAATAAATTAATAGCTGTGTGGATGAGGGAACTCTTATATGATCGATTCGATATAGATTCGAGACGAAAAATCCAATATTTTACTGAAAAAAACTTTATTTTTTTCATACCTTGCTTTGTTTGCCTGCAAACCATATACTCACCTTGGAATCCTAATAAGCAGTACAAGAAAATCCAACAACGTGTAAGTGAACGAAATAAAATTGTTAGGCATTTAATTCATTACTTTCATCCAAATAAATTACTGAATACCTGAAAAAAGATATTTATAACGTATAGTTTTGAAAGGATGCGGATCCTGACAATTGAATAGAACTCAACAAGACCGTTTTCTAGCGTTGGAAGTAATTTCCTGGAGTAGAACGGCGGTTGTCCCATAAATGTTAGAATCAAGCAAATGTGGAAATTCAAGGATGCAGAAACAACTATAATATATGACATATAAAGATCTTCACTTAGTTACTTGTTAGATATATAAAGATCTCTACTTAGTTTGTAGTTAGACATATACAAATAACTGTATACACTCGAAAGGCTTACAAGACGCAGACCGAAAACGATGTTAGTGCGAGGAGTAACTAAAGTCATGTCAGAACTAGGAACCGGAAAGCGGAGAATGCTATGAACTGAATGAATGAAATAAATTGAAACTTTAAACTGTAAAGCATATGAAAATTTCCTCAACTTATGATAGAAAACTAAATTATTTAATAAACACTACATTCAAACTTACCAAACCCTGTAGTCCCGGCAGAACTTGTCCATGGCCTCTAGCCCATAAAACGGGAATTCCCGCGTGCTTGGCCGTTACCGAAACCGTGAAGGCCGCCGGCGAATGGCCAATAATCAAAACCGCCACGACACGTTTTTCTTCTAACTTCTCGCACACTCCTTCTAGCAAAATAGCACTGAAACTACCATTTTCTGGTAAATCGATGACGATCGTTTCCAAACTTATGTTAAAACCGACTTTCCCGCTCCTTCCCGACAAAATATTCGAAGTCATGTTCATCAGCGTTTTGTTGAATGCTCTAGAGAAACTTTGAGCGCTCGGTTTGGCCGCTATAGCGAAGTAAACTCGACCGCTGAGTGGACGGTGGCCTTCGCTACGGACTGAAGTTAGTAACAGGCAAAACTGTATGAATACTATCTTCATCAGGTTATCTGGTAACAACATTTTGGGTAATTTGGGTGAAGGGGAGGGGGTTCTCATGGGTTGTGCTCGAGAAGTGTCATACTAGAAAATATTTAGTAGGTTGTAAATAATCGGTCATTATAGTATCTAAATCGATTATGAGGATTAATGATTTCGACATTTTTTAGGTTAGGAAAAGTTATTGCTTTGGTTACTAAGGCTAAGGCAATCTAAGGAATGGGAAGGACTTATTTGAATTTCACTTTGTTATAGATTGGTTGCTTCCATTTGGGAACGGTCATTTTCTTGTATAGGTGCTAGAGCCTCTTGACATCTGAAACAAAAACAAAAGACTCATTTCTGAATAAGAACTATATACATAAAGTATTCAAGTATTGTGAATACGTCCAATTTATTTTCCTAAGAAACCAGTCGAAATGTTCCCTTATAGTGCTGTTCAAAATAACTATCACCTGTAAAGTGAACCGTGATAAGTGTTTTACAAATCAAACCAACCACAGAAGGCTCTATACATCTTCACAGATATTCCTAGTATGTGAATTTGTCTTTGTCCAAGTATCCAATACTGATGTTTTGCTTGAAATGTTGATAGTGAAGCACCAATATAAGATAGAGGAATACATACAATATGTGAATTAAATGGAATTTGCTCACAAAGTGCATAATTCACCTTAATCGTTAAGAAAATTTATATATTTAAGACACATCACGTTGCACCCATATATTTAATACTCGTATATAGCTAGTGAAGGTTTTGAAAAATATGACAAACTAACGGTGTAGGCATACATATGTCTATCTCCGTTATTCAAACATAAAATGTTATGTGCAAGACCGAAATGGACTGCACTTGCCCAATTCCCCATTACAGTTGCAACGTTTTCTCACAAGAATCGAGTATGGATAAGTGTGGTTGCTATCTCTCTTGGTGAGCACCTCCACTTATGGCTGCTAGCAGTATAGGAGTATTGAATATATTGTTGCAGAAATCTCGAGGGAGGTATGGAAATAAATCAAGGCAGCGGATGTGGTTAGAGTAGCTATTATAGCTGCATACCAAGATAACTGCCCAGAAAAAGAAGAAAGAACACAGGTAATAACACGATCTGGTGGAACAACGACTTGAAGAAGTTAAGGGCATAAGTCCGAAACTTGTTTAACAAAGCTAAGCCCAATCAAGGCTACGCAATACAACGAAAAATACGTAAAGACAAAAATAATTCATGGAAGAGATTATGTGAATGTTCTTATATCCAGAAAGTTCTGGCAAAGGTTAGAGTAAACATAAAATAGGTAGGTTTGGTTAAAAAATTAGATGGCTTTGATACCGAAACTGACGAGGAAAGTCTGAGATAGCTAACAAATACTCACTTTACGGACTACACTGGTAAGCATATCAATCGAGATCGAAGACTGAATAAGCTAAGAACTCTGGATTGGAAAATAGCCACTGAGGTACTAGACCAAAAAAAAATCGATGAGCCATTAATAAATTTAAGTCAAACAAGCCCTCTGGGACAGATGGTACTAATACAAACGGAGATTGAGATTTAACTACCACTCCTAGGTAAGATCCGTGAAGCTTGTTTGGCATGGAAGATCACACCAGAAACTTGGCAAAAGATCAAGGTCACATACTTGTCCAAGGTAGGCAAAGTGATCAGACTTAACACCAAAGTCATATATCCTTTCTACTTAAGACACTAGAAATGCTTCTGGGATGAGGTGCTAGAAGATAACCCGCTAAGTAATAGTCAATATACCTATAAAACAGATAGATCTACAGATTCCGCACTGGACGATCTAAGTTGACTGGTCTCAAAGTCAATAAAAGACAAGGAGATAGCAATGGCCTGGTTATAGAGGAAGCGTTCAAGAATGTCACTACCAGCTCATTGATTAACGCAATGAGTGGACGGAGCACATCTGGGGTAATATGCAGCTGGAGACCTGGAAAATAAGATAGTGTAATCCACCATCAAAGCAAGAGCCGGTAAAGGATGCCCACAGAGAAGAGTTCTGTCACCTTTACTTTGGTCAATCTTAGTTGACGATCTCCTCACAGAATTATCCACGGCGGATTTTTACTGCCTGGGATATGCAGACTGTACAGTAATTTTTGTCAGACAAAAGTAAGCAGTGGTAGTGTCTGGAAGAATGCAGGCAGCTCTGAATGTTGTTGATAACTGGTGTATACAAGAGGTACTTACAGTCAATGCTCAAAAAACAAATGTGGTCAACTTCACTCAACAAACGGCACTGCTAAGTGTTTAACTACAAGTGCTAGGAGTAACGGATGTTGCATTTGCCAAATAAATCAAATACCTAGCTGTATACTTCGACCATAGGCTTACATCGGATACTCACATTTTCAAAACCACGCAAAAAGCTGCCAATACGTTGGGCATATGCAGGAAAATGTGTGGTAGGACTCAATCCTAAAATGATACTATGGTTTACACAAACGTCTTTAGACCAAACATCCAAAGGTCTTTTATGGTTCAGTGGTGTAGTGGACAGAGACGCAGATTAGGGAGACTATAAGGCTAATTACTAACACACAAAGGCTAGCTTGTCTGTGTGTCTTGGGGACGATAAGAACTTATCCCCCAGCTGCTATGGACGCCTTGCTAAATTAACCGCCTCTACAAAGTCTGTAATGCACAAATTAATACATAATTAACATCACATAGGCCAGATGCATGATGCGAATTATCGCAGATAATCGCGGAGCTGAACGCGGACAATGTATTAGGGAACCCAATGATGCAACAGTCACAAGATACAGCTTTTAACTTACCAGGTAGGGTACATTGGAAGGGACAGGCGGAAGCAGCATGGTATAAGGACGGCTCAAAGACGTCGGAAGGGGTAGGAGTAGTGAGGCTACAACAAGGTATAGCTTTCCCAGTAAGCCTAACTAAGGACGTCCCAATTTTCCAGACGGAAATAACACATCGTTCCATTGCTATCTTCACAAAGAGCCAAGCAGCGTTAAAGGCACTCGATTTTGTAGAGTTCAACTCTAAGCTAGTATGGGATTATGTGTGTACTTTTAACACGATGTTTAACCATAGTAAAGTCATGGTGGTTTCGGTACCAGAGCACGAGACTAATAAGTGCAACGAAAGGGCAGACGAAATGGTTAAGCAAGCTGCGTCAATGTAATTCGTTGTACCGGAACCCTTTTACCGCAGATCAAAATCAGTAACAGAAGGGGCCACAAGAAAATAGGTGGAGTATAACTCTAGGTTATTTTTTCGGGCTGAGATAGGGAACTTATGTTCGAATGGTTCCTTTTTAGGACCCAAACAGTGTTGAACTCATCCCCAAGGGGAAGCCTACCAATCAAACAAACATCATCCTGCCGTTACCCCTGCCTCGGAATCAATCACTATTCTAACATATTTCGAGACATAACTCTACCTTAAAAACATTGGTTCCAATAATTCAGTTGAAAAGATAGGTATAGACGTAATCAATAGAAAACTTAAAACACATATTTTTACAATTACTATAACAATTGCAGTTTTACCGGTCGTAGAAAGACTGGTATTTGACTTGATCTTCATTATCACAAATTTTGTTTTTAATACATTGACCATTGCCGTAACATATTTTTATTAAAATGCTTCTATTTACAACTTGTATTTAAATATTTTAACTACATGCAAATATTCTATAGGAAAACTGATTTTAATTTTTGTTGTTGGTTTTTGAAATTTTAGATTATATTTGAATGAATTTTATCTTTTTTGTCATTTATTGCATTTTGATTTCTCTTTATTTCAATTGGTTAATAAATTTCTCGTTTCCTTGTGTGATTTTCTGCTTTTAGGATTTTGGTTTGTTCATAGTCAAAAGTGTTTTTGTTTTGGGTTTCGTGTTTGATAAATGCCCTTTGGTTTTTTTATCAAATTGCTACACTAATTGCTACACGGTATTTCATAGACGATATGAGTTCTTTTTAGTTTGGCTGTTTTTGATTTTAGTTTTGTAAAACAGCTATTTAGGGTTTTATAGCTTTTACTGGCTACTGGTAGGTTGTAGTGCTTGAGCATTTTCTTAATTTGCTCAGATAATCCTCTGATATAGGGTAACACGATTTAATTATTTGCGTTGCTTTTTTGTGAGGTATATTGGATTTTATTGTAAGATTTATGTATTATTGTTTTAAAAATATGATTGAATCAATATTCTGGATAGTTGTTTTCAAGTAGCACTTTTTTTGCTTTTTTCAATGCACTCTCTCTATATTCTCCATCGGACAGCTGGATAGCTTTGTCCACAATACATATTGTAACAGATTTTTTTGGGGATGGCGGGATAAGAGATTTGTATACCTACAAGACCATGTTTTCTTTGTATACCATTCTGTTCTTATATTATTGTTTTGTTCGTGAAGTGAAACATCCAAGAAGATTATTTTTTTATTTTCTTCTAATTCAATAGTGAATTGTAGTTTGGGATGATAATTATTGAATATTTCTAGAACATAATTTTCTTCATTTTTTGGGATTGCTAATATGCAATCGTCCACGTATCTGAAGGAAGAAGGCAATTCAAAATTCAGTTTGGATATCACAGTCTTTTCCAGGTCTTCCATCACTAACTCAGCTATTACACTTGAAATGCTGGATCCCATGACACATCCGTCAATCTGTTTATATGTCTTTTGTTTGTATGTGAAATACGTGGAATTTAGAGTTGTATCAATAGCTTCAAGAAAATCATTCATTGCAATATCTATGTGTGATCGTAATTTGTCCCACTTTTTTATTATTATATTTTTTGCTTGAGCGTTTGGAATGTTTGTATAAACAGATATTACATCAAGTAATATTAGTATATAGTTATTTGGTAGTTTTATATTTCTAATTTCTTCTATCAAATCTGCAGAATCCTTGATATAATATTGATTTTGGTAAGTGATATTTGTGATGATATTTTGATAGGTTACTAAAAGGTGCCTGTATACAGGATACAATGGGTCTTAAGGGGATGTTCTCTTTGTGTAATTTGGGTAATCCGTAGATTTTTGGTGCTTGCGCATTGTTTATTTTTAAATATTTGGCCGTAGTTGGAGAAATGTGAAGATTTTTTTCCAATTATATATGAGGCAATTGCATTTCTTTTGAAAAATGTTAGTTGGATCGTTTTTAATTTCTTTGTATATCGAAGAGTCTGATGAATATCGTTCATTTTTTCGTCATAGTCTATGTCAGTCATCAATACCGTTCCGTTTGTTTTGTCAGGTCGAAGTACAACAATATCAGGGTTTTCTCGCAGAAATCGTTTGGTTTGCTTTATTTTTGTTTTTGTTTATTGTGATTTTGAAGATTTTTATTTTTGAAATTTGTTAGAATATTACATAGTGATGGAAGACCTGGAAGAGACTGTGATACCCAAACTGGATTTTGAATTGCCTTTTTTCTTCAGATACGTGGATGATTGCATCTTAACAATCCCAAAAAATAAAGAATATTATGTTCTAGAAATATTCAATAATTATCATCCGAAACTACAATTCACTATTGAATTAGAGGAAAATAAAAAAATAATCTTCTTGGATGTTACACTTAACGAACAAAACAATAATATAAGAATCGAATGGTATACAAAGAAAACATGGTCTTCTAGGTATACAAATTTCTTATCCCGCTATCCCAAAAAAAATCCGTTATAATATGTCTTGTGGACAGAGCTATCCAGCTGTCCGACTGGGAATATAGAGAGAGTGTATTAAAAAAAGCAAAAAAAGTGCTACTCGAACACAACTATCAAGAATATTTAATCAATCATATTTTTAAAAAAGGAATACTTAAATTTTACAATAAAATCCAACATACATCAAAAAAAGCAACGCAAATAATTACATCGTGTTACCCTATATCAGAGGATTATCTGAACACATTAAGAAAATTCTCAAGCACTACAACCTACCAGTAGCCAGTAAAAGCTATAACACCCTAAATAGCTGTTTTACAAAACTAAAATCAAAAACAGCCAAACTAAAAAGAACTCATATCGTCTATGAAATACCGTGTAGCAATTGCGAAGGGGAAAAAACCAAACGGCATCAACCAAACACGAAACCCAAGAAAACACACTTTTGACTATGGACAAACCATAATTCTGAAAGCAGAAAGTCACACAAGAAAAAGAGAAATGTATTAAGCAATTGAAATAAAGAGAAATCAAAATGCAACAAATGACAAAAAAGATATAAAACTGATAAGTAAAATTTATTCAAATATAATCTAAAATTTCAAAAACTAACAACAACAATTAAAATCAGTTTTCCTATAGAATATTTGCATGTAGTTAAAATATTTGAACACAAGTTGTAAATAAAATCATTTTAATAAAAATATGTCGACAAAGACCAGGGATGCCGGTCGAAACGTCGTTGCATAAAAATTATAAATTAAAATAGATTAATAACTATAATGTTATCAATTTGAACCTAACTTCCAAGAATACATGTGCTAATATATATATATATATATATATATATATATATATATATATATATATATATATATATATATATATATATATATATATATTGTTAAATTATTTATTTTCTCAATTCTTCTATCCCTTAATAAATGATTTGTATTGTGATGAATGCTCTTCAGTATTGAATTTATTATGTTGCGCCACTGATTATGATATGTTTCTAAACATAAATGTCATTTCCCCGACTTTAATATTTGTTTTAGTTTTAATTTGTAATGGGCGAGTCCGGCACTGACTTCATTCAATTATAATCCACCCGTGTATTATTGGTTGTCTAATTCGAACAACATAGAATGTTTTCTGAATTTAATGCAAAGATATACAATGAATATCGTCATCTCTCACTTACTTATAGTATCAAATAAAAAACATAGATATGTGATATGAAAAATGAAAACAAATAACGACTCAATCTGAAATATTACTTGATGATTTTAGTAGTAATAAAAGTATTTATCTATGGTAGTATGTGTATGATTCATAAGAAAATGTAATTATTACCTATAATAAAATGTTTATAGTTAATAATGTTTTAAATAGTTATTATATGAAAATAGTGAATTTATTTAGTTACTCTTGAAGGGAATGAAGAATTATAATGTTACTGACTATATACATGTGACTAAACCATCAAGATTTTCAAAGATATCTTTGTAAACTGTGACTAATACTAAAAACAGGTAAGTTTATATTAACTACACTTATAACTAAACGGATAAACTACCATGTTTGTAAACGTTCAAACACATAAAATATTGGTAAATTCAGTTGTTTATTGTAACGCAAAAGAAATAAATAAAATAACTTATCTGTGTCCAATTCAGTTCATAGATCACATAATTTATTCCAACTATCCATCGTATTTGCAATTTGCATATGTTGTCATGCGTTATTTTGGGGTTATTTGTATATTGTTCATTTCTTTCGAGGTCTCTTCAAGAAACTTACTAATTTTTCACTGTTAATTTCAATTTTAGTTTTCCAAATTTTTTTAAATGTCTGCTTTCCCTTTCAATAAATATCTCTCGTCTCTCAATTGTTTCAATAAATTTCGTTGCAAACCTCCGTTGCTATCAAACTGTTTATTACTTCTAATAAGTTTATATCACATATGGTGTCTTGATTTTTCTCATGAAATTCTTAAATTGCTTTAGTATTGTTATGTCATGGATAGCCAATCAAAGATGAAGATTTTATATTATTGGTTCATTATCTATTTTTCTGGCAAATCTTCACAATATCACTAGTTACTTAAATTTCCGCGCGATAATTATTGTAAATGGTATTATATACAGTGTGTTGTATGACAATTACAGTTTGTTTTTTAATTGCTCTAGTTCTTTATTTGAAATTGATTTTATTGATGTCTATGTGTTTAGATCATTGAAATAGTTTATATGATAATGCTGTTTTACTACGTAACAATATACTGGATTCTCGCTTTAAATTAATTCTAGTGCAATAATACCAGTTTCAGCCTATGCGGATTTCCTTTCCGTTGATGTATTATTTTATTAATATATATATATATATATATATATATATATATATATATATATATCTATATATATAGTTAAACTTGATCTTTGCCGAATAATTAATACTAAACATAGGTTTGTGGAGAAAGCGGCAAATTAAAACGAGTACCCTTCATACTTTTTATGTCCAAGCTTTCAGAATTTATTTAATCCGTTATCAAGGATAAAGTATATGAGAATGTATATAATAATAGATGTTAATGGTAAATTGTATACAACATCAAAAGAAATATTTGAATTTTTTAAAAATAATTGTCAAATTGAAAGTAAATAAAATCGTTCTAAATTGTTATTTTTTTTATATTGGAACATAGAAATAATTAAAGAAATTAAGGTTATGTTTAAATTAACCATAGATCTATATACAGTTAATGTATTTGTGGTTATCTTCTTTCTTTTTTGATTATAGAAATGCCATTTTATTAACCTACAAAATGTTTATTTAAACAAAAGAAGAATTTGAAATTGAAAGACATTTATGGTTTTTATCAATAGACAATAAGTAATAATATATATCACTTAAATTCTTATGATCACTTTTCTTATTAATGTAGTTTCTTGAGAAATGTGAGCTTTTTCTAAGGAAAGTCTTTTTTGAATATTTGATTGAATATCTAAAATACTTACAGAATCAAAGTCCATAATATGATCTTTATCAATCACATGTTTTGCCAAAGCACATCTATCGGGAAATAATCTACAATCGCTTTTATGTAGGGATATACGATTCTTTAATTTTTGACCAGTGTGACCTACATATTTTTCTTCACAATTTTTACTCGTTTTAATTTGCCGCTTCCCCAATAAACCTATTTTTAGTGTATATATATATATATATATATATATATATATATATATTATAATATATTCTATGTTTTATAATCTTTATATTCTTTAATAATATTTGCCCCACGTTTGGGTGACAATTATAAAATAATTCTATGTTTAATAAAAATATTATGATTTTATATATATGAATTTTTAATTTGTTGAAGTCACAATTCATGATTGTAACAACACTCTTGTGAATATGCCTCTACCACTGAATATAACCTATTGAAATTATTTGACAGCAGTTGTCAAATTAATATGCCCGGCTCAGATGAATATTAAATTTTATATTGTGAAAGATAAATCAATACACAATCGACTTACTCAGTCTTATCTCAGAAAGAGATCAAAGATTTCAAATAATAATTCAAATTTATAAATTTTTAAAGAATTTTCCAAATTACGCATTACGCTATTCCAAATCTAGAGTAACTGTTTGCTCGATATACTACAAGGCAATTAAATTATCTTATGACATATATGATTTTACTGACAGGAAATTAACCAAATGTCACTTATTATATCAAAATTCCTATAGACTGAAAATTATCAAATACAATGAGGAATGAAATGAGTACCAAAAAGTGATTGGAATTCAAATTTATATAATATATTATCAAATAACAAATTACAATAAATTAGAACTTTTCAAAAATATTATAAACGCAGAAACAAAGATAGAATTTTCTATCAACGTTAAAATTAAAACAACCTATAATTATAAATCTACTCGCTAAATAATTTATCAACACTACACTCTTGTGAATATGCCTTTACCACTGAATATAACCTATTGAAATTTTTTTGACAGCAGTTGTCAAATTAATATACCCGGCTCAGATGACTAATAAATTTTATATTGTGAAAGATAAATCAATACACAATCGACTTACTCACTCTTATCTCAGAAAGAGATCAAAGATTTCAAATAATAATTCAAATATATAAATTTTTAAAGAATTTTCCAAATTACGTATTACGCTATTCCAAATCTAGAGTAACTGTTTGCTCGACATACTACAAGGCAATTAAATTATTTTATGACATATATGATTTTACTGACAGGAAATTAACCAAATGTCACTTATTATAACAAAATTTCTATAGACTGAAAATTATCAAATACAATGAGAAATGAACTGAGTACCAAAAAGTGATTGGAATTCAAATTTATATAATATATTATCAAATAACAAATTACAAGAAATTAGAACTTTTCAAAAATATTATAAACGCAGAAACAAAGATAGAATTTTCTATCAACGTTAAAATTAAAACTACCTATAATTATAAATCTACTCGCTAAATAATTTATCAAAGTTCAAAATGTTTGATTATATACTTGATGTATATCAATGTCAAAATACGCAAATTACCGTTTAAATTGTCTATTCCAAAATTATCTTCGCTTGACGTTGAATTTTATTTGAGTAACGTTACTGAAATTCCAATCGAATTTATTACCATAAGATGCATCTAATTTCGAAATATTTTTAATAAAGGCCTATTAATTCTCGAGAAATAATGTAAATAAACTGGACAGGACTCACCAACTAGGTACTGGTTAGCTCGTTCGTATTCTAAACCGTGTTTAGAATTCAGACACAACTTTCTAAATTAATAATTTAGAAATCGGTAAATCACCCGCACTTTATATATGCAATTCTTTGCGAATTATACACGCACTGGCTTTACAATGCAGGATTTGATGATCTAATAATATTCATATAAATTACTATGATATTTTTCAATAGATTTGAGGCAACTCTTATCTCGATGTTGCCTCAGGGGGATATCAAAATCAACTAACTGAACTTTTTATATAAATAATTCTCCTCTCCTTTGGTTACTAAAAAATTCTTTTTTTTAAGAAAAATACAAACTTACGTTTTCCTATAACAAAGGGAGATTTTCATTCTTTTAGTATAATTGCAATTTTGCTAACAGAGACATCTGTATTCTTGTTTTCAAATCGTTATAAAGTATATTCTGCATTGATGTCATCCGAAATTGAAATGTCAAAATTTATTTGTATATTGAAACTATAAAATTATTGATAATACAGTGTGTATCACTAGTATTACATCCAAATATGCACATTTTCCCTTATTTCAATATTTTCTGTAGAATTTAGATAGAGGATATTCCCCCTAATAAAAGAATGATAAATCGATTCTTGTATATAATTATAATTTATCTTTCAAATAATTATTAACATATCGCTAAAAAAAAGTATCTTCATACGTATTGAACTATTATTCCTAATTCCCATAAAGCTTCTTAAATCTATTATATCTATTAAAATTTCATGTAACATAATATCATTCTAAAATTTCCTATATACATGTTGATAAATTTTTTTATTGTTTCAACATTTCTCAGTATTTTTTACTTTGATTATCCATATTCTCATAAAGCAACCCTTAGTTCCTTCGACACTCTTATCTCATACATCTTTAATAATTCATTTATAAATTTATAATATTCTTTATTACAGTCTGTCCAATTACCATTACTTTTCACATCTTCTATTTATTCTATCTCACGCACATAATTATTAGCCATTCTAATTACTTTTTCAATCAATCCTTCATATTTCATTATCAAACTCTTCACTTTCTCTTCATATTCCTTATTTCCACTCATTAATTCCAATTCTACCATAATTCCATTCCTCTTTATATTCCATAACTTCTTATTATCCTCTTCAATTGAGAATAATTCCATATATACCTCCTCAAATTCAATTATTTTACCATTTAATTCTATCTATCTATCCAAAATCAATTATTTCCTTATATTTCATCAATTCATCAATAACTATGTCTGTTTCTAACTTCTTAATCAACAATGCTTACAGATCAACTTCTTTCCATCCTTTAATTCAAGCTGTTGTATCATAGATTTGCTGAGTTCATATAAATTCCGTCCGTTTGCTCCTATAAATGTAATCATTTCATCCTGTCAATCTATTTTGTTGCTTAATTTCATTTCTATTTTCATAATCATTTCTTCTATCAAAGTTTCTAAAATCTCTTCTATTCTCAAAATAGTTATTCTCATAAATTTTACCTCATTTCCATATATTCGTTTTTTATTTCTGTAACTTCTATTTTCACTTCCATAATTCATATCAACATGTCTATCATCTTTTTTGTCAAACCCTGTTTATATAATTTTCTATTTACATATGTTTTTAAATATTACTTGTTAATCATAAACCTTTTATTTACATATCGTTTTTATATCCATGCCTTACCATGTACAAATCCCTTTCGTTTTCTAGATTTCGTGCCTATAATCCTGTCCTATAATTCAATTTTATTTTCTTTTCCTAAACTTCGTCTTACTCTCTTCTCTCATTGTTTGATTCTCTATGTGTTTCTGTAATTCGATTAAATTTTCCACTATGTCCTTTTTATTTTGTTGTCCCATATCTCATCAATTTCTCCCAATAAATTCATCAAAATTTGCGTTACCAATTCCTTCAAATTATTGTTTCTTCCTTTTATTATTTTATTTCCCATAATATTCTCACTTCCTATTATTTCATTTTTGATCGTCCCATTAAACATTCTTGGATCAATTATCCTTATATTTCTGCTAAGTTTTACTCTCATTTCGAAATTTTCTGCATAAATTATTCTTTCTATATTTTGTCTTATGGTTTCATCTATTTCTTCCTTAGTTTCTTGTAATCTTCTGTTCATTTCCTTTAATTCCCAATTAAGTTGTATCCCCCTATTATAATTAATATTTCTTTTATCATATGTCACGATTTGTTTTACTATATTAACATCTAAGTCTTTTATTTTCCAATAAATATTTTTATCATAAATTTGCATAACTTCTTCACTTCCTAGGTTCTGTAAATTAATGTCTAACATTTCATCTTTGGTTTGTCTTTGTACTTTGATTATCTCATCAATTTTCTTCTCAACTTCTTTAATCCCCATTGAACTTTGGATTTTTACTTCTTCAGTTTCCTTTTCCATTTTATTACATATTTTCTGCTCTATAGTATCATCATTTATATTTATATTGTCATTTATATTTACATCCATCTTGTCCTGCCCCTTTATTTCTTGTATCCTGCTATCCATGTTATCCAACATATCATCCGTCTTTCCAACAATGTTTCCCCCTCCTACGTATCTTTTTTTTACCATCATGTCCGATTTCATATCTTCACTAAATTTATTATTCCATTTCTTCATATCTTCCCTAATTTTCTCAATCTCATTCAAACTTTCCATTTTCCCCTAATCAATTTTCTTTTCTAAGTGATTCATGTTCCCCTTTATATCATTCATATTCTTATTCATTTCTCTCCTCATATTATTTATATCCCCCCTCATATCTTCCTTCATACTATTCATATCTTCTTCAAATTTTCTGTTCGTATTCTTTTCCATATTATTCATATCTCCCTGCATATTATCCATTTTTCCAAATAATTGTCGCATCATTTCCATCATTGGATCATCTCTACTTGTTCTTCCTTGCGCTTCCTGTCTCCTATCCTCCTGTTCTGTTGCTTCATTTCCCGCTGTCATATCTCCTTCTGATTGTTCCCTTCCTTGTTCCAAGTACTGCACCTGAAAGTCTCCCCTTCCATGCTCCTTCCTTCGTCAGGTCCACTTTCAACTCCTACCTGCTTACCATCCCTTAATGTCATTCTTCTTTCCATGGTCGATACTTAATTTTTTATATAGTCAATGAATTTGCTGCGTCAAATTATAATATTTTTCTATACTGCTTATGATTATAATGATAAATATATTTTTGCCCCACTTTGCGGCGCCAATTATAATGTATTCTATGTTTTATATTCTTTAATAATATTTGCACCACGTTTGGGTGACAAATTAATATATTTCGATGTATTATTGATTATTTAATAGTTTAATTTATGAATTTACACGATATGAATTTTATTTGTTGATGTCACAATTTATGATTGTAACTACACTCTTGTGAATATGCCTTTACCACTGAATATAACCTATTGAAATTTTTTTGACAGCAGTTGTCAAATTGATATGCCCGGCTCAGATGAATATCAAATTTCATATTGTGAAAGATAAATCAATACACAATCGACTTACTCACTATTATCTCAGGGAGGGATCAAAGATTCCAAATAATAATTCAAATTTATAAATTTTCAAAGAATTTTCTAAATTACGTATTACGCTATTCCAAATATAGAGTAACTGTTTGTTCAATATACTACAAGATAATTAAATTATCTTATGAAATATATGATTATACTGTCAGGAAATTAACCAAATGTCACTTATTATATCAAAATTTCTATAGACTGAAAATTACCAAATACAATGAGAAATTCATATGAAATGAGTACCAAAAAGTGATTGGAATTCAAATTTATATAATATATTATCAAATAACAAATTACGAGAAATTTGAACTTTTCAAAAATATTATAAACTCAGAAACAAAGATAGAATTTTCTATCAACCTTAAAATTAAAACAACCTATAATTATAAATCTACTCGCTAAATAATTTATCTAAGTTCAAAATGTTTGAATATATACTTGATGTATATCAATGTCAAAATACGCAAATTTCCGTTTAAATTGTCTATTCCAAGATTATCTTCGCTTGACGTTGAATTTTATTTGAGTAACGTTACTGTGATTTCAATCGAATTTATTACCATAAAATGCATCTAATTTTGGAATATTTTTAATAAAGGCCTATTAATTTTCGAGAAATAATGTAAATAAACTGGACAGGACTCACCAACTAGGTACTGGTTAACTCGTTCGTATTCTAAACCGTGTTTAGAATTCAGGCACAACTTTCTAAATTGATAATTTAGAAATCGGAAAATCACCCGCACTTTATCGATGCAATTCGTTGCGAACTATACACGCACTGGCTTTACAATGCAGGATTTGATGATCTGATAATATTCATATAAATTACTATGATATTTTTCAATAAATTTGAGGCAACTCTTATTTCGATGTTGCCTCGTGGGGATATCA